>CM075064.1:57323995-58056495 GCA_037428765.1 Rubia yunnanensis | reverse complement strand
GTATATATATTGTTAGTTTGTAATATTTTATTTTAATATTTGTGTTTTTCTTTTAATTGATTGTGTAATTTTCCGGTTCTAAAACTCCTCTTCTTAAAAGGAAAAAGAATCAACAAAAAACTACTACAACAGGAATTTAAATATGATGGAATTTTATTTTATATTTTTGTTGGTTTTAATTTGATTGCTTTATCTATTCCTGGCAATTTCCTTACTTTTTTAATAGCTTAAATTGTTAAGAGATTGCGCAAAAGTGGTAGTAAATCTGGTGTGGATAAGTCAGATAGAGCTTTGACCCGCCTCCGCTCGGGGTCGTTAGTTGTAGCTAATTAACTTGAGCGAAGGCTATGGCCTTAATGAAAAGGGGGTCAAAGATAAAATTTATTGTTCTGCACCCAACTCACTACTATGCTACCGATAAGGTAGTTAGCGGTAAGCCCTAGGGATGTCCACGGAGATAGATGCTATGGCCTAAAAACCAATTGAACATAATCTCGGGCTCGTCCGGGTTGTCAATCCGTACGAGTTGCTAAGAATAGATAGTATAGTAAACGAGGGGATTTGATTTTTCGATTAACAACTACAAAACATGAAAGTAAAAAGTAGGTAATCTGTATAGCGGGGAATGCTTACGTAACGTGGTTGATTTAATGCTTTGATCCTCAATTCATTCAAATGTGAGATTTTGACGAACCTAATATAATGCTCATAACACGTGGTGTGGTCGATGACATATACTTCCCCGTACCTATCACGTCGGATGTGCTTATAACCCTTCATCGACACCACCTTTGTAATTAGGGGAGTACAAGGTCCGACCATTGTTGCATATCTTTTTTTCCCCCGTGCGATTACATCCCAGGCGTTCCACCATGGATGCTTTACTCCCAGGCCTATGAATGAGGCAGAGGATCGTAGGCACCTTATCTATGACACAAGGGCCTCTTAAAACCCTAGCTTGCTACTTTTCACTATCTCTACCCGCAACCTATCATATTACTTTACGTAATCAGCTGAGACTGGTGTGATGGCACATAACAGAGTAATACTCAGCATCCCCTGTGCACACACCCACGCAGACCCATATCCTACTACCCATTAACACATCTGGGGTTTCTCTTCCCAGGAGGGCAACAATATTTGCACCAACATGAATGCAGACTAGAGTGTGTGCTTATATGAAGTGTACTATTCAACAAGTCACAATAATATCACAAGCACAATAATTATGATAAACTAAGAATCTCACAAAAGCATAAACAACACATGAATACAATTATCCTCAAGCTATGGAAAATACTCTCTAGACATGGAATTCAAATAAAAATTTGAATTACATATCATAGAATGAAAGCAAAATTTTTAAAAAAAAAGGAAAGAAAGAGAGAAGAGAGAATGTTTCTCTTTCTAAAATGCTCTCCTAATTACAAGAGTAGAATAAAATGATGCTAACTAGATAACGAAACCCTAGTAAACTAAGACTATAATTATAGTAGAGGGGGATTGGGCCTAAAATTAGGCCAAAAAGTGTGAAACCCTAGTTCAGCCGCCACCTGGCACGGACCGTCGCGGATGGCGCGGTCTGCGCCGTGTACCTAGTCCGTGACTCCATGCTAGCGCTAGTCGTTGGATCTGGCGCGACCCATTTGGTCCATGCTAGCGCAAGCCACTAGATTTGACGCGGTCTTCTTGGTCCATGCTGGCACAGACTGCTGCATCTAGCGAGGTCCGCATCGACTCCCTTGGCGCGGGCTGCCAGCAGGATGCGACCTTTGGTGCAGACCGTCATCAGAAACCTCATTTTGCTCAGTAAATTGGCATGGACTCCTCAATTTATCACACCCCGCTGGATAGTTTTGACATTTTGCACTTGGAACGGCGCAGGCAGTAGAAGATGATACGGTCATTGCCTATACTTAGCCATTTTAAGTGAAAGTTGAAACTTGCGTGTGCGGCCCGTGGCATTTGATGCGGTTCCTGCCGGGCCTTGGAACGGTCTCTGCCATGACATTTGTCATGGACCACATTGTCTGGTGCGGGCCGTTGGTACCATCTATAAGCGGTCAGTGCAGACCCGTTTGTACCTTGGCTGGTTGAACTTCTTTCCTTCGCTTTGGATGAACCGTAAATCTGATTTGATAGTTCTAGTAGTCAATTTTATAGCGATCGAGAAGAAGAATCCAATGGAAACAACTTTTGAAGGATAATTATTCTCAGATCTTCTCATACTTTGGCGCAACTCATCGGACCACGATTCACCGTTTCTTCATTGGCCGCCTTGAATTCCAATGCCACCTATCTTTGCCTCCGGTCTCCTTTTACCAAAATTTGATATATGTGGCCTTCATCTACTACCATTATAGTGTGAATGGCATTCTATATCTTCTACCATCCTTGCGAATGATCTTCAATATCTTCTATCGCCCTTGCGATAGCCTTCACATAGAATGTGACAAAAAGTACCCACGAGCGGCCTACTAAGGATGATCACAAGGAAGATCTAGGTGCTCGTGGATACAAGATGTTCATTAGTACCAATTAAGTTAACAAAACGCGGGATTTAGACAAGAAAACCAAACATGGTTATCTAAACCCCTTGTCACGTAAACTCAACTAATACTAGCAATCGAACATATAAAACAAGCTAATTATTACACTAAATGCAACGCTTAATGCGCGCATAATGAAGCATATCACACCCCTAACACTTAACCTTTACTCTTCCTTGAGTAAATAAAGACAAGAAAAGAATTAAGCAAAATGTAACGTACATGCATAAGTTAACTGAGGCATTCAAATTATTCCTAGATTACCCTGTTTCCCCCAAAAGAGTATGAATCTCACAACTCTCACACTCCCCGAAGAACCTAAGCAATCTTACCACCCAAAGTAAAATGTGGAAAAAGGTAAGCAAAAAAGATAAGTGTCAAGCTAGCTTACTTTTCCCCATATGATCCCAAAAAATAATCAAAGAGTCGTCTCTAAAAAAAATCCACCAAGGAAATCTAAGAGTCGTCGACTTGGTTGCAACATAGGGATAACTCGTGATTCTCGATGTAGTTACAACCAAGGAGGCAAATGTATCAACAACCTAGTTTTTTGTTTTCTCTCATTTTTCCTGGAGCTCTTTTAGGTTTTCATCCTAGTTTTAACACACAAAGGGTACTCACTTCTCACATTCTTCTACACGACCTCTCATTTTTGCCTAGGCTCGTAAGCCTAGCCGGGCTAGCCTCTCACTTTTAGCTAGGTCATTGGACCTATCTGGGTTTTTTCCAATGTTACCCAAGTTGCTCTTTTGGGTTTCCAACTTGTCCAAGTTTTTATATTTTTTCAAAATTTTCATTTTTTTTTCGGTGTAGCAAAAAATTGCCCCAAAGTGGGCTTCATACTACAAAAGATAAGATCAACACAAAAAATTACACCACCAATATCTTAAAACAACCAACCCCATGCAAACTAGGAACCCTAGCTAGCATTTCATGCCACCAAGTATCCATCCAAAAACATCCCACAACAATCAAAAATCAAGAAAAACAAAAAATGCTCTGAGGAAATCCAAGAATGAAAACTCCCTAAGAGCTCACTACTCCCTCCCTCACACTTAACCGATGCATAGTTCTCAATGCAACAAAAACCATGTAAAAACATAAGTGAGGTTGGGAGAAATAGTGACACTCACTCTCGCGGCCCTGAAGAGCCTTCATCCTCATGACTCGTGCAACTCCTCTCAATGTACCATGTTGCTTGAATCGCAACCTCGATGAAATCCATCCTTGTGCTAAGCTCCTCCACCACACCTCTTATCGCTTGGATGACCTCTTGCAACACTTGGGTAGAGCTCAAAAGCTGATCCCTAAGTGAGTGTAGTCAGTCAATGATGTATGTGGATAGGCAAGAGTGGCTAGGAGGTGCTCTCGAAGAGGTCTCACCTTTGTCCTCCTCAACATCTATCTTTGGGCTAGCTACAACTGTGTAAAACTCTCTCTCAAAGAGCGGGCCGGGCACAATAAATGGGTCATCCAAACATGTGTCTTATGTGATGGCGGTGCGCTCCGGCTGAGAAAGTACCATGAAGCTACAAGGTGATTACCCTGGCATAAAGCCATACATACCAATCCTTTGATGTAGGCCCCACCATGAATGCCTTGGCTAACTTCTCAATATTATACTTTGTACCCGATCGTCCCAAGTTATCCAATGCTTTCTGTGTGACCAAATGCCCTAAGTAATGTGCCAGTTGACCTACCATGCCGCCCATAGATATCTTACCACTCTTTCTGTCCCCAATCAAGAAACACTCCTGCACAAAAGACTACCAGGTTCGGGTATGCATTACCCTCAGGAGTCATTGCCCAGAGGCAATGAACATCCAAACTCGGATATTGCGTTAGCTCACTATGGCAGAAAACTCCCATTTCTAGTATCCGGTGAACGTAACGTAATACCGGATGAACCAAGGCAGTGCTCTTGCACAAATTCTTCCAATCAGTCCCTATCAGTTGCCTCCAAAAGTTCCCAAGAGAAAAAGGCATCCCTTGACGGTGGGTTTTCTGGACCTCTCTGTCGTACCTCCATCCAAAGGCACGAGTTACCTCTCGGTGCATCATCTTATACTCCTTGTCATCCAAATTAAATTTGATCACCTTGTGTCCATCATTTTTCCATGACTGGCTATAGAGTAGCTAGGAACTCTAGGGTCCACCTGATGTAGGTCTTCAAGTGCTTCTAGAAAAACCCCTATAGACCTACCTGTACCAATAGGTAAATGATAGGCTCGAGTAAGCCTAGAGCCCCCAAGGTGTCTTTGCATGCAAATCCATCTCCAAGATACTTCTCTTCCGCTCTCTTAAATTCCTCCACCTCTAGGTTGCAGTCCCAGAGATGTTAGATAATCTCATGAATTCTTCAATCACGAACGTGGGGTTGTGAAGAATGGGAGTCACCGGCTCGTGGTGTGCACCCTTCACCGGCTTCTTTCTCTTTTCACCCTGTGAGGACTTCCCTTTCTTTGAAACATTCTTCTTAGGAGGCATCCTAAAACAATGCAGGGAAGATTGGTAAAGTGATCATATACAAGGCATGGCCTACAATGTCCTTCAACAAGACAACATTCTCCAAAATAGCCTAACAATTCAAAACATGATGATCTAAGTATGAAGGCTATTTAAACAAGAACATTTCTCATCAAACAATAAACTCATGTAAGTTCTCACCAAACCATCAATAAGGTTATACAATCAAGATTCATCTTCTCCTGAATCACCTAACACATGAAGAACACATCATCCAAGCATAATAGCACATCAAACCACCCAAACTTTCTTCAGCACAAGATCATGCATACAAACCCAAACACATATCTCAACAACATGCACTCATTCAAGAATCATGTTTTTCATAACACCCCCACAATGTCAATAAAGCATATAAACAAAGAGTTCAAAGGATTACCCAGAATTTGAAGCTAAGAGTTGTAAGACCCACACAAGAAGAAGTAAGAATTGCTAATTTTTGGGAGAAAAACTTCAAATTTTCAAGTTTCACCAAGAGTGTGTGTGAGTGAGTGTTTCTTGAGAAGGTAGAATGTGTCAAATGATAAAATTAAGCGGACGAATGTACCATGGATTTAGAATTTTAACATAGGTAATAAGGGAGAGAGGTACAATTGGGATAAGAATGAATTATGAAAATTTCAAATTAGGGGACAATAGTGCCAATCAATTAATTCCAAGGGATGTTGGAAGTACTATTTGCACAAAAAATCCTAAGGAATTAGGGAATTTCAATTTTTTTTAAACCAAAAATGCATTTTAAGTTTAAAATTTAGAATTTTTGATAATTTACATTTTTGGAACAATTTGACAGCGGAAATGGGGAATCGACACAGATACCTCAGTGTGGAAGTACTCGGCACAGACCCTCCCTCATGCCAAATCTTTTGGCATGGACCCCCTCGCATCGATGGTTTGTGCCAAATCTTTCGGTGCGAGGCCTCCTTGTTTCAAGCTCCCTGGAATGGACCGTGGCCCTTGGCGTGGACCGTGTCAGGCATTGGCATGAAGCTGCCCCAAATTGTGATCTATTCCTTAGTTTTTTCCCTCTTTTTCGAAAAACTATGTCACCCATCAAATTGAATTCCATCCAAACACAATCACGAGACTCGAACTCAAATTTGTAAATCAACCAAGAGTTTCATCTCAAAAATCCTCATCACAAACAGGAATATGCGAAATCTATCACTACTAAAAATCACACAATCAAAGCAAAAAGAAGCACCGTATATTTATTGTCGTCCTCACGACTTATTTCCTTTTCATGCAATCTAGTTAGAACCACCTACCTGTGGGTTTCTAGAATTGCCATCGACGAATCCACCCATGATGACATTGTTGTGGAGAGGTCTCCACAATGAGTCATTCTTACCTTCAGACCCCTTGTCTGCCCTAGGGAATGAATCTCCGTGTCTTGCTAATGTTGGGTTCGTGAATGTCACTTTGGATTAGAATAAGGTCGAGGAGGTTTTAAACTCTCGTCACTCTTCCTTTCCTGCTGCAAGTTAGTTAACATGGAAAAATAGTCTAGCACAGACATACTATTAATTGCATCATGCAATTCATCAGACTCATCAACAATATCATCCAAATGGAACTCATCCAAATATTCATGCCCATTGGTAACACAAGAAGTTTTATGGAAATCATGCTCATCACATAGGGTCACACCTTTGCACATAAAAGAAGAATTAGTCGAATCATGCCTAGATTTATAGATATCAAAGTCCACTTTGTCCACATCATCTTCTAGAGTCAAGGTTCCCAAATGGACATCAATTTTAGTCCTAGACATTAAGAAAAAGCCTCCCTAAAAGTATTGGGGGTGCACTTCTGTCATGCGCCATGTCTAGGACATAAAAGTCTGTCAAAAAAATCAACTTTCCCACTCGCACCATCACATCCTTTACTAGCCCGCAAGGGCTAGCTTGGGAGTGATCGGCGAGTTGGAAAATCACTCTAGTTTCCCTAAGCTCACCTATTTCTAGGTGTTCTTATAGACTAAATGGGATCACATTAATGGATGCGCCTAAGTCTATCATGGCATTGTCAACAAGTTTTTCACCTAAGGAGATAGGGATAGAGAACATTCCAGGGTCGTCCATTTTCTTAGGAAAATTTTTATGGTTCAAAATGGTGACTCTCACTATTTTTAAATGTCCTACCTTCTTAGTTGGTCTACTTATCTTTTTTGTGCATGTATTTTTAAGAAACTTAGCATACGATGGCACATTTTCAATTAATTCCAAGATAGGGATTGTTACCTCAACCTGTTCGAAGACTCTTTGAATGCTTGCATCATTGGTTGCCACCTTTGGCATTCCCCTCAAAGCATTTGGAAATGGAGGTGGGATAGTAACTTGTGCATCGGGCGGTAGAAGCTCCTTGGAAGGTGTTTCATTGAACACAATCTCATCCCCTTCGAAGTGTGCCTTGGTAGCCTCCAATACCCTATCGTTCTCTTACATCACCTTCTTCTCAAACTCACAAACTTCCTTCCCACTTCTTAACTTGAGTGCACTCACTTTCCTTGGATTTACCTCCAATTGGGAAGGGAGGTTTATGGACTCCTTTGCCTCAAGTTAGCTCACAGAAGTAACGAGTTTCCCAACTTGAACTTCAAGATTCTTGATACTTGAGAATTCCCTATTGCTAAGGTCTTCAATCTCATGCCTTGTCATCTCCACAAAGACTTCATGTTTCTCCATAAATGACTGATGGCTTCTAAGATCTCCTCTCGATCTTATTTTTCATCGATCCATGATTGTTGGAAGGGCCTTCACCTCTAGGGTATGGTTGAGATGGGACTTTTCCACCCCTATATCCTTGAGGTTGGTTATCTTCCCTCCATCAGAAATCTGGGTGATGTCAATACCTCTTGCAAATTGTCTACAACTTCGGGACATACCTTGGTGTTGTGGTTTAAGTTGCACACCCCGAACACTTTGACTTGATGCTTTTTTCCTCTCAAGAGCTCCTTCATCATGGAAGAGCTTGGACTTGCACACCCTGCACACCTCGCAAGAGCTCCTTTATCATGAAAGTAAGAGCTTAATCTTGCTCCTCCAACTTAGGTGATTGTTCGGGTTCATCCAAGACCTTAAACCTTGACCTTGTGCCAAACGGTCGCACACCATTGGCCAGTTCTTCTAAGAGGGCCGTTGCATCTTTAGGACTTTTTTTTTCTATCAAACCATTGCAAGTGGCATTCACTATTTGCATATGTTCGTCGCATCGGAGAAGTAGTAAACTAGATTTCCCTCCTTGAATTGATGGTAGGGGAAACTCGCTAGCATTCTCTTGAAGGGCTCCCAATAATCATATAACGACTCGGTAGCCCCTTGGGTGATATTTGACAGTTGCTTCTTCAGTCCGGCGGGTTTGGACGCCGGAAAATACTTCTCTAAGAACCTCTGCTTTATGTCTATCCAAGAACCTATGCATCCTGGGGGCAAGTAATAGAGCTAGTCTTTAGCTCTGTCTTGAAGGGAAAACAGGAAGGCTCTCAAATTGTAGTCATCTTCAGAAAAAATTTGAGGCTTCATGTTTGTACATACCAAGTGGAACTACGATAAATGCTTGTTTGGGTCTTCCCCCATCATACCGTGGAAGGTGGGAAGACAGTGGATCATTCCGCTCTTTAGCTCATAACTCACATTCGGTGGTAATGGGGGGAATGTGATGCATAGTGGCTGCCTCTCCATATTATGGGCCATAAGCTCCCTCAAGATTCTATTGTCCTCTGCCATTCTTTACGATTACTATACCAAAACTACCGGCCTAGGTTAAACTTCTATCCTAGTTCTCCGCTTCATTCACCTCCGACTACCTATGTTATCAATCGAGTAATGTTAAACACCTAAGTTTGTGGTACGAGTATGTACCATAAACTAGGGCTAACAATACCCTTCCAAAGACAACACTAGCAAACGGATCAAAAGGTAACAAGATAACTATAACAAAAGCTCAACATATGAATCAACAAAATGAAACAAAAATAAAGCAAAGACTAGCTACTCTACTAACACATTATGCTAATTGATAATTAGACTGATTAGCATCCTCGGCAGCGGCACCAAAATTTGACCTTCCTCCACTTGGGGCCGTCAATTGTAGCTAATTAACCCAAGTAAAAGCTAGGACCTTGATGAAAACTGGGTCAAAGATAAAATTTATAGTTCTGCACCCAACTCACTACTATGCTACCGATAAGGTAGTTAGCAGTAAGCTATGAGTATATCCACAGAGATTCTAGGGCCTAAAAATTAATTAAACATAACCTCGTCCGGGTTGTCAATCCGTACAAGTTTTTAGGAATAGATAGTATAGTAAATAGGGGGTTTTGGTTTTTCGATTAACAACTATAAAATAAGAAAGTAAAAAGCAGGTAATCTATATAACTAAACGCTTGAGGAATGCTTGCGTAACATGGTTGATTTAATGCTTCAATCCTCGATTCCTTCAAATGTGAGATTTTAACAAACCTAATATAATGCTCATAACACATGGTGTGGTCAACGGAATACACTTTCATGTACCTGTCACGTTGGGTGCGCTTGCAACCCTTCATCGACACCGCCATCGTAATTTGGGGAGTATAACAAGGTCCGGCCATTGTTGTAAATATGTTTCTCCCCCATGTGATTACATCCCAGGTGTTCCACCACAAATTCTCTACTCCCTAGGCCTATGAATGAGGCAAAGGGTCGTAGGCACCTTATCTATGACACTAGGGCCTCTTACAACCCTAGCTTGCTACTTTTCACTATCTCTACCCGCAACCCATCAGATTAATTTACTTAATTAGCTAAGACTAGTGTGATGGCAAATAACAGAGTAATACTCAGCATCTCCCGTGCACATACCCATGTGAACCCGTACCTTACTACCTATTAACACATCTAAGGTTTCTCTTCCCGGGGGGCATCAATATTTGCACCAACATGAATATAGAGTGTGTGCTTATATAGAGTTTACTATTCATGCAATTCTAACTATCAAGAACAAGTCACAATAATATTACAAGCATAATAATTAGGATGAACTAAGAATATCACAAAAGCATAAATAACAAATGAATACAATTATCCCCAAGCTATGAAAACTACTCTCTATACATGGAATTCAAATAAAGGTTTGAATTCCATATCATAGGATGAGACCAAAATAAAAAGGAAAGAAAGAGAGAAGAAAAAAATGTTTCTCTATCTAAGATGCTCTCCTAATTACAATAGTAGAATAAAATGATGCTAACTAGATAATGAAACCTTAGTAAACTAAGGATATATTTATAGAAGTAGGGGATTAGGCCTTAAAATAACCCTAAAAAGGCCAAAAAGTGTGAAACTCTAGCTCAGCCACAACCTGACGTAGACCATCGTAGATGTCGTGCTCTGCGCAGTGTACTTGGTCCGTGTTAGCATGGGCCACTGGATCTGGCGAGGCCCATTTTTTCCGTGCTGGTGTAGGCTGCTGGATCTGGCATGATTCTCTTAGTATGTGCTGGCATGGGCTGCTACGTCTGGTGCAGTTTGCATCGACCCCTTTGGCACGGTGGCTGCCAGCAGTGCGCTCGATTTTGAACTTCTAATCTGCGAGACGTGACGTTTGGTTCAGACCGTCGCTAGAAACCTCATTTTTCCCTGCAACTTGGCACAAACCACTCAATTCTCCACACCCCATCGGCTGGGCATGACATTTTGCACTTGGAACATTGCAGGCCATAAAAAACAGGACGGTCTGCGCCCATACTTAGCCATTTTAAGTGAAAGTTGAAACTTGCATGTGCGGCCCGTGGCGTTTGGCACGGTTCTTGCTGAGCCTTGGCATTGTCTACGCCAAGACATTTGGTGTGGACCACTTTGTCTGGTGCGGGCCGTTGGTGCCATCCATAACTGGTCCATGCCGACCCATTTGTACCTTGGCCGGCTGAACTTCTTTCCTTTGCTAAAGATGAACCGTTAGTCCGATTTGTGAGTTCTAATAGTCTATTTTATAGCGCTCGGGAAGACAGATCTAATGGAATCAACCTTGAAGGCTAATTCTTATCGAATCTTCTCATACTTTGGTGCAACTCATCAGACCACGATTCACCATTTCTTCATTGGCCGCCTTGAACTCCAATGCCGCCTATCTTTAGCTCTAATATTCTTCTACCACAATTTGATGTTTAGGGCCTTCATCTACTACCATTCTTGTGTGAATGGCCTTCTAACTCTTCTACCGTTCTTGCGAACAACCTTCAATATCTTCTACCGACCTTGCGAATGGCCTTCACATAGAATGTGACGAAAAGTACCCAGGGGCAGCCTACTAAGGATGATCACAAGGAAGTTCTAGGTGCTCGTGGATACGGGATGTCCATTAGTACCAATTAAGTCTACAAAATGCGGGATTTAGACAAGAAAACCAAACATGGTTGTCTAAACCCCTTATCACGTATATTCAACTAATACTTGCAATCCAACATATAAAAACAAGCTAATTATTACGCTGAATGCAACGGTTAACGCACACATAATGAAGCACATCAAAATGCTGGATTATCTGTTAATGGTTGAAATTTTAATTTTTTTTTATTGTTTAGTGTTTTACCTTATATATTTAGTTATTTTTATTTTTATTGTAGGTGGATGTAATCGGACTAGGGGTGAAGATATGCTTGGTAAATTTAATCTATTCTAGTCTCTTTTTGTTTTACTTTTATTATTTAGTGCTTTACCTATGGTATTTAAATATTCTATTTTTTTATTGTAGCTAGATGTGATCTAACTGGGGTTCAAGATAAACTTGGTAAATTTAATCTATTCTGATCTCTTTTTGTTTTACTTTTACTGTGTAGT
Source organism: Rubia yunnanensis (assembly GCA_037428765.1). Lineage (NCBI taxonomy): Eukaryota > Viridiplantae > Streptophyta > Magnoliopsida > Gentianales > Rubiaceae > Rubia > Rubia yunnanensis. Next base: position 58,044,599 of record CM075064.1, on the reverse strand, counting down.
GCTTTACCTTTGGGTTTTAAGTATTTTGTTTTTTTTATTGTAATTGGATGTGATCTGACTGGGAGGTCAAGATAAACTTGGTAAATTTAATTTATTCTGGTTTCTTTTTGTTTCACTTTTATTTTTTATTGATTTAGTTTTGTTATTTAAATTATTTGTTTGTATTATGGAGTTGCTGTTGCGGGTGAAACTATTATTAGTAATCCTCCACTTCTAGCTTCAACAAATGTTACACAATCAGGTTAGATTAATGCTTTATGATTTATTATCATTTTGTTAGTTCAGGTATGAAACTTATTAGTTGAATCTTTTTTATGATGTAGTTGTGGAGAAGTCTGTGATCATTAGTCCTCCATCTTCAGCAAATATTGAACAAAGTGGTTAGTATTAGGAGTCTCAACTTTGTTTTGAGTTATTAGTTCATATGTATAAAGGGTTAGTTCTGTTATTTAACTCATTAGTTAAGATTTGAGATTGCACTTTAAAATCTACATCAACTATTTTATCTTGTAGTTGTGGAGAAGCCTGTGATCATTAGTTCTCATGCTTCAACAAATATTGAACATAGTTGTTAGTATTAGGAGTTTCAACTATTTTTTGAGTTACTAGTTCATATGTATTTATTTTTAGTGCTGCTATTAAACTCATAGTCTTTGTATTTTCATCAAAGCCTGGAAAGGAATCTATTGTTGACGGTAGTGCGGCAGATATTGAAAAAATGCAGTTGTTGATGGTAATTTTTAACATATTATTGTGTATACATAGTTACTTTATGTTTATTTAGTATTATTTAATTTTTATAAATTTGTAGGTTCTATTGTTGTTGTTGAGGATCCCATAAGAGATGGGATACAAGTTAACATTAAAGAATTAAGAAGTGAAACTGCTCCTTGTGTTTATCTATCTCTACTTCTAACTTGTGTTTTTGATTTAGTATTTAGATTTATTTTTTTCTATTTGTGTTTTTTAGCTAAGAGTACTTATAGAAATAAAAGGGCTAGGAATTAAAGTTATCCGAACTACTCTTGTTGCTGAGGATTTTGTTGAAGATGATGATTTTGTTGATGAGCCTCCTCCGGTGGTGGCTGCAAATGAAAAGAGCAAAGAAGACGTTTTCGAAGGGAATGGAAAGGAGTCGGCTGTGAAGAAGGTGGATGTAAATAAGCCTGCTGCGAAGAAACTGGCTGTGAAGAACTCGACTGCGAAGAACCCGGCTGCGAAGAACCCGACTGCGAAGAATTCGACTGCAAAGAAGTTGGCTGCCAAGATGCCCGCAGCAAAGGAGTTTGTAGCAAAGAAGTCGGCTGCGAAGGAGCCCACAGCGAAGGATCCCACAGCGAAGGAGCCCATTGCGAAGGAACCCATTGCGAAGGAGCTCACTGCGAAGAAGCCTGGTGAGAAAAAGATTGATGAGAAGAATCACGCTGAGAAGAATTTCGCTAAGAAGAGCCCTAGTGTGAAGAAGCCATCTAAGAACAGAATTGAGGATGTTGTTGGAGATAAAAGTTGGCCGTCAAAGAAATTTTCTGTTGTGTGAAAGTGCAAGAAAGAAGTTAGAGATGTTGTGGTTGGACATAGAGTTTCTGAACTTGTGTCGAAGAGAAATGTTCCTGCACATCGTTTAGCAAGGAATACTAATGATGGCATGGAAATGACATGCCAGGTTAAACAAGTTTTCAAAATTGAGCTTCCTGATAGTTCCGGGTAAGTTATATTACTTTATGTATCTATGATTTTCCTTTATGTGTGTAGACATTCATTTTGAATATTTCGGTTTTAAATTTTTTTCCATAATAACTTGAATCATGTAGAATTTACTACTTTAGGTATTTTGTCCTTTACTTTTGGTGTTTTAATGTTTTGTTTCACTATACATTTTAATTGTTGATGTGTTAGTTTAAGTTTTTAGTTTCATTGTTTAATAACGTTTTGAGTAGAGTTTCAGTATGAATAGTTCATGTACTTGTTCATTTTATTTATGTATTTATTTGTTTAGTTATATTATACAATAAGTTGGTTTTTTTACTTTATTATGATTTGGTTGTATATTATAATTAAACTTTATGTTTTAAACTACTGTATGTTTTTTATATCTTAGTACAGGTACTTATGTGCATATTTTGTAAATTTTCTAACTTACTGTATTATTATTTTTTAGGATTTTAAAGAAATTTATGCCTGGAAGCCAGCACGTAAAGGTCACAAATCTCTGCGCTAATCTCACTGATCAGCATAAGGCTGATATTGAGGTAATTGGTTTTGGGAGCCTTTTAATGCTAAGATTGGAGATTGCACTTCTAGCGGGTATAGTGCCATGGTTGGTCAGTAATTTCAATCCTTCTACATGTGTGCAGCTTGTTGGGATAGATAAGTACTTTGTTACCGCTGATGATGTATATGATATCATGTGCTTGCCCCAAAACCCTGGTGGGAAAGTCGAGTAGAAGATAAATTTTGGCATGGAATTGCGAGATAGTTATGAGGCTAGGTTTGGCAAGGAGACATGAAATGATAAACCCCTTTCACTTGCTTTTAACAAGGATAACTGAACTTAAGGAGGGTGGAGATGAGTTTAAAAGACTTTTTGTCATCTATTGCTCTTCATAATTTTTAGCTCTTATATCCACTAGTAAGGTAGATATGAAAATCCTTGAAGTCGTTGAGAATGTTGATGAGATTAAGAATCTTGACTGGTGTAGTTTTGTGTTAGATCAAATGACTTCAATTATTAGGAGGTATAAGGGCAGCGAAGAATACCAAACTTGTAGTGTTTGTGTCCCTATCCTTCTCAATTAGCATTTGCATAGATTTCCTGTCCATGGTGTGTTAGAGTCAACATCTCTTCCTCTAGCCCAGCATTGGACTGATGTAAAGTTAAGGGAGAGAGTGAGGTTGTTGGAAATTGGAGGAGGTTATGACAGGACAAACATGGTGAATGATGACTATCCAATCAACTGTGCTGGAAAAGTGAAAGAGGGTTAGATGACTCAGCTTGAAATCGGAGCTCCTTCAGTTCAAACTGAAGTTGTAGCTTCGGTTTCTAGAAATGGTAAGGAAAAGGTGTCTCATGATGATAATGAGCTGAGGTTTAAAATCCCAGAGGGAATTATAACCTACTCTATGATTAAAAGTCTTTCTAAGAATGTAAGCATTTAAAAGTTTTACATTATGTAATTGTTGTGTTAGTTCTTGCTTTTAAGATGATTCTCTATGTGTTTCAGCATTTAGTTTAACTTTTTATTTTTTTTATTTTTTTTATTTTTATGTGCTAGTTCAGGTGTTTAGTTTCATTATTTGTTATTGTTGACTTCCAGTATGGTTAGTTAGTGTGTTTAATATTTTTGTTTAGGTGTTTAATATTTTAGTTCAATTTATATATGAACTATTTATGGTTAATTTTAATATGCTTTCATTGGGTATTTAATATGTTTGTGTAGGTGTTTCAGTGTTTAGTTTTCAGTATAAACTTAATGATATTTTTCATATGTAGGCTTATGATGAGGCTCTCATGATTGTGAAGCGTAACTTTAAAGTTGTTATTGTTGATATGTACGAGATGTTCGAGAAGGTGAAGAGTGATATTGCAACAAATGGAGGAGAAGGACACAGTACCATCCTCAGAACCAGCCTATCTCGACTTTTAACTTATTTAATGATGGTGAATTGGATGGCGTAGAAGGAACGTCCACATCTGTGCAATCCCCTAAGAAAGGAGTTTAAGATGTTAGCAAGAACCTGCATTTGAATGATGTGATTTGAATTTGTTATAGTGTGATTTGAATATTTGAAATTGTTGAATTGAAATGATGAATGATTTTGAATGGTTAATTTGCTGGGTTGTTGGATTTGTTTTGTCGTTATTGGATTGAAATTTGTAATTTTTAAAGATGATTCTAGTATCAATTTAGTTATGAAGTTTATCTCTTTAGTTCCATTGTTTATAGGTTTAGTTTTCTATTAAAGTTTAACAGTTTGTCTAGTAATGATATTTTGGATGTTGAAATTTCTGTTTTACGAAATTTGCTATCTTTTTCTGATTGTTAATGTATTGTTTTGTTTATAGCCATGTGTCATTTAGGTATATTGTTCGGTTATTTAGGTATGTAGTTCAGTTTAAAAATTAGATATTTTCTAACCATGTGTTGTGGTTTACTTTGCGAACCTCATGTTTTCATTTACTTATTCTAACATTAGTTCATGCAAATTTTCATTTAGTTTATTCATTATAGTAATTAATTTCAAACACAATTTTCTTGGTTGAATATATTTTTATTTAATTAAATTGCACTCGTTAGTTCAGGTGTTTCAAGCATTTCAAGGGAAATTTAAATGATTTGTCCTTGAATTTAAGTTAACTGTACAAAAAAATAATATAAATACAATGTCAAATTGAATCTCATAGGTCTAGACTTATTGCTTTGGTGTCTTGGTACCAAACTCATTTGTCTTTGGTTTCTTTCTTTGCTTCCATCCTTCAATTCTTTGCTTCTTCCTTTTGTCTTTGCGGGAGATGGATCTTGGATTGTTGGTGGTTTAGTGATGGAAGATTTTGCTACGCTGCTTGAATTTTCACGTTCCTTTATAGTTTTTGAGACAAGAATTTCTTCTACATTTTCATTGTCTTTTTTTAAGCTTTCTTTAAGAATTTTTCGGGTTTCTATGTCACCTTTACATTTTATGACCATATTGTAGTAGTTTCTTGCCATTTGGTGTTGCCGTGGAACTTTGCCTTTGATTTTGTCCAGTTCTTGATTTTCTCGTGCTGCTTTCAGTTTGTCCCATACTTGCATTTTAGCAAGATTTATCCATCGCTTCAAAATGTATTGTGATGGTATCTCACTGATTGAGTTGATATGCAATATTCAGATACAGTGAAAGCAGAGAATTCCTTGCATAAAAAGATAACCATGCATATATACAAGTTAATAAGATAAACATCCGAACTAAAGCTCTATAGCATATAATGTCCTGCATTTTAAAGTTAATGCAAATGAAGAACTAATGACATATATAAGGTGTAATATCATAAACTTGCTATGATGCCTGCTTACAAAAAGATGAACGTGTAAACTAAGAGGTAATGATCCAAAATGAAGAACTAAAGATATTAACATAAGAGGTAACATGTATATTATAGTTCATCGGTATATACATGTTTCTTCAAAAGTTTTGCAAGAGAAGTTTATTTCCACCATTCCACTTTGTTGTGTGAAGGTCACAATTTCAACTTTTCTATCATCTTCTTTTGGACTTACTTCATACTTTTTTTGCAGATCCTAGGGGAAAAAAATTTAAATTCTTTGGTTGTTTGTGCAATATTGTATTCCTTCTCAAATTTATAGTACATTGAAAGTGTGTACTCTGGAGCTGGATGTTTGAGTAGTTTGATCCATGTATAGCTGACTTTGGCTATGATTTTGAGCATTTATTTTCCTTCGCTATTTCCTTTACTCTCCAGCGATCAATAGTCTCATTGAAAATGGTTAAGAACCTGTTGAGTGTGGTCATTTTTCTAGCGTTGAATGACAAAGCTTTGTTTGTGCTCTCACTTCATTGTGATGAAAGAGTTCCTGCGGAGAAAAAATCTTTGCTCATTGCAAGGCACCACTTATCTCTAATAGAACAAAGCCTCTTGAACCATTCCTTGTCTTCAAGCTGGAAATTCTTGATCGTATTGTTTCATGTCATTTCAAATTCATCTTCTTTTTTATAGTATTTTAAACAATTCTCAAATGCTTCCTTGAAGGGTCCATCCTTTTTTAATTCACCAAAATGACTTATGGCATTTTGTGTAATGTGTCATAGACACAACATATGTCTCGTGTTTGTGAAAACCTATAAAATTTCATGAATACTTTTATTCAGAACAAGTTCATGTATAAACATATGATCTAAAACAAATTTAACACGAACTAAAGACATAAACATGGAATGTAATTGTTCATGATTTTTTCCCCAATAATTAGATGTTCTTTTTGAGAAAGGATAATGAAATTATACATAAAATGTTCTAAACAAACATAGGAACTAATGAATTAAAAACTAAAGGTATGTATATGAGCATATCAACCCAAAATAGTCCAGATCAATCAAATTTAAGAATGATCACCTTTTCGATTGCTTTGTCCATGGCTGGATCTTGGTCTATAAATATTGTTACTGGCTCTTTACCACCCATTGATTTTCTAAAAACATCAAGAAGTCATTCGAAAGTTGAAGCTTTCTGGTCGGCAATGAAAGCAAATCCAAACATCACTATATTGTCGTGGTTGTTCATTCCGATTATTGGAGCACAAATCAAGTTGTATTTGTTGGTCCTACATGTTGACGAATAATTTAACAAAGTTAGATCATGTTCATTTGTGAATGCAGTTACACCATTCATTTAATATGTTACGTCGTACGTTTAAGCAAATTTTAAAATACCTAAATTTTCTCAACAAAATACATATAGGCCAATTTTAGACTTTAGTGAATTACCAAGCAGAATTTTATCTATTTTATTCATGTTGTTACATTATGTGTCTAAAAATTACTTTGTACATGTCAAGGACAAATTTCGTAGTGGGCTAGGCCATGAACTGATAATGTTGGGTTGATCAAGATGGTCTGGTTCAGCTCCTATAAGATCCTCTTTCCGATGATAGCTTCAGGCTGGGTAAACTTATAAAATAGCATTGGTTACTCAGGGCGGGGCGGCTTGTGGCCGCACCCGCTCCGACACCCTAGTTAGATCTAGAAATGGCTTGGCGAAGAAGAAGAGCTATAGTGTTTTTAGAGTTTAGGAGTGAACCTGTGCTTCCTGATAGCTTTTGGCCCTCTTTTATAGATTGAGGGCATGTGTCTTCTTTAGGTTAAGGAATTGGGCCTTTGGGCCCAAAGTGGTAACATGGGCTTTCAGACCCATATCCCATCAAGTCTCCCTAGCTCGATGTCGCATTGCTAAACAGCGTGGGGGTATAGGGGTAGTAATGTGTCCGAGCGTCTTGGATGGCGGTCTGAATGTGGTTGCTGGCAGATATCCCTTTTCGTCTGGGTAGGAACTTTGCATCTTGATCCTGTCATTCATAGTCATGAATTTACTTTGCGACCCTACTGGCATCAGCCTTGACTTTTTGTCCTGACTCTGTAAATATTCTGCTGGTGTCAACCTGGACTTTGCATCTTGGCCTTGTAGATACTCTGTCAGGGTTGTGCTCAGCAGCCCTACTGGTATCATCATAGACTCTGCATCCCGACCTTGTAAATACTCTGCCAGGGTTATGCTCTATGACCCTTTGCATCCTGGCCTTGTAAATATTCTGCCAGAGTCATGCTCTGCGAACCTAATGGTGTCGACCTGGACTCTGCGTCCTAGCCTTGTAAATACTCTGTCAGGGTCGTGCTCTGCGACCCTGATGGTGTCGACCTGGACTCTGCGTCCTGGCCTTGTAAATACTCTACCAGGGTCGTGCTCTGTGACCCTGCTGGTGTCAACCTGAATTCTACGTCATGGCCTTGTAAATCTTAACAAAAACCTTGCCTTCAAGTTTTATTTTAGGGTCGTGCATTGTCACCCCGTTGGTTCGGTTTGCACCTTGTTCTGGCCTTTTAAATTATGACCAGAACTTCCCACTGCAACCTAAACCTTTCTCTGACCTTAAATCTTTTCTTGGACTATGCATCACGGCCCCGCTCATCGTAGCCTGAACCTTGCCCTAACCTTAGAGCACCCACAATGGTGTAGCCCAATTTTAGGCTACTCATCCCACTGTCTTCATTCAAAATCCTCATTTTTTAGCTTTTACCTACAGTCATTCAGCTTGCCACGTCATCAAGTCCCAAACATATCATTATTTTTTATCCACTTTATTTTATATATTTTATTTGTATTTTTGAAAATTATACTAAAATTTATATAAATTATTATAAAATAAAAATTATGTAAAATAAAAATATTTAATCATGAATCTAATTCATTCATTATATTTTAAATATATCAATAATTGATTGTTACAAATAATGTGTACATAGAAAATTCTATAATAACTAAAAAAACACAACAATATAAAAGCAAAACATTGACTAAGAATATTTTTGAAGTTACACCATAAGTTTTAATACTCCCTCCGTCCCATAAATATTGACCTATTTACTTTTCAACGATCTTAAATGATCATATTTGACCGTCAAGATCTCTAGCTATATATACCAATTTCTTATAAAAAAAATATTTAGGGAATAGATGTCAAGATGAAGTTAATAGTATCTCAAATAATATTTTTATTATAAATATTACTTTGTATTTAAGGTCCAATTTTACCAAGTTTGATCTGAAAAAAAGTAAACATCCCAATATTTATGGGACGATGAAAGTACACAACAAGAAAAATGAATAAAAGTGATCCGCACCATTTTGCATGTTTTACATAATGCATTTGGCAATATTAGTTGAGTGTACATGACATAGGGTTTAGACAACCATGTTTGGTTTTCTATCCTAAATCCCACTTTTTGTATACTTAATTAGTAACTATTGACATATTATGTTCACGGGCTCCTTGGTCTAAGTACCTTTAGTAGGTCGCTCGTGAATGCTATTTGTTACGTTACATTCTTGCGAAGGTCGTTTGCTTTTAATGGTAGAAGATTTGAAGGCCATTCACAGTTGTATGGTAGTAGACGAAGGCCACGAACATTAATGCATGGTAGAAAGAGATTGAAGCCAAAGATAGGTGGGCTCAGAGTTTAAGACGGTCAAAGGAGAAAATGGTAAATTGTGGTCTGAGGAGTGTTGCCTTAGTCCGAGAAAGATTCATGAAGAATAAGCCTTCAATTTTAGTTCCATTGGATTCTTCTTCTTGAGTACTACAAAATTGACTACTAAAACTCCCGATTCAGACTAACGGTCCACCCGTGACAAGCAAACAAAGCTCAGCCAACGAAGCACCAGCGGCCAGTCATGAACCGCGCATAGTCAAGCACTAGTGGCCCGTGACAATCTTTATGGCCCACACTACACAAGAATCTAGGGGTTTCGTGAAAACCTACAAGAGACCAGCACGAGACCTTCACGAGGCAAGGTGCCGGGTTGTGACAAAAGCACCGGGCTGTGAAGTAAAGGGATGAAGAGTTGAAGAATTTGGCTAAGTATAGAGCTGGTCCATGAAAACCTTCACAGACCGTGAGAAGACTTTTTAGCAAGACCACAAACTGCTCGTGGTCCATGAAAACCTTGATGGGCTGCGATAAAATTTCTGAACAGAAGCGACAAGTTGTTCCCGGTCCATGAAACTTGTGGGAAAACTCTGAGGAAAAACCTTGTACAGCTCATGGTTTGTGAAAACCTTTATGGACCATGCCACGATCCCAACTTCATGGACCATGCTAGATACCATGGCAGCGGCTATGAACATTCACGGATCGTGGCAGATCTGGTGTCCTGTTGCTATGCATGCTTCACGGATCGTGGCATCCGTGCCAGCCCGTGAAACCTTGGTGGCTGATCTAGGGTTTTGCCACTTTTAGCCTATTTTGGGCCTATATGTAGACCCAATCTCCTACTACTATATATAGGACCCTAGTCTACTCATTTGAAAGAGTTTGGAACATATATGGAAACACATTTGGAGAGTAGAGAGCTTGGAGAGAAGGAAGGAGTTCCTTTTGTAGGTTTTGTAATTTTTTTCTTTTTGCTTTGTCCCAAAGATATGGAATTCAAATCTGTATTTGAATTCCATGTCTAGGGAGTAGTTAGATTATCTTGGGATTCATTTTGGAACTTGGTATGTTCTAAATGCTTTATGAGATTTATTAGATTCATCCTATCTTTGTGTTTATGATATTATTGTGATTGTTCTTTAATGTTATAAATGCATGAGTAGTACACCACATATAAGCACACACTTTGGGATATACTCATGTATGGTGCAATTATTGATGCCCCCTTGGGAATAGAAACCCGGATGTTAGAATGGGTAAGGGAGAACGCGCCCACATGGGTGTGTGCACGGGGGATTCGAGAATGCTTTGACCTATTTGTCATCGCACCAGACTTAGCTGACTTTGTAACTATTTTTTGAGAGGTTGTGGGTAGAGATAACTAATAGTAGCAAGCTAAGCATTGTATTGAAACCCTAGTAACACAGATAAGATGCTTATGAATCTTGGGCCTTGTGTATATAGGACCCAGGGGGAGTAGTTGCTTCGTGGTGGAAGCCCGGGACATAATAGCACGGGGGAGAAATGGACCTACAATGATGGTCGGACCTCGTTGTACTCGCCTAATTATGATGGCAGTGCCGATGGAGGGTTGCGAGCGCACCCACTTTGACAGGGTTGGGGAAGTGTATGCCATCGGTCACACCAAGTATTGTGAACACACTGATAGGTCTTTTATATATGTCTATATGTGAATAAATCAAGGATTGAAGCATTAGAACTACCATGTTGCTAAATGATTCCCAAGTTCCAAGTATAAATAGTTTACTTGTTTGTCAATTGCATGCTTGTAGTTATTAGTTGAAAACACAAAACCCCCCCACCCCCTCCCCCATCAGTTGCATGTCTACACTACTAGTTGTTCCTTTCACTCATGCGGATTGACGACCCGCACGAGGTTGTGTTTTAATTAGTACTTGAGCCCTAGCATCCTTTTGGACAAACCCAAGGTTTGCCACTCACTACCCCTTGGTTGCTTAGCAGTAAGAATGGGTGCAGAATATAAATCTATATCTTTGACCTGTAATCCCCTCGGCTCATGTTTAAATGACAACCTGGTTGGGGCAGGTTAAATTTTGGCACCGGTGTCAGGGATGCCTTTCAGTTCAAGTATTAGTTGACCATGACATTTTAGTAGAGTAGTTAGTAGTGTCTTTTATTGTTTTTCTTTTGTTTGTTTGGTTTGCTTTGAGTTGAGCTTTGGTTATAGTTTTCTTGTTACTTTACTCATATTTGCTATTGTGACATTGGAAGGATAGTTCGACCCTAGTTTATGGTACATACTCGTACCACAAATCTAGGTGTTTTGCACTCTCTAACTAATTTCACAGGTAATTGGGGAAGGAAGAGAAAGAAAACTATATCGGAGGCTCAACCTAGGGAGTCAAATTTTGAGGAAGCAACGCACAAGATAGTGAAAGATAACTGCATTTTGAGAGAGCTCATGGCCCCAAACTTATAGAACCACCCCTTGTGCATCACATTCCCACCTTTGGCTCCGAATGTGATTTGCGAGCTGAAAAGTGGGATGATCCATTGCCTTCCTACTTTCCATGGCATGGCGAGAGAGGATCCGAACAAACATTTTTTGAAATTCCATTTGGTGTGCACGGATATGAAGCCGTTGGGAGTGTCAGAAGATGATTACAACTTGAGAGCATTCCCCTTTTCACTGCAAGATGGAGCAAAATGTTGGTTGTATTATCTACCACCAAGTTGCATTGGGTCGTGGATGGATATGAAGCAGTGATTCTTGGAAAAATACTTTCCAGCATCTAAGTCGGCCGGGTTGAAGAAGCAATTGTCCAACATTACTCAAGGAGCGACTGAGAGCCTATATGATTATTGGGAGAGGTTTAAGATACTCCTAGCTAGTTACCCTTACCACCCATTCATGGAAGGAGATTTGGTCTATTAATTCTTTAAAGGCCTTTGTGACGAAGACATGAGGATGGTAAATGCCGCATGCAACAATTCAATAGCCAACAAGAGCCTGAATGATGCAATGACACTTTTTGAAGAGATGGCCAATGGGATAAGGAAATTTGGTAAAGGTTTAGGGTTAAGGTCTTGGATGAACCCACATACACACCAAAGTTGGAGGAGCAAGTCCAAGTTCTCGCATCTATGATGAAAGAGCTTTTGCACGGAAAGGTGCACCAGCTAAGATGTGTGGGGTTTACAACCTCGACCACCACTCAAAAAAATGCCCCTGAGGTCGTTGGTAATGTGCAAGAAGTGAATGTTGTGGACTACAACAATTGGGAGAGACCTTAATTTTCTAGGGGTCAACAACAAGGGTTTTGGGGGAACTAAGGCAAAGCAAGACCGGACCCCTATGCAAATACATTCAATCTGAGGTATAGAGATCACCCTAATATCCGACGAAGGGATAACAGTCTACCTCAAGCATATATGGGTGAACAGGCACCACCTTAACCTTATCCTAGGGGTGCAGGTCCATCCAAAAATTATACCACACTTTACAAGTCAGACAGGGAGGAGATCTTGGATGCCATCGAGCAATTAGAAAAGAAACATGAGATTTTTGTGGAAATGACTAGGAGGGAAATTGAAGACCTTGGTAGAAGAGCCTTCTCAAGTATCAAGATACTCGAGATTCAAGTTGGACAACTCACCACCTTGATGAGCCTACTTGAAGCAAAAGATTCCGACAAATTACCTTCCCAACCAGAGGTGAATCCAAGAAATGTGAGTGCACTCAAGCTATTGGGAAGAAAGTTCGTGAAACTGAGAAGAAGGTGACACAAGAGAATGACAAGTTAGTGGAGGCCACCAAAGCACATTTCAAAGAAGAAGAGATAGTTGTCAAGAAATAACCCTCCAAGGAGCTCCCACCACCCGAGGCACAAGTCGCTATTCCACCTCTATTTCCAAGTGCTTTTAGGGGAAAGCCGAAGGTGGAGACAAATGAGGCCAACATTCGAAAAGTCTTCGAAAAAGTGGAGGTATCTATCCCTATCTTGGAATTGATTGACAATGTGCATTCATATGCTAAATTTCTTAAGGTTACATGTAGGGATGATCATGGGTCTAGGACCCGACCCAGACCCACAGGGTCTAGACCTATTGGGACTGGTATGGATCTAAAAAATTTAGACCCATCAGGTTCGGGTCCAGGTTTCAAATACGGGTCCGGATCCAGGTCTAAAATATTAAGACCCAGACCCGACCTGTAGACCCATATAACCCTGAATATATACATAATTTTACTCCAATTTATAAAATACTTTTATATTCTCTTTGTATTTTTATTTTTAATTCAACAAATAATATGTATTGTATATTTTTTCCTTGAAAAATTAATTCAGGTGCATATTGAACTAGAATTATTTGTATTTAAGATAATAAAATTTTATTTAGTGAAGAAAAAATAGAATATTAGACCCATTTTGGACCCAGACCCATTTTGGACCCATTGGGTTTGGGTATTGGTCTAAGATTTTAAGACCCTACGGGTCTGGGTCGGGACTGGGTCTTAATACACCCAACACAGACCCGACCCATGATCATCCCTAGTTGCATGTACTAAGAAAAAGGTGTAGACCACCTAAGAAGTTAGGGAAGCTAAAAATGGGGAAGTCTGATATGTCCATTTTATGTGCATAATTTAGTACTATTTTGGGTCACTTTTGTGCTCTTTTATTATCAAGTGCTTGTGTTTTACCTTGAAATTCTCTTAGGAGGGGTAAGAGAAACTTTACGCTCTTTTACCTCTTCAAAGTGGATTTTGCATGACAAGGGAAGAACACTGAGGCATGAAGATCGGAGGCCATTAAAGTTCACATTTTCGAAGAAATGTGAAGACTTGCTTCGAAGACATGAAGACCAGAGGCCATCGAAGACAATTTTTGAAGACATTGAAGACTTGAAAATTTTATGGAATCGCTATGAAGATAAATGTTTACCACAAGAAGGAGAAAAGAAAACAGGGTTAAATTCTGGCACTCGTTATGAGTTGCGATGGCCTCGTTACGAGCCCGTCTCGAGTCGCGACCGACATGTGGCCAGAATCTAACCTTATCCTTTTTGTACTATAAATAGCACTCTCTTTCCTCTCATTCAGATCTTCTTCATCTGCGTTTTTGGTACTGTTTCAAACCCTATTTTCTTCCATTTTCATCTTTTAATTCTCTTGTATTATGTTTGGTTGTTTAACATTAATTAGTATGAACTCTTGTAGCTAAATCTAGTTCTAGGGAGAAATTGATTGAATCTTCCAAGCTTATGTAGTAAGATTTTATGTTTGCTCATTTATGAATATTTATTGGAGAGCATTTATTGTACCATTAATGTTGTGTTTTACCTTATTTATACCATGGATTGTTTGAGTATATGAAATGTTTGTAAGATTGAAATGCTAGAGTGTTAGGAAAGTTGCAAATTTCTTAACTCGTTTGATATGGAAATCCAAAGCATGGATTTAGAACTTCTTGTGTATAATGTGTGGTAATTCTTGCTAGATGAGTATGTTAATGTGGTTTGTTTTCATATTTGTCACATAGATGCAAAGAAAGGTTGAACCTTGAATGTTGTTTGTTCTAAGTTTAACCTAATGAATGCTTTGCTTGGTTAAATAACTATGTCTTTGGTAAAAGGCTTGTTATTATCAAACCTATGGTCCTTTGGGTGAAATGTCATTGATGAAATACCCCTATGATGTTGTTTGTCTAGGGTGATCATCAATGAGGTTTGCAAATGGTCGTTATTTGTCTTTGCAAACTACTCTTAAGGAGGAATGAATGTTGATCTTTGAATGAGAAGTGATAACATTCCACATAGGCAATAAATGTAATTGAATGATTGAATGAATCAATGAGCTATATGAAGTTTGGAAGTGGAAATCGATTGCCCCCAAGGCCCCGTTAATTATCATTTACATTGTATCTTTAGTTGTATTGCATGATTAGTATAATTCTCTTGCTTTTCTAGTTGTTGTATTTCAATTTGATAACTTAGGATCAAAAACCAACCACCCCCCCCCGGTTTGTTTACATGCTTTTATATGTATCTATGTATGTATATGCCTAGTATGTTTTCTCCTATATATGTTTAAACACTTGAAAAGATCCCTCTTCTCGTGGACAACTCTGACTTTCCATTATCTACTTAATTGTAGATAAGAAGAATTAGGGCTTAAAAGTATTAACTTTAAGAGGTCCGATAACGACCTCCTAAAATTTGGTGCCGCTGCCAGGGAAGAGGCGTTTATTTTTAAGTGTTTGTGCATATTATGTGTGATTATATGCTAATTGTAAATATTTGTTAGTTTGCTTTTATTTTGATTTTTCTTAGTTGATTTGCCATTTTCACTTGTCTTGGAGCATATTGTTTGAGTTCTTGATGTATGGTCCATACGCGATCCTCTTCACAAGAACCCCTACACTACGACCCCGAGTTAGAGTTGAATTTGAGACGGGCTAGGAGGTTTTCTTTGGAAAGTGTGAATAACACCTCTCCTAGTGACCATTTTTTGGATACATCTTCCTCTATAAAACATCAAATTGAGCACGAAGATGAGCATCTGGGAGGGGGACCTCAACATCCTCCTCTCAAATGGCGAGCACCTCCTCTCCACCAAAGGGAGATTACATTGGGGAAAGCTTTGTTAAGAGACACCATGGCCCCCAACCTCGATCAACAGCCAATGTCTATCAAGTATCCCGTGGTTGGACCGAACGGGCAAGACCGGGTTCACCAATATGCTACCCATCTTCCTTGGTAGGCAAGGAGAGAATACCAATAAACACCTCACCGAATTTCACTTCTTATGTGGTGGTATGGTCCCCCGTGGAGTGGATGAAGATTTTTATAAGTTGAAGGCATTCCCGTTCATACTAAGGGATGGTTCAAGAGATTGGCTCCACTACCTATTGCCCAAGAGCATCAAGAGTTGGCTTGATATGAAAACGAAGTTTCTAGCCATAAACTTCCCGGCCTCTAGATCCATCACCTTGAAGAAGGACATAAGCAACATCTTCCAATGGCATGAAGAATCTCTCTTCGACTATTGGGAGAGAGGTTCAAGAAGCTTCTTGCAAGTTGCCCTTACCATGGTTATTTGGAGGGGGATTTGGGTTATTACTTCTACAATGGCCTTCTTGATGAAGATCAAATGTTGGTAAGTAGTTCTTGTGGTGGCACCCTTGGGAACAAAACATCCTTTGAGGCTATGCAATTGTATGAGGAGCTAGCAGAAGAATCGAGAAACTTTAGCTCAAGGGGCGATTTGAGAAGGAGAAATCCAATGCCCGTAAGTGACTCTTCAAATAATGGAAAGCTCGAGGATCAAGTCTCGGCCCTTGCATCCATGGTGAAATCTTTGTGAAATTTGTTACTTGCCGCATCCAATGGACATTTGCCCTAATTTGCAAGAGGACTATGTTGAGGAGGTAAGTGCCATGGGAAATCAAGGAAATCGAGGCTACCAAGGATATCAAGGTGGGCAAGGCTACCAAGGTTACCCAGGCTACCAAGGTTACCCAGGCTACCAAGGTTATCAAGGGTACCAAAACCGGCCGTACAATTTGGGAAATCGTGATAACCCGAACCTCTGGTATGGAAACCCTCAAGGAAGGAAAAACCCTTAACCATATCGGCCTCCTCAACAACAACATAGGCCACCTCAACAACAATTTCAAAGGCTCTAAGACAAACCCCGAGACCAAGGGGAGAGCTCGGGGCTAACAAAGGATGAGGTGATGCAAGCCATTCACCGGTTGGGCATGTGTACGGAGAAAAGTGAGAAATTCTAAGATGAAGCCAATGCAAGTATCAAGAACTTGGAAACTCAAGTGAGCCAAATAGATCATGTGGTGAATCGGATGGAAGCCCAGGAAAAGGGTAAGTTACCCTCTCAACCGGAGATCAACCCTCGATAAAATGCAAGTGCTATCACTCTGAGAAGCGGTAAAGAGGTTGTCTCTCCCACGGTTGGTGAAGTTGTTGAGGACGAACCTAAGAAGCTTGAAATGTTTGAGAAATAAGTGAAAGAAGAGAACGAGGAGGAGGCCAGGGAGCAAGCAAGGAAGGGAAATGAGAAGGAAGAGGAGATCACCGTTGAGAAATCAACCTCTATTTCCAAACTTTCATCCCCCCATCACAAGAAGGCAAGAGTAGTGGAGATTCCTCCATATTTGCCGGAGCCACATTCCCGGAAGCTCTAAAAGACAAACGGAGGAAGGAATCCAACAAGGACATCTATGAAGTCTTTCGTAGGTGTGAGGTAAATATCCCTCTTTTGAATGCTATTGAACAAATTCCTAGCTATGCAAAAATTTTGAAGGATTTATGTGTTGTAAATAGGAAACAAAGAACGAATAACAAGCTTAAAAATTGGAGATAAATGAACATGTCTCCGCTTTGTGCCAAAGGGAGTTACCCTCTAAATGTAGCGATCCTGGCATGTTCACGATCCCTTGCATGATAGGAAATACACATTTTGAAAAAGCAATGCTTGAATTAGGTGCATCAATAAATGTGATTCCTTATTCTTTGTATGAAAACCTCAATCTTGGTACTTTGCACAAAACTGGGGTGGTGATCCAGCTAGCCAATTGTTCTAGTGATCGTCGAGAATGTGTTGGTTAGGGTGGATTCCTTAATATTCCCCGCGGATTTTATGTCCTAGACATGGAGCATGATAAACATGCTACCCTAATCTTGTTGGGAAGGCCATTTTTAAAGACCTCTAGGACCATCATTGATGTGCATAACGGTACCCTCACCATGGAATTTGATGGGATTAAAGTAGAGTTTAGCATAAATGACTCTATGAAGTATCCTCTTGAAGAGTATTCTTGCCATGCTATTGATTCTGTTGAAAATGTTGTGCAAGATGTTTTTAAATTGAGTGGTGATGATTCCTTATTAGTTGATTTGGAAAATGATGTTGACAATGCATGTCTTGTGTATTCCATGAGTACTAACTTGAAGGCAAGCATAGAGGAGTTAAGCATTCTTGAGGAAGTGGTGCAAAAGTCCCGACCCTCTAGTCTTAGAGGAACCCGAAGAACCGGAGTTCCTCCCATCACTTGTGAAAGCTCCGATGATTAGGCTTAAACTATTGCCAAGTGACCTCAAGTACGCATTTCTTGGGGGAATAGGAGACGCTTCCGGCCATCATTTCAAGCAAGCACAGCAAGGAGCAAGAAGAAATGTTGATGGTGGTGTTACAGGAGAACAAGGAAGTAATTGGATGGACTATTGCCAACATCAAAGGCATAAGTCCATCCACTTGCATGCATAGAATCTTGTTGGAAGAAGATGCAAGACCCATCTGACAACCCCAACGCTGTTTAAACCCACATATGATGGAGGTAGTGAAAGCGGAAATCCTCAAGTTACTCCAAGAGGGCATGATCTATCCAATCTTGGATAGCAAGTGGGTGAGTCCAACTCAAGTGGTACCCAAGAAGAGTGGAGTGATGGGTGAAATGGTGAAATGGTGCCCACCCGAGTTCAAAATGGGTGGCACGTTTACATTGACTACCGGAGGCTAAATGCGGAAACCCAGAAGGATCACTTCCCGTTGCCATTCATTGATCAAATGCTTGAGAGGTTAGCAAGCCACCCCTTCTGTTGCTTTTTGGATGGGTACTCAGGGTATTTTCAAGTGGCTATCACCCCGGAAGACCAAGAAAAGACCACCTTCACATGCCCCTTTGGTACGTTTGCTTACCGGTGTGTGCCTTTCGGGTTATGTAACGCCCCCAAAATTTTCCAAAGGTGTATGGTAAGCATTTTCTCGGAATTTGTTGAAAATTTTTTCAAGGTATTCATGGATGATTTTACCATTCATGGTAATTCTTTTGACAACTGTTTAGCAAATTTGGTACAAGTTCTTAAATGTTGCATTAATACTAATCTTGTGTTAAATTCTGAAAAGTGTCATTTTTATGGTAGAGCAAGGTATTGTCTTAGGTTATGTTGTCTCCTCTAAGGGTATTGAGGTTGATAAGGCAAAGATAGACACAATTCAAACTTTTCCTTATCCTACTAATGTGCGTGGAGTGCGCTTTTTCTTGGCCATGCCGAATTCTATCGTCGGTTTATCAAGGATTTCTCGAAGATAGCATCTCCTTTATGCAAGTTGTTGCAAAAAGAGGTGGAATTTGTGATGGATGAGGGTTGTAAAGGGTACTTCGATACATTGAAAGGAAGGTTAGTTTTGGCCCCTATTATACAACCCCCAGGATGGTCATTGCCTTTTGAGATTATGTGCGATGCTAGTGATTATGCCATTAGAGCGGTGCTTGGTCAAAGGGTGGGGAGAGCGTCTCACACCATCTACTATGCATTCATGTCTCTCAATGAAGTCCAAAGAAACTATCTATCACCGAAAAGGAGTTGCTAGCAGTGGTATTATCTTTGGAAAAAATTTTATCTTTCTTGCTTGGTACAAAAGTTATTGTGTACACTGACCATGCAACGCTTCATCATTTAATGACGAAGAAAGAGGCCAAGCCAAGATTGATTAGATGGATCCTGCTCCTGAGTGAATTTGAGTTAGAGGTGCGAGACATGAAGGGTGCAGAGAACCTCATTGCTGATCACCTAAGCCGGTTGGCACCCTGGAAAGATAGTGAGGTAAATTTATTAATGAAGGAGCAACTATGGGAGGAGTTCCCCGATGAACAATTTTTCGCTATCAGGGACCTCCAACCATGGTATGCCGACATTGTGAACTTTCTTGTCTCTGGTAAATTTCCTCCTCACTTTTCTAAAGCACAGAAAGATAAGCTAAAGAGCGATGCTAAATTTTATGTGTGGGATGATCCTTTTTTGTGGAAACATTGTGTAGACCAAGTTGTTAGGAGATGCATCCCCAATAATGAAGTGCATTCAATTCTCACTTTTTATCATTCTCATGCATGTGACGGTCATTTTGGAGCTAAAAGGACTGCTAGGAAAGTCATGGAAAGTGGTTTTTATTGGCCTACTTTGAATAAGCATGCATACATATTTTGTAAGGCTTGTGACAAGTGCCAAAGAGTAAGAAATATCTCATCTAGAAATTAGATGCTCCAAAAAGCTAAACTACATTGTGAAATCTTTGATGTTTGGGGTATTGACTTCATGGGACCTTTCCTTAGTTCATATGGATTTACATATATTCTTCTTGCCGTTGATTATGTGTCGAAGTGGGTTGAAGAAAAACCCACTAGGACTAACGATTCTAAAGTGGTTGCAGAATTCTTGAAAGATAACATCTTCTCTATGTTTGGGGTACCCTGAGCCTTGATTAGTGACCGTGACACCCATTTTTGCAATCAAACCATAGAGGCACTCTTGAAGAAGTATGGCGTCACTCACAAGACATCCATCGCCTATCACCTACAAACCAATGGGCAAGCTGAAGTTTCCAATCGGTAAATCAAGTTCATCCTTCGAAAAATGGTTAACCCTAACCGGAAGGATTGGAGTTCTCAGTTGAATGATGCCTCGTGGGCATATAGGACGGCTTACAAGACACCAATCGGTATGTTACCATACCAGTTATTGTTTGGTAAGCCCTGTAATCTATCGGTGGAAATCCAACATAAGGCTTACTGGGCGGTCAAAGAATTCAATCTTGATATAGATGAGGCTGCCTTGCATAGGAAGTTACAATTGGATGCACTGGATGAGATCCGAAGGGAGTCCTATGAGAACACCGAAATCTATAAAGAGAAGACAAAGGTGTGGCACGACAAGATGATCATTAGGAAGGAATTTGACGTTGGTCAAAAGGTCCTCCTATTACAATCCCACATGTGCCTATTCCCATGTAAGTTGAGGTCCCGATAGATTGGTCATTTTGAGGTGGTTAAGGTATTCCCGCATGGCACAGTGGAGATTCTAGATCGAGCTAAGTCCAATACATTCAAGTTTAATGGACAACGTTTGAAACCTTACCACAAGAATTTTGTGCCGGAAAAAGGAGAGGGTGTTGATCTCCTCAATCTGGTTTGTGAGTAAACTCCAAGAAAGGGGATTAAGTCATGCCAACGACGTTAAATAAATTTGGTTTTGATCATCCGGATCGTCATTTGTGACTTTCCGTTGATGTTGCTTGGTTTTGGATTTTGTCATTTAAGTTTCATTGTTTTGCTTTTTGCTTTTCACGGGTTGTTTTTCCATGATTTTGTAGCAATCTTGAAGCTAAGGCATTGGACTTTTGAAGGTAGCAATACTTAAAGTCAAGAAGGAAAGACTTGGACAAGAGGAGGAATCCAAAAATATTTCTAAGTACCAGGTTAGTAGTCTGTCGCGAGTCGCGATGAAGTGGTCGCGAGTTGCGACTAAATCAGAAGTTTTGTGTGAAAATAGAGTCCTCGACCTCCACTTTTTACGAGTTGCGATGGCCTCATCACGAGTTGCGATGGACCATCGTGAGTCACGACGGACCATCCGAGTCGCGATCAAATCAGAAGTTTTGTGTGAAAATAGAGCTCTCGGTCTCCACTTTTCGTAAGTCACAATGGCCTCATCGCAAGTTGCGATGAACGCATCGCGAATCATGATGGGCGTACAACCCTATTTTAAAAAATGGGCTGATTCAGTTTTTGCCACAACCACTCATCTTCCTCCGCCGCAAACATTCATCTCCCTCCGCCTTTCCTCTACCAAGCGACCGTCGCTAACCGGCGCCCTTTGTCGCTCACATCCACCACTCCATACCCCATTCTATCTTAGCAAGCTCCACCCACAAATCCACCTAAATTGTTCAAGAACACAAAACCCTAAAATTTGGGGGGTTTTGTGATTTTTTTTGAAATCACACTTCAAATTGCTTGTGGGTTTCACTCCTTTCCAAGCCTAGGCATCTAAGTGGTACAATTCTTTTGTCTCTTAAGCTTTATTTGTGATTATGATTGAATCAATTATTTTGTGAGATACTGTATGAACTTTGTGTGATTCCTTAGGTTAGTTTGATTGATTGGAACATTGTAGATGTTGTTGAATATATTGTGCTTGTATGTTAATTTGGAAGGATTGTATGAATATTTGGTATTTACGGCTTGGTTGGATGTAGGATAACATGAATAATCACTTTGAGTGTATTGAGTTTCTCTTATTAGTCTTATGCTTGCATTGCACTATTAGTGTTGCATTGATTGAGAATGGATTGTGGTTTATACAAGATATAAGGCATGTTAGTCCATGATCAGACTTAGTTGTTATTTGTATAAAATGTTATTGTGCTTTGAAAATGTATTTTTCTTAGGGTAGTTTTTCCATGGGACTCAAATGTGGACATTGTGAATTAACTAATGGTGGCTAAACTAAGTAGGCATGACTGTGATTTTGAGATATATCATATTTGATTTCAACTATGTGAGGACTTCATGGACTTGAGAATATGGGCATGTGGGACATAATGTGGATTGTATGTGCAATTTTGAGTAGAACTTGAACTTGATTTAGCTTGTAATGATGAACTAGTTTAAGGTTAAGTATGAATTTGCAATGTCGCATATACACGTATTCTTGTGCATATGACTTGTTTGATGTTGTTGTAAGATATGGCCCCTACAAAGAGGCCCAGGGCTCCTCCCCGAGGTGGGCGCACCGCCGCTCCACCTCCGTCTCCACCACCAGCTTCGGAATCGAGCCTTGTACCTCTCCCACCGGATAGGTACATTGGTTTGATCCGGATCACTGGGTCCTATGTTGAAAGGTGGGAAGCCCTGGAGAGTCATAAACTCAAGGAGACAAGCTTTGTACACGTACCCACACTAGATGCTCTTGGGCTCACCCAGCCTGTCAGATGCCTCCTCGCCAAGGGGGGAATGGAAGGGTTCATGAGTAGGAGCGCACCCTCCTACTGGCGCTAGAGTTCCTGTCCACGATCAGGATCTGTAACATGAGGGATGATCAACCATGTGAGAGGTACATTTCTTTCCACTTGGATGATATATCTAGGAAAATGACAGTCTCACATATTGAGGAGGCATTTGGATTTGATATTGCAGAGATACGGGTCAGGCTGGACCCACAGACCCAGGAGCGATCGATCGAGGATGACATGAAATTTTGGAATGTCATCAACATGAGGCCAAAGAACTCCTATAATAAGAGTAGTGTCATTATCCACCCTGCACTTTGTTATGTGCACCGACTGTTGGCTGGCACAATACTTTGTTCGGTGGAGCCGACAAATGTGCCAGGCAATGACATTCACTTTCTATGGCAATTGACCAGTGAGGGACCAGGATACGGGTTGTGGGCTAAGTTGTGGATAAAGAGGATCGTGGAGGTGGCAGGAAATCCAAAGGGGAAGATCATGGTCGGAGGCATGATAGGCCTTTTAGCAGAGTACTTAGGATTGGTTCCTCTAGCTGAGTTTCCGCGCTTAGGGAAGCCACTTCCAACCTTATCATTGCTGAGAGGTTAGTTAGATTTGAGATGCTCAGCACCACATGGACCATGGGGCTATTCCACTGGCTGTATGGCGCTAGGAAGGTCACATTCATGGCACATCCCAGCCCAACAAGACGAAGCTGGAATTTGATAAACCTCTAGGAGACTTGGAAATTTCACCTTACTCATTATGCAAAGATGACTTCCAGTGTGAGCTCCATGACCTTAGCCCAGCTTCTGTCCAGCGTGATAATAGCAGTCTACCTTTCTCTAAGCGACAACAACAGCAGCACTCCCAGCAGCCTCCACTGGAGACCAAGCAGATACAGGAGGACGATGTGTCACCTCACTACTCCCATCCTCCACTAGACTTCTATGAGTGAATGATGCAGACTATATAGGATGGATTCTGCCACCAGGACAGCATGATATTAGAGCACAATGTGTTTGTCTCTCAGACCTTGATCGACGTGGATGAGGAGATTGATCACCTGTCAGCTTGCATCAATGAGATGCAATCCCAAGCAGGCAGTGTCTCAGGCCCCAATCTGGGAGTAGAGAGGAGGAGAACCAGGAGGCAGAGGAGCACGGAGTGGCTGGCTCATTATCTGCAGCGCTATTTTGGCGGTGGCCCTTCTTCCTCACATCAGTGATTTGTGAGCACCATATCCTTACCCTTTCCATACTTTGCTCTGTACGTTTTTTTCCTATTGTCTACATTGAGGGCAATGTAGTGTTCTAAGTGTGGGGAGGGGTATCTACTTTGAGGTGATTGGGGTTGAAGATACTTTTGCATAATTCTTTTGTTTTGTTTTGGATATTTTTCCCTTTCGTTTTGGGATGTTTTTCTTTTGATGTACTTGGATAATGTTGGCTTTGATACTTTTCTTAGCCTTGACATCCGGAAAGCACTTTGCTACTTTTTGGATTGGAGAAACGTGAAATTTTTTTTGAAAAAAAATAGAAAATGAAAAAAAGAATAATAATAAACAAAAAAGAATCCTGGTAAGTTTAAAACCCAAGAGGATATCTTAGGCAACATTGGGGGCCCGGATAGGTCGAAAACCCAAGAGGGAAACCTAGGGAAAAATGAGAGGCTAAATGTGTGGGAAAAGGTGAGATGTAAGCCGAAAACAAAAACATGACGTGTGGATAGGATGAAACCCGAAAGGGTTCCTAGGCAAAATGACAGAAAGCGAGAGAAATTGAAAAATGTTAAGTGTTCACTTATTTGTCGGCGTTGGAGTCATAAGGTTGCGGTGGCCATACGGATGGATCAGGTAGCTTGACATCTTGAGG
This sequence comes from Rubia yunnanensis, assembly GCA_037428765.1. Taxonomy (NCBI): domain Eukaryota; kingdom Viridiplantae; phylum Streptophyta; class Magnoliopsida; order Gentianales; family Rubiaceae; genus Rubia; species Rubia yunnanensis. The sequence goes on along the minus strand of CM075064.1, from coordinate 58,020,236 downwards.
ACCTCTTGGGAGTGGAAAATTTAGCGGGATAAAACGAAGTAAGTTATGAAACTCTTGATCGTTAATATTCTTCATTTTTAGGTTGATATATTGATATAAAGTGGAACATGTGTTTTGAACTGTATACATGTCTTTAACTTCACCTTGTATCATTGGATTTGGGATTGTCTATTCGGGATTTGGAGATGTTTTAGAGATATCAATGAATTGATGGGTTGATATAGTTTAGGTAGATCTAGGAATGGGGGTTGTGGGAAACTTCTCATTTGACCTTAATATTGGGATGTGTGATATTGAGAGTTTTGTGAGGTATTGACTTGGGAGAATAGTAGTTAGGATGTGGATATGTCATTTCCTTCGTATGCTTGGATCTTTTCTTACTCGAGGGTGAGTAAGGTTTAAGTGTGGGGAGGTTTGATATGTCCATTTTATGTGCATAATTTAGTACTGTTTTGGGTCAGTGCTTTTTTATTATCAAGAGCTTGTGTTTTACCTTGAAATTCTCTTAGGAGGGGTAAGAGCAACTTTACGCTCTTTTACCTCTTCTAAGTGGATTTTGTGTGACAAGGGAAGAACAAGGAGGCATGAAGACTGGAGGCCATTAAAGATCACATTTTCAAAGACTTGCTTCGAAGACATGAAGACCGGAGGCCATCGAAGACCATTTTTTAAGACATTGAAGACTTGAAAAATGAGAGGAATCACTATGAAGATAAATGTTTATCAGAAGAAGAAGAAAAGAAAATAGGGTTAAATTATGGTGCTCGTCGCGAGTTGCAATGACCTCGTCGCGAGCCCATTGCGAGTCGCAACAACAGGTGGCCAGAATCTAACCTTATCCTTTTTGTACTATAAATAGCACTCTCTTTCAAATCTTCTTCATCTGCATTTTTGGTACTGTTTCAAACCCTATTTTCTTCCATTTTCATCTTTTAATTCTCTTGTATTATGTTTAGTTGTTTAGCATTAATTAGTATGAACTCTTGTAGCTAAATCTAGTTCTTGGGAGCAATTGATTGAAGCTTCCAAGCTTATGTAGTAAGATTTTATGTTTTCTCATTTATGAACATTTATTTGAGAGCATTTATTATGCCATTAATGTTGTGTTTTACCTCATTTATACCATGGGTTGTTTGAGTATATGAAATGTTTGTAGGATTGAAATGCTAGAGTGTTAGGAAAGTTACAAATTTCTTAACTCATTTGATATGGAAATCCAAAAGCATGGATTTAAAACTTCCTGTGTATAATGTGTGGTAATTCTTGCTAGATGAGTATGTTAATGTGGTTTGTTTTCATATTTGTCACGTAGGTGCAAAGAAAGGTTGAACCTTGAATGTTGTTTGTTCTAAGTTTAACCTAATGAATGCTTTGTTTGGTTAAATAACTATGTCTTTGGTAGAAGGCTTGTTATTATCAAACCTATGGCCCTTTGGGTGAAATGTCATTGATGAAATACCCCTATGATGTTGTTTGTCTAGGGTGATCATCAATGAAGTTTTCAAATGGTCGTTTGTCTTTGCAAACTACTCTTAAGGAGGAATGAATGTTGATCTTTGAATGAGAAGTGATAAAATTCCCCATGGACAATAAATGTAATTGAATGAGTGAATGAATCAATGAGCTATATGAAGTTTGGAAGTGGAAATCGATTTCCCCCAAGGCTACATTAATTATCATTTAAATCGTATCTTTAGTTGTATTGCATGATTAGAAGGCTTGCATATGCCTAGTATGTTTTCTCCTATATATGTTTAAACACTTGAAAAGATCCCTCTCTTCGTGGACGACCCCGACTTGCCATTATCTACTTAATTGTAGATAGGAAGCCTTAGGGCTTAAAAGTATTATCTTTGAGAGGTACGATGACGACCTCCCAAAGTCACAATTTTGAATCATAAAACTTTGCCTAAGAAATGTGATGGCACCAGAATGTTTTCTATCCCGATTTGTTTAGGTGGAACACTTGTTAAACATGTCATGATAGATTTAGGAGCTTCTATCAATTTGATTCCATTTGGTTTATTTTAATTTCTTGAAATAGGTGAACTTAAAGAGACTAGAGTGATTGTTCAACTCGCTGATCACTCCCAAGCTAGCCCTCGTGAGATAGTGAAGGATGTGATGGTGCGAGTAGCCAAGTTGGCGTTTCTGGTGAACTTTTATGTCTTAGACGTAGCGCATAGTGGAAGTGCACCCCCAATCCTTTTGGAGAAACCTTTTCTAAAAAATGCCTAGGACTAAAATTGATGTCCACTCGGGAATCTTGACTCTAGAGAATGTCATAGACAAAGTGGAATTCAACATTTATAAATCTAGGCATGATTCAACAAAACCTTCTCTTATGTGCAAATGTGTGACACTTTTTGATGAGCATGATATTCTTGAACCTTCTTGTGTTACCATTGAGCATGAATCTCTTGATAAGTTTGTGGAGGACCCCGATGAATTTCATGATTTGGTCAATGATATGTCCGTACTAGATTGTTTTTCTATACTAACCAAATTTCAGTGGGAAAAGGGAAGTGTCGAGGATTTGATACCTACTCGACCTCCTCCTAACCCCAAAGTGACATTCAAGGAGTCAATGTTGGAAAAGCAAGGATAGACATTTCTAGGTGTCGACAAGGGCTACAAAGGTAAGGATGGCTCGTTGTAGAGACCTCTCCACAATGACATCATCATGGGCAAAGTCACCAATGGAAATTCTGGAGACCCACCGGTAAGTGCTTCAAATTAGAATGCATGAAGAGGAAATAAGTTTTTATGACGACAATAAATATACGTGGTTCTTTTGTTTTCTTGTTTGAAGTAGTGACTTGGTAGAATTTGCATATCTTGCTTGAAATAAATGATCATTTCAATGAAATTCTTGCTTGATTTGGAGATCTAGATGTTAAAATGTATGCTTATTTGTAGATGGAATGGATTTTGATGGGTGATGTAGTTTTCTTTCAAAAGTTTAGAAAAACTAAGGAATAGTAAAAACTCTAAGGTTTGCTTCATGGCAATGCTTATCACCAAGGGCAGGTCTCATGCCATGATGATGGCCATGAGACTCTGTCTCGTAAAGGTGGGAAAACTGGGCAGAAAATTCTTTTTGTCGATTTTTTATTCTCTACCCTCCAATTTGTCTCAAAAATGCAACTTTTCGAAAAGGAAGTTTGTATTTTAAAATAAAAAATTCATTTTTGATTCAAGAAGTGATATTTCCTATTTTCTTAGGATTTTTTATGCAACTAGTACTTCCAACATTAATTGATTGTACTACTTGTCCCCTAATTTGAAATTCCATCTTTATCTAAATTGTACCTCTTTCTCTCTTTTTCTCCTATGCTGAAATTTCATTCTTATGGTACAATTCTCCACCTAATTTCATCATCTACACACTCTTTCTTCTCATGAAGCACTCAATTACACACACTCTTTGGTGAGCTCGAAAAAAGTGAAGCTTTTCTCCCAAAAATTAGCAATTTTTGCTTCTTCTTGTGTGGATCTTACACTTTTTAGCTTCAAATTTTGGGTAACCCTTTGACCTCTTTGTATACATTATTGATTGAAATTGTGGTGTTGTTATGAAAGTCATGATTTTCGAATGAGCATGTGCTGATGTGATGTTGTTTTAGCTTGTGTATCCAATCTTGTGATGATGAATTTATGAGAGTCTTGAATGTGCTATTGATATTGAATGATGTGTTCTTTATTTGTGGGTTATTAGAGAGAGCATGAATCTCGTTTACATGAATCTATTTATGGGCTTGTGAAAGGCATACATGATGTTGTTGGTTGATGAGGAATATTCTTGCTTTTAATGGCCTTTATTCTTATACCACATGCTTTGACTGTTTGGTCTTTTTGGGAGAATGTTCTTTATTGGATGACATCATGGTCCATGCATTGTTTATTATCACATTACCATTCTTCCCCCTTCATTGTGTTAGGATGCCTCCAAAAAAGGGTACTTCGGAGAAAGAGAAGTCTTCGCAGGGTGAATAATGGAAGAAGTCGGTAAAAGGTGCAAACCCTAAATCGGAAACTCCCGTTCCTCGCAACCCCAAGTCTGTAGCCAGTGAGTTTATGGTTTTGACCAACATTACCGAGACTGCACCCCGGAGATGGAGGAATTTAAGGGAACCAAAGAGGATCATTTTGGATACTAGTTTTACTTGCAAGAGCACCTTGATGGCTCTAGGCTTACATGAACCAGTGAACTTTCTTTTGGGTCGGGTAGGCCTAGAAGGTTTTCTCAATTAGACTCGAAAACCTACAAGAGGTATACTTTAGAGTTTCTAGCTACTATTTGGAAGGTCACAAATGAGGAGGGTCACAAGGCAATTAAGTTCAACTTGATGACAAGGAGTACCAAATGACCTATAGAGAGGTGGCATTAGCCTTAGGGTGGAAGACTGACTGGGACATTTCACGGACTCATCACCAAGGAATGTCATTATCCCTTGGGAATTTTTGGAGGCAACTAATTGGGACCGACAAGAAGAATCTGAGCAAGAGCACGGCTATAGTCCACCCAGAAATACGTTATGTTCATCGACTCCTTCTATGAGTGGTCTAGGCCATGGTGAATTGACGCACTGTCCGAGCTCCAATGTACACCTTCTTTGAGAGATAACACCGGAGCGGAACATCTGCCAAGACTTGGTTAGTGTTTTTGTTCAAGAATGCATAGCTATAGGAGGGCGGGAGAGTGGAAAGATTCCTATGGGAGGTATGGTTGGCCTTTTGGCTCGACTATTGGGACATCCTATCTTGCATCATTGGCCAATATGGGTAGGTCGAAATTGACCTATACGAGAAAGTTATCTAGGCATTCATGGTGGGAACTACAACTTCGAAGGATAGATTTACGTGGCTTTACGGTGGAGCACCTACTTGCGAATTCATGGTTCTTTCGCAGCCGGAGTGCACTCTATCAACCTTGATACAGACCTAGATGACTTATTCATTGAACCTAATCCATAATTCGAGAAGGACTTGTATAAAGTATTGGCCAATTCGGAGATAGACCTAGAAGAGGCCAAAGGGGAGACATCTTTAAGAGCACTTCCAAGCCGATCTCATCTTCTCATGGGCATTATGGATCAACTACACCTACTTCAGGAGCAACTCTCAAGTTCTTCCCAAGTGCTTCAGGAGTTAGTTCAAGATATTGAAGGAGTGAAGGCACAAGTTGAGGAGCTAAACACGAGGGTGGATTGCCTTAAGGCCACAATCCAAGCAACGTGATTCATTGAGAAGTGTTTCATTAGCCATGAGGAGGCCGACCCTTCGAGGCCGGAAGCGTAAGTATCACTAATATCCCTACTTCACCTTTGATTTGACATGAGAATGCATAAGGGACTATGCATTGTTTAAGAGTGTGGAAGGGATTAGTGAGTACTTAGGAATTCTCATTCATGGACTTCTTAGTGCATGCATGCTTTATTTATTTTTCTTGGTAGATTTTTGGTTACTTGTGATTAAGATGCTTTTGGAAAATTTTGGTGGTTTGCATGTTTGCTAGGATTTTAGGATTCTAGTTTGCATGTGTAATGTGGCTTTAGAATTTGGTGGTGCATTGGTTTGTTGCTTATCTTTGTAGGATGCAGCTCACTTTTGGGGCAATTTTGTACTACACCAAAAAAATTGGAAAAATTATAAAAATTAAAACTTAGACAAGTCGAAAACCCGAAAGGGCAACTTAGGTAACATGAGAAAAAGCCCAGATAGGTCAAAAGACCTAGGTAAAAGTGAGAGGCTTGGCCTAGCTAGACTTACGAGTCCAGGCAAAAGTGAGAGGCAGTGTGGAAAATCTGAGAGGTGAGCACGTTTTGTGGGATAAAGCTAGGATGAAAACCCAAAAGGGCTCCTAGGCAAAATAAGAGAATTTGAGAGAAAAAATTAAAAAAAAATAAAAGAAACAAGAAACTAGGTTGACGATACATTGGACTCCTTGGTTGCTACTAGGTTGAAAATCATGAGTTAGCCCTATGTTGCAACCAAGTCGACGGCTTTTGGATTTCCTTGGTGAATTTTTGCTTGAGGATTACTCTTTGATTGCTTTTGGGAATACTTTTGGAAAAAGTAAGTTTGGCTTTATTCCGATCTTTTGTCACTTATCTTTTGGCTTTATTCCGATCTTTTGTCACTTATCTTTTTCCATACACATTTACTTGCTTTGGGTGGTTGGGTTGCTTTAGGAACTTTGGGGAGTGTGAGTTGTGGGATTTTCACCTTGTTGGGGGAACTAGGGTAGCTTGGGAATAAGTTGAATGCATTGGCTATTTTTGCATGCTTCATTCCACTTAAACCTTTTTCTTTGATTTTATTTACTCGAGGAAGAGTGAAGGTTTAAGTGTGGGGAGTCTGATCGGCACCATTTCGCATGCTTTAACCAATGAATTTGACATAGTTTTAGTTATTCTGGGTTGGCGATTAGGAAATAATTGTTAAGTTTACATGCATGGGGTTTAGACAACCATGTTTGGTTTTCTATCCTAAATCCCACTTTTTGTATACTTAGTTAGTAATTATTGACATATGTGTTCACGAGCTCCTTGGTCTTCATTATAAGTACCTTTAGTAGGTCGCCCGTGAATGCTATTTGTTACATTACATTCTTACAAAGGTCGTTTGCTTTTAGCAGTAGAAGAATGAAAGTCATTTGCATTTGAATGGTAGTAGATGAAAGCCACAAAAATTAATGTGTGGTAGAAGGAGATTGAAGCCAAAGATAAGCGACTTCGGAGTTTAAGACGGTGTAAGGAAAAAATGGTGAATCATGGTCCAAGGAGTGTTGCCTTAAATCCAGAAAGAAATAGCCTTCAATTCGGGTTCCATTGGATTCGTCTTCTTGAGTACTACAAAATTGACTACTAGAACTCCTGATTCGGACTAACCGGTTCACCCATGACAAGCAAACGAAGTTCAGCCAATAAAGCACCAGCGGCCGGTCACGGACCGCACATGGTTAAGCACCAGTGGCCCATGAAAATCTTCACGGCCCGCAATACACAAGAATCCATGGGTTCCGTAAAGACCTACATGAGACCAGCATGAGACCTTCAAGAGGCAAAGTTTTGGGTCGTGACAAAAGAATCGGGTCGTGAAGCAAGGGGATGAAGAGTTGAAGAATTTGGCTATGGAGCCAGTGTGTGAAAACCTCCACTGGCCGTGAAAAAAAATTCTGAGCATAATCCATAAGCTATTCGCGGTTCGTGAAAACCTTCATGGGCCGCAGGAAAACTCTGGGCAAAAACCTTGTATAGCTCGCGGTCCGTGAAAACCTTTGTGGACCATGGCACGATCCCAGTTTCATGAACTATGCCGATACCATGGGCTACGACTATGAACATTCACGGACCATGGAAGATTTGCCGTCCCGTGGCTATGCATTCTTTAGGGACCGTGGCATCTATGTCAGCCCATGAAACCTTGGGGCTAATCTAGGGTTTTGCCACTTTTGGCCTATTTTTAGGCTCAATCTTCTACTACTATATTTAGAACCCTAGTATACTCATTTGAAAGATTTTGGAACATATTTGGAAACACATTTGGAGAGTAGAGAGCTTGGAGAGAAGGAAGGAGTTCCTTTTGTAGGTTTTGTAATTTTTTCTTTTCTTTTCTTTTTGCTTTGTCCCAAAGTTGGGAAATTCAAATCTATATTTGAATTCCATGTCTAGGGAGTAGTTAGATTAGCTTGGGATTCATTTTGGCACTTGGTATGCTCTAAATGCTCTATGAGATTCATTAGATTCATCCTATCTTTGTGTTTATAACATTATTGTGATTGTTCTTCAATGTTATAAATGCATGAGTAGTACACCACATATAAGCACATACTTTGGGATGTACTCATGTATGGTGCAATTATTTATGCCCCCTTGGGAAGAGAAGCCTGGATGTTAGAATGCATCGTTGGCACCTTATCTATGATCTAAGGCATCTCACACCCTAGCTTGCTACTTTTTTACTAGCTCTACCCGCAACCTATCAGAAAACTTTACGTAATCAGCTAGGACTGGTGCAATGGCAAATAAGTCAAAGTAATACTCGGGTCTTCCGTACACACACTCACGCAGACATTGCGTACTCCCTTACCCATTCTAACATCCAGGTTTCTCTACTCAATAGGGCATCAATAAGTGCACCATACATGAATACAACCCAAAGTGTGCTGGTATGTGGTGTAATATTCATGCATTTAGAACATTCAAGAACAATCATAATAATATCATGAACAAAAATAATAGGACAAATCTAATAAATCTCACAAAACATAGAGTTAAACATGTGCTACAATTTTCCCAAGCTATGGAAACTACTCCATAGACATGAAATTCAAATATAGATTTTTATTCCACATCTAGGATGAAAACAAAATTAAAAGAAAATAAAGGAAAATGGGAGAGTGTTACTGTCTCTAAAAGTGCTCTCCTAACGAACTAATCAACTTTTTACATAAGAGGAAAGAAAAGATAAGGAAAGAGGAGAAAACCTCTAGAGAGAACTCTCATCTCCCTTCTAACTAGAGAGAGAAAGAAAACCTACATTATGCCCACTTGTTTAACCTAGTAGACTAAGGTCACATATATAGGAGAAGGAGATTGGGACTAAAAATAGCCAAAAATGCTAAAACCCTAGTTCAGCCACCGCCTGGAGCAGGCCGTCACGGATGGCGTGGTCCACGCCAAGTACATGTCATGAAACACACGATCACGTGCGGGCTGTGGTTCTTCATTGGCCTGGGGCGCTTAATCTAGAATAGGGTTGTGGAGCGAGGCTCTAAAACGGACCGTGGGCTTCTGCGCGAAGTGTGGTTAGGAAGCACGGTTTGCTCAGAAGTTTGGTGCGGGGTGCGGGCCATGGTCAAGAAGCACAATTTGCTCAGAAGTTTGGTGCGGGGCACAAACTTTGGTGTGAGCCATCGACTGGTCTTGGTATCTTGAACTTGGAATGGCATGGGTCATCGTAAATGGGATGGTCTGCGCCCATACCTAGCCATTTTTGAGCAAATCCTTGAACTCGTGTTGCGTGGGTCATGGGGTATGGTGTGGATCGTGCTAGTGCCTCACAGTGTAACTGTTGGCACAGGGCGTCTTGTTGCTTGACCATGAACAGCCCATGCCGACCCGTGGTACCTTGGCCGGTGGAAATTTTTTTCCTTTGCTACGGGTGAACTGTTAGTCCAATTTTTGAGTTCTATTAGTCGATTTTGTAGTGGTAGAGAAGACGAATCCTATGGAATCAACCTTGAAGGCTAATTCTTCTTAAATCTTTCTCAGACTTTGGCACAACTCATCAAACCACGATTCCCCGTTTCTTCATTAGCCACTTTGATCTCCATTGCCGCCTATCTTTAACTCTAATATCCTTCTACCACGCATTGACGTTCACGACCTTCGTGTACTACCATTCTAGAGGTGAATGACCTTCGATCTCTTCTACCGTCTTGCGAATGGCCTTCAATATCTTGTATCGCCCTTATGAACGGCTATCACATAGGATGTAACCAAAAAGTACTCACAAGCGACCCACTAAAGATGATCCAATGGAAGATCTATGAGCCCGTGGATACAATATGTCCATTAGTACTAATTAAGTCTACAAAACACAGGATTTAGACAGTAAAACCAAACAGGGCCGTTTAAACCCCTTGTCAAGTAAACTCAACTAGTACTAGAAATCCACCATACAAAACATACCAAAAAACTATGCTGGATGCAATGGTTAACGCACGCAAAATGAAGCACTTCAAAGAGCAGCTCCTTTTAAACTTTCATTCGATGGAAAAATGAAAAGAAATGGGGGTAAAGCCCCACTGTAACTAACATCTCATTATTTTAGATTGAGAATCCCTTCCAAAGAGCACCATTGTGGGTGCTCTTGCTACTCCAACCAGAACTTTGCTTTCAAGCCTTCTACCTTTGCATGGGCCGTGTGTCGCGGCTCTGCTCATCGCAGCCTTAGCCCTGTTTCCAGCCCTATTAATCATGACTGGAATCTCGTCTTCAAGTCTTACATCTTCTCAAGGGTCGTTCATCGCGGATCTGCTCATTGCAGCCTAAGTCCCGTTTCCAGCCTTATTTAATCATAACTGGAACCCCGGCTTCAAGCCTTGCATCTTCTCCAAGGTCGTACATCACGGCCCTACTCATCGTAACCTGAACCTCATTTAGGTCTTCTTAATCATGACTAGAGCTTTGTTTTCAAGCCTTCATCTTTTCTCGGGCAGGGCATCTTTGCTTTGCTTATCACAGGCTGAACCTTGTTCTGGCCTTATTAATCATGACTGGAACCTCGTCTTCAAGGCTTACATCTTCTCCAGGGCCGTACATCGAGGCCCAGCTCATCGTAACCTCGACCTCGCCCTGGTCTTATTAATCACAACTAGGGATTTTCCTTGTTCACCTACATTCTTCTTCGGGGTTGTGCATGGCGGCACTGCTCATCGCATCCTGGACCTCATCCTGATCTTGTTGATCACGACCAAAATCTTAGATTCAAGCCTTATATCTTTGCCAGATCTGTGCATCGTGGCTCTGCTCATTGCAGTCTGAACCTTGCTCCAGCCTTATTACTCATGACCAAAACTTTGTCTTCAAGCCATCCTCTTTGCCAGAGTCGTGCATCGCAGCCCGCTCATCACAGCCTAGACTTGCTCCTGCCTTATATCTTTGCTAGGGTTGTGCGTTGTAGCCTTACTCATTGCAACATGAACCTTGCTCCGACCTTATTACTCACGACCAGAACTTTGTCTTTAAGGCTTCCCCTTCACCAGGGTCGTGCATAGCAGCTCGGGTCATTGCAGCACAAACCTTACTCTGGCATTATTACTCACGACCAGAACTTTGTGTTCAAGCCTTTTTCTTTGCCAGGGTCATGGCCCAACTCATCACAGTTTGGACTTACTCCAACCTTATATCTTTGCCATGGTCGTGTGTCGCGGCCTTGCTCATTGCAGCCCAAACCTTGCTCTGGCCTTATTACTCAAAACCAAAAATATGTCTTCAAGCCTTCCTCTTCGCCAAGGCCGTGCATCACGGCCCAGCTCATCGCAGCCTGGACTTGCTCCAGTTTTATATCTTTGTCATAACCGTGCATTGCTGCCCTGCTCATTGCATTCCGAACCATGCTCCGGTCTTATTACTCAGGACCAAAACTTTGTCTACAAGCCTTCCTCTTTGCCAAGGACGTGCATTGCAGCCCAGCTCATCGCAGCATAGACTTTCTCCAGCCTTATATCTTTGTCAGAACCTTACGTCGTGGCCCTGCTCATTGCAGCCCAAACCATGCTCCGTTCTTATTACACACGACCAGAACTCTATCTTCAATCCTTCCTCTTTGCCAGGGTTGTGCAACGCATACCTGCTCATTGCAGCATGAATTTGCTCCAGCCTTATATCTTTACCAGGGCCGTGCATCGCGGATCTGCTTATTGTAGCCCGAACCTTGCTCCGGCCTTATTACTCACAACCAGAACTTTTTCTTCAAGCCTTCCTCTTCACCAGGGACGTGCATCGCGGCCCTGCTCATCGCAGCCTTGACTTGCTCCAGCCTTATATCTTTGCCAGGGTCGTGCATCGCAGCCCTACTCATTGCAACCCAAACCTTGTTGTGGCCTTATTACTCATACCAAAATTCTATCTTCAAGTCTTTCTCTTTGCTTGGCCGTGCATTGCAGCCCAGCTCATCGTAGACTGGACTTGCTCTATCCTTATATCTTTGCCAGGGTCGTGTGTTGCGACCCTGCTCATTGCAGCCCAAACCTTACTCCGACCTTATTACTCAAGACCAGAACTTTGTCTTCAAGCCTTCTTCTTTGTCAGGGTCGTGCATCGCGACCCTGCTCATCACTGCATGGACTTGCTCCAGCCTTATATCTTTTCCAAGGTCGTGTTTCGTGGCCTAGCTCATTGCATCCCGAACCTTGCTCTGGTATTATTACCAATGACTAGAACTCTGTCTTCAAGACTTTTTCTTTGCCAAGGTCATGCATTTTGGCCTTGCTCATCGCAGTCTGGACTTGTTCTAGCCTTATATCTTTGCTAGGGTCGTGTATCGCAGCCCTGCTCATTGTAGCCCGAACCTTGCTCCGACCTTATTACTCACAACCAAAACTCTGTCTTCAAGCCTTCCTCTTTTTAAGGGTCGTTCAATGTGGCCCTGCTCATCGCATCTTGGACTTGCTTCGACCTTATATCTTTGCCAGGGCCCTGTGTTGCGGTCTTGCTCATTGCAACCCAAACCTTGCTCTGGTCTTATTACTCAAGACCATAACTTTGTCTTCAAGCCTTCCACTTCACCAGGGTCGTGCATCACGGCCCTGCTCATCGCTGCGTGGACTTACTCCAGCCTAATATCTTTGCATAGTTCGTGCATCTCCGCCCTAGTCATTGTAGCCTGAACTTTTCTCTGGCCTAATTACTCACGACCAGAACTATGTCTTCACGCCTTCCTCTTTGCCAAGGTCGTGATTTGTGGCCCTGCTCATCACAGCCAAGACTTGCTCTAGCCTTATATCTTTGCTAGGGTCGTGCATCACGACCCTGATCATTGCACCCCAAACCTTGCTCTGGCCTTATTACTCTCGACCAGAACTCTGTCTTCAAGCCTTCCTCTTTTCCAGGGCCATGCATTGCGGCCCTACTCATCACAGCCTGGACTTGCTCCAACCTTATATAGTTGTCATGGCAATGTGTTGCGGCCTTGCTCATTGTAGCCCAAACCTTGCTCTGGCCTTATTACCATGACCAAAGCTCTATCTTCAAGCCTTCCTCTTTGCTAGGCCCATGCATCATGGCCCTGCTTATCACTGCTTGGACTTGCTCCAACCTTATATCTTTGTCAAAGTTGTGCATTGCGGCCCTACTCATTGCAGCTCGAGCCTTGCTCCGACCTTATTACTCACGACCAGAACTTTGTCTTCAAGCCTTCCTCTTTGCTAGGGATATGCATTGTGGGCCTACTCATCGCAACCTAGACTTGCTCCAGCCTTATATCTTTGCCAGGGTCGTGCGTCGCAGCCCTGCTCATTACAGCTTGAACCGTGTCGGTCTTATTACTCACGAGCAGAACTCTATCTTCAAGCCTTTCTTTTGGACAGGGCTGTGCATTACGACCCTGCTCATTGCAACATGAACTTGCTTCAGCCTTATATCTTTGTCAGGGTCGTGCATCGCGTTCTTGATTATTGTAGCCCAAACTTTGCTACCACCTTATTACTCATGACCAAAACTTTGTCTTTAAGCCTTCATCTTCACTAGGGACGTGCATCGCGGCCCTGTTCATCACAGCCTCGACTTGCTCCTGCCTTATATCTTTGCCAGGGTCGTGCATCGCGGCCCTGCTTATTGTAGCCCGAACCTTGCTCTGGCCTAATTACTTATGACCAGAACTCTATCTCCAATCCTTCCTCTTCACCAGGGTCGTGCATCATGGCCCTGCTTATCGCATCATAAACTTACTCCAGTCTTATCTCTTTGCCCAAGTCGTACCTCGTGGCCCTGCTCATTGTAGCCCAAACCTTGCTCCGGTCTTATTACTCACGACTAGAATTTTGTCTTCAAGCCTTCCTCTTAACCAGAAACGTGCATCGTGGCCCTGCTCATCGCAGTCTGGACTTGCTCTAGACTTATATCTTTGTCAGGGGCTTGCTCATTGCAGCCTAAACCTTGCTACTACCTTATTACTCATACTAGAACTCTATCTTCAAGCCTTCCTCTTTGTCAGGGTAGTGCATTGAGGCCCTGCTCATCGTATCCTGGACTTGCTCCATTCTTATATCTTTGCCAGGGCTGTGTGTCGCGTCCCTGCTCATTGCAGCCCAAGCCTTGCTCCGGCCTTATTACTCAAGACCGGAACTTTGTCTTCAAGCCTTCCTATTTACCAGAGATATGCATCACGGCCCTACTCTTCAATGCGTGGACTTGCTCCAGCTTTGTATCTTTGTTAGGGCCGTGCACCGCAGCCCTACTCATTGCAGCCCGAACCTTGCTCTGGCATTATTACTCATAACCAGAACTCTGTCTTCAAGCCTTCCTCTTTGCCAGGGTCGTGCATTACGGCCCTGCTCATTGAAGTCTGGATTTTCTCTAGCTTTATATCTTTGCTAGGGTCGTGCATCGCGGCCCTACTCATTGCAGCCCGAACCTTGCTCCGGTCATATTACACACGACCAAAACTCTTTCTTCAAACATTTCCCTTTGCTAAAGTCATGCTTTGCAGCCCTACTCATCGTAGCCTAGACTTGCTCTAGCCTTATATCTTTGCTAGGGCCATGCATCGCGGCCTTGCTCATTGCAGCCTAAACCTTGCCCCGACCTTATTACTCACGACTAGAACTTTATCTTCAAGCCTTCCTCTTTGCCAGGGCCATGCATTGTGGCCCTGATCAACGCTGCGGAGGCTTCCTCTAGCCTTATATATTTGCGGGGGTTGTGTGTCACAGCCATGTTCATTGCAGCCCGAACCTTGCTCTGGCCTTATTACTCACAACTGGAACTTTATCTTTAAGCCTTTCTCTTCACCAGGGTTGTGCATCACGGCCCTGCTCATCATAGCCTGAACTTTCTCCAGCCTTATATCTTTGCCAGGGTTGTACGTCGTGGCCCTCCTCATTGCAACCCGAACCTTGCTCTGGCCTAATTACTCACGACTAGAACTCTATCTTCAATCCTTCCTCTTTGCCAGGGCCGTGCATGATGGCTTGCTCCAGCCTTATATCTTTACATGAGCCGTGAGTCGTGGGCCCTGATCATTGTAGCCCAAACCTTGCTTCGGCCTTATTACTCACGACCAGAACTATTTCTTCAAGCCTTCCTCTTCACAAGGGACGTGCATTGCGGCCCTGCTCATCGCAGCCTGGCTTGTTCCAACCTTATATCTTTGCCAGGGTCGCGCATCGCAGGCTTGCTCATTACAACCCAAACCTTGCTACGACCTTATTACTCATACCAGAACTCTGTCTTCAAGACTTCCTCTTTGTCAGGGCAGTGCTTTGGAGCCCTGCTCATCGCAGCCTGGACTTGCTCCATCCTTATATCTTTGTCAGGCCCGTGTGTCGTGGCCCTGCTCATTGCAGCCCGAACCTTGCTCTGACCTTATTACTTAAGACCGAAACTTTATCTTCAAGCCTTCTTCTTTGCCAGGGCCATACATCGCGGCCCTGCTCATCGCTGTGTGGACTTGCTCCATCTTTAGATCTTTGCCATGGCCGTGTGCACTGCCCTGCTCATTGCAGCCTGAACCTTGCTCTGGCATTATCACCCACGACCAAAACTCCATCTTCAAGCCTTCCCGTGCATTGTGGCCCTGCTCATCGCAGTCTGGATTTTCTGTAGCCTTATATCTTTGCTAGGGTCGTGCATCACAGCCCTGCTCATTGCAGCCTGAACCTAGCTCCTGCCTTATTACTCACAACCAGAACTCTGTATTTAAGCCTTCCTCTTTGCCAGGGTCGTGCATTGCAAGCCTGCTCATCATAGCCTAGACTTGCTCTAGCCTTATATCTTTGATAAAGTCATGCATTGCAGCCTTGTCATTGCAGCCCGAACCTTGCTCCGACCTTATTACACATGACCATAACGTTGTCTTCAAGCCTTCCTCTTTGCCAGGGTTGTGCATCACAACCCTGCTCATCGCTGTGGGGACTTGCTCTAGCCTTATATCTTTACCGAGGTCGTGCGGCACGGCCCTGCTCATTGCGGCCACAACCTTGTTCCGGCCTTATTACTTACCACCAGAACTTTGTCTTCAAGCCTTCCTCTTCGCCAAGGTTGTTCATCGTGGCCTAACTCGTTGCAGCCTAGATTTGCTCCAGCCTTACATATTTGTAAGGGTCGTGCATCGTGGTCCGCTTATTGCAGTCCAAACCTTACTTCGGCCTTATTACTCACAACGTTTTCTTCAAGCCTTCCACTTCGCCAGGGTCATGCATCAAGGCCCTACTCATTGCAACCTGGACTTGCTCCAGCCTTATATAGTTGGCATGGCTGTGTGTTGCGTTCTTCCTCATTGGAGCCCAAACCTTTCTCCGGCCTTCTTACTCACGACCAAAACTTTATCTTCAAGCCTTTCTATTCGTTGGGGTCGTGCATCACTGCCTGGACTTGCTCCAGCCTTATATATTTGTTAGGGTCGTGTGTCGCGGCCCTGCTCATTGCAACTCAAACCTTGCTCCAGTCTTATTACTCACGACCAGAACTTTGTCTTCAAGTTATCCTTTTTGCTAGGGACATGGATTGCGGCCATGCTCATCGCAGCCTAGACTTGCTCCAGCCTTATATCTTTGCTAGGGTCGTGCATAGTGGCCCTGCTCATTACAGCCTGAACTATGTCGGTCTTATTACTCACAACCAGAACACTATTTTCAAGCCTCACTCTTTGCAGGGCCCTGCATTGTAGCCCTGCTCATCACAGCATGAACTTGCTCCAGCCTTAAATATTTGCCAGGGTCGTAAGTAGCAGCCCTGATCATTGTAGCCCGAACTTTGCTATGGCCTTATTACTTACAACCATACCTTTTTCTTCAAGCCTTCCTCTTCACCGGGGACATGCATCGCGGCCCTACTCATCACAGCCTGGACTTGGTCCAGCCTTATATCTTTGCCTAGGTCGTGCATCACGGCCCTGCTTGCTACAGCCCGAACCTTGCTATAGCCCGAACCTTGCTACAGCCTTATTTTTCATACCAGAACTTGTCTTCAAGACTTCGTCTTTTCCAGGTCCGTGCATTGCGACCCTGCTCATTGCAGCGCGAACTTGTTCCAGCCTATATCTTTATCAGAGTCGTGTGTCGCGGCCCTGCTCATTGCAGCCCGAACCTTGCTTTGACCTTATTACTCAGACCAAAACTTTGTCTTCAAGCCTTCCTCTTCGCCAGGGTTATGCATTGTGGCCTTGCTCATCGTTGCAGGGAGTTGCTCCAGCTTTATATCTTTACCGGGGTCGTGTTGCAGCCCTGCTCATTGTAGCCCAAACCTTGCTCCGGTCTTATTACTTACGACCATAACTCTGTCTTCAAGCCTTCCTCTTTACCATAGTTGTGCATTGCAGCCTAGCTCATCGCAGCCTGGACTTGCTCCAGCCTTATATCTTTATCAGGGCCATGCATCGCAGCCCTACTCATTACAGCCCGAACCTTACACGGTCTTATTACTCAGGACTTTGTCTTCATGCCTTCCTCTTTGCCAGGGCCATGCATCGCGGCCCTGCTTATGGTAGCCTGGACTTCCTCCAGCCTTATATCTTTGGTAGGGTCATACGTCGCGACCCTGCTGATTATAGCCCAAACCTTATTCTGACCTAATTACTCACGACCAGAACTTTATCTTCAATCCTTGCTCTTCACCAGGGTCATGCATTAAGGTCTTTCTCATCGCAACATGAACTTGCTCCAGCCTTATAGCTTTGCCTAGGCTGTTCGTCGCGGCCCTGCTCATTGTAGCCCAAACCTTGCTCTGGCATTATTAATCATGACCAAAACTTTGTCTTGAAGCCTTCCTCTTCACATGGAATGTGCATTGCGTCCCTGCTCATTGCAGCCTGGACATGCTCTAGCCTTATATCTTTACCAGGGTCGTGCCTTGCTAAGGCTTTATTACTCATACCAGAACTCTATCTTCAAGTCTTCCTCTTTGCCAGGGAAGTGCATTGAGGCCCTGCTCATCGCAGCCTGGACTTGCTTCATCCTTATATCTTTGTAAGGGCCATATGTCGTGGCCCAGCCCATTGCAGCCCAAACCTTGCTCTGGCCTTATTACTCAAGACCGAAACTTTGTCTTCAAGCCTTTCTCTTTGCCAGGGTCATGCATCGAAACCCTACTCATCGCTACGTGGACTTGCTCACACTTTGTATCTTTGCTAGGGTCGTGTATCGCGGCCCTGCTCGTTGTAGCCTGAATCTTGCTCTGTTATTATTTCTCATGACCAAAACTTTTTCTTTAAGCCTTCCTCTTTGCCAGAGTCGTGCATTGCGGCGCTGCTCATTGTAGTCTGGATTTGCACTAGCTTTATATCTTTGTTAGGGTCGTGCATCGTGGCCCTGCTCATTGCAGCCTAAACCATACTCCAGCATTATTACACACGACCAGAACTCTGTCTTCAAGCCTTTTGATGTACCCATTTTATAAGGTTATGTTAGGACTTTTGGGATTAACTTTTGTACACTTTTGTGCTCTAAATGTGACATTTTGCCTTGAAATGATCTAAGGAGGGTTAAAAGCAACTTTTACGTTTTAATCACTTTTTAGAGAATTTTGTGTGACAAGGTAATTTGTTTGAAGACTTTGAAAACTTTGAAGACTTTGAAGAATATCTTTGAAGATTTGAAGACTAGGATTTAAGCTTTTTGAAGATATGAAGAATTGAAGAAGTGAAGAGAAGAGAAAGATATGAGATATAAAAGAGAAAGAAGAAATAATGCTGGAATTTGTATCCGTCGCGAGACCGTCACGACACGCAATGGTTCATCGCGAGCTCATCGTGAGCACGTCGCGAGCTCGCGGCAGACGAGTGGTCTAAATTTCTCTTGATTTTTGTGCTATAAATACTCCCCTTATCCTCTCCTCTTCAAGAGCTTTTTGCCATTCCTTCTTCCTGCATTTTTGGGCTTAAAAAACCCTAGTTTTTCTCTTCTTTCTTTTCTTAGTTTTTGTAGATTAATTATGTCTTTTAGTTTTCTAGCTTAGTTTTATGTTGGGAGCAAAGGATTGAAGCTTCCATGTAGTAAGAACCATTATATCTATCTATTTGGTGCTTTTGCTATTGTGCATTTATTGAGCTTTGAATGTGAATTGTTAATTGCATTGATGTTGTTGGAAGCTTGAGTATATGAATTGCTTGTATGATTACTTGTTAGGGTTGGGAGAAAGTAGCTAATTCTCCCCTCTTTTAATGTGGAATCCAAGAGCATGAGTTAAAGCTTCTTAAATGATGTTGGTGTGTTGATATTTGCTAGATGAATGTGATGATGTCAAACTCGTTGTCATGTTTGTTTTAGGTAGCAAATGAGAGAGGTCTATGAATGTCGATCGTTCTTGACTAATCTTGTGTAAATGCATGAATTGGTTAAATGCTTAGACATGGTGTAGTGTTTATAAGTGTTGTCAAGCTTGTTGATTCTTCGTGATAAATGCCATCAATGGGATACTCTTAGTACTAAGGGAGTCTTTGGTGAGATTTGACAAGAGATGTCGAATTCACTCTTGCAAACTACTATCTAAGAAGGATGGAAGATTTATCTTCACAACATGTAGTTAAAGAAGTGAATAGATTGTTTCACTCATTCTTAAAGCCTTTATTATTTAGCATTTATGTATTCTTGATGCTATGTTTCGCTTCATTTATTCCATGGGTTGTTTGAGAATAGAAAGTTTTTTTATGATTGAAGTGTTCGGGTGTTAGGAAAGTGACGAATTCCTTAGCTCCTTTGCATGAAAATTTATGAACAGGAACTTAGAACTTCTTGTGCATAATGTGTTGTGATTCTTTCTAGATAAGTATGTTAATGTTAAGTCAAGTAATGAATGGGATAAAATGAGTGAATGGTTCAAGGATCTATATTAGGTTTGGAAGTGGATATCAATTGCCCCCAAGGCTTTGTTTTTGTAGTTTTAAAACCCTTTTTCTTAGTTTGTTTGGTGATTAGCATAGTTACTTGACTTTGCTAGTTATCTTGTCTTTTAATTTTCATAACTTAGGAAAACCAACCAACCAAACCCCCTTTTTTACATGCTTTTATATGTGTGTATATATCAACTCCTAGCATAATATCAACTATTTACGTTTAAACGCTTGAGAAAATCCCTCTTCTTCGTGGACGACCCCGACTTGCCGTTATCTACTTAGCTGTAGATAGTAAGCATTTAGGGCTTATAAATGTTAACTTTGAGAGGTACGGCGATGACCTCCCAAATTTTGGTGCCGCTGCCTGGGAAAAGGCGTTTATTTTTAAATATTTGGGCATTTTTGGTTGCATATTAGCTAGTTGCTTTTATTCTCCACTTCTTGGTGGTTGTTTTTGTTCGGAGTAGGTATTGCTTGAGTTCTTGGTGAGTTTTTATCGAGAACACTTGCAATATGATTTCGGACTTTTAAAAAGAAAAATTTTTTACAAATGGAGCGTCTCACCTTGAGGGAACTCATGATGAGAAGGGAGGCTCAACAAGCAAGATTTTGTAGGATGTGTCATTCTGACCATCCTACCGAGTCTTGCCATTTGTTGTGGGAAGAGCACTATGAGGGAGAAAGAAACCCTGGTTTCCAAAACCAAGGATATTATGAAGAGTGCTACCGAGAGGTAGGAGATGTTGGTTTTCAAGGGCAAGATGCTCAAGAATGGTATCCATACCACAATCCTTACAATCCGGAATGTAGTGGTAATCTGGATTGGTGGTATAAGAATGAGCTGGAAAACCAACAATACGAGCAAAATAGTTGGCCATTACCACCTTATACCGTACCCCAAAACCAAGCCCAACAAGGAAGTTCAAGTTTGACACAGGAGAAAGTCATGAATACGATAGCAAACTTGAACTCCTTTACTTGTGAGGAGCCGGACACTCAGCTCTCCTCTAGTGTTGAGGCTATTGAGGGGCACGTGACGAATATGTTAGAAACGTTGGCCCAAATGGAAGCTCGTGATTCCAAAAATACACCATCCCAAATCGAACTCGAGGATTCGGTGAGTGAGGTCACCATAGGAAATGATTTTGAGTTCGAAGGGGATGAGGAGTTGGTTGTTGAGGATAGAAAAATGAAGGAAGAGGTGATTGTGCTACATTCATTAGCATTGTCACCCCTTCTCCCACCTAGTGACCCAACTCTATCATTTTTGGAAGTTTTGAGGGAGGCGAGAGAGGAGCCAAAAGATTATCCCAAGCTTCCTAACCACTCAACTCCCTTCAAACCTTCTCCCCCTCAACAAAACTTTCCTCTTGAAAGTTTTGTACCCCCGCCTCTCTACTTTTGGAAGCTCATGGTGAAGGGGTTCAAGCCTTCACCATATGGATAACATTAGGGTCGTGCCGATGACCTTAAATATACGGAGCTTTGTCATGCCGACGATGTAAATAAATTTAGCCTTTATTTTAGTTTTTGTTGTTTAGTTTTTGTTATTTAGTCTTGTTCTTTTTATGGTGTGTTTTTCTATGATTTTGTAGCAAAGTGTAGTGTATTGCATTGGAGGAAATTAAGGAATGAGATCCATAAAAGAGGGAAGAGAGCTTGATAAGAAAAGAGTGAATTCTTTCTAAGTGCTGGGAAGCCCTGTCGTCGCGAGTCGCGATGGCTTCGTCACGCGCCGCGACGAACAGGGGAGCAAAAATCCATTCCCAACACCAGCTTTCCACGAGCCGCGACGAACTCGCGATGACCCATTGCGAGTCACGACGGAGAGGTCGCGAGTCGCGACGTGGTCAGAATTTTTGTGCTAAAAAATCTGCTCCCGGTCTCCACATTCCGCGAGCCACGATGGCATCGCGACAGTTAGGTCGCGAGTCGTGACATGTTCAGAAATGTTGTGTCAAAATTCTGCTCCCGACCTCCATATTCCGCGAGTCGCGACGAGCTCGCGATGGAATATCGCGAGTCGTGACAAGACCGTCGCGAGTCGCGACCAAGCCTTCCCTACCCGTCGCGAGTTGCGACGGGCGTGCTGCTCAGTTTTAAAGCTTCAATCTTCTCCATTTCTCCGCCTCTCACCATTTCACCTCCGCTTATTCCTCCACCATCCTACATACATTGCCATATGAACACTCTTGCATCTTTATAGTTCCTTTGTTGATTGTAGTATGTCGCCTACATCATTGTGACTGTAATTGCATATCCTATAATGATGCTTGTATATGTGTCATTATATGTTAGATATTCTTAATGGATAATCTTGTAGTGGTGGTTGCAGGGTGGATTGGTTGTTCTTAGAGAATACTATGGTTATTAATTTTCTATGCTAAACCTAGTATTACAAATCCTTATGCACTTGTGAGTTTAATGTTGTTCTTTGTGGTGTAGTTTTGATCAAACGGCGCCAAGGAGGCAATGTTTTTCTCGAGGGGTGAGTTCTTCTACTGCATTTTTCTCCCCCTTTTCGGCTCCAAAACCAATGGAAGGACCAATTCTATACAAGTGCATGGGATTGCACCATATCACCAGCGACTACGCGGAGAAACGGGTGTCACTCTACCTTTTGCCTTGAATTTTTATTGTTCTTGCCTTACATGTTTACATTGAGGGCAATGTAATGTTTTAAGTACGGGGAGGGGTTAGAGAACTCAATGCATGCTAGCTTGTTTTGGAATGCCTTTTGCTATTTTTGATTGGAAAAACATGAAAAAAAAAATTATATATATATATATAAATAAAATTTTAAAAAAACCCGCTAAGTTGAAAACCCGAGAGGGCAACTTAGGCAACATTGGAGGCCCGGATAGGTCGAAAACCCGAAAGGGTGGCCTAGGCAAAAATGAGAGGCTAAAATGTGCGGAAAAAGGTGAGATGTGATCCGAAGAAACATGATGTGTGGCTAGGATGAAAATCCGAAAGGGCTCCTAGGCAAAATGAGAGAAAAAGAGAGAAAAGTACAATGCTATGATTTCACTCATTTGCCGGCATTGGAGTCATAAGGTTGCGGTTGTCATACGGATGGATCAGGTAGCTCAACATCTAGAGACCTCTTGGGATTGGGTAACTTAGCGGGTTAGGAAACGAAGTATGGTTATGAAATTCTTGATTCCTTTATACTTCATTTTTTGTTCATATATTAGCATTAGATGAAGTATGCGCTTGAACCTCTTAAATGGTTTTAACTTCATTTTTTGTCATTGGACTTTGGGAATATCAATTCAGGACTTTGAAACATTTTTATGGGTAGTGAATCGATAAGTGGTAAGTTTGGTTAGATTTAGGATTGGGGTTGTGTGTGTGAAAAAATTCTCATGTGAGATTTGATTTTAGGATTTATGATATTGAGAGTTTTTGTGAGGCTTTTATTGGGGGAATATTAATTTAGGATATGGACATATGAATTCCTCCATGTGCTTGAATCTTTTCTTACTCGAGGGCGAGTAAGGTTTAAGTGCGGGCAGGTTTGATGTACCCATTTTATACGGTTATATTAGGACTTTTGGGATTAACTTTTGTAAACTTTTGTGCTCTAAATGTGACATTTTTCCTTGAAATTATCTAAGGAGGGTTAAAAGCGACATTTACGTTTTTATCACTTTTTAGAGAATTTTGTGTGACAAGGTAATTTGTTTGAAGACTTTGAAAACTTTGAAGACTTTGAAGAATATCTTTGAAGATTTGAAGATTTGAATACTTGTATTTAAGTTTTTTGAAGATATGAAGAATTGAAGAAGTGAAGAGAAGAGAAGGATATGAGATATAAAAGAGAAAGAAGAAATAATGCTAGAATTTGTATCCGCCGCGAGACCGTCGCGACACGTGATGGTTCGTCGTGAGCACGTCATGACTCGCGGCGGATGAGTGGTCTGAATTTCTTCTTGATTTTTGTGCTATAAATACTCCCCTTATCCTCTACTCTTCAAGAGCTTTTTCCCATTCCTTCTTCCTGCATTTTTGGGCTTAAAAACCCTAGTTTTTCTCTTCTTTCTTTTCTTAGTTTTTGTAGATTAATTATATCTTTTAGTTTTCTAGCTTAGTTTTATGTTGGGAGCAAAGGATTGAAGCTTCCATTTCTATGTAGTAAGAACCATTATATCTATCTATATGGTGCTTTTGCTATTATGCATTTATTGAGCTTTGAATGTGAATTGTTAATTGCATTGATGTTGTTGGAAGCTTGAGTATATGAATTTCTTGTATGATTACTTGTTAGGGTTGGGAGAAAGTAGCTAATTCTCCCCTCTTTTAATGTGGAATCCAAGAGCATAGGTTAGAGCTTCTTAAATGATGTTGGTGTGTTGATAATTGCTAGATGAATGTGATCCTTTATTATTTAGTATTTATGTATTCTTGATGCTATGTTTCACTTCATTTATGCCATGGATTGTTTGAAAATAGAAATTTTTTTTATGATTGAAGTGTTCGGGTGTTAGGAAAGTGACAAATTCCTTAGCTCCTTTGCATGAAAATTTATGAACATGAACTTAGAACTTCTTGTTCATAATGTGTTGTGATTCTTTCTAGATAAGTATGTTAATGTTAAGTCAAGTAATGAATGTGATAGAATGAGTGAATGGTTCAATGATCTATATTAGGTTTGGAAGTGGATATCAATTGCCCCCAAGGCTTTGTTTTTGTAGTTTTAAAACCCTTTTTCTTAGTTTGTTTGGTGATTAGCATAGTTACTTGACTTTGCTAGTTATCTTGTCTTTTAATTTTCATAATTTAGGACAACCAACCAACCAAACCCCCCTTTTTACATGCTTTTATATGTGTATATATATATACTCCTAGCATAATATCAACCATTTACGTTTAAACGCTTGAGAAAATCCCTCTTCTTCGTGGACGACCCCGACTTGCCACTATCTACTTAGTTGTAGATAGTAAGCATTTAGGGCTTATAAATATTAACTTTGAGAGGTATGGCGACGACCTCCCACCTTTCTCTATGCCAGAGTCATGCATTGTGGCCCTGCTCATCGCAGCCTAGACTTGCTCTAGCCTTATATCTTTGCTAGGGTCGTGCGCCGCGACCTTGCTCATTGCAGCCCGAATCTTGCTCTGGCATTATTACTCATGACCAAAACTTTGTCTTCAAGCCTTCTTCTTTGCCAGGGTTATGCATCGCGACCCTGCTCATTGCAGCCCGAACCTTGCTACGGCCTTATTGCACATAACCAGGACTCTGTCTTTAAGCCTTCTTCTTTGTCAGAGTCGTGCATTGCGGCCCTGCTCATTGCATCCTTGGCTTGCTCTTGCATTATATCTTTGCTAGGGTCGTTCGTCGCGACCTTGCTCATTGCAACCCGAACCTTACTCCGGCCTTATTACTCACGACCACAACTTTGTCTTCAAGCCTTCCTTTTTGCCAGGGTCGTGCATCAAGGCCCTGCTCATCGCTTTAGGGACTTGCTTTAGCCTAATATCTTTGTTGGGGCCATGCATCGTGGCCCTGCTCATTGCAGCATGAACCTTGCTCCAGCTTTATTACTCACGACCGGAACTTTGTCTTCAAGCCTTCCTCTTTGCCATGGTCGTGCATCGTGGCCCTGCTCATTGTAGCCAGGACTTAGTCCAGCCTTATATCTTTGCCGAGGTCGTACGTCGCGGTCCTGCTCATTACAGCCCAAACCTTGCTCCGGTCTAATTACTCGCACCAAAACTCTATCTTCAATCCTTTCTCTTTGCCAGGGTTGTGCATCACGGCCCTGGTCATCGCGGCATGAACTTGCTCCAGCCTTATATCTTTGCATGTACCGTGCATCACGGGCCCTACTCATTGTAGCCCAAACCTTGCTCCGGCCTTATTACTCATGACCAAAACTTTATCTTGAAGTCTTCCTCTTCACAAGGAACGTGCATCGCGTCCCTGCTCCTTGCAGCCTGGACATGCTCCAGCCTTATATCTTTGCCAGGGTTGTGCATCGCGGACTTTCTCATTGCAGCCCAATCCTTGTTACGGCCTTATTACTCATACTAGAACTTTGTCTTCGAGCCTTCCTCTTTGCCAAGGTAGTGCATTAGGGCCCTGCTCATCACAGCCTGGACTTGCTCTATCCTTATATCTTTGTCAGGACCGTGTGTCGCAGTCCTGCTCATTGCAGCCCGAACCTTGCTCTGGCCTTACTACTCAAGACCGAAACTTTTTCTTCAAGCCTACCTCTTTGCTAGGGTCGTGCATCGTGGCCCTGCTCGTCACTGTGTGGACTTGCTCCAGCTTTGCAAGGGTCGTGCGTCGTGGCCCTGCTCATCGCTGTGTGGACTTGCTCCAGCTTTGCAAGGGTCGTGCGTCGTGGCCCTGCTCATTGCAGGCTGAACCTTGCTCTGGCATTATTACTCATGACCAGAACTCTGTCTTCAAACCTTTCTCTTCGCCAGGGCCGTGCATTGCGGCCCTACTTATCGCATTTGGATTTTCTCTAGCCTTATATCTTTGCCAGGGTCGTGCATCACGGCCCTTCTTAATACAGCCTGATCCTTGCTCTGGCCTTATTACTCATGACCAAAACTCCATCTTTAAGCCTTCCTCTTTGCCAAGGTTGTGCATTACGGCCAGCCCCATCGCAACCTAGACTTGCTCTAGCCTTATATCTTTGCTATGGTCGTGCATCGCGGCCTTGCTCATTCCAGCCCAAACCTTGTTCCGGCCTTATTACTTATGACCATAACTTTGTCTTTAAGCTTTACTCCTTGCCAAGGTCGTGCATCGCGGCCCTGCTCATCGCTATGGGGACTTGCTCTAGCCTTATATCTTTGTCGAGGCTGTGCATCACGGCCCTACTCATTGCAGCCCTAACCTTGCTCCGGCCTTATTACTCACAACTAGAACTTTATCTTCAAGCCTTTCTCTTGGCCAAGGTCGTGCATCGCAGCCTGGACTTGCTCCAGCCTTATATCTTTGTTAGGGTCGTGCATCGCGCCCCTGCTCGTTGCAGCCCAAACCTTGCTCCGGCCTTATTACTCACGACTTTGTCTTCAAGCCTTCCACTTTGCCAGGGCCGTGCATCGCAGCCCGCTCATCGTAGCCTAGACTTGCTCCAGCCCTATATCTTTGCCAGAGTAGTTCATCGCGGCCCTACTCATTGCAGCATGAACTTGCTCCAGCCTTATATCTTTGCAAGAGTCGTGTGTCACGGCCCTGCTCATTGCAGCCCACACTTTGCTCTGGCATTATTAATCACAACTAGAACTCTGGCTTTAAGCCATTCTCTTTGCCAGGGTCGTGTATTGTGGCCCTGCTCATCGCACTTTGTACTTGCTCTAGCCTTATATCTTTTCCAGGGTCCGGCATTACTGCCCTGCTCATTGTAGCCCAAACCTTGCTCCGGCCTTATTACTCATACCAAAACTCTGTCTTCAAGCCTTCCTCTTGGCTAGGGCCATGCATTGCAGCCCTGCTCATCACAGCCTGGACTTGCTCTGGCCTTATATCTTTTCTAGGGTAGTGCATCACGGCTCTGCTCATTGCAGCCCAGTCCTTGCTCCATCCTTATTACTCACGACCAGAACACTGTCTTCAAGCCTTCCTCTTTGCTAGGGTCATGCATTGTAGCCCTACTCATCGCAACCTGGACTTGCTCTAGCCATATATCTTTGCTAGGGTCGTGCATCGTGGCCCTACTCAATGCAGCCTAAACCTTGCTCCGGTACTCACAACTAGAACTCTATCTTCAAGCATTCCTTTTTGCCAAGGCCATGCATTGCAGCCCTACTCATCGCTGCCTGTACTTGCTCCAATCTTATATAGTTGTCTGTGTTGTGTGTCGTGGACTTGCTCATTACAGCCCGAACCTTGCTCTGGTCTTATTACTCACGACCAAAATTTTATCTTCAAGCCTTTCTCTTTGCCAGGGTCGTGCATCGCAGCCATGCTCATCGTTGTATGGACTTGCTCCAGCCTTATATCTTTGCCAGGGTTATGCATTGCAGCCTTGCTCATTGTAGCCCAAACCTTGCTCTGGCCTTATTACTCACGACCAGATCTTTATCTTCAAGCCTTCCTCTTCACTAGGGTTGTGCATCTCGGCCCCGCTCATCGCATATTGGACTTGTTCCAGCCTTACTAATGATAATTGTAACCTCCTATTGCGTTCTTATGAACTTCCTCCATGACCGTGTTTCACGGCCTTGTAGACGTCGCCCTGGACTGGTTATCCCAGCCTCGTTGCTAATGGCTAGGATATCTTGTGATAGGCCTGAGCTGTACACCTCAGCCTTATTATTCGTGACCATGACTTGTGTATTTTAGTTCACGGGGAGCATGACCTTGTTACAAGGCCTTTTTCTTCCTCCTCCTTGCAATTCATCACGTCGCACGACTTTTTTTCTCAATTTCCTTTGTGTCCCCGAACATACAGCTAGGTTATGTCCTCGCCCCCTCCCATTTTTTTGGTTGGGGCATGTTACATATTTGTGGCATTGTTCTTCACAGTCAGGCTAGATTTTCTCTAGCCGTATCTCAGGCTGAGGTTTCCTCTTTAACTTGTCACAAAGCTGGGATGCATCTCTCTTTATCAGGGTCTTGCACCGCGATCCCGTTGAGAGAACATCATTATGGAAATCATCACCATTATAGACCTGCTAATCATCACCATACCTGGGTTGTGGCCCTGCTGATGTGGGGCTGCATTGTGCGTCTCTAAGACTGTGTCTCGCGCCCTGCGAATGTTCACATAGGCCTAGCATCCGGGCTTTCTAGCTTATGACTGGAACCTCCCATTGTTGCCTTATAACTTTTTGTGGTCCCGTGCATCATAGCACTATCCCCCGTGCACCCAATATCTTGTCACAACCTCATCTTTCCTGACTGGAATATTTTGTCACAAGGTATTTGCTTGTTGGACCTTGGTCATTGATAGCCAAGAGCTTTTCTCATCTGCCTGAAGAGTCTAGCTTAGACTTGCATCTCCCTGACTCTTGGCAGTCAGGGGTGCTTGTCGTCTGCCTGAAGAGTTCGGTTGAGACCTGCATCTCCCTGACCGTTCTCAGCCAGAAGTGCTTGTCATCTTCTACTTGTTTAGTGGTCTAAGGTGGAATGTAATCCATCCTAATCTGAATTTTACTCGCATTATCTCTTTTATTTTTGTAAGCGCTAGTAGAGAAGGCATACTCTTAGCCTGTCTTTTGCTTACTTTCTGTAGTTTGTTTCGATTTGTTTCTTGACCAAGGACTTTTGGTTTCAAAACTGTCCATTATCATACTCAAGATACTTTAGTTAAGGATTTTCCCCAATCCCAATTAAGGAATTTTGGCTGCTTCTATGAGACTATCTTTCCCCTTAACCCATTGTAAGGTTAGGTAACAACTCCTCTGGCTGCACAGGGCCAGGGGAATTTTTCATCAGCCTGAAGAGGCTTCTCCCTAGCTGCTCGAGGCCTGGGGTGCTTTTCATCAACCTGAAGAGGTTGGCTTGCAGGTCCCTGGCTATCGTAAGTTGAGGCTACTTATTTTGGCTTGTTGTTCCTAGTCGGCATGTGTCTGGCTATCATGAGCCAGCGCTTCTTATTTTGGGTTGTTGTTCCTGGCCTGCATGTCTTTAGTTATCGTGAGTCGGAGCTTCTTATCTCGGCATGCTGCTCCTTGCCTGCATGTCTCTAGCTATCCTAACCCGGAGCTGCTTATTTTGTCATACTGCTCCTAGCTTGCATGTCTCTGGCTTCCGTGAGCCAAAGTTGCTTATTTTGGCCTGCTGGACGTTGACTTTCATCTCCATGCCTACTTGGGTTAGGTGTGCTTTTGACCTTAAGAAGTTGTCTTGGTTTCATATTGTGCTGTCGAACCTGTAAGACACAACGTTTCATGCTATTGTGTTCCAACGTGGTGGATAACACTTACATGTGTTAGTTTAGACGACAACATAATACATCAATTCTTCATCAATAATGCACCCCTTCTCTTTCATGGCCCTGCCAGGACAACCTGGTGTGTATTATCTAGCATCTTGTTGCCAAACCTGTGCGACTAAGCAGTTCATTTTAACGTGCCCACATTTAAATGGGTGATGCTAGCATGCATCAGTTTAAAGGATGGTACGATGTGTTAACTCTTTGTTTTAAGTTATTTTCAAATAACTATTCCCCAAATAAACTTATCGACTTATCAATTTAAATGAGAAAGGCATACAAATGTAAGTGGCATTTTAATGAATAATTTCATAAATAACATAAACCATTGTAGCTCTTTTTCTTGAGGCTGCTATAAAGTGGTCATGCCTGAATAGGCTAAGGGTTGATTTTTCTCTTGCAATGACCCATCAGGGCATCGTCCTGAATATGTAGGTTGGGGGTTGATTGTTACCATGCCTCAACAGGCTAAGAGGTTGATCAGCTCCCAGTTTGAGCATGCTGGTGGCTAGGCTTTCTTTGCCTGAGTTAACTTATCGACCATGTTATCATGCATCAAGTAATGACAAAGGCATTCAAATATAATTGACACTTATATGAATTATTCTTTCGAGAAATCATAAATAGTGCTTTTTATTTTTTGAATTTAATGACGATAGTCGCATATGCAATTTCTTGATATTTGGTTACTTGCATACACACATGATATTTATGGTTGTATTATGCAGCTAATTATTTTCATGAAATTATGCGATTTTGATCAAAACCATTCAAGTGAACAATTGTATATTTCTAACCTTCTTGGCTGATGATGCAGCCTATTTGGTTAGGTAGCTGTTTTATTATGTGCATGTGCTTTGCACTCTAGCCGCGTTGCGCCATTAAGGATGCACCCTGGCCCTACCTAGTCTTGAGTATTTTTTTGTGCGATCTACCTTTCTCTGTAGGATCTTTACTAGGCTGGCAGAGTTATGACCCTACTTGAAGAGCGCCCTGTCTGAACAAGCTGGTCCTGCGTGAACATACTGATGGCTGGACATGCTAATGGCTAAGCTTTCTTTTTCATGGCGTATTAGGACATATGG
Source organism: Rubia yunnanensis (assembly GCA_037428765.1). Classification (NCBI taxonomy): domain Eukaryota; kingdom Viridiplantae; phylum Streptophyta; class Magnoliopsida; order Gentianales; family Rubiaceae; genus Rubia; species Rubia yunnanensis. The sequence goes on along the minus strand of CM075064.1, from coordinate 57,989,689 downwards.
CCCCGCCTTTTGTAAGGATATGGGTGCATTGCTTATTGTTTTGTTGTCATGCATGTACTACTTAAGCATTTCATGATAGCATGCTCTAATTTAAATGAACAATCCTAGTATGTGTCAGTCTAAAAGATGGTACAATGTATCAACTTTTTGTTTTCAGTTATTTTGAAACAACTATTACTTGAGTCAACTTATCAATCATGCTATCATGCATCCATTCACATGACGAACGCATGCAAATATAACTGACACTAGTATGAAACCCCTTTCGAGTAATCATGCATAATGCCTTTAGTTTGATTTCCAGAATGACAGTCACATATACTTTCTTGAATTCATTTGCTTACTAGCATACACACATAGCATATTTGGAAGCACTGGGCAAATAATTATTTTCATGGAGTTATGTGATGTTGTTGTATGAAACCATTTAAGCTAGTTCCTAAGGTAATGTTATAGTACCAACGAATAAAATGTATATTTCTGACCTTGGTGGATGGTGATACATCATACCTTCTTGCGTGGGTATTCCACCATGTGGCTGCGTTCTGGCCATACCTGACCATGTGCATCTGTTGGTGTGACTTGGGTTGTACTTCTCCCTTTGGTTGCACTCTGCTTTGATGCTTTGTCTCGTATCGTAGCTTTGTTCTGCCATGGAGCGTGCTTGGTCTGGTCTATGATGAGTGTTTTTGCTGCAATAAACTTTAATATCAATTATTCAATGCTTGTTCTGCACAAGGTCTGCTTTGGGCTGGCCGAGCCTGGGTGTTGTGTCAGGCTCCTTCTCTTTCCCGCCTTGGGCCCTGTTTACCTTGGGTTGTGTCGAGCCTTTTCCTTTTCTTTCTTTTATCTTCTTCTTTTCTCTTTTTTTCTTTTTCCTTCTCTTCTTCTTTCAGCAAAGTCTTGGAAAATACGGGGTTTAATTAGAATAATAAAAGGTAAAAGTTCTTAGTTGCAATATTAAAAATTTATTATGCAACGTGTAGAAGTTATAAAGTTTATTACCCGATTCATGCAATCCAAAAACTTTATCTTCCTTTCTTCTAATTTACACTTTAAACCTTGGTGTTTCCATGACTTATGAAAATACCATCTTTTCATGACTTATGAAAAGACCGTCTTTTCCTGACTTATGAAAAGACCGTCTTCTCCTGACTTATGAAAAGACCGTCTTCTCCTGACTTATGAAAAGACCGTCTTCTCCTGACTTATGAAAAGACCATCTTCTCCTGACTTATGAAAAGACCGTCTTTTCCTGACTTATGAAAAGACCGTCTTTTCCTGACTTATGAAAAGACCATTTTTCAAGAAACAGACTCCTTTCTTTCTCTTCTTTTTCTTTTGGGTAATATGCAAATATAACCCTATATGTTAGAGAAAGTGCAGATATAACCCTAAGTTATTTTTTAGTGCAAATATAACCCTACCTATTATACATATGTGAAAATATAACCCTAAAGTCATTATTCCAGTATTGACTGGCCATTTCTGGCCATTGACTAATTGGAAATGACCAAAATGCCCTTTAGGCAAAAACCAAATTTCTAAAAGACAAAAATAGCCCCATCCTTTTGGTCCCCTGCTTAGCTTGCTCCTATGGTAATTGCCAGGCACAGGCGTTCACCGCCGTTCACAACCACACCATCAGAACACCCACCACTGCTACCACTACCACCGATGTTCACCACCACAACATTAGACCACCTGCCACCGCCACCACACCACCTTGTTTCTTGAAATGTCATCTAACATCAAAAGCACGGTTTTATGTCAGGATTAAATCAAAAAGTTTCTATCTTTCTTGAAATGTCATCCAATATGAAAACCATGTCTAGACTAAAACAGAACATTGAACTACAACAAGTTCAAATCTAGATTTTTGCCAACCAAATTCCATCAATTTAGCTTCATCGGACAAAAAATTCAAAAACCGGGTACTTTATTTGTTATCTCACTTGGAAGGCACATAATCTTAGTAGCAGAAATCAAAACACTGGACTACATCAAGTTCAAATCTAGGTTTTCCCCAACCTAACTCTCTAAAAAAACACCCAAAAACACACACCACAATCCCAAAACAAAAATTCCATTTCATCAAACAAATGAAGTGCATAAAAAAAGTCCCAAATTAGGAAAATGGAGATTATGTTATGGCCTGAGGAATCCCAACAGTGGGAGAAGATCCATTAAATTGCTGAGACCAAAGAGAACTGACCACAGCTGAGCAGCATTAGTAGTACGAAAGCAAGAATAAGCGGTGGGGTCCCCAAGTCCCAGAGGACTTGGGAGGAAGAAATGGCGAGGTGATGACGACGAAGATGGGATGCCGACGAAGAAGATTATGGAAAATGGGATGCAAGATGCTGGATTGTAAACGACGAAAATGGGATGCCTAAAAAATGGGATGAACGATGAGAAATAAGGCATTGTTAAACGAAGATGATGAGATGAGATTAGGGGTTTAGGGTTAGAATTGTAATTGTAATTTTAATATTATTTTTATTTTTTATAGAGGGGAAAAATAGACTTTTCAATGCATTCTGGCTTCAAACTTTTCAATGCACATAACCTAAATATCTAGGGTTATATTTGCACTTTCAATTATGGAAGGGTTATATCTGCACTTTCATCAATTATATAGGGTTATAAATGCACTTTGCTCTTTTCTTTTCTCTTCATTTTCCTTGTTCTTTCTCTTCTTTTTTCTTTTTCTTCTTTTCTTTATCTTTTCTTTCTGTAGAAAATAAGGGTAATAATTGCGTGTCTGTATTCATGAATTCAGAATACATTATATAGTTGTACATGATACATATACAAGCTAGGAAAAGGTAATAGAATACAATTACATTTACAAGTAATATTGTAAGAATATTCTAATTCCTTAACACTCATCCTCAAGTTAGAGCATGGGGATCGAAAATGGCCAACTTTCAAAGTAAGGAATGAAACTGGTTATACCCGAGAGTCTTAGTGAACAAGTCCTCAAGTTGATCTGTCGTACGAATATGTTAAGTAACAATAGTGCCAGATTGAACAATATCCCAGACAAAATGACAATCAACTTCAATGTGCTTTATGTGTTCATAAAAAATAGATTTGCCGCAATATGAAGAGCAGATTGACTGTCACAAAACAATCACATAGGAGAGGAGTGCAAAACCCCTAAGTCCTTTAGTAAAGACTTAAGCCATAACAACTCACAGCAGGGTAACCGCCATAGCACGATACTCGGCTTCAGCAGAAGACCGAGAAATAGTAGGTTGCTTCTTAGTCTTCCAAGAAATTAGAGAATCACCAATCATTACAAAATAACCAGAAAGAGAACGTCGAGTAATCGGGCATGCAGCCCAATCTGAATCACAGTAAGAGGTCAATTGTAACGTACTACAAGAAGAGAGAAATCAACCTTGACCAGGATGACTCTTCAGGTAGTGCAACACACGAACAGCAGCTTGCCAAAGAGGGACACAAGGGGACTTCATGAATTGCGTAAGAGTATGGACTGAATAACTAAGTTCAGGACGAGTAATAGTCAGGTATATCAGGCGCAACCAGGAATCGATACTGCTCTAGGTCATGGTAGGCTAGACCTTCAACACGTGCCAAATCATGATGTTGCTCCATCGGAAAGTCAGTCAGTTTAGAGGCAGATAAATCGGTATCTGATAAAATGTCCAAAGCATATTTCCTTTGTGAAAGAAACATCCCCCCGGTCTTCTAGCAATCTCTATGCCCAAAAAATACTTAAGCATACCAAGGTCTTTCATATGGAAACAGGAACTTAAGTATTTCTTGAACTCAGAGATGAGCAAAGAAGAATTACCAGCAATAACCAAATCATCCACGTAAACCAGAACATGTAAAGAAATAGATCCACGAGAAAAGACAAACATAGAGTAATCGGCCTTACTCTGAACAAATCCAAATGCTCGTAAAACCTGAGCCAATTTAGCAAACCAATTTCTAGGAGCCTGACAAAGACCATAAAGAGATTTTAGAAGGCGACATACCTGTCCACACGGCACAGCATAGCCAGGTGGGGGACGCATAAACACCTCCTCATGCAAATCACTATGCAGGGTAGCATTGTGGCCATCCATCTGATGCAGTTCTCAACCACGAATAACTGCAATGGACAGGAATGAGCGAACATAACTCATCTTTGCAACAGGAGCAACGGTCTCAGTACAATCAATTCCTTCCACCTGTTGATTCCCAAGAACCACTAGGCGCGCCTTATGACGTTCACCATCTGACCGGAACTTCGTCCGGTAGACCCATTTGCACCCAATGGCCTTTTTATTTAAAGGCAGAGGAGCCAAAATCCATGTCTGATTGCGCTCTAGCGCAGTAAGCTCTTCTGTCATAGTGTCTCGCCAATGAGCATGCTGGGAAGCCTCAGAATAAGTAGTGGGATTTGCACTAGACGTTACTGCACCCAAAAATCTAGAATGCATACTAGAAAAATTATCACGATTTACATAATCAGTAAGAGAATAGAGAACACTTGAGGTTGAGGAAAGTGACAATGCATGAGGGAACATAGTTGGAAGGGGGGTCTTCAGTAGTAAGAGCACATGCATAATCATTACAATCGTAATCTGACAAGTAAGACGGTGGTAGGTGAGGTCGAATACTCTGTCTAGTAGGTGGCAACTCAGCAGCGGAACCATCCGGAGCCGGAGAAGCCAATAACGTAGATGCCGACGAAGTAGATACCGATGGAGACTAACCGTTGGCAGCCAGCGGAGGATGACCAGTGATGACTGGCAGAAACTGACCACCGGCGGCCGACAAAGGATGACCAGCGACGACTGATCGGTGACGGACAGCAGTGACTGACCAGTGATGAACAGTGGCAACTGACCGGCGGCGGACGACGGCGTCTGGCGGTGACTAGCGGCAAAGGTTTAGCTGCGGGCAGCGATGACTGGCCGACGGTGAATGGCAGAATAAAAATTATGTGCGACTCCAGCATCAGGGAGGAGGAAACCAGTGGTGATGTGGTGGCGCCGCCGGGTTCGTCGGAAGAGGCAGAAGTCGGAGTTGCAAAATATGGGAACTGGTCTTCAACAAAATTGGCATCACAACTGGTGAAGATCACATGGGATTTCAAGTCAAAAAGGCGATAGCCTTTCTTTCCGGCAGGATAACCAAGAAACAGACACCGCCGACTTCTGGGTGCAAACTTGTCACGATATCTGAGAACATGAGCAGCAAAACAGAAGCATCCAAAAACTCTTAATGATGAGTAATTTAGAGCTTGCCCATAGAGCAACTCAAAGGTATAGGAGTTGAGTAATGGGCTGTAAGCCCAAGTTGTATTAATTAAGCATTGTATTGCATATAAATGTCTAATAAACTCACACATCAATGGCATGGAGGTTTCTCTCATTTACATGGTATTAGCCAGTGCCTTTTGGCTGTCTCTCTTCCATAACTGATGCCTTGCATCTCTCTTCCTTCCCCTCCTCATCCGCCCCTCGTCTCTCTCCCTCCCTCCTTCATCGATTTTATTTTTTTCTCTTCTTTCAAAGAAGACAAGCTTTCTTACAGCAATATGATTCATCTGATGATGATCAAGCTTGATTCCTCCAATTACATGATATGGAGGAAGCAGGTGTAGCTTCTCTTTAGATCTCCGAAGTTGTTGGGGCATCTTGATGGTTCCGCTCCGTGCCCTCCGTTGCCGATGCCGCCAACGTTCCTCACTGCCGCCTCTTCCTCGGGTTCTACTCCTAAGCGTGAGGATTATGACCGGTTGAAGGCTTCCTATGATCAATGGATTGCTGATGACGAAAAGTTGTGTTGTCTCCTTCTCTCTTCGGTCTATTGAGGTAATGTCCGAAATCTCTGCCTGTGAGACTGCTGCTCAAATTTGGGAGACTCTTACTACTATTTTTCAGAATCTTCGCTACTATTTAAGCTTGCGTGTGCAAATCATGAATCTTCACAAAACTGGTTCTGTGCATGATTTACATCTCCAGTTTAAGGTTTTATTTGATAAACTTGCTGCCATGGATGCTCCTGCTCCAAATGATGATATGGTGTTATAGTTTTTGCATGCTCTTGGGGCTGATTATAGTGACTTTAGTGCCCCGTTACTGTCTCGTTCTCCGACTCCGCAATATGTTGATGTTGTTGCTGAGGCGGAGAATCAAGAGGTTTTTTTTGAAGAATTTGCAGAATTTTGGGGTCCTGGAGCAGCCCTTGTTGCCTTTCTGGCAGAGGCAAAATCCGGCAGGAGTGGTGGTGGCGCATGGAGCCACGCGCCCGCGTGTGGTGGCGGCGCTTGGGGCTCACGCACCGGCCGGAATGGCCGCTCCGACGGCCGGGGTCGCGATAGTGAACGTCCTTCATACTCTGGTGGCACCGGTGGTCCCAGTTCTGCTCGCCATGATATCACTTGTCGTTATTGTGATAAGCCCGGCCACACTGCTCAGACGTGCTTCAAGCTTTTTCCTCCGTGTCCTCACCATGGTGCATCTGCCCTGCTGACTGAACAATTACAGTGCCCGCTTCACATGGAGCCTTCTCATGTCACCTCTGATTGGTACATCGACTCTGGAGCAACCAATCATCTCAGCTCTTCCGCTTCTGCCTTGGAGAGTGTCACTCCATACTCTAGTAATTCTCAAATTTCAGTTGGTAATGGTGATTCTATTGGTATTCATTCCATTGGTGATTGTCAGCTTACTCATTCTTTGCGACTGTCTGATGTTTTATATGCTCCAAAAGTTTCTAAAAATCTTTTGTCTATCAGTCGTCTTACTAAGAAACTTGATGCATATGTGATATTTGATGACCGGAATTTTATTATTTAGCACAAAGTTACCAAGGGGATTCTGGGAAGAGGCCACAATGAGCATGGTCTCTATGTGCTGGACAGATGAGAGGCTGCCTTATTGTCTTTTATTTCTCAGAATAAAAATCGAGTGTCATTTGATTTATGGCATGCTCGTCTTGGCCATGTGGCCCCTAGCATTATTTCTACTTTGATTAAGACTGGTGTTTTGTGTGCTTCTTCCTTATTACCTAAGCCGGGTCTGTGTACTCCCTGTGTTATGGCTAAAGGTCAAAAGCAATCCTTTCTTATTAATCCCAAACGGGCTTTGAAGGTTTTGGACTTGATTCATTGTGATTTATAGGGGACTTCCCCGGTTTTATCGAATAATAGGTTTTCTTATTATGCCATCTTTGTGGATGATCATTCTCGCTTTACCTGGCTATACCCGCTTCGCAGAAAATTGGATTTTGTAGACGTTTATATGCAGTTCGAGGCTCTTGTACAGAACAAATTCTCTACCACTATCAAGACCTTCCAGGGTGATGGTGGTACGAAATTTCTCAATCATCGTCTACGCTCCTATTTTGCCTCTAAGGGCATTCATCATCAGTTATCGTTCCCCTATACTCCGGAACAAAATGGTCATGTGGAATGCAAGCATCGCCATTTAACTGAAATGGGGTTGACTATGTTGTTCCATTCTCACTTGCCCTTGTCACACTGGGACAATGCTTTTGGAGCTGCTGTCTACACCATAAACCGGTTGCCCACTCCTGTTCTTGATGGCGCTTCCCCTTACAGTCTCTTGTTTGGTCAAACTCTAGACTACTCGAACTTTCGGCCTTTTGGCTGTCGGGTTTATCCCTTTGTCCGACCTTATGCTGATTATAAGCTCTCTCCTCGTAGCATTCCTTGTATCTTTATTGGTTACAGCTCTCAGTATAAGGGGTTTCGCTGTCTGGATAGTGTCACTGGTCGAATTTATATCACTCGCCATGCTCGTTTTGATGAGACGTGCTTTCCCTTAGCTAATGGGAGCACTGAGCAGGATTTTTCATCCTTGGATGTTCTTACTTTTCTGGATCCTGAGCAGTCTACTTCTGAGCCGGTCTTGTCCTCCTCGATAGTTTCTGGTCCTTGTACTCTTTGTGATCAGTCTCCATCCTCGGCTTGCCTACTGCCTCCCGTGCCCATTCCGGAGGTCCCGGTTACTCCATTGATCACTTCACCGTCGACGTCGACTTCTCCATCTTCGAGTTCCTCCGCTTCCTCTGGGTCCTCTTCAGATTTTGATGCTCCGCCGCAGAGGGTTCATCATATGACCACCGGAAATCAGGATGGTACTCGTCGTCCTACGTCTCATCCTGATTTTGTTCCCGCTGGTTTTCTAGTTGCAGTTTTGGTTCATTATGAGCCTCGAGATTTTCGTACAGTTCTTAAGGATCCGAAATGGGTCAGTGCAATGGATGAAGAGATGAATGCGCTTCGTCGACAGAACACTTGGGAGTTGGTGCCTCGGCCGTCGGATGCCAATGTTGTGGATTCGAAGTGGGTGTTTCATTTGAAATACAGATCTGATGGGACTATTGATCGTTACAAGGCCCGTCTGGTTGCTCAGGGTTTTTCGCAGATTCCTGGTTTCGATTTTGATCACACCTTCAGCCTGGTAGTCAAGGCTGCTACAGTTCAGACTGTTCTTGCTATAGCTACGCTTCGGAAGTGGCCGTTGCATCAGCTTGATGTCAAGAACGCCTTCCTTAATGGTGTTCTTGATACTCCAGTTTATATGGCTCAGCCTGTCGGGTATAAGGACCCTGCTCGTCCTGATAATGTTTGTCGTCTTCAGAAGGCTATTTATGGCCTAAAACAGGCTCCTCAGGCCTGGTTTGATAGATTCAGTTCTTATCTACGCCAGCTTGGTTTTCTTTGCAGTTCTTCGGATACATCCCTGTTTGTTTTCTCTAGGGGTTCTACGCTGCTGTACCTTCTGGTCTATGTTGATGACATCATCCTTACTGGCAATGATGCGGGTGCGATTCATCAGTTTATCACCATAACTGATCAGGAATTCTCGATCAAGGACTTAGGTTCTTTGAACTATTTTCTTGGTCTTGAGGGATCCTCTTCTCCTTTGGGTATCTTCCTTGGCCGGGACAAGTATGCTCGTGATATTCTTTCTCGAGCCGGCATGACTAAGACTTGTCTAGTCACCACTCTGTTTGTACCGCTTTCTCAGCTTTCCCGTAGCTCCAGTGCTTCTTTCGTACTCCGACTCTTTATCGCTCGCTTGTTGGTGCTCTTCAGTATCTGACTATCACCCGTCCGGATTTGGCTTTTGCCGTTAACTCAGTTAGTCAGTTTCTTCAGGATCCCCGGGAGGATCATTTTGCAGCTGTCACCAGGATTCTTCGATATGTGGCTGGCACACCTCATCTGGGTCTTACTTTCCGCTCGGGTGGTTCCTCTGATGTTTGTGCTTACTCGGATGCTGACTGGGCCCGTTGTTTGGAGACGCGCCGTTCGACCTACGGCTATGCGGTTTTCTTGGGTGGTAATTTGGTATCCTGAAGTTCTAAGAAGCAACCCACTGTCTTGCGCTCGAGCTCAGAGTCGGAGTATCGTGCTCTCGCAAACACAACGGCTGAAGTGGTTTGGCTTTCTTATCTACTACGGGAGTTGCATTTTCCATTGGATGGTTCGCCTTTGTTGTTGTGTGATAACAACAGTGCGATCTTCTTGGCTCAGAATCCCGTTGCTCATAAACGGGCGAAGACATCGACGTCGATTATCATTTTGTTCAGGAGCTGGTGGCTTCTGGCAAGCTTCGTGTCAGTCATGTGTCTACTTCCTTGCAGCTTGCGAATATCTTCACCAAGGGGCTACCAAAGCCGTTGTTTGAATTTTTTCGTTCCAAGCTCTGCGTTTCGGTCAACCCGACGCTTCGCTTGAGGGGGGTATAGGAGTTGAGTAGTGGGCTGTAAGTCCAAGTTGTATTAATTAAGCATTGTATTGTCTATAAATGTCTAATAAACTCACACCCCAATGGCATGAAGGTTTCTCTCATTTACAAAAGGGAGTGTGACCGTTGAGATGTTGTGTTGATGTTCAGTTAATCAAATAAGTAGCAGTAAAAACACATTCTTCCCAAAATTCAATAATAATACTGAATTGAAACGGTAAAGCACGCGCCACATGAAGAAAAAAGTGATGATTTATTTCCACTCGACCATTCTTTTTCTTCTTCTTTTTCCTCCTTCTTTTCTTTATCTTTTCTTTCCGTCCTCTTCTTTCTCCCAGTGACTTCTTTTTCCTTTCTTCTGACATTTTCGACCTCTTTACAATCTTCCTCAGCCGGAGTTGTCGCCTCGTGCCATCGTCCTCGCCGGGAAGGACGTACTCTCGCATCATCGTGGAATCGTCTAGTGCCAAAGGACTACGTCTCTGCCGGGGCCGGTGACTGTTTACGCATCCTCGACGGTGTTGGCCCGCCGTAGAAAATGGGGGTCTGAGCAGGTGGATCGAGGTGTATCCTGCGTAGAGCGCCTCGACCGTCCTCGATTAGCGAGCCTCGATTTGTGCTCTGCTCAGCCCAGATTGACGGTGGATTATCGTCTTCGCCGGTTTATGCTCTGCTTAGCTCCGACCTGGTGGTGGCTCGCTAGATCTGCTGGCTTGTTGGAAAGAACTGGTTGACTGGAGGATGGAACTTGCCCTTGAAAACAAACCTCTACGACGGGCGTTGGAGAGGACAGAGAACGGCTTTGCGGGCTCGCCGGTGAGAGGGGGTTCTGCCGCTTACTCACTGAGTAGCGGCGTGGGTCGGCACACCGCTTCGGCGCGGTGTTAAATTGCAGGGAAACACGTTCCCCGACCCAGTCGCTGTGTTGACCCGCTGAGTTTAGCGCACGACCCAACTGAGTTGAGAACTTGATTCTTTAATGCATGGTAAATAAAAATCAAATGAAATTATGCATGGTATTATATATGAAAATAATTGTGGAGGACGTAGATGTCGTCCTCGGCTTTTTAGAATTTTTTTAATTTTTTTTTAACAATTTTGTTTAGAGGAGCATTTTTTGAATGCGTTCTCATTTTTTAAAAATTTTTAAAATTGAATTATTTAGAGGACGCATTGCATGAATCCGTCCTCGGATTTTATTTTATTTTTTAAAATTGAATTGTTTAGATGATTCATTGCATGAATGCGTCATCATTAATTTATTTTTTAAAATAAACAAACGTGTTTATTTTATATTGTTATATTTTTTAAATACTTTTTGAGTTATACTTTTTTTAAAAATCAGTATTATTAAAAGTGGGTATTGAATTTGACATGTATATGTACATAATTTTTTTAATCTCATATTTTATTAGTAAAATATTTAATGGCAAAATCTTGGGAAAGACGGTCTTTCCATAGGCTTATGGAAAGACGGGGTTTAATTCGAATAATAAAAGGTAAAAGGTCTTAGTTGCAACATTAAAAATTTAGTATGCAACATGTAGTAGTTATAAAATTTATAACCCGGTTCATGCAACCCGAAAATTTTATCTTAATTTCTTCTAATTTACACTTTAAACATTGGTCTTTCCATGACTTATGGAAAGACCGTCTTTCAAGAGACGCACTCATATTTAATTTGTAATTTTAATCAGTAAAATATATAATTTGTAAATTATTCTTTATATTTTTTTTGGTAAATATAGTGCATTCATAGACTTGTGTTTGTTTTTATGTTATTCTAAAAATAACAGTAATATATAATATGAATGAATATAATTAAACATAAATGTATAATATGTGGAGAAGACGTGTCAAACGTAATTAAATGAGTGCTAAATGTCATCATGTAATCTACTAACGACGGCCTCTGCAAAGCTTTCCACATGTTCCACATGGTGGAGGACGTATGGTGCGGGATGTGCGTCGTGAGACGACCATCTCAGGAGAAAAATGGATGGCGTCATCTAGCGTTCCCTCTGTAAAATCCTCCTCCATATCATTTTCCGTGTTCTAGCATGAATCATGTTGGACATGTGCAACACCACCAGTATCTAATGGAGCAGCATGCGACATGTATTGATAACTCGCAGTGGGAGTAACATATGCCGTGAAATCTGTTGTAGTCATGTCAAACTGTGAGGATCCACCATGTGACTGTTCGGCATGACTAGAAAGGGGTGTAAAATATGCATTGAAATCAGCTGTAGTAGTGTCATACTGTGATGGTCCACTGTGTGATGCTCCAGCGTCTGTCGGACACGCATTTGAGGTTCCAGCTTGTGATGAACCAATGCGGTCTGAATGAGCACGAGCACTCGGTCGTCGACCAGGTGGAGCTGGACGGTGGCTTCTAATGCTAGTGTATCTCACACCCGGTGGAGGTCCGTCACAGTGCACAAATGGCTGGTGAAACTGCAGTCTGGAGGGCTCATGTGCATACTGTAGAGTACGGGTGGCAACATCGCGTACCTCCCTGATCATGTTCGTGATACGTGGAGGACAGTCGTCCAAATTCGTATCCAACATGATTCTCATATGAGACATTGCTTGCAACTACAACAATGAGGTGAATATGTTAGTTAAATAATATTGAGGAAACGTATAGTATTAACTGTGAAAACTATTAGACGTTAAGGAAATACTGTATACTCCAAAGTAGCCCCATCTCCATGAAAACCCTCCGTAATTGTTTCGGCCCGGCCTGGCTGATCGATCAGGGTCACTGTTCTCCGAAAATACCACTTCATGTATTCTTGACTGGGTGTGTACGGATCCACTGGCCCTTGCACATAAACTTGTCGATGTCCTCGATGTTCCCAAGCATCGATATATCTTCTCAGATCCACACGCGCAATCCAATCCTGACCTCCCTCGACGGTCTCTAGTATGAAGTAGTTTTTGTTCATCCTTACTGACCAACTGGATGGGTATTGGCTGGATGAGGCCAAACTGCCTGAGAACACGATGTACGTGATGGTACTCGACGACATGCCAGCTAATGAGGTCAACAGACAATAGCCAATTGTTGCTACCAGCCGTACAATAATGTGGGAGTTGTTGCACGACATCCTCTGTGTACGGCTGCCAAATAAACTGCAATAACAGGTAGGTCTTGTGGTTAGCTCTGAGAAACCTTTATAACCATTAGTTGAAGTTCAGGAAATCCGAATTTCAATATACATGTCTGTCATTGAGAGATGTTAACTGATCGCGGTACACTTTAAGTACATGCATAGGTGATTGGGATAAATCGAGCCGCGCTCTCCACCTATTAGGAAAGAATGAATACTATTAGTCATTCCTAGTAATTGTCTTGCAGTTAAAAAATTGACTCCCGACGAATTCAATACGTACCTGGATCCAACAGCACTCATCGTGACGATCACTGGTAGTCGTCCGGCTGGACGGATGGAAGGGATTCGCTCTCATGCCCACAGCTGACAAAACATTAAATAAAATTGAATATAATATACGAGGTCACTATCGACAGTATGTACAACTAACAAGATTAACCAACAATGTTACCTGTAGCAAGACTAGTGGTCCAGATATGGATTTCACTTGTGGATTGACAGCGTCACATAAACACATGTACAAGTGTGCCAAAATGGCACTACCCCAACTGTACTGATGTGCTGCACCGAGGTCCATCAGTAGCAAAGGGATAAGGTGTCCGGATGTGTCTGACAATAGCATTCCACCAACCAGCATTAGAATGAAAACCCTAGCCCGTTGTTGACAATATACCTCAGTAGCATCAACAGGGAATGGACTGTGTAACAAGTCTCCCAACCAGCTGGCCCTTATGCGACCTCCTCTGATAACACTCGCGTTCGGTGTAGCCCCTAGGTAGTCTCCGCATATTGTCTGCCAGTCCTCTATGTGTCGGCTAGTGTTCACTCCAGTAATTGGCATGCCATCAATCGGTAGACCCCCTAGCATGCCCACATCCTGCAAAGTTATCGTAGCCTCTCCAATTGACAGGTGAAACGTGTGAGTCTCAGGTCTCCAACGCTCCACTAAGGCTGTGAATAGAGAATGATCAATGTGCATCGGTGCGGAATCCAAAAGTCCTTGGAATCCAGCTTCTCGCACGTAACGCATGACTGGATCAGGGATTTGACCAGTCCAACAAGCCCCATCGCACCGCCTCACCTGCAGTGCCTCATCCTCTAACTGACCATTGTACAGAGCACGTGCACGGTGCTCCTGGTGCAGGTACAGTAATTCATCGTCAATGGGATCCGGATGATACATGGTGTATCCCTGCTGATAATCAGAATCACCTGGTAAAAAAGCACAATCAAGCTTTCCAAATAAGTAACAAAATTACAAGTGCATTGATATTCAAACCAAATCGTACAGTAGCTTTAATTTAGACAAGTACACTTAATTGTAAATATTCAAAATAGCCGAATACACAAATACCAAATACAAAGTAACAAATACCAAATACAAAGTAACAAATACCAAATACAAACAACTGACACTAATCACGCCCTCGCCTACGACGACCTCTGGAATCACCCGGCACCTTCTCATCCATTTGATTCTTTCTCCTTCTCTCTGCATACTGTCCACGCCTCCTATTACGGAACTTTTCAATATCCGGAATCAGCCTCCAACTAGCACATTGCCATAGTGATGGATCTCGTAGAGGCATGAAACCCTGACTATATTGCTGCAAGTAGGTGGTCGTGTGATATACCTTGTCAAATAGAGTAGCTGGGTCGTCACGCCTATGCTTACAAATGGCCAATGCATGTGAACATGGGAATCGGAAAATTTGCCATTCACGACAAGTACACAACTTTCTCTGGTATTTGACCGTGTACTGGCTCTCACCAATGCTACCATCAATGGTCCTTGTCACAACCCTATAAGTCCGTGATGCAATCCCAAAAACAGTGACAATATGTCCATGTGCCAACGTGTCTTGCTTCTGAAATTTTTTCCAAATCTTAGAAGGGAACGCAGACCTAAATATTTGAACATCATTTTAGAGTCAAGAAACTAAGACATGAATCCATAAAGAACTGTAATGAATCTAGAAAGTACCTCCAATTCAAGGCATCCATTACCCTTTTAGCAAACAGTTCAACTGTTCGGTCGAAGGTCGCTTTGAAACACGCAATTATCGGGAGATGTCGTGCACGCCTTAAACAGTTGTTGAGGCTCTCTAACAAATTGGTTGTTAGAATTCCCCAACGTCGATCACCCTCATCAAATGCAAGGCACCACTTACTGGTATCATGTTTTACCAACCATTCCCAAGCAGACAGTTCGATGCTCTCCAACTCCTCCTTGTACTCCCTCCATCTGTTCTCTCGTCTGGCACCACCAAGCTTCCAAACTAGAGTCTTCAAAAGCGCATTCTTGAACTTCCCACTGTTAGCACTAAGGAAGCTTGATTGAAAATGATGCAAGCAAAATCAGTGGTATCCAGCTGGCTCCCTCCATTCGTCTGTCCATCTCATTGCATTTAAAATTCCATCATGGCGATCAGATATAATACAGATTGGCATATTATCACCACCTACCACGTGGATACGTAGTCTCCGCATGAACCAGTCCTAACTCTCATTTGTTTCACCGTCAATAATGGCATAAACAATGGGGAGTATGTAGTCTTTCGAATCATGCATCACGGCAACTAGCATTGTGGCCTTGTATGCATACTCAAATGAGTGCCATCCACGCTAATCACCGGCCTGCAGTGGCGAAATGCATCGATAGCCTGACCAAATGCCCAGAAAACGAACTTGAATTTTTGGCACCCACGCCCATGTATTCTATCAGGTACATCTGCCCACTCAACAACGGTGCTCGGATTTGCCCTGATTAGCTCATCCATATATGTCAGCAACTGTTCAAAGGATTCCTCCCAAGTTCCAAACACCAAATCAATAGCCTTCTGTCGAGCATACCACACATTCTTATAGGAAAGGGTCACATTAAAATCCGTCTTCACATGTGCTTGTACATCTTTTAGCGTGTAAGAAGGGTTAACGTCAATGTGGTGGCGAATTGCACCGGCGATCATCAACGATGTCAGGTTAGTGTTACCCGTCGATCGACAAGCCCCAACACAAGCATGACTACTTGCCCATTTGGTGATCTCCCACATGCCATGCGAAGCCTTTTTGCTGGATCTAGCAACCCATTGACAATTTCCGGTTCCTTCAACGACATCCTTACATTTCACATACCATGTGCATGACCGGCTCTCCACGACTCTGTGTTCCCTATTCATCATGGAACTCCACCTCGAAATAGCTTCTACTAATTTTGGCTTTGTCTGGAATTGCATACCCAATTCCACTTCGCCAGTCGCTTGAACATAACGAGTAAATTCATCACCACAATTGGTTGGGTTATAGCCATCCTCATCATGGCCCCCATAATCCCTAAAGTAGCCCTCTGTATCAGGATTCGCCAAATTACGAAATGACGGAGCTATAATGTTCGTGCACACCACTTCTTCATCTTCGTCCCCTGGATTTGAATCAGCTGATAAGGAGCAATCATCTTCACTGCCTTGACCAAGTTCCCCTTCCTCACCATCCTCATCGCTCCAACATGATCGACAACATACTCGCCAATTTCACCCACATAATCATTATCAAACTCATTCAGGTCCCCATTATGGCCACCATATAGACCACCACTTGTGGATGGCTGAGCGCAATCGACGTGAACATATGCATTGGGTTGGCTGGACTCACCAACGAAAAAATCTTGGCAATCAACAGGGGATGGTAAGGTTCGCAAAGGTGTATAATTCTGCATGTTCCTCAACAACGACACGAAAGTGCCTGAACTAAGATCACCCACACGGTCAGTAGTGCTTGTCACATTCTCCAGAACGATGTACAAATCTGTTGAGGACAAGGACATTCGCTCAACAATGTTGAATGTCGCGGTAGACTCGTCATTTTCCACATTGTAACACCGATAGTATATGGCCGAACCAATCAGCTCAGGGCAACGGTAATATAATTTCAACTGAAACCCCCCACTAGCAATACCAAGCCTTGTAAAAATTAAATGAACTAGCTCGGGGTGGCTTAACCTCCTTTCGAGAGTCACGTTTCCCTCCAGTATGAGAGGGTCATAATACACACCCACAGTCAAATCAAACTTAATTTGACCCCTTCTATACAGGTACACAAACAAAAACATCGAACTACTGCATTATACATATAAATAACATTTAATTCGATATTCATAACGACAGTACACTATTATGCTTTTTTCATTTTCCAAACAATAGTACCACACTAATTAAACTATTACTACAACTTTAATGCAAACAATAGTAAACAAATCACACATAATCAATTCACATATATTCACGCATCCTCTCTTTCAACAATTTCGTAGAATCAAGATACATAATCACTCAAACAACGTACAATCTTTAAAAACATTTTCATCAACAAGAACTTTACAAGTACTTCAAAAATAATAATTTTACGCCTAATTCGATCAAAATAAAATAAGAGACTAAATCGCACATAATCAATCAACACATTCATATGATAATAAATTCTTTAAATACCTTTAGAAGATTACAAAAATTCGCAGAGGGGTCAACGACGGTCAATGACGGTCAATGGCGGTCAATGGCGGTCAATGGCGGTCAACGGCGGTTCGAGAATGCTCGGGCTGCGAGATTCAGAAACATTTCACGATAAATAAAAAAACATACAACCAAAGCAACAATAGGAAAGCTCGAAAAATTACCCGACAACTTTGGAAACGAAGGCCGGCGACGAAACTCGGCCAATGATGGAGCAAGATGAAGAAACGGGTTTGGATTGCAGATGAAGAAACAAGAATGAATTCGTTTGGGTGGCTGAATGAAGAAACGGATGGGCAGAATGAAGAAACAAAAGGGTTTACTGCATTATATAGAAATCGAGGACGCATTGCAAGAATGCGTCCTCAAGGCTCATGGGATTTTCTGCAAAATCAGGCGCTGCATGCAAAGTCAAGAAAATCAGGCGCTTGCATGCAAAGTCAAGAAAATCAGGCGCCTACATGCAAAGTCAAGAAAATCAGGCGATGTGCATGCATGCAGATGCAGGGAATCTCTGCAAAGTTTGATTGCTCAGGGAGGACGCATTGCAAGAATGCGTCCTCATGCAACGTGGAAATTTTTTTAAAAAAATAAACAGAGCACGCATTCCGGCAATGCGTCATCTTCTTCCCTTAACGAAAAAAAGATTAATGCATCGAGGACACATTTGCCAAATGCATCCTCAGGAATTCAGAACCAAAAAATGGAAAACCTAGAGGACGCATTAGAACAATGCGTCCTACACACTTGTATCCAAGGCTAGACACTGTAGCCATAGATATAGAATTTTTCCAACTGAGTTTGCCTGGGAATTATCGTGCGAACCAGCTGGGTTTGGGGCTCACTAGAAAATGCGTGTACTAAACATCACTGGGAGTGATGTCGGGGATAAAAGTTTGCCAGAAGCTCCTGTTGCTGACGAGCTGGTGTCATTGACCAGGGCTTGGAATTATGTTTTCCAAGAGTCGCTCTTCTATCTTTTGCTCGGTTTGGGTGGGATGTTTCAGGGGTCATATTCCCCCTGTCTAACAAATGGGAAAAGAAAGTCCTAACTTCGATTGAAGATGTATGCTTTTTTGTATGAATTTTTGCTGTTTGTTTTTGGACTCACTAACTTACAGTAGTAGTGGATTTGCTTAGATATGGAGAAGATGCGCTTAACCTGGTTTGTTTGAGCCGCATTTGCATGGCTGCACGGGGACTTGAAGTTGTCTCCCCCATAGACGGCTCCAATGTTAAGGCTAAATTTTGCAGTGGGCTAGGCCTTGAACCCGGGTTGATGAAGATGGTCCCGTTCATCTCCTATTTGATCCCCTTTCTGATGATGGTTTTGGGCTCGGTACACCTATAAATAACATTGGTTACTACCGGTGTACCGGCTTGTGGTTTCATCCGCTCCGACGCCCAAGTCTGATTTAGAAATGGGTTGGCGGAGAAGAAGAGCTATAGTGTTTTTAGGGTTTAGGAGCTATAGTGTTTTTAGGGTTTATGAGCTATAGTGTTTTTAGGGTTTAGGAGTGAACGGTTCTTCCTGACAGCTTTTGGAGGTTCTTTTATAGGTTGAGTGCAGCGTCTTTTTAGGTTAAGTAGTTAGGTCTTTGGGCATGAAGTGATGACATGAGCTGTCAGACCCATGTCCCATCAATATGTTTTAGCAAATTTAAAAACAACCAATTTTCTCAAAAAATAAATAAATAGCCAATTCGACACCATAATAATATATTTAACTTTATGTGTTCATGAAGTTACATCATATGTATATCATACTAATTTATATGTTTCTGTCGTTTATGCGTTTAAATGTATTTTACGAAATCTAAATCATACTTGTATGTTGTGTCAAATACCATTAGATTTTTGTAGAGGGAGTAGTTTTCCTTCATCATTAAGTCCCTCCAAAATAATGTTGTTAGCCTACCATTATCATCCAATTTTACTCTGAAGAAGAAATCTTCAACTTCGATACTCTTCTGTGAGAGTCTTTCAATTACTTGCTGAGCATTGCCTTCTTCAATCTCCTTCAAGCGCATTCTGTTCACGTAGTTTAGATGATCCTTAATTGTGTGTCCTATATTTTGAATACCATCAGCTTAAAAAACCATAAACTTGTATCTATGGCTAGGTTTTAATCCTGCGCATGCCATTCCTTCTATAGTTTTTCCTTTTTCTTCTGTAATTCTCCTTTCACTTCTCTGCAAATACTGACATTCGACTCAAGTGAAAGGATGATTATGAGAGGTCACATGATGCAAAATTTCATAGGCTCTATCGATAAATTTAATCTGAATTTCAGCTTTGCATCTTGTTCTCGTAACCACATTTTCCCCTTGTTTTTTTATTTATATCTCAGAGCCCTCTTCAATGATATTGTAGTTGGAAGGTGTGTTGGGTGTTTCATTCTTCACTTTTGTGTTTCTTTGATTCGAGCAGACAAAATACTTCTCTATGATGGTTTCATCCTTTTTACCTTTTTGTGTTGAACATCGCACACGAAATCCCAATGCATTTGGCTGTTTTTGGTATAATCATGAAATTCTGTGTTTTTACTCCCAAACCTGTGAAACAATCCGTGACATCAACTTTCGATAGGTAGCTTAAATTGGTGAAGAATATGATCCTGCAAAATTGTATCTTTTAGTAACTCATTACGTCAACTATTATATTGGTTAGTTCGTGTATTTTAAAATTTAGTCCGGCCTTCATAAACAGTTGTTTAGTCACTGATAAATTTGTACAGAGAGGTACAATATCAAAATATTTTAATAACAAATCCTACCAATTAAATTTCAAACATTCAGCACAATATATTATTTATTGGGTTATTTACATTTATAACCCTAACTTTATTGTGAAAGTGATAACCATAAAATATGAGAAAGTGCTAATATAACTCTTACTTATTATTGTATGTGCTAATCTAACCTTAACTTTCGAAATAATTGTGCATATATACCCAAAGTCTATCTTTCCAGCGTTGACCATTTAAATTCCAACGAAGAGGGAAAATTGAAATGACTAAAATACCCTTGAGCTAAAATCTAAAAATTTTGCACCTGAAATACCCCCGAGAGATGTTTGACCCATTTATGCTGACCTCCCCTTCTTGTTTCTTTAAACCCGTTTCTTTTACTATTTTCTTTACTCTTTTCTTCAAACTCGGTTGTCTTCCATCTGAGCTTTCATCTGAGCTTTCCCTCCGTCGCGGACCGCCGGTGAATGCCCCGCAATTTTGCTGCCTTGAATTCTGCCCGGCGCCGCTAGTTCGACTCTCAGTCCGTTGTCCTTTGTGCTTTGTCTCTCCGTCGCGGGTAAGCATTTTTTCTCCGTCGTAGGTAAACCTTAGGTTGGATTTGGGTCAAATAAAAAAGGGGGAAAATCTAGGTTATTTCTCCTGGGGAATCAGAGGTAAGGAATGAGGCAATATAGAGGACATATTGACGAGTTCTTACCATTTCAGATGAATCCCTGTTTTAAGGGGTGAAGTCGACGGGAAAGATGCGAAACAAAAAATCCGCCGACGGCTTAGGTCGAAGATACGCCAAGACGTCGACGATGATGGAAAATGACGACTGGTTGCAGCAATCGATCTGCAGACGAGTCGCCTCATTTCTATGCGACGAAGTGAAGAAAGCCGGAAGAAGGCCTGGAGCAAAAGAAAGGCTGGAGTGAAATAGAAAATGAAAGAGGAAAATAGGAGAATATGAGAAATAAGGTAAGCGACAAGGACATCATTTCATATTTCTTGACTTTTTCATTTTTTTAATAACAAGGGCAAAATGATATTTTCACCAAATTTTGCCTGTAAATTGATTGACTAAAAAGTCAACATGGTCAAGGGTTATTTTGACACTTTTTAAGATTAGATGGTTATGTTGGCACTTTCAGTTTAAAGTCAAGGTCATTTTAGCACTTATCTCTCATTTATTTATTGTGTTACATCATGTATTTAACATATTATTTTTTGTGATAAAGTAAATTTTAAAACATAGATATATTTTTAACAAAATGCATGTAATTGAATTATTGACAAATCATCTTACAGAGTTCCATTTTTTTACTTTATGTGTTCATGCAGTTACATCATTTATTTACTATTTTACTTCAAATGTTTCAGAAAATTTATAAACACCTATATTTTTCCAAATTGCATATAACCAAATTTCAGACCTTGGGGGATTATCCACCAGATTACTATCCCGTTACTTTATGTGCTAATTCAGTTACATCCAGTGTTCATCATTACCTCATATGTTATAAAAAAATAAAAAATACCTACATTTTCCCAACAAGTTGCATATAACCAAATTTCAGACCTTGGAAAATTGTCCATCAGAATATCATCATGTTACTTCATTTGTTCATGCTGTTACCAGTGTTCATTTGTTCATGCTGTTACCAGTGTTCATTTGTTCATGCTGTTACATCCAGTGTTCATCATATAACCTCATACGTTTCATAAAATAAATAAAAAATACTACATTTTCTTCACAACATGCATATAACTAAATTCCATATTTGGCAAAATCAATTTCCACAATATCAAAACGTTACTTCATGTGTTAATGCAATTACTTCACGTGTTAAACTGTATATACAAAATCAAAATCAAACCTGGATGTAAACTTGTTGAATTTTCAGATTGAACATATTCGTTGCTTTCTCCCTCATACAAAACAACTTCATTGCTTTCATTGCTTCGTTTTCCATACCCTATAATAACAACACCTTAGATCATAGATTTCAATCGTTATAACTAAGATTTTAAATCGTAAAACTAATATCTTAGATCGTAGATCTCATATAATTGAGATTTAAACCACAAAACCAAGATTTTCACCATCGCAGATTGTAGAAGGTTTCTTTGATCTTTTCGTCGCAAAATTCCACAAAATTCCATCCCAGAATCTGATTCCGGCTCAAATTCGATGCAATTCTGTTGCAAAATCTGATTTCCGTCGCAAAATTGAAGATTTTGATTTTGGAGCTTAATTGCAAATATGAACCTGCAATTTGTAGAGATTTGATCGATGATTGCAACGCTTGAATCCAGTGTTTAGCAACTTGAATTTAGATTGAGTTTGAGGAGGAGTGAAATTCCTTGATTTTTTGGAGGAAAGAGAATCTGACAATTATTTGGGAGGAGAGAGAAATTTTAGTTTGACCCATTTTTGTTATAACCCATTTTTTACCCATTTTAAGCCTATTTTCCCGTTATGAAGCATGGTCCTTATTTCCAGCTCCATTGGTATTAATTGCAGTCTGATCCCTCATCTTACCATTTGCTATGGTGAGACGGTTTTACGGGAGTTTTCCTCTTTTATAATTGATGTAACTAATGAGGTGATTTGATGTTTATTTTTATTTATTTCAATGAGATTCCTATAACTTTGAAAAACCTTTAAAATATATCGCAATGCATAAATAATTATAATTTGGCCTTAAAGTTACCGAAACGAAGTTTTTCATAACTGGCTAACCGTTTTCAGTTTAACGAGAGATTTCTCATACACTAAACTTTTAAACTTAACTAATATATTTTTAAAATTAGATTTTGTAATTTTTTGTATTTTTTGTGTTATCTGTTATCTTATACTGTACATTTATTTATAACTAAAAATACTTTTGCTACTCCCTTTTAAAAGACACGTGATTTTATAAATTTAATAAAATAATTATTAATTCACCATAATTTTTTTTCCATATTTCTATCAATGTATTTTTTGTAATGTAAAGTATTTCTATACAATAGTAATATTTTTCGGTAAAACACATATATCTATATATATTTGTTTATTTATAAAATAATCAACTATCACACATCAACAAAGATAGAGTTATTTTACTAAAATTAAATTTATTATAATATTAATAAATATATTAACTTATTTTAAATACTGCATCGTTTATATTCATCATATAAATATAACCAAAATTTATTATTAGACTAGATAACACATGTGCCAATGCACGGATTCTAAATAAAAATGGAAAAAATAAATAATTTATAATTTTATAAATATTAAAAACAAAGTTTTGGGAAAGACGGTCTTTCCAATCTTATGGAAAGACGAAATTTGATTAGAATAATAAAAGGTAAAAGATTTTAGTTATAATATTAAACATTTATATTTATACCCCAATTTATACAACCCAAAATTTTTATCTTTATGTATTTTAATTTACACTTTAAACCTTACACTTCAATCTATAAAATATTCACCACACCTGGTACGAAGGGTCTTTTAACAAACATAGCTAGAAGTGCCTCCCCCCAACCCCCACCCCAAAACTAAACGTTTTGGGAAGTGCAGGTGGACCTTGAATCTTGATATTGATAACCGACCAAATTCGGTGAAGCCCAAGGGCATCATTGCAAAGTTCCTCCAAAACATTTGAATACAAACAGGATCTCTCTCCGCTCCCTCTTCCATCTAGCCAAGTCTAGGCGGGCTCCTGTCAGTTTTTTTACTCTTCAAGAATTAGGGCCACTTACCCAGTCTTTGGTGATGGCGTCTGATTCTCCTCGCTCCCGTATCGACCAGGTATCTCTCCCTCTTTTCATACACTCCAAACGAAGAAAGAAGAAGACAAAGACAAGATTTTTGAATTATTTTTGTTCCTAAATGAGAAGGTTTTGTGGAACTGCATTGCTCCTAAATTTTTTCCTGTAATTTTTTTTGTTGGTTCGGTCAGTTCTTTGCTTCAAAGAAGAGGAGGAAGTCTATATCCCCAAATATTAAGTCCAAGAAAATTGAACTCGATGCAAAGACTACAACTGAAGGATCTCCACACACTAAGGGTTCGCTGGACAGTTTTTTGGTTGTTTCACAAAAAAACAAGAATCCCTTTGATGCAGCTGGCAATTCACCAAGTAAAAGAATCCCAATCAAGCGAAATTTGACCCGGGAGATTAGTTTATGCTTGGGTGTTGAAAAGAAGGATGCCACTTCGCCACAAGTAGTCGCACCTTCGACTGATGGCGAGGAGGTTGAAAATGCAGGACTTAAGCACCCTGCAGTAGATGTTTTGTCACTCCTTTTCAGGTATTGGATAAGTTTTGTGAGACACTATTTGGTTTGTTTGTTGTATAAGTATTCCTCCCAAAATAAAAAGCATGCAATTATCTTTCCGTTGTCATAATTTCTGATTAGGTTGTGATGTTTGTATTTCTACAGAGATCTGCCTCGCGGGACAAATGTCCCGTCAGGGCTAACTGTACATGCGAATAATACGCGCAGCAGCCAATCTCAAGTTGAGTTGGAGAATACATCACGTAATAGGAGCCATTGTAGTACTTATAGCAGTCAGGTGCATTTTGAAGGTGAAGCTACTTGCTTTCGGAAAGTTGATATCGGCCCCTCACAGTCTGAAATTATCAGTGAATCCCGTGATTCAGCCTACAAGTATTCCAGAGAGGTGAATATTATTGAACCCAAATAACAATCCCACATTCAGTCTTACTACATTTGATACATATGCATGTGATTGCATGATTTTTGCAGTTTCATACAGGTTGTGGTGAAGGTTTACCTCAATCAAGCTTGAAGAGATGTGTAAAAGCCTCTTTAGCTGTTGATGCAGCTGGATGTAATACACCTGGGTTATCTATAGTTAAAACTAAGTCTCATGAGACCCCCAACTCAGGAAGTGGCAGCTCCATATTTTCACCAGGAGAAACATTTTGGAAGGAAGCAATTCAAATTGCTGATGATTTGCTTGCTCCAACCAATACCGTTTCTTCTCAGTTGCCTAACGCTTCCGTAAATTTCAATGCTGGTAAGGAGATCAGTCCTTCAAATAATGTGAAAGATGGATGTCAAGGGAACAACTCGAACAACTTTCTGGGTGGAAGTGAAGCTAGAGGTTCTGACGCTGTTGTTTCTGCTGTCGGGGCAGAGGTGAAATGTGGAGATGATTTGTCTAAAGAAGTTTCCCCACTGCCTGTAAAGCATTTTGATTTTGCTTCTGAGGTCAGAAACTTGGATGCAGAGATCACATCTTATGAAAATGTTGGCCAATGTAATGTTTTAAAGGGAAAAAGTACAAGATGTGCTTCCAATCATCCTGAAACTAAACAAGTTGATCATGGCATGAGCTTAAAAAATGAAGTTAATAAAAGTTTTGATTTGCTTGACTCACAAAAAAAGACATCAAAAGTTACCCCGGCTCAAAATAGGGTGAGCAAATGGATTCAGGACAGTGATAGCTATGCATCTAAACCAAATGATAGGGAATTGACTGATTTCACTCCTACACATGGATCCAATCAAGATAGAACTCCATCAAGTTCTGCAGCAGTTGAGGGTCATTTGGATCTTAACAACTGGCTGCCTCCTGAATTATGCAATGTATACAAGAAAAGGGGAATGTCAAGATTGTATCCCTGGCAGGTATGCTAATTTTGAAGTTGGTCGCTTAAATTTCATCATACAATGGTAAGATTGTTATTCCAGCTTTCAGTGAATCATGTTCACGATTTTTTCCTCAGGTTGACTGCCTTCAGGTGGATGGTGTTTTGCAGAACAGAAATCTAGTGTACTGTGCATCAACAAGGTAAAGTTTTGTGACTTAGCTTTTTATTTTCCAGAATCCGTCAGTCTTATTCTTAAATTTTTGTTTGCACAGTTTAATTTAAGGGTTGAAGGACAAAGGTACCAAGCTATTAGGAGGTGCTAGCACAATGTTTAAAGTGTAGTTTTAAGCTGAATGTCCACTAAGCATCATTATCTGCTTATGGTCACTGAAATTGTAGTAGAATGCAAAATATCAAAATTCCATGATTGATTTGAAGTGACATATATCATGTGATTCTTTTGCAAATGTTTGTACAATATTTAAGAGGATGTCAACTTATTGGATATGATCATTTGAATGAATAAAGGCTACCTTTAAAAGAGGAAATGGAGAGCTGAAATGGTGTGTAATCTTGAAACACACATGGTTGTTTGGTGAATGCTTAAATCATTTTTCCATGCCTTGTGGACTGTGGAGGATTATGCAGATGATAGATAATTAATCCTTTTGTTTTAACTCTTCCACTAACACATTGTTGCTTTCTTCTTCTTCGGCTCTCTTATGATTGCCCTTTTGAAGGCTGGGTTCCATGTTAATGCTGTAGTGAATTCATTAACATGGCTGGATAGTTGAAACATGTGAGAATATGAGGTATAATTTCATAAGTTTGATTTTTGAGTGTGGTTTTGACTCATCTCCCTTCTATGTTTCGTGTAGTGCTGGAAAAAGTTTTGTTGCTGAGATCTTGATGTTACGACGAGTTTTGTCAGCTGGAAAAATGGCACTTCTTGTACTGCCCTATGTATCAATATGCGCAGAAAAGGTACTGCATGGACTGTTCTGTAATGAGCATTCTTTTGGATCTCTTATGCAAGCTTACTGTTATTTAGTCTGTCTGTAATGGATGTAGGCAGAACACCTTGAGGAGCTTTTAGAGCCACTTGGTCGGCCAGTGCGGAGTTATTATGGTAATCAAGGTGGTGGGACTCTTCCCAAGGATACATCGGTGGCTGTTTGCACAATTGAGAAAGCTAATTCTTTGATTAACAGGCTTTTAGAAGAGGGCCGACTTTCAGAAATTGGAATTGTTGTGATTGATGAACTACACATGGTTGTCCTTGATTTAATTTCTTACGTTTTCATGTTCCAAGTCCATGTTTACTTTTTAAATAGTTCAATGTCAGTTTCTGCTGCAGCTCTCTGTTTTCCTTCTCTCATACCACCATGTATTTTTTCTGGAAGGTTGGTGATCAAAGTAGGGGTTACTTACTCGAATTGTTGCTGACGAAACTTCGCTATGCGACTGGTGAAGGCAATGTAGAATTATCTAGTGGAGAGAGTTCAGGTTCTGGCAGCAGTAAAGCTGACCCTGTTCATGGTCTCCAAATTGTTGGAATGAGCGCTACCTTGCCTAATGTAACTGCTGTGGCTGATTGGCTTCAAGTATGCTGGTTAATGTTTTCGTTCATGTTTTCTTTAGTATGCTGAATTAGTATGGTAGATGCACTTCCTATAATGAGATGAAATTTACTTCTGTAATGCATTGATGATGTGATTATGTGGATAGTTTGTTGATTTAAACTAGTTTGTGCCTTTGTCTAATGCAACACACATTATTTCCATCATCTTTGACTTGTAGTGCACGCCTTTAGATGGTTTTTTCTGTCCCGGCAAAATGCATTCTGTGATGAGATTGCAGCAAATTCATTGAATTCTCATTATTTTCGCTTCTTAAAGTAGTAGATAGTTTGTCAGGGATGCTAATACCGGCTAGGATATGAGTATTTTCAACCAGGATCAGTTTTTTCAGTTTGCTTCAAATTTTATGGAGAACACCATTGTTTCTCATTATAGATGTTTATTGGATGTCAATGGAATCAACCAATAGTTAACAAGTGCTCTGTTAATTAATCAGAAGAATAATTAACCTCTAAGCAGAAAATAATCTTTGTTTCTTTCACATAGTTATTGATTGCTTTGTGTAACGTGTGGTAATTAGTAATTACCACCAAATCCAATAGACTTCAAGTCTCTTAAGCATTTTCGTAGATATCCTAGCCATTGTGGAAAGTAACGTTTGCAATTGGCTTCAAGATTGCTAGGAGGTATATGTAATTCCTTTCTTGTTGTCATTTGTATTACTAGTGGTATCATTTGGCGTATAATGCTGGATTCGATGATCACTCTCAGGAATATTTGGAGACGGATATCATGCTTCCTGCTGGAGCTAATGTTTGCACTGAGTTATTTGTTTTGGAAGTCCTTATTGATCTTCTTTCCTACCAAATATAGCTAAAGATGCTCTCTGTTGTCACTTCTCCTGTATATGCTTTGTTTTGGATTATCATGCTATTGTGATATTGACCAAGAGAGTTAATGGCAAGATGTGGCATCCCTTGCTCTCTAAGCTCTTTAGCACTTGAGTGATCACATTCTGGTGTGTCATTCACCTGAAAAGCACAACAATACTTCAAAACTACGAATGGAATTTGATCATATTATTCTTCAGTTTCGTATTTGATTATGAGATATGGAAAAGCAACAGATAAATTTTTTTCTCCTATTATGGGTAAACTGTTCATTCAAATTAAGCTGTTGGCTCCTTTCAAGTGAACATTTATATTATTTGTATTGTTTGGTATAACTATTAATGGTTTTTCTTTCATAAGTTATCATTTTTCCTATTTCGATGTAGGCTGCTCTGTATGAGACACATTTTCGGCCTGTTCCACTGGAGGAATACATTAAAGTTGGATACGCAATTTATAATAAAGAAATGATGCTAATTAGGACAGTTTCTAAATTAGCTGACATTGGTGGCAAGGATCCAGATCATATCGTTGAATTGTGCAATGAAGTGGTTCAAGAGGGTCACTCTGTTCTAATATTTTGCTCTAGCAGAAAAGGATGCGAGTCCACAGCTAGACATGTTGCAAAGTACCTCAAATTAATTTCTGTCACCTCACAGGACAATCGGAACGAGTTTGTTGATATTGATTTTGCGATTGATGCCTTACGTAGATCTCCGTCTGGCTTAGATCCAATACTAGAAGAAACCCTCCCTACTGGTGTGGCCTATCATCACGCCGGGCTTACGGTATGTCATATAACTTTTTATTAAATTTTTTTGTTCTTTCTTCCAATTTGTACATGTGTTTTTTTCTCTTCTTCTGCTTCTCCTGGGAATTGGTGATCTGTTGTCACTCTACTTATCAATCTTTTCTCCCTTTCAGGTAGTGCCCTGGTATTAGTAATTTGTTTTTTTTCCCAGTTACTCTTCTAGTTATTTATGGTCTGCTGCTCCAGGAATTTATTCTTTTCATTTTGGTATTGAAAGGTTGAGGAAAGAGAGACAGTTGAGACATGTTATCGTAAAGGACTAGTTCGTGTATTAACTGCTACATCTACATTGGCTGCTGGTGTGAACCTTCCCGCAAGAAGAGTCATATTCCGACAACCTCGTATTGGCCGTGATTTTATTGACGGGACGCGGTACAAACAGATGGCTGGTCGAGCTGGCCGGACTGGTATAGATACAAAGGGAGAGAGTGTAAGCTTACTCATTTGGCGACTGCTTTTTACATGTGTATTTAGTTGACCTCTGTCTGCTTTAGTGACTTCACTTTTGATTTATATTTGGTTGATCTTCTCGTGTCTTATATGGGGGGGGGGGGGGGGGGGGGGGACCATTTCCTGTTTGCTAAAGACACCATCCTCTATAATACTGGATTAGCATTTAGGAAATGAGATTAGCCGAATATTTAGATCTGAAGGCTGAGAATGAATTGAGGTGGTATACCATCTGTGAAAGTTTTCAGCGCAAGAGTTTTACTACTGCTTTTATTTTTGTGTTGCTACTGGATTGTGCCTAAGAGCTATTCGAATTGTGCTGGCATACTGGTTCTTTAAGCCTACCTCAGAATATGGCTCAGCTGGGGTGGGGGGAGGTTGCATTAATAGCAAGAGTTAGAATTTCTCAAACTTCAATAGTGAAATGTGATGCTTGTAGCCAACAAAGACATGGAATAGTTGCTTAGCAGTGACTTCTTGTTGGTGCGAGTCACAGATGATAAGGGTCCAAAGACATCTAGGAATGATGACATATTTCTACTTCTTTCCCAGATTCTTGTTTCTTGGTGTGTGTGGTTGTTCATGTCACATCTCTATATTGCTCTATACATTTTATTAATATCAAAATTCATTAAATTGTTGCTCCCTTGACTACTTTGTTCTTTTGGGTTTGCAGATTCTTATCTGCAAGCCAGAAGAAGCCAAAAGAATCGTTCAACTCCTGAATGATAGTTGCCCACCACTGCATTCTTGTTTGTCAGAAGATAAAAATGGGATGACCCATGCAATCTTGGAGGTTGTTGCCGGTGGGATAGTTCAAAGTGCCAACGATATACATCGCTATGTACGGTGTACACTTCTGCATTCTACTAAACCATTTGAAGATGTTGTCAAATCAGCCCAGGATTCTCTTCGGTGGCTATGCCATAAGAGATTTCTTGAATGGAGTGAGGAGACTAAGCTGTATACAACTACGCCTCTTGGCCGTGCATCTTTTGGCAGTTCTCTTAGCCCGGAAGAGTCATTGGTAAACTTCTAATGGCAATTTGTGTCTCATTGCACTTAGATGTTTGTGTTCATATTGCTGTCTTAACATTGCATTCTTCTGTTTCGTTTAAAAGAAATTTAGGTGAAACAGGAATGAATACTACATTTCATTGTATTAACTTCACACAATTTTGTAGGTTGTGCTTGATGATTTGACCAGGGCTAGGAATGGGTTTGTTCTTTCATCTGATTTGCACTTAGTATACTTGGTAACACCCATAAATGTTGATGTCGAGCCAGACTGGGAGCTATACTACGAAAGATTCATGCAGCTATCGGCTCTAGATCAGGTAAGTTGTTTCTTGTTCTCCACTAAGCTTCCATATGATTTTGAATTTCTGCTCTGTGTCTTCTAAAATTTCTGTTAACATCACTAGAAGCTGACATTCATTTGCTAGTTTGACTACTAGGTTCTTGCCTACAAAAGTAACCACCACACCTATATCCCACTAGATTCGTGCATCCGAGTGATTTTTAACCAATGAAGTATGAAAGTATTATCTGAAATCTTAGAAGCCAGGTGAGAAAATGAGAATGATACTGCCGTTAATGCATTCTTATTCCTCTTATTGATCAAGCTGGGTGAGAAAATGAGAATGATACTGCCGTTAATGCATTCTTATTCCTCTTATTGTTCAAGCTGGATGAGAAAATGAGAATCATACTGCCAAGACTTGAACCTCTGACCTCCATGTCTCATGGTCTGGAAGTAACTTCGACCCTTGCTCCTGGGCTTCCCTTCAGATCTTTCTGTATGTTAGAAATGTTACTCAGACTTGGCTGAAGTGTCCACTCGAATCCGGGTGTCGGACTTGGCCATTTCGTTGAAAATGTGAAGTTTTTAGTTTAAAAGTAGTATCCAAGTATCATGTCGTGTCTGACACAACATGAGTCTTACTTAAGTACGTGATAAAATTAGAAGAGTCCGAGCTGGTCATCCAGTATTTAGTTTTCTCAGTTTTATTCTGGCCATCGATTTGGATTGTGCAATCTAACAAGCCTCTCTGGCCATGTATGGGCTCTTTTTGGTCAATAGTTATGATTCATGAGCATGTTACCAGTGGCTAGAAGTAGTTTTAGAGATTTGTATGTTTTATTCATGAAGCAGTAATTCAAGACCTAGTTTCTGCAGGTTTACTGTACTCAGTGATGCTGTTTTTAGCTAACATCTGATGGTGTTTGTATGATTGAAGGAAGGTGCAAGTAAGATTATATGCATTGGGCTCTAAATGTGAACATCTTGTCAGCTTTGATCTTGCTTTGCTTTCTCTTGTGGTCTTTGAGTGGAGTGCCGAATGTTAGCAAGCAGTCGTAGGCTGGAGTTTGAACACACTAGCAGATGACTTGGTGTTTTAACTCATCAAAAGCTTGATTAATTTGTTAACACACATACTAAGATTGCATCAGCTGAAACTTAGGTGCTTGATTCCTTAAGAGGAGGGAGTTAGATGATGATGAAATCATATTCGTGTGACTAAGTGCTTTCCCAGAATAACGGCATCCGTCTTAATATACTCCCTCCGTCTTCAAATAAGTGTTCTTGTCCTCAAATAAGTGTCAGATCTCAAAATTCAATGCAAGAATTACACTTAAGTTACAGTTTAACTTACTTTTACATTTTTCAAAGTTACCATGTGAGATGTCATTATACCTTTAGGGGCCGTTTGGTTCAATCAGGGAAAGGAATCGGGAAAGGAAAAGAAAGGAAAGGAATAGCCTTGATTTTTAAAATTTGTTTGGTTCCGTTATGGAAAGGGAATCAAATTCTCTCTCATTCCCTTGTTACTATTTGGTTCACATAAGGGAAACAAATATTAATTTCTAACATTATTTATAAAATAACATATACAAGTATAAATTATTTTATATGATCAAATCTGCTTAAAAAATATAAAAGTATTCCATAAATTATTGTCATATCTAGTTCATATAAAAAATGTTTAATATGAAATATGTAGGTCATCTTCTTTATAATTTATTTATAATTTATCGTAAATCTTTTATGCGCCCGTCTATTGAAAAATGGTATTTCTATCAGTTATGGAAAAACAAAAGTTTAAATTGCAAATTGGAAAAAATCAGGATAAATTATGAAATAAATATTATTTTATTCCACCCATATACAACTCAAAAAGTAAAATTATAATATTCATTTTTTACGTGTGAAATTTATTTTTTGTCTTAAATTTATCTATGTTAAAGTATAACATTACTACTTAATTTATTACTATTTATATTATAGAATTATAAAATAATAGTATTTATATAAAAAAAATATATTTATTATAAAATAATATAACTATTATTCATAGTATAAATTTTAAAAATAATATGTTCTTTTTTACTTAAAAAAAGAGTTCTTAGGAAAATTATAGTTTTATTTAAATTCGACCCATATACAATTCAAAAAATATAATATTTTTTTTATTGAAATCATAATCATAATTTTGTAGTTTTTATTTTGATGGTAAAAAGTATAATCGGAGTTGAGAAAACAGAGCTCACAAGCCGTTTGACAATGGACGATGTGAGTGAAGGTGAAGGTTTTATGAAGAAGCTAGGAAGGCTATAAGGAGGGAAAGTGAATATTAGTCCCAGGGTAACACAAGAGAATCACGATACATCCAATTGGGGGAATTGTAAACCCCAAAATAGGGAAAGAGAATGCTAAAAAGACCAAACCAAACCCTAACTAAGGGAATCAAGACATCAGATTCCCTTTCCCTTTTCTGATTCACCCCAACAAAACGCCCCCTTAGTGTTTTTGAGAAGGTTAAATAATAAAATTTCCCACTTTCTTTGTGTGTGAGTTTTGACGGCTGGTGACACTTAGACGTGGACATAGGGAGTATTCTCCTGCTGAACTTAGATGAAACCTTTTTTGTAATGATTCATCCACCTAAAAACAATATGTTCAAAAACAATTAGTACAAAGACATACAGCCTCAAACAACCAGAACTTAGACTAAATACAGCAAACAGTAACTAAAAAAAACCCGAATCAACACTAATGTAAAACTTGTGTAAGGTATCTTTCAGATAATATAATGTGATTGCGCCCTTCATAAGTAGTAGCTTTGGAGTAAAACCTTCTCTTGGTTCTCTCCTGCCAAAGATGATACCAAAGAGATCCACATGCTTGTATTATCTTGCTCTTCTACCTGCTTTTCAAGTTAGACAGAAGCCTTTTAAACTCCCTAAAACTTTAAAGATATTGTAATCCAACAGTCCTCTCCTAGTTTTGAGTGTAAGAACATTTAAGGCAAATACGATCAGCAGGTTCATCATGTTAATTACACAAAGAACGACTATGACTGTCCACCTGAATCCCCAGCTTCTTCAATCTTCCTATGGTAGAAAGACTGCCATTTTCAAGCATCGATAAGAAAAAAGCATGTTTTGGTAACAGCTTTTTATTCCAAATATCTCATGAAAACAGAAGACTGGCACCTTTAAGAGGATAATAAGCTAGTCTCAGGCTGAGATTTGCAGTAACACACAGATGGAATTTAAAAAATTAGTTAAGCCTGGTAACCACCTTCCAGTTATAACTAGACTATAAATGTGCATGACAATTTCCGTCACCCTGCTGTCTAAATATTATTCTTGTAGCCACTTGAACCATATGCAGTTTGACTGTTTTGACGGCAGCATAAAATCCTGCTAAACTTAATCTGCAGTTTTGACTTACATGTTGGTTGGCTCACATTTTTGTCCTAGGCTCTTTTGTCAACATGATTTGTCTGTTCTTATTCTTGCTTGCCAGATTCTTTATCTATGAACCCCTGGTTTGCTTTAATATAATTCCTTCAGTAAGATTTTGTATGGAAGGTTGTTAGAATAATAGTGTGTTTACATAAATATGCCAAAAGTTTGTCAACATAAAGTTCATACATTGTTTGTTTTCTTGATATTCAGTCAGTTGGCAATCTAGTTGGAGTACAAGAACCCTTTCTGATGCGCATGGCTCATGGAGCACCAGTTTGGACATCCTATAGGTTGAAGGAGACCAATAAAAGGATGCAGGGGAAGTTGGATGCTAAAAGTGGGATGTCGAACAGCAAGATGCTTTCAGATGAACACATGGTTCGAGTGTCTAGACGATTTTATGTGGCTCTGATTTTGTCAAGGCTTGTCCAGGTAACATTTTATCCATACTCTGCATTTTCCTTTGTTTTCTTTTTTGAGAGAAATATGTTATGCATCTTCCTTGCCTGCACAGAAGAAGCATAATATGTTTGTACTTTATGTCATCTGACAATATATCTGATATGGCAATGAAGGAAGTACCGGTTGCTGAGGTGTGTGAGGCTTTTCGAGTGGCTAGAGGCATGGTTCAAGCCTTACAGGAAAATGCTGGAAGGTTTGCTTCCATGGTTTCCGTTTTCTGTGAAAGGCTTGGGTGGCATGATCTTGAGGGCTTGGTTGCCAAGTTTCAGAATCGTGTCTCATTTGGTGTGAGGGCAGAGATAGTGGAACTGACCACCATTCCATTTGTCAAGGTCCATATATTGCTGTATCATTTTTCCATGTCAGAATATCTTTCAATTTTTAATTTTGACTGCAACCTGGACTCTTTCAGGGTTCACGTGCTAGAGCACTCTATAAAGCAGGTTTTCGAACTTCTCAAATAATTGCTGAGGCATCGATTTCTGAAATTGCCAAAGCACTTTTTGAATCTTCATCATGGGCTGCACAAGGTAATTATTGTGTACGAGTACTGGAAGGATTTGAAACAATTCTGTTTCCTCGTACTTCTTTCTTAAGACTGATATATGCTTTTTGGGCACATGAGGTTATGTTTTTGACTTCATGTTTACTGGAGAGCCTGTCGAACAATGGGTTGGTTTCCTTTCTGATTTAGATTGTGCTTAACAGACAGTTTCAATTAGTTGGTTTAATTACTGCTCTTGACTTTGCTTGAAGCTGAGAAAACCTATATGCTCACTTTTATTTTTCTTCTTTTTGACCTATGACTTTTTTTATTACGTTTTTAAACACAACCTTTTCTATTACGGTTTAAACCCATGACCTTTTCTATTACGGTTTTAAACATAAGGTTTTGCTTGAAGTTCAAACTCAAGTTTTTTTTGGATTACATTAGATTTCTTCAGATACTGTGTTAGTTTTCGTTTTCATTGCAGATCCTGTCTGAAAGAATATTTGTTTCCAGCCAACTGGTGGTGCATGTAATTAATCAGGTTTCTTTTGTATTCATCAGTCTCTTATAAAAATCTTCTGGAAGTGTTGTAAAGAAACCTGTTTCAGCTATTCAGTTTCCACCATTGGGAAAATCTTTTTGTGATGGTGTCATTGCAGTATTCCAAGTCTGGGAATTTAGCTTTAACATTTAGCGTTGATGCTGGGGTAGGATTATATATCTGTTTTGGAAATGACGTGAACTTAGTTTCTTTCTTTTATCTGACAAATGTGAAATTTGATACGTCTGTATTTTATTCGTCTTACACATGCATATTAATGTTTCACAATGACATTCTGTTGGGTGAACTATGTATCTTGTATCGGAATTTTGGATTTGGTTTTTTAAACCGTTGACTATATGGATTTTTTAATAGGTTCAGCACACAGGAGATTACATCTGGGAGTTGCTAAGAAGATAAAAAATGGTGCACGCAAGATAGTTCTTGAGAAAGCTGAGGAAGCCAGGGTTACTGCTTTTTCAGCTTTTAAATCACTTGGACTTGATGTACCACCCTTTCCTCGACCTTTATTATCTGCTGATGCTGGAAATACCATGCAGAAAAAAACAAGCTCTTCTGATGAGGATTCATCTAGTAGCTTTGCTGTTGTGAAACAAAGGAAGCAAGGTGACAATGCTTCAATTCTTCCAATAGCATACATTGGTAAAAGTTCAGAAACGCCATCATTTGCTAGTGTAAAGACTTCCGAGAGAGAAAATTCAGCTTCAGCCAAAGGAGTTGAAATTGTTGCGGCAAAGACTCTACCTGTGTCTTCTTCTAATCACACAAATGGTGCAAATAGTTCTTTATCATGTCAGTTAATTACTATCACCAATGGAACAAATGGTTCTAATGTTGAGCTTAAATGTGTGTTTCATCAGCAGTCTGAATTAGACATTCTGCCCAATGACAGTCAATTTAAGACATGGGAGAAAGGTCCCTTAAATGCATCCAGTGCTCCAGGAGGATTTGACACTTTTTTGGATCTTTGGGGTAATGCTGCAGAATTTTCTTTTGACGTCCACTTCAATAAGAGATCAGATATTAATTCAGCTGCTCCTTTTGAAATACAAGGAATGGCAGTTTGTTGGGAAAATTCTCCTGTATATTATTTGAGTCTTCCTAAGGATCTATTGTCGTCTGACAGAAGACAGTCTGATTGCTACACATTAAATGTTTCTAGTAACAGTGAGAATGTTATGCCTGATCAGTTGCATTTGGCCAAGACCCGATGGCAAAAAATTGAAACAATATTGGGGAAGGAAAATGTCAGAAAGTTTGCTTGGAATTCGAAAATTCAGATTCAGGTGCTTAAATATCCTGCAGTTGCAATGCATAAATTTGGCATCTCTAGTACTACTGCCAAATCTCTAGGTCTGGAACTGATTGATGACTCACATTGTATTCTGTCCCCTATTCATATGCAAAATGTCGTAGACCTGTGCCTTGTTTCATGGATCCTCTGGCCTGATCAGGAGAAAAGTTCCAACCCGAACCTGGAAAAGGTATGTTTTTAATATTATCGTAGAAAATGTTGTAGTGACTTGCATGATGTTTCTTCTTAATCCAGAGATTGTCTGCTTTTCTGTCAATCCTGCATGCTTTGAAAAGTCACCCGATAACCCAACGGGTGTCAATCCAAATCATATAGGCTTGCACCAAGGATTTGCTTTGAGTCCCTTTATACTTTAGTACCTAATGAGATCACTAATCATTTGCTAGAAGTGATACCCTAGTGTATGCTATATGAATATGATATAGTGCTCATTTAGTCAAAGTTTTAAAAGGAAAAGAAAAATTGTTGTTCAATTAATCTTGTGGCGTTGCTATTTAGACATCGAACTGTTCTCGATTTTTTTTAAAAATTTCATGGCTTACAAATCTTATTTATGTAAGTATGAGCACTAAGAAAATGCGTACTCAGTACCTTTACGATAACAATAACTACACAAGTTAAAAAGGTTGGAAAAAAAACTATTTAAATGCATATGGTATTAGTTAATTGTGTTTGAAAAATATTTGTTATGTAAAATGATGAAGGTGAGAAAAGAAGGTCCATGCAGACAATGCAATACTTTGAATTTTTTTGTCAAAGTAGAATACTTAGAGGTGTATGATAGATAATGACTACTAATCTTTGGAAAAAATTGTGAACATAATTTTGTAGTGTTACCACTTACCTCTTTACTCATATATTGAGCATCTTTGGCTAAATGATTTCTAGATGTTGTTTGATGGTATATTGTATGTTGTATAGGAGGTTAAGAAAAGGTTGTCTTGTGAGGCTGCTGCAGCTGCCCATAGAAATGGTAGATGGAAGAATCAAATGCGAAGAGCTGCACACAACGGTTGCTGCCTGCGGGCTGCTCAAACTCGAACTCTGTCTTCTGTTCTGTGGAAGTTATTAGTCTCGGAAGAGCTTGTTGAGGTCTTTCTGAGCCTTGAAATGCCTTTGGTGAGAATTCATTACTTCACTAAAGACTGAAAAGTTTGTTAATTTTATATTCAAAGATTCAGAGTGTTGTGCTTAACAAATTTTACACAGGATCTCTTCTTTGCATATAAACTTTGATTGGGTAGCTTAGTTTATTGTGAACTGATCAATACAGGATTTTCCTTGCTGCCAATTGCATCATCAGATTTGATGATAAAGCAGCAATACCTAAATTTAAACTTAATTTGACTGTTACCATTCCCTTCAATTATTTTGAAAGAACTACCATTCACTGCATTTAGTAAAACGTGAATATCATTTACTTATGCTATGATTATCTTAATTCTCAAATGGAAAACTGTGTGGTCTTTAAAGTCTTTTCTCTCTCATATGATTGCTTTTATGTCTACATGCATAGCTTTGTATATGGGCTAATAGTATTGTTCTTGCCTTGTAGGTCAATATTCTTGCAGATATGGAACTATGGGGCATTGGTGTTGACATGGAGGGATGCCTTCGTGCACGGAATATCTTGGGAAAAAAGCTTAAATATCTTGAGAAGGAAGCATACAAATTGGCTGGGAAGTCATTTTCACTATATATGACTGCAGACATTGCTAATGTTCTGTATGAGCACTTGAAACTTCCTATACCCGAAGGTCAGAAGAAAGGGATACATCACCCCAGTACTGATAAACATTGTCTGGATATACTAAGGTATGGATGCGAGTGTTTGTGGTTTCAATGTCATGATGCACTGCCGTTTGTATGCCTATAAAGCTACTTGTCTCGAAAGCTTAAGAAACAGCATCTTCAGTACTGGCTGGCCCAGCTGGCTGAAATGTGATCCTGTTCACATAAAGCTGAGCCACTATTTGAGCTCTCTTTCCTGCTGAAATACATTATTCCTGAATCTGAGTCTCGCAATCCCAAGTTTCATTAAAATTTCAGTGTACATTTGGACAATATTTAAGTCCCCAAAAACTAAGAAATACTTGTTTCCGGTGCGGCTTTGTAGACCTATGCAATTATAATTTTTTTCTGTACTCCATAAATTTCTTTCAACTCATGTTCATGATGTTTGGAACCATGTTTTGGCTTGAAAAGTTGACATGATGGTTGGATTGGGAAATCATCAGATGTAATGATGACCTTCTCAACTTTGCTTGCAGTCCTTGGGGTAATCAAATAACTTAACATGTGCCTTTTTTTATACTAATATAATTTGGCAGTATTCAAGATTACAACATTTTGCGCATTGGTTCGAAATGTTTAGCTTGAAGCAACACTCACATGCTATTATCTATCAAATGTGCTTCATAGTCCAGTTTTGTTGCATGTTTACTGCATATTACGCTTGATTACAAGTTTCATCTACTTATACCCAATTTTCTGATCTCCCAGTGCTCGTAACTCTAAAAACTTTCTGAGATAGGGTTAATTTTGATGTTTCAAACTTCAAGTCTTGATGATTGGTACATATTGATTATCTTTAGGAATGAGCACCCAATTGTTCCTGTCATCAAACAGCATCGGACATTTGCAAAGCTCTTTAACTGTACACTAGGATCCATTTGCTCACTTTCTAAACTTTCTATGAGGACTCAGAGGCATACACTTCATGGTCATTGGCTGCAGACCTCAACAGCGACAGGAAGACTTTCAATGGAGGAACCCAACCTCCAGGTTTATTTAGTTTTCTGTATTTACCTTCATTTTGCCCTTAATTTTTTTCCCTTCACTAACATGCTGATATTCGTTTTTGTATTTGGAACTGTTTAGTGCGTTGAACATCTTGTTGAGTTCAAGATGAATACCAATGAACAAGATGACAATGGTTCTGTAGATGAATGCCACACAATTAATGCTCGTGATTTCTTCGTACCTACTGAGGTATTAAGATTTTGATTGGGAATTCACATTCCACCATCCTTTAGTTAATTGAAAACAGGCATGCCTGTGTTTTTGCCCTTTGTTTTATTTTCTATCTCATGCTGTTGCAGGATAACTGGATACTCTTAACCGCAGATTATTCTCAGATAGAATTACGACTGATGGCCCATTTCTCTAAAGACCCTTCACTTATTGAACTTCTCAACAAACCAGATGGGGATGTGTTTACTATGATTGCTGCAACATGGACTAGAAAAATGGAGTCCTATGTCAGTTCACAAGAGCGAGATCAGACCAAGAGGCTAGTTTATGGAATTCTGTATGGAATGGGAGCCAGTACTCTTGCCGAACAGTTGAAGTGCAGTTCTAATGAAGCTGCTGAAAGAATTAGAAGCTTTAAGGCATCTTTTGCTGGTGTTGCGTCATGGCTTCAAGAGGTAGTTGTATCTTGTCGCCAGAAAGGGTCAGTACTGTTAATTGCAAATTCTACGTGTCTGAAAATTTAATGTTCAGAACTTAGCATATTGTTTTAGACTCAGTTTCAACTGCCGACTGTCCAGCATTTAAATCTTTGGTGATGTTTTATAGTACTTAGGATTTAATTAGTTTTTAATATTTATTTTGTATATTCTTGGTTGCCAAGAGGCCTTTTTCAGCTTATTAGGTCTGGCATTTAATCCTATCGACCCTTTGATTTAGCATTCTAGAGCTTCAAAAGTTTAGTTCACTTGTGATGGAAGGAAATGTTGTTAATAGGTACATTATTAGCTATTAGGATGATGCATCTGTCCAATTGTTGCTGAAAATGTTGAGATCTGAATGGGTTGTATTTTCCCTTTGAAGGTATCTGGTACAATTTTTTAGGCACCTTGTATTTTTCCTCTTAAACAGGAAATTAAACCTTAGATGCAATGTTCCTGAAATACCAGACCTGGAGCTGATAAAATATCCAGTCTATGTTAGTTGGAAGTCTTACGGAACTAGTCAAAATGGGTTTGAATCAGTGGGAAACAAGGTTTTAGAGGGGATTGTTTAGCAGTCAAACTTTTATATTCCGTTAAATTACTCGGTGATCTTAATTTTTATGAACAAAACTCTCTGACTCTCTTCTATTTAAAGCTTTTCCACAACCTTTACCAATACACTTTTTAATGATTTTTTATGATTCTAAGAAAAGGTGTCAAGTTTTTTATAA
The DNA here is from genome assembly GCA_037428765.1 of Rubia yunnanensis. Taxonomy (NCBI): domain Eukaryota; kingdom Viridiplantae; phylum Streptophyta; class Magnoliopsida; order Gentianales; family Rubiaceae; genus Rubia; species Rubia yunnanensis. The sequence continues at coordinate 57,948,462 of CM075064.1, read as the reverse complement.
ATTTTTGTGGATTATAGTATTACCTTCTTCACTTGAAATGGTTTCTGTGATATATTTTACTCAAAATATTAATTATAGTGCAATTTATGCAGAATTAGGTTAGCCTTTACTTCAGAGTTTTGGATATCTGTATGTCACCATCAATATATTTCATAATTACTTATGTTTTTGCTCACAGTGATGTCAACTGGTTTGGTTTGTATCACTTGTGGTATTGGTTGAACCAGCTTATCCCTGGCAGAGTATCTTGACACTGCCTAGATATCAGCTTTTATATTGTTTTCCTCATCAAGAAAATTTTGGCCTTGGGCTTATTTGCCTCATCTTGTTTTATGTTCTGTTCAGTTATATAAAGACCCTGAAAGGCCGTAAGCGTTTCTTGGAGAAAATAAAGTTAGGAAACGGAAAGGAAAAATCTAAAGCTCAGAGGCAAGCAGTGAATTCCATATGTCAGGTGTGTTTTTTATTCATTTTATCTCTTCTTACTTGTCGGTGAACTTCCTATAAACTACTGTAAATTTTTTTATAGGGATCTGCTGCTGATATAATAAAAATTGCAATGATCAATCTTCACTCTGTTATTTCCGAGGATGCTGGAAAGTCTTGTCCTTCGGAGCTTGTTGAAAAGTTTCACTTTTTAAAAGGTCGCTGTAGAATCCTTTTACAGGTACTTACTTTACCCTGTATCGAATGGGCTTTAACAATATTGTGAAATACTTGTCGTAATAACTCTGTTATATAATGTTTGGTGCATGTTAATCCTATGAACATCATGGTAACTCTGCTTTTACTTATTAATGGTGTTTGTGGAAGAATTCATTTCCCAAGCCACTTCTGCGTAAGTGAGAATCAGATATTATGAAAGCTCAAAGTGTTCACTGAAGTCAAAGGTCATTTTGGTAGTCAGTGGTTACGTTTTAGATTCTATGGGCAAGGATATCTTTAACAATCTCTTGGATTTTGTCAGCACTTGAATTGCTGTATTTCCAAAGTGTATAAATAAGTGTTGTAGTGCTTCAAGGTGTGAAGTTTTAATATTAAGTGACTTGCACCCAGGTGCTTCACATTTTAACTACTGTTCTCTGTATAGTGCTGTTTTTTTGTTGTCAGCAAACTTATTTGTTAAGGGTTTCTCCTAAACTTGATTGGATATTATTGTTATATCCCATTATTTGAAGAGGTTTTGACTGAATAAAACTCTGATAATCTAAGTTACCGTGGATTACAAAAGTGCCCGTCTTCTCATGAAAGACAACTCGACTCCAGTGATAATTTTCCTGTACACTACTTTTTCCAGCTCTTCAAATTCCCCATATTTCTGTCATTTTCTTTTAGAGTTGAGAAGGGTGGAAATATGGTTTTCTCATAGTATCTACAGTTCTATTATTTACTCCCTCAGTACCTTCTTAAGGTTCCTCTTTGACCTTTTGAAAGTTCAAAGTGGGTCACTTACTCACTTTGACCATGAAATTTCAGTCATATATAAATTAAAACAATATCCTTTGAGATCTTGTTAGACTCATTGTAATGTATATTTTCTAAATGTAAAATTTATAACTTAAACTTTATACACATTTAAAGATATTAGCCATGAAAAATGTGTTCCTTTTTTGACTTTGAAAAGAGCAAAGAGGAACTTGAAAAAGGACCAGAGGGAGCAGTATACGTACAACTGATTTTTCTTACCAGGCATTACCAATTTTGATAATATACAGTCTCTAAAAATTTACTCATTCTGCAATCTGAAGTAGTTACTCATATTGCAGATCAAATTGCTTTTAACTATTCATTTCTTTAAATGCAGACCAAAGTAAACTCAGCACTGAAGTAAACTTTTTGAATTACCTTTATTTCCTTTGATTCATAGAAATCAATTATCTTGTTAAATGAGGATTTAGCAGAGCAAATGGTCATGATTGCCCAGCTGATATCTTGAGGAGCTAAGAGAAACTTAAAACTGTTATTTTTTTTCTGTTCCCTGTATGAGATGACTTGCGAAACCATCCTATATAATCTTGTCTTTCAGTGATTTTTTTTCTCCTTACGTAATTTCTTTTACTAGGCTTTTGTGCATTTTTTGTTTGATGGACGAGCAGTTTGTTGTTAAAATGCACAGTAACAGACTGTTACAAATTCTTTTATTAGGTACATGATGAATTGGTGATGGAAACAGATCCTTCAGTTGTAAAGGAGGCTGGATTGTTGCTTCAGTCAAGCATGGAAGGTGCTGCTTCGCTTTTAGGTAAGGGGATAAAGAAAGTACTTCTCTTGCATGTAGAGTAACACATTATGGATAATTATTTATAAGATTGGTGTTACAGACAGTTACTTTCATACAAGGCTGGTGGACTTTCTGTCTTTTTTATGCCATTAGGAGATCAGCCTATTGCTTGGTCTAAGTAGTCTTGTATTTTTAAATATTAATGATAGTTATTCTGTCATATTTCTCAGTTCCCTTGCATGTCAAAGTGAAGATGGGAAGAACATGGGGATCCATGGAAACTTTCCACGTTGGATGATACAAAGACTTGTTACTTTGAGGCTAACTCTTTGGTTATTTTCTGCTGCCTTGTTTCACCCAATGAAAAGGTATGATATACCAAAACAAAGTATATTACTTATGCAGTTAACTTTCTCTAGACTCTAGAATCCAGCGCTCCACTTTCTCTTTCAAGTTAGTTTTAATCCAAATCCCTTTATATAGTATTTTTCTGTAATATTATCTGAGGGGCACTTCTCCATTTGAGTCTGTTTCATAGAATTTTTTTTGAAGAGTAGCAATTGTCTGAATGATAATTTTCCATCAAAATCTTGGACTTTGTATACCAAGTAGATTGTAGGATGTTATCTTTTGAATGCTGTTGCTTCTAAACCTACTTCTAAATCTATTCTTCAAATGGTCATTATATTCCTTAATTGAACTAATTTTGCTTCAAGAGACTAGTAATCCACCTGACAATAAGTTTTACCTTCAAACCTATATGATCCACTACATTTCCCAATGGATGATGTAGTATGCCTTTTCTAACTTAAAGATGCTTTGGTGACTGAAAGACAGGATATTGAAGTGTCATCAAGGATGCCCTGATAAAAATAGCTGTTAGTTTGAGTTGGGAGATTTTAGATGCAGTAAAGCTCTCATTCCTTCATGGTAATGATTAACTTGCTGGCAACACTGATGTCATCTATTTAGATGAGGTTCAACAATTGATGAGGAGATTCACACTGAATATGCTTTGTTGGCTGCTTAATCGTATGATCTGGTAAGAGGTAAATTTTTTCTTGATGAACTAATGCAGTTTCTGAGGATTTAAGTTTTTTTAAACTCTAATTCTCAGAAACTGCATTCATTCATCAAGAAAAAATTTAGATGTAGTAAATGAGTACTGTGTACAATAAAAGAGTGTAAGGATCCCAGATCCCAAATGTAGCACTACTCATTCTCTACTGTTGATGAGTTGAAGATGTAGCTTTTCTCACAGGATTATTGGGCTCATTAGAGTTTGTTGAAAATACATGTTAAAGGAATGGATTTGGATTTTTAAATTTTCATATAGTTGTAGTTGGGCTGTTGTCAAGTGATTGAAGGGAAGTCTGGGATTACCATTTCAAATCTTGGAACATATTGCATGAGTATTGGTCAGATACCCTTCATATGATATTCATTTCTATTCTGAATCATCATCTCTTTCCTGTTACAGTTATGGTAGAAGCAATAACCTATTGAATTCTTCTTATTCTATGATGATGTTTGACAAATAATGGAAATTTAGAAAATGCTTGACATGGTTTTGTTTGTTTGGATGTTTGTTCCTCTTATTTGAGTTAACGGATGGTTCCTTTCTGGTGGAAATAGATTAGAGAATGAGAAATTCCCATTCGTAATACTATTACAGTTCAATAAATGGGGCATAGGGAGAATTTTTATTTTGAGGTGGTAATTTGAGCTGAAAGTTGAAGTATATAGTTTTTTGGCTAGTTCATTGTTTCTGTGTGGCTAGCACACTTTTATACATGTAATCACTTCTTGGTACTGTTGTTGACTGCTTAATTTAGATATTCAAAGATTTGATCAACTTACGGAATCGCTGTAATATGGTTAAGAGTGGTCTATTTTATGTGCAAACGTGAGCTGTACTGTCCCTTAGATGCCATTAGACAAGAGTATTGCCAGCTTTACATGGTTCATGTTGGCTTACCGCCAAAAGCTCTTGTATGCTTATCCTCATAGAGTAGTAAAAGACATGTTTTATTTGGCAGAGCAGTGTATTATTTTCTAACAAGTACACCAAACAGAAATCAGCAGCTAAGGTTTTCTGTGGATGTTTACTTTGGTACCCAAGCAATATGATCCTCAGGAAGGAAATGACAGACTGGAGCATGGCCTGGCTTTATCTTAAGAACTTGAAACGCTAAGTGATTTGGGTTCCACTTTGTTGTATCTTCATGGCACACTGCTGCTGCTTCCACTCTTGTTCCATCTGCTCCCACCATGGAAACTATATATGCCTTAGTTGCTTGAGTTTTGTGACAGTTAAATACAGCATATGCGTACTGTAGTTGGTGGCAGACTACTGCTTTATCATCCTTCATTTTTTTTACTCCTATAATGGTATATATCTGTTGTGGACACTCTTTCATTACATTTGTTGATAATGCCTGTATGTTCTTCCCCAGTTTGGAGGTGCTGAAGTCCACTATTGCTTCTAACGAAGTGGCGCAGAACTTCTCCTCCCCTTGGATTCCAGGGTCCTCACACTCTTTTATTGTACTTTTCATCACTTCAGCTTCCTGTGAGTTGGGATTCACTGAGAATTCTTTGAAAATTTCTGCCACTTTGCTTGATGAGAAGGGAATGGATTCCGCAACATGCCGAGGTAAGAAAGTGGCTCCAGTTGAAGACTTGAAAAAGTGCAAGTTCATGTTTGAGCCTCGGGTCATGTTCTTTTCTAAGAAGAAAAGTGCTACATTTGGGTTATCGTGGTGCTGATCTTCGGATGCTGCGTAGTTGTAGTTGAATGGTGATGGCCCTGGAAACACGCTCACACCTACTGGCTTGCCCTTATTAGGGCCTGAGATTACATTCACACCACCGTGCCCGATGCTAACTGTAGGGCCTCCTGGCGTATTGACGCCAACTCCTATACCACCGGGCCCAACATTCACATCGGTCCCTCCTGCTGTATTCACATGAACAACGCCACTGGGGTGCCCGACATTCAAGTTGCTGCTGCCTCCTGGTGGATTCACATGAACTCCGCCGCCAGGGTACCTGACATCCACACTGCCTTCTGGTGGATTCACATGAACACTGCCACCAGGGTAACCAACATTCACATGGCTGTCTCCTCCTGGTGGATTCACGCGAACTCTGCCACCAGGGTAGCCAACATCCACACTGCCTCCAGGTGGATTCACGTGAACACTACCACCAGGGTACCCGATGTTTACATTGTTGTCTCCTCTCGGTGGATTCGCATCAGCTCCACCACCGTTTGCAGTTGCACTAACCAAGGTGCCTTCATCCTCCACAGTATCTGTAAGAACCGGTTGGCAAGCGTGAACATCAAAACCAATAGAATAATACGTATTATATTATGAAAAATCTCTTTTTGCACCTGACCACATCTGCATGTATGTCATTTGTGATAACAAGATTAGCTAGGAGATTACCAGATGATGACGGAAGAAGATCCTTGACAGCTTTAGGCATAGGAGTGTTTGGCAGTGCCTTTTTCCAATAAACCTCCGAAGGGAGAGCTGCATAACTTCCCACAAAAGCCAACTGAACAAACAAGAAAACATTTAGTTTTAGCCATCCAAAACGAATGAATAGATAAACTTTGCATGTATGCCATACTCACAGCTAAAAAGATAATGAGCTTTTGGGACACAAACTCCATTTTTATTTGCGGACTTGGTTTAGTTCTGATTTTAAAATGGGGACAATTTGTGAAGGATGGAGGATGGAGGATGAATCACTAAGCAAAGACTATTTATAGTTTTCAAAAATCGGTAAAAGCCAATGGTATCGTTTATTTGGACTACTTGTCATCTCCCCAACTGTGGGTTGAAAATATTAATGCATGCAGATAGCATATGGAAGCGTCTGTTTCATTGCATAGCGTGGGTATGAGTTTGGTCAGTAATTTCCGCTCGGAATTTCCCAGAATAGATGTGATGGCGGTTGATGAATTGGAAGATATGGACAAGCGTTTCAGCTAGTAGTTGAAACCTAAATCAATTAACTCTCCTTTATCCCGGAATCAATTAATTAAGGATATTGTCCCCCTATTTTACAAGTTACGTCCTAATACGTATATACATGTATAATATTAAATTTAATTTTTCAAAATAAAACTAAGCAAAAAATAAAAGACAAAAAAATGAAAACAATAATATTTCCGGTGGTGGTTCGGACGCCGGCGCCAGAACCACCGCCACCGCAGGTGGCGGCACTAGCGTTGGCGCTGTTGTCACCGCCACCGCCACAGCGGCCGCAGGTGTCAGTGCCACTGCTACCACCGTCAGTGCCGGCACAACCGCCACCGCCATCGTTCCTTGCCATCGCATCCCCGGCGTTACCACCGTTCCATAGCTCGTTGTCCCCGTTTCCAGCCACCTGTCGACGATGCTCCCCCTTCTCCCCTAGCCATTTACCATAGCCCGCCGTCTCTAGCAAAAACCTAGGGGCAGGGCAAAGCAGACCGGGGCAGGGATCTCGAGTGGCTGACGAGAGTAGGTCGGGGAAGGGCGAAGCAGAGCCGGAGAAGCAGAGCAGGAGAAAGAGAGCCGTCCGGAGAAGGAGAGCCGTCCGGAGTCCGGAGATGGAGAGCCGTCCAAAGTTTGGAGAAGGAAAGCCGAAGATGGCGAGTGGGAAATGAAGAGCGGGAGAAGGAGAGCTGGGAAATGAGAGAGGCTTGGGTTCTAGGAAGAGAGAACTGGAGAAGGAGAGCCGAAAATGGAGAGCCGGCGACCGGAGGTGGTGCACAGTGCACGACGGTGGTGGTGTGCGGTAGTGGTCGACGACGGTGGTGCACGTTGCACAACGGCGGTGCATGACGGCGGCTGGCGGTGGTGAACTGCGGCGGTAATGTGTTTAAAAATAAAATTTATTTAATATTAATTTAAATATATTTTAATTATTTTAATTAAATTAAAAATACATATTATATATTGAATAATATAAATAAATGACGTAATCAAATAAAATACATGACGTGATATATGATCCACTTAATTAAGGACGTTTATGGTTATGAGAGGGAATGAAAGTGACGGCCATTTATTTTTTAACTTTAAGTTTCCAGCTGGGGAGAGGGATTTAGGCTAGGAACAATTTATAATTTTTTTCTTTCTTTAGAAAAATAGTGTTCTCATTCTTATTAATTTAGACAAAGTCATAAGTGAGATCGTCTCGCAGCAAGATCAATGGTGAATTTAGGGCACGTGGCCCCACTGGATCCATTTATTTCCTTTAGTATTTACTCCCTATGTTCCACTTTAAACTTCATAATTATTTTTTTGCAGTATTCAGTGAGCATGTTTGACCGTAAATATCTCTAGTTACATATAATAATTACACATGTAAAATTGATATTCAAAAAATAGATATTAAGATGATGAATCTAACAAGATTCCATATGATATTTTTTATTATGTATATATTAATTTTTATTTAAGCTCAAAATTTATAAAGTTTGACTTCCAAAAAGTAATTAGGAAATTTATAGTTGGATGGAGGGAGTATTTGTACAACGGCTTTAATATTTACTTGAAAAATTCATCTCTCGCGAGACCATCTTAAAACCAACAACTAATGAGAATTTAGGGCAATGGAAAACTAAATTTGGGGTTAAGTTGTCAATCATTTTAGATTCGGGGTTGTTTTTAAAATAGGCAAAAACTTAAAGGACTGGGTTGTAATTACCTTAAAAGAAAACAGATCTGAACCACCAGTGCTATTTTCGCCACCGTCTTCACCACCGTCGCGCTTCCGATCATCAAGGGTCAAATATCGGATTCACATCAAATTCCCGCATTGAGTTCAAATTGGATTTGCAGACGGTGAAATTGAATTTCCGGCATCGAGTTCAACTTGTTGATAACTTTTTGTAAAGAAGAATTCCGACCAAAACATTGATTATGTAGCAGAAAGCAAAATTGGAGTACTGAGATGATGTTTACACCGATTGTGATGTTAACATGAAGCGACACTAGTCGAAAACGATAATAGCAGTGAGAATGTTCATGATAACAATCAAATTTTGAGCATGAAACTAGTCGCAACAACATACATACCACACACACCCTACATTTTCTAAAACAGAGATTTTAATTCCCGCATCGTTTGAATCCGGTCTCGATTGACGAATTGGTTGTTTGCGCAGCCACCGGCAGGAATTGCCGGCGTCAGTTTTAGGAAGATGCCAATTCAATTTGGGCTTCGATGCATGCTTCCAACGGCCCAATCCAGCATTTAACTTATTTTTCAACCTCAATATTAGGATAGATTAAATAATAATAAATAAAATTAAGAGTCCGTCTCTTGAGAGACGGTCTTTCCACAAGTTATAGAAAGATCAAGGTTTAAACTGCAAATTAGAAGAAATCAAGATAAAATTTTTGGGTTGCATTAATCGGGCCATAAACTTATAACTACTGCACGTTGCATAATAATTTTTTTATATTGCAACTAAAATCTTTTACTTTTCTAAAATTCTAATTTAAGTCCGTCTTTTCATATGCTTTTAGAAAGACGATCTTTCCCAAAACTTTTTCTTAAATTAAACACTAAAATATCAAAGTAAATATCAAAGTATAATTTAAACATTAAATTAAACATTAAAATATTAAAGTAACCATGCCATCGACCATGTTTTGGGTCATGCTGGCTAACACGGACCGTCCGGTTGGGGCTTGGTCCTTAGCCTTCTGATGATTCGTGCCCACGTCGTTTGGTGCGGGCCGTCGGCTGGGAGTGGTGTCTCAAACAGTTGAACGACGCGAGCTATGTGAGTCTTCGCGGGCCATCGACCGGGTGCTTGATTTTCACTTCTGAACAACTCGGGATATGTGGAACTTTGCGGACCACTGGCTGGGAGCCGGGTTTTGAGCAAAACGATGACACGTATGTGATGAACGTCACACCTCGCTGGTTGGTCTTCGAATATTGAGTTGAATCAATACGAGCCGGTTTAAGGGAAACAACCTGCATCCATACTTAGCCGACCTAGGATCTTGGGCGGCACAACCTTGCTGGGGTTGACGGCTTGTGCCAAGGTGTGCTGGCATTGGCCGTGTTGGATGAAGGTCTTGTGCCAAGAGGTGCTGGTGGACCGGGCGCCTTGTGCTGATGCCCCCTGGCACGGCTGTGTCGGCTGATTCGAACGTTCCTCGTCTTGAGATCTTGAACTTTGACTCTACTCTTTTTCCGACTTACTTCCATCAACCCCCATGTTTTAACTCACGATTATCTGTCAACTACCACCCTTGCATATGACCTTCTAATATCTACTACCATCATCACGGATGGCCTTCTAAAAAATGACGGCAAAATACTCACGAGCAACCTATTAGTAAGCCCACAAAAGAAGATTTAGGTGCTCATGAATACAAAGTATCCATTAGTTCTAATTAAGTCCGCAGAACTCGAGATTTAGATAAGAAAACCAACAATGGTCATCTAAACCCTTTGTTATGTAACCTAACTAAAAACTAGCAATCAACCAAACAAAACATCATAACAAATGTGTTGAATGCATTAGTTAACACACGCATAAATGTGCAGATCAATTCCTCTACACTTAAACCTTTACTCGTCCTGGAGTAAACAAAAACAAGCAAAGATTCAAGAGAAATGTAGCATGCATGGATAAGTTAACTAATACATTCAACTTATTCCTAGATTTCCCTAGTTCCCCCACATAAGAATCCCACAACTCTTACATTCCCCAAAGAGACTAAGTAATCTATCCAACCAAATCTTGTGAAGAAAAAGGAAAGAAAAAAAATGATAAGTGTCAAACTAGCTTACTCCACTGAATAGGCCGCCAAAGACAATCCAACAGATGTCGCCGAATAAACCACCAAGGATAATCCAAAAGATTCTTGACTTAGTTTCTGATTTCTCTCAATTTCTCTCATTTTTCCTAGGAACCCTTTTGGGTTTTCATCCTAGCTTAACACAAAAATGGTACTCACTTCTCACATTTTTCAACACATGGCCTCTCATTTTTGCTTAGGTTCTTGAACCTAGCCGGGTCTTGGCCTCTCATTTTTACTTAGGTTTTTCAACCTGTTCGGAAATTTTCCATTGTTGCCTGTGTTGCCCTTTTGGGTTTTCGACTTAACCGGGTATATATATATTTTTTATTTTTTCAAAATTTTTATTTTTTTGGTGTAGCACAAAATGCCCCAAAGATGGACCCCATACTACATGAAAATAAGCAAAACAAAAAATGACACCACCAAAATGTTCCCAAAAATATCCCCCCAAATAAAAACTATCGAAAACTACCAACAAAACACAAAGGAATCTTGTAGAAATCCCAACTAACCCCTTCCCCACACATAAACCTTGAATTGTCCCCTATGCAACATGAAAAATGAAAATCATAAGTGGAGTAGGGGGAAATAGTGGCACTCACTCTTGCAGTCCCGAAGGGCCTTCCCTCAGCCATCTTGCCTCGTGTCCCCTCCTACTTTCTTCTTGCTTCATCTCTTGTCTCTTAGTGGGGACTAGGTCTCGGAACCCATCGAGTCTCAAAATTTGGAATCTCTCAATCAATTTATCAATGGCTTCTTCTTGAACGTTGACCCTCTCATCTATTATGATAGCAAGCTCATCCTCCACCCCTTGCTCTATAGATTCCAATCTATTCCCCCACAAACTCACGCCGTCTTCCATCGTACCCATCCTAATCCCAAACTCATCTAACTATAAACTCATTCCCCCAATTGCTTGGCCAATTTATTGCACTATTTGGGTTGACAATGAAAGTTGCTCCCAAAACGTGCGGAATTGGTCAAGAAGTCCCATCGGTAGGGCACCTTGAGTGGGTGGTGCTCAAAGTGGAATATTGCCATTCTCCTCTATCTCAATGTCCGAACTTGAGAGAGTTTTGTAGAATTCCCTCTTGAATCTTGGATTAGGGGCTATAAAAAGATCCTCCAAAATGGTATCTTGGTTGATAGTGGTGCATTCGGGTTGTGGAAAAACCATGAAGTTACACACCGTAGCACCGTCGTACAACCAAATGAAACGATCCTTGGATGTAGTAGGGGAAACCATTGACGCTCTTGCTAGCTTATCCATTGTGTACTTTGTTTCCGAGCATCCCAAGTTTGCCATCGCAAATGGAGAAGGAACCAGATGTCCCAAATGTTGAGCTAAAAGTCCGACCATGCCCCACATTGGTATCTTGCCACCCTTATTCTTTCCTGCAGCTAAACACTCTTCCACGAAAGCCCCCACCAATTTGGGGTTGAAAGTTCCTTTCGGGGTCATCGCCCAAAGAATTTGGACGTCCCAACTAGGGCATTGTGAAATCTCCCCGTGGCAAAGTACTCTCATGGATGAAAGCCGCTAGACGTACTGCAAAGCCAGGTGGACTATTTCGGTGATCTTTCACAAATGATTCCTCTCCGTGCCCGACAGAATCCTCCGAAAACTGCTCAATGAGTATGGAAGGCCTTGCTGGTGTGTCCTTGGAACCTCCTTCTCATACCTCCACCCAAACGCTTGAGCAATCTCGCGATATGTCATGGTGTACTCCTTATCGTCCGGTGGAAATGGATAATTCTCCTCCCATCATTGTCCATTGATTACTCCAAGGTCGCCAAAAACTCCAAGGTCCATATTATGTAGGTCTTTGAGTGCTTCACTAGAAAACCTTCTAGGGCCTATCCGGCCTAGCAAGTAGGTGACAGATTGAAGTAGGCCTAGAGCTTCTAGAGTCTCATTGCATGCAAAAATCATCTCCAAGATGGTCCTCTTTGGGACATTTAAGTACTTCCATCTTCGGGCCGCACTCTTGGAAGTGGTGGTCAACCCCATGAATACATCCACCACAAAGGAAGGATTGGGAGAAAGGGAAGTTGTCAGCTCTTGTCTCCTAACTTTATCCAACTTCTTCCTTTTCTCACCCCGGGAAGTTGTCTCCTTGTCCGGCATACTTCTCTTTTGGGCCATTCTATCACAAGAAGAAGAAGATGGTAATGGCAAGAATATACAAGGATATGCATCAGTATCATTCAAGAAGAACATTCTTTCTAAATAGCCAACTTTGGAAATCATGTCATTTCAACACAAAGACTATTCAATTAAGAATAATTCTCCCTAAATAACACACATAGTAAATCATATCACCTCCTCAAAAAGATCATTCAATCAAGAACCATTCCTCCTAAACAACCACGACATGACAATTTATGTCATCTTAACCCAAAAATCATGTACTTCCCCCACGCTTAAATCATCACAAACTCATTCAATCACATAGCCCACATGCTTCCCAAAAACACTTCAAAATTTTGAAATTCAAGCTTATCATCACAACCCATTCATGTTAAAGAAGGAAAGTAAGCACAAAGTTCAAAGAGTTAACCAAAATTTGAAGCTAAGATTTGAAGAGCCACACAAGAAGAAGCAAAAATTGCTCTCCCTTGAGAGAAAAGCCTTCAAAATTTCGAGTTTCTCAAAGGTGGAGTGAGGGTGAGTGTTTATGAATCACTTGCAATGGGTTAAAAGACTCTTATGGATAAGTGGGTCGTACTATAATTCTAATTTCAGAAAATCATGCTCTTACAAAAATGGATTATTTAGGAGGGAGGTACAAAGGAGATAATGATGGTTTATGAAAAAATAGAAACTTTAGGGGATAAAAAATGTCACTTAATTAATGCTCAAGGGAGGTGGTGATGTTTAGCATTGTATTGTTTGCATCACCAATCCTAGGGAATAAAAGATTTGCTGAATTAATGGGCCAAAAGTACATGTTTTGGTTAAAAACTTGAATTCAAGAGAATTTTTACTTTTACCCCATTTTAAGCCTGGCACAAGGCAATGGCACAGACGTGCCATATGGATCCTCGTGTTGATCCCTTCCAGCACGGGGCAACCTTATGCCAATCCCTTTTGGCACAAGCCATGTTGCAGCACGGACGTGCTCCCTTTGTCTCTCCCTTTTTCTTTTAAAAAACCTTTTTCACCCACAAAGTCCTATTTCCCAACAACACAAAACACAAGATTCGATCTTACATTTAACGACCAACAAGATATCAAACCAAGATTCTTTGTTAAGTGATGTGTCCATTTTATGTGCATATTTTAGGAATTTTTGGGATCACTTTTGTGCTCTTTTGTTGTCAAGAGCTTGTGTTTTACCTTGAAATTCTCTTAGGAGAGGTAAGAGCGACTTTACGCTCCTTTTACCTTTTCTAAGTGAATTTTGTGTGACATAGAAAGAACATCAAGACTTGAAGATCGAAGGCCATTGGAGATCATCTTTTGAAGACATTGAAGACTAGCTTTGAAGATTTTAAGACTTGAAGAATTGAAGGAGTTTTAAATGGATTGAAGGCTAGAAGACAACAAGAAGAAGAAAAATATGTTATGTTCTGGGCTCCCATCGCGAGTCGTGATGGACCCTGTTGCGACTCGCGATGAACGGGTGGCAAGAACACTTTTGTCTTTTTCTTGTACTAAAAATAGCATTCTGTCCTTTCTCTTTCCTCACTTCTTCTCTTCTCGATTTCTGCAGCAAAATAGGTTTTCCCTTCTTTTTTATCTTGTATTATCTTTGATTATGTTTGAACTATTGTTGTTGATTATTATGGATTGTAGTAGTTAAACTAATCTCTTGGGAGCAGTTTATTGAAACTTCCAAACCCATGTAGTGAAATTCTTAATTTTGCTCATTTATGAACATTTATTGGGAAGCATTTACTGTGCCATTAAGGCTATATTTTACTTCATTTATATCATGGGTTGTTTGAGAATATGAAGTGTTTGTATGATTAAAGTGTTAGGGTGTTAGGAAAGTGATGAACGGATCTATCAAGTCGATTGCACTCAGCACAAAGCTTCTAATTATCACTTTGTAGCTGTATGTTAATCGCAAACTGCTCGTCAATTTTTTTCCGCCAACCAATAGCAAAGGTTGAAAGGTGATCACATTCCTCCTGCTTTTTCTTCAAGAAATTGTATAAATCGTCAATACGGGTACATTGCTTGTCAATGATCGTTATTTTTATGGACTTCATGTGTTCTATTCATGACATATTTCATATTCTCCTCTTGTTGGCGAAGCATTTTCACCATATTGAACTATTGCCGAGAAATAAGATCATTCTGCTCGTTGCAAATCCCTTGTAGATCACGAACAGCATCCTGGGTCTCTTTCACAGTCTTATCCCACTTTGCCTGATGGTCATTAATGTCTAGCAGCATGTACTTCAGATAAATACCCAAGGTTAGCGCCCATTCTTGAAAACGAATGGGAAGGTTAAGCAAACGCAAGTACATGGCCACATATTAAAGGTCAACTAAACTGTGGACGATGTCTTTACCAAGCGATTCAACATCATACCCCTCGGGAATGAACTTACTGCTAGGACAACCGAAGGCAAAGAGGGAGATGAACATGAAATATGGTGTTGCCACCCAATACTTAAGGGGAGAGAGCCCATGCACGAAAATCGATCAGATGAAACAATCCATCTCACACTCTTTGGCAAAAGATCGAGTGGAATGAAGCAAGCTAATAGATTTATAAAATGAATCACTACACCCGATAAAGTTAAGCCTTTTCAAACATGTATGATCAACGAAAATATTCTGCACATAAGTAAGAGCAATGAGAAAATGTAAAACGGGAACAGTAAATAAACATTCACAATGAAAATTACACAAATAGTACAGACAACATCAAGATATTGTCTTAGGTTTACAGTTAAAAATACATAAAAACCCAATACAATAGAAATTAATCCACCTCGCGCTCTTTTAGCTCAGTTGCAGAGGGAAGACTGAAAAAGTGCGATAGCAAAGCATGGGGATGTCCCCCATCAGCAATTTTCCAATAAAGGCTTTGTTTAGCTTTGCCCTCTTCTTCTCTAGGGTCTCAGCACACTTCTTCATAGAAGAAAATCTCTTCAAATTGCAAGTGGAATTCCACTCGCATTGATCCTTCACAGCCTCACAGTAACCAACGATGTGAGTATATTTGGAAATATACTCAAAATATTAATCGAACGACTTGGTCTTGCAGAGTTGATATACCTGAATTTGAGGGTATTCGAATAAGAAGGTCCATTGATACACAACTCCTTTAACTCAACACGAAACCAAGTAACCTCCTCCTCCGCGAGCCTGGCACGCTCCTCAGCAGTGCTCGCCCTTTCCTCAGCAGTCTTCGCTCTCTCCTCAACAGCTTTAAGGGAAGTTTCCAGAGTCACACATTTGGTTTCCAGAGCCATATACTTCTCTGAGAGCCACTTATCAACATGAGAAAACTTGGAAAGGTGTTCGCTTGCAAGCTGAAGGCCTTTGCCAACCTTATAAAACAAGAACAAGCAAAACAAAGTCAAATGACATCTTACATACTAGATGCTAGCAAGTCTAATTTAGCCGTGAACTTACCAAAGCCAATGTATCGGGTAAAGAGAGGTTGGGCATGATATCAGATATCATTCCCTCCGTTTGAGAGTCCTCTGTTCATGCCAAAGTTTCTGAACTTGATTGGTTATTGTGCCCTTTTTTAAAAGGAGGAAGTGAATGTCCTGAGGGACCTTCACCTCTATCCCTGTTTTTCTTCTTCACCCTATGACTATCAGTGGAGTGATGCCCAATTCTTTTCCCGATCTCACTAGACTTACCCTTATCAGTAGGGTCCAATTTATTACCACCTTGTGGGTGGGTGTTACTTACGGTAGCATTATCAGGCTGAACGATATCCTCAATCACCTTCTCATTATCACTCTCAAAGTGCGATCAGCCGATATCAACTTTAGACGTGTCCATGTCTGAAATAAAATAAACATCATACATCAAACAAACACATAAAAAAGTAACTATTTGTCAAAATAAGAGACACTACATATGATACACATCAAAGCAATAATGAACAAAACACCTTCAACATCAGAATCGGTATGGAAGAGATGTTGTGTATGAACAACGACATGACCACGATCTCCAACTCAGCAGTTAAACAGATATTGAGTCCAAGAAGCTTAGACTTAGGAACCTTGTTGTTCCAAGAAGGTAGGAAAGCTTAGGGAGTTTGTTTTAAGTTTATAAAAAAAATATTTTGAATGCCAATTACCAACGTTACTAGGGAAACCACTCACAAGCTCAACCCCAAAAATAATGGGATAAAAGGTAAACTCATCTACGGTGTTTTTCACTTTTCGAAGATGTGGCTTGGGTTTTTTCCATTGCCTTTCTTGCTTCGTTGTATATATTACCACCATCTTTCTTCCTGTATTTTTCAAGACAAACATTTCTCAGGTTTTCCTTTATTTTCCTCCTTTAATCTCTGCAATATTTGATATCCTTACCGTGATCCTTATGGAAGGCACCATAGTACTCTCTTGATCTTTTCTCTAGAGGTGCTACCATTGGCATTGGTTCACGGAATAGATCTTTGTCGCTTTCCAGTTCTCCTTTCACAATTTTGTTAGTGGTGTCTGCTGGGATATGATGCTTTGCATTCCCACCTCTGTTCCTTTGAAAGGAAAGTTTCCTTTCCCCTTCTTTTCCAAGTGCCTTTGTGATTCCTCTATTACTCTTTTCTTTCCTCACTTCCGCTCTATTTTACGGTTGTTGGCTTCTTCGAATTTCACATACTGCTATATCATTTTCTGTAGGTCCCTTGGGTTTTCTGGCATTTTTTTGTTAGTTCCTTATAGAACTCTCTCGATCGCATACCCCCATGAACGCACCCAAGGAAGATTGAAATGACAGGTCCTGAACCAGCAGACTCTTTGTGACGAACCTACTGTGATATTCTGCCAGGCTTTCATCGCTTCAGAGCTAAATTGTTCAAGTCTATGATTGTCTTGGAAAACTTATGCTTCTAGTAGAAGCGTCCAAAGAACAAATCTGACAGTTGTGCCCAAGATGTGATACTTCCATCTGGTAAATCTTCATAGCATGTGATCGCTGTTCCCGAAAGAAATATGGGGAATGCTTTACACACCAACTAGATTTAACCATCACGGAACCTCATGTTTTTACGATGGGAATGTAGGAATTCCTTTGGGTCGGTTATCCCATCATAAATCTTGACATGTAATAGTTATTTGAACTCCTTCGACATCTTGAAGTTGCAAAGATATTGTGCTAGTGGAGACTTGTCTGTGCCGTCATCTGCTACTATGTCTCTTAATTCTTCCCCATATTTAAGGACATAATTTTTTTGACGAGTTTTTTGACATACCCTTAGGGACTTTGGTTTGAGAGTAGTTAGGAACTGATTATTCAGTTGCTCTTTGTTTGCTTCCATAAACAAATCAAACACTCTCCTTTCCTTTTCCTTGTTCTTGTTGGGAGACTCTGCCTCTTCTTCGTCTTCTGTGTCATCCCTAACGTGTTCTTAGTTTCTGCTGGGAATGTGATCCTGATTTTGACTAGGATGTACATTCATGTTTCTTCATGTTGTTTGAAATTAAGCGTGGTGGTTTTGACTTCTTTCACTTCTGTTGAACACCATTGTCGACCTTATTGGAAATGAACGACTGGGAAAAAATTCCATCCCCACAGACAACGCCAAATGTTGTGGTACTCCCAATCTGACCGATTGATCATTGTTCACCAAGGTGTGCCAACAAAAAAGATCTCGCAAGTGATTTTGGGGAAAAGACTTTGACGCTCAAGTCAGTCACTTCCATCTTAAGAATCAAGTCTTTCTAGGCCAGTTGCATCTACTTAGATTCGTACCCTTCTTTTTCCTTTTATAGTGTATTACAAATGGAGCTCCACTTTGTCTGGGCTTTCCATTGTGTATCTAATCATGGAACTGAGAAAGGTGGTTTGTGGCTGACACCTGATCATGGTCTCTTGTTTCCTCGGTTTGAGGGTTTGCCTAGCTTGTCCTGAGTCCATCTGCTTCAATTTGCATCACTGGTTAGCATCAGGCCTCTTTGTGGTTTGGGCCTACTGCTAAGTATTTGGGCTAGGTATGCACAATATTTATTTAATTATTTTCCATATTCTTGATGTTTTTTGAGTGTTCTAGCATATACCACATTATCTGAGCCCAAACAGATTAGTTTATTTGCAATTTCCACCACAATTTGATGGAAATGCCATGTGCCATTATGTGAAGATTGGTTTATCCTAGTCCATTTTCCTCTTTTGGATAGCCTAGTTTCTCATATCATTTCTTAACTCTTCTGTTTTGATTTTTTGAATCTGATGAATTCCATAGAAACATGCTAATAATTTTATATTGCTTATCTTTATTACCCAATGGAGGTTTAAGTACTATAAGGATATTGATGGGAATTATGGCTAGGACATATTTAATTAGAGTTAATCTTCCAGCTTAGGAAAGAGTTTTGTTTGTCCAGGAGCTTATTATTAAGGTTATAGAGTCTAAAACTCCTTGGTATAAACATTTTTTGTTCCTGCTTGTGAAGATTTGACAACCTAGGTATTTAAAAAGCTGATAACCACCCATCATCTGAGTTTCAGATCATATAATAGTTGTGATTCTTGGATCAGCTTTATTGGACAAAAAAGGTTGATTTTTCAAAGTTTATCTTTTTTCCAGTTGCTTATTCATAGATTTTAAGAAAGCCCATTAGTTTTTAATACCTTGTTTAGAGTATTTCATTAAGATTGTTGTATCATCTGCAATTGATAAGAGTGTTACATTAATCATTAGTTTTGGTAGTTTGTAATAACCTATTTAAGCTTACTAAAACATGAAGTTGGACATTAAATCCCCTGATACCTTGAAACAACCACAAGGTATACCATTTATTAGGACTGAAAAATATGCAGCTCTCATATTTTTCAGTATGAGGTCTTTTAGTTTAGTTGGGAATCCAATTTTAGATAAAAGTTTAGATAAGAATTCCCAAAAGACTCTATCAAAAGCCTTTGTTTTAGGAAGGGATTTAGCATATAATGTCCTGTATATGTCATACCTAAAATTGCTCCATTTTGCGGTTGTTGGCTTCTTCGGTTTGCACATACTACTCTATCATTTTTTGTAGGTCCCCTGGGTTTTCTGGGGATTTTTTGTTAGTTCCTTATAGAACACTCCCGATTGCATGCCCCCCGTGAACACACCCAAGGAAGATTGAAACGATAGGTCCCGAACCTGCAGACTCTCTGTGACAAACCTACTTAATATTCTGCCAGGCTTTCATCACTTCAGAGCTATATTGTTCAAGTCTTTGTTTGTCTTGGTAAACTTCTTCTTCTGATAGAAGCATCCAAAGAACAAATTCGAGAGTTGTGCCCAAGATGTGGTACTTCCATCTGATAAATCTTCATACCATGTGATCGTTGTTCCCGACATAAAAATAGGGAATGCCTTACACACCAACTTGATTTCAACATCGCGAAACCTCATGCTTTTACGATAGGAATGTAGGAATTCCTTTGGTTTGGTTGTCCATCATAATTCTTAACATGTAATGGTAATTTGAAGTCCTTCGGCATCTTGAAGTTGCAAAGATGTTGTGCTAGTGGTAACTTGTCTGTGTCATCATTTGCTACTATATCTCTTAATTCATACCCATATTTAAGGCCATAATTGTTTTGACCAATTTTTTGACATACCCTTAGGGACTTTGGTTTGAGAGTAGCTAGGAACTGATTATATAGTTGCTCTTTGTTTGCTTCCAAAAATGATACAAATGCTTTCCTTTCCTTTTCCTTGTTCGTGTTGGGAAACTCTGTCTCTTCTTCGTCTTCTGTGTCATCCCTAGCTTGTTCTTGGTCTCTGCTGGGAATGTGATCCTGATTTTGACTAGGATGTACATTTCTGTTTCTTCCAGCTGTTTGCAATTGAGTGTGGTGGTTTTGACATTTTTCACTTATGGTGAACACCATTGTCGACCTTGTCAAAAATGAACAACTGGAAAAAAATTCCTTCTGCACAGACATCGCTAAATGTTGTGGTATTCATAATCTTACCAATTGATCGTTGTTCAACAAGGTGTGCCTGCAGAAGAGATCTTATAAGTGAATCCGGGGAAAAGACTCTGACGCTCAAGTCAGTCACTTCCTTCTTAAGAATCAAGTCTAGGCCAGTTGCACCTACCTGGATTTGTATCCTCTTTATTCCTTTTATAGTGTATCAAAACGGTGGCTCCACTTTATCCGAGCTTTCCATAATGCGTCTGATCATGTAACTGTGAAAGGCGGTTCGTGGCTAACACCCGACCATGGTCTCCATTTTTCTCGGTTCATGGGTTGACCTAGCTTGTCCTGGGCCTGTCTACCTTAGTTCGCATCACTGGTTAGCATCATGCTTCTTTGTCATTTGGTCCTGCCACTTAGTATTTGGGATAGGTATGCACCATATATCTTTAATTGTTTCCCATGTTCTTGATGTTTTTGAGTTTTCTAGCATATACTACATTATCTGAGCCCAAAGAGATTGGTTTATTTGCAGATTCCACCATAATTTGATGGCAATGCTCTATGCTATTGTGTGAATATTGGTTAATCCTGGTCCATTTTCCTCCTTTGGTAGCTTAGTTTCTTATATGATTTCCAAACTCTTCTATTTTTATGATTTTAATCTGATGAGTTCCATAGAAACATACTAATAATTTTATATAACTTATCTATAGTACCCAATATAGGTTTTAAGTACTGTAAGGATATGTACTAGAATTATGACAAGGACATGTTTAATTAGAGTTAATCTTCCAGCTCGGGAAAGAGTTTTTTTTGTTCAGGAGTTTATTCTTAAGGTTATGGAGTCTAAAACTCCTTGGTATAAAGTTTTTTGTTCCCGCTAGTGAAGATTTGGTATCCCAGGTTTTTGAAAGGCAGAGAATCAGCCATTATCTGAGTTTCTGATCTGATAATAGCTGTGAGTCTTGGATCAGCTTTGTTGGACAAAAAAGGATGATTTTTCAAAGTTTATCTTTTGTCTAGTTGCTTTTTTCATAGATTTTAAGAAAGCTCATTATTTTTTAATACCTTGTTTAGAGTATTTAATTAAGATTGTTGTATCACCTGCAAATGATAAGTGTGTTACATTAATCATTGGTTTTGATAGTTTGTAATAACCTATTTCAGCATACTGAAACAGGAAGTTGATATTTTTTGTGAATGCCTCTGACATCAAGATAAAAGCAAAGGGGATAGTTGACCCCCTTTCTTTAAACCCCTTGATGCCTTGAAAAACCACAAGGTATACCATTTATTAGGACTGAAAAATATGCAGCTCTCATAGTTGCCCATATGATGTCTTTTAGTTTAGTTGGGAATCCAAATTTAGATAAAACTTTAGATAATAATTCCCAAGAGACTCTATCAAATGCCTTCATCATGTCTAGTTTAATTATTATGTTATGTCCATTAGTTTTGTTGTTTAAAACAAAGGTTGTTTGTTCAGGGGATATGATTTCATTTAAAACTGGTTTCATTCTTGTAGCAATTAGTTTTGTGAAGATTTTGTTGATAAAATTACTCAAACTAATTTGTCTATAGTCCTCAAATGAAGAGCATATTTCTTTTTTGGGAATTAGAATTATTAAGGTAGAGGATATAGATTTAGGGATAGGAGATCAATAAATCTTTTATGGCCAGAAGTAGAACATCTTTGATGATTTCCCAGCACTCCTTGTAAAGAAACCCGAGTATCCATCAGGACCTGTTGCTGATGTTCCATTCATTGTTTTACGAATTTCATATAGTTCTCCAAGAGTTACTTCTTTTGAAATCATTTCTTTATGTTTAGTTTTAAGTAATTCTGGTATGTTTTCCAGTAATATTGTTGTGTTGATTCTAGAGTTGTTTTTATATTCCTCTTTCAGTAAATTTTCAAAAAACTGAACTGCTCCTTTCTGGATTTCATCTTGTGAGTTAATCCAAATTCCATTTGAATTTTTATGTTACATATATTTGATGTCTTTGTTTTGACTTTACTGATTGGTGGAAAAATTTGGAGTTTGTATCTCCTTTACTTATCCATTAAATCTGAGACTTTCGTTTCCAATAATTATCTTGATTAGCAAGAGCTTATGTGTATATGGCTCTTGCTAAACTAAAAGCTTTTAATGTATTATCATTTTCATTATCTTGAAGGTCTTTTCTCAGCTTTTAATAAAGTTTCCTCAGTTGATGAAACTTTGTCAAAAATATTTCCAAAAGTATTTTTGTTCCATAATTTTAAAGTAGCTTTTATATTCCTTAGTTGAATGCAAATCTTTGCATTCCTAAAAGATTAGTTTGTATATACCATGCACAGTAGACCAGATCTTTAAATGTTGGATTATTTACCTAACAATTCAAAATTTTAAAGCTTTTAGGACCAGTTTTATCTTGCTGATAAGATATGTTTAGTATTAAAGGTGTGTGATCAGATTGTTCCCTGGGTAAAGTTTTTATGTTTGAATTGGGAAAATTGATCCACCAATTGTTATTTGAAATGCTCCTATCCAATCTTTTCCATACTCTACCTTTAGGCCTCATTCCTGTCCATGTATATATTGTTCCAAGGGTAGGTATGTTGCTCATATTAGCTTTGGATAAGAAATTTTGAAAATTCTGTATATGCCTTGGGTTTGAAGTAGAAGGTCCTAAACATTCCTCTCATTTTTCAATCACATTAAAGTCCCCAATTAAGCATATTGGTTAATTAGTCAAGTTATAGATTGCTTTCCAGAGTTTGTTCCTCTCTCTGATGTTGTGTTTAGCATAGATAAAACTTGGTAGCTAATAATTGTGCACTAATAATGTAAAAAAAAAATAGATAAAACTTGGTAAACATCCTTCAATCAAGTTATGATATCTGATCTTTGCTAATACGATTTGTTCATCAGTTGAAATGATATCTAATGTGATAGTATCATTCCGAAAAAGCCAGATCTTATATCCTTGTATATTAAAAAAATGTTTGAAACCTAATTTGAAGGCAATACCCTGTATGTTTTCTTCTTTTAGCATGGGTTCAATTAAAGTTAAGATTATAGGATTATGTCTTTTAATGATATCTTTTAATCTTATTTGAGTTTGACTATTTCCAACCCCTCTAATGTTCCAGGTATTTATCCCTATAATTAATTATTATTTTTTGAGTCAAAGTGGAATGGGTTACCACCGTTTTGGGAGTCGAGGTATAAACTTTTCTGTTATATTTTCTGGTTTTTTACTTATCTTCTGTGATTTCTTTAGGATTGTTTTTTAACAAAGTATTAAATTTTTCGTGGGATTCTTTTAGGTCAGCTATTATATTAGACATATTAGTGTTTTTATCTGTTTCTTGACTATTAATGTCTTGATTAGGAGTTTCATTATTTAGCCATTCCGATATTTTATTTTTCTTGTTCCCAGATGTTAAAAGTGGAGAGTCACCTCCATTTATTTCAATTAATTCATCATGATATATAACCTGTTTTAAATCAAATTCTCCATTTTTAAAATTCTTATCATTTTGATTACTATGATTATGTTCAAAATTGTTCTCCTGATTAAAATATCACATTATTATGATCATTAGTTAAAGTTTCAATCTGATTATCAAGGAGGTCATCATAGGACAGGTTGATAGACATTTCAGCCAAATTTGGGATCAATGTTTTGGGTGTAAGCTTATTATTTTTGATATTATTAGAATATTCAAAGACATGTATAGCCTATTATAGTTTAACTTTTCATTTGCAGTTTTCTCATTAAGCAAATTAGCTCTTGCACGTTCAACCATAGCATGCTTCATAGACAAAACATTTTGGCTAGCATTAGTTTCAGAGGATTTTCCATAGTTTGAAGATTGATTAACAGATTCAGCCTTTTCTATGTTCAAAATACCATTCTTAGATTTATTAACTAACACATAAGCATTAGCAGGTACAGTCATTGCATGCTTCACATGCAAAATAACAATTTTATTAGACTTCGTAACCAAATAAGAAACAAAAGATTCATTGAAAAATGTAGCCTTTCCATTATTCACAGTATCATTCAGAGATTCATCAATTAACACACCACACAAGCATTTGCAAGTCCAGCCACTGCATGCTTCTTAGACCCATTAATATCAAGTTTAGTTTTTGATGAAACCCGATATTGTGTACTGTTCCCTTTGTTATTCTTTGGCTGAAAATTAGTCTCAGACATAGATTTTTACAGTACCTGTGAATTTGCAACTTTCATATTCTGAGAGTTTGGGTTTGATTTATTTCTTTAAACAGGCACATAATGTTTTTCATTGAGTTAAAGTCCTGTAGAAGACTTCATCTCATTACCTGAGGCCCTACTTTGTTCATCTTAGGGATGAGTCTCTTTACTTGAGGTATTCTGAACAGGTTGTTGGTCTTTAGGTCTCCAGGCATGGCTTATGAACTTAGTGCTATCATTTTTGCAAGCAGAAGTCATATGGCCTAATTTAAGGCAGTTAGAGCAATAGTCTAGAATATCTTCATGCTCTACATATTGCCACAAGCCTAAATCCCTATAGTCAATAAAAAATCTCTCAACCAAAGGTTTAGTGATATCTATTTCGACCCAGACTTTGGCAACATGAGGCCTAGTTTTATTTAGAGTGGATATATATACCCTAATAGGATTACCAATTAAACTTCCCAAGGACATCTTTGCCCAGTTATCAAAGAATTGTCGTGAGAGTCCATACATAGCAACCCAAATTGGCACTATTGGTGAGCCTGCACTGGGATTAAAATTTGGCTCCCATTTTGTAATACAAAGAGAGTAAGGGCTGAAATTTCAAACCTTGGGAAGCTAGCACCGATAGTAATCATCAAGGAGAGTAAAAGAAATCAGAACCTATCGTTTAGCGAGCAAATGAATCTCCGTATGATCTTTGAACCCCTCCATCTAAAAATCCTTTTGCAATCGATCCATTTGGGATCCGTTGCGCGCAAATTTTCCCACTAGAGTCCATCTCAGAGGGGCTTCTAATCTTTCACATTCTTCGATGGTAAATCGCAACCCAGGTTCTCAAAGATGGTCGACTCATGGCTTTGGATTCAATGGACACTACCACAGAGACCCACCTCTAGCACTGGTTTTTAAAACCGGTGCTAAAAATCTCATAGCACCGGTTTTTTTTAATTTTAACGGTTTTAAAACCGGTGTTAATTTAACACCACTCTTTTTTAATTTTAACACCGGTTTTTTAAAAACTGGTGCTAAATTTTGCAATAGCACCGGTTTTGGAAAACATTAGCACCGATTTTTAAAAATCGGTGCTAAATATTTAAAAAATTTATTTTCCCGTCAATGAAATAACCAAAAATTTTAAAATAGCACCAGTTTTGAAAATATTAGCACCGGTTTTAAAAATCAGTGCTAAATATTTGTAAAATTCTATCTTCCCGCCAAAAAAATTCTAAATAGCACCGATTTTAGTAAAAAATAGCACCGGTCTTTTTTTAAAAATAGCACCAATTTAAAAGCTGGTGCTAAAAATTTAAACTTAGCACCGGTTTTTGTAAACAATAGCACCTATTTTGTAAAACCGGTGCTAAACATGATCAAAATTCATTTTCCCGCCAAAGAAATAGCCAAAAAATTTAAAATAGCACCGATTTTGAAAATATTAGCACCAGTTTTTAATAACCGGTGCTAAATATTTGTAAAATTCTATCTTCCCTCCAAAAAATTCAAAATAGCACCGGTTTTAGTAACAAATAGCACCGGTTTTTAAAACCGGTGCTAAAAATAAAAAAATAGCACCGGTTTTGAAAAAATTAGTACCGGTTTTTTCTAACCGATGCTAAAAAGTAAAAAATAGCACCAATTTTGGAAGAAAATAGCACCGGTTTGAATCGGTGCTAAAAATAAAAAAATAGCACCGATTTTGGAAGCAAATAGCACTTGTTTAAATCGGTGCTAAAAAAATTTAAATTTTTAAATTTTTCCCGCCAAAGAAATCGCCAAAAAATTTCCTGCCAGAAAAAATTAAAAATTCTATCTTCCCGCCAAAAACTTATAAATATTCGTCAAAATTTTTTAAAGTTCTATTTTTCTGCCAAAGAATTCTGAAAATTCAGCAAAAATTTCAAATAATCTTCCTAGAAATTTCATGAGTTGGGAGCAGTTGCACAACCGCTCTAAGCTTTTTTTTTTTTAACTTTCAAAATCGTTTACCTATTTTGTTGACTTTAACTAATAACTAAGTTAAGTTAAATTAATCAACGATCAACCTTTACTGACCTAATATATACAAATAATAATAAATTTTGTTTACATTAACTAATTAACGTTCAACCCGTAATTGATTTAGTATATATACAACTTTACCAAGTTAATGGTGAAACTTTACTTTACTTTCAATATATAAACACTAAGAACAAAGTTGACTTTAACTAATTAATGGTCAAACTTTATTTCAATTAGTATATGATAAATACTAATAAAAATGTTTGACTTTGTCTAATTAACAGTCAAACCTTAGTTGACTTTCTGTATATAAATACTAATAAACGGTCAAACTTTACTCGACTTTCAATATATAAACACTAATAACTAGGTTGACTTTGTCTAATTAATGGTCAAACTTTTACTTGACCTTCAATAAATAAGCACTAATAACAAAGTTGACTTTAACTAATCAATGGTCAAACTTTATTTGAATCAGTACATAATAAATACTAATAACTTGGTTGACTTTGTCTAATCAACGATCAAACTTTACTTGACTTTCAATATATAAACACTAATAACAAAGCTAACTTTAACTAATCAACGGTCAAACTTTACTCGACTTTCAATATATAAACACTAATAATTAGGTTGACTTTGTCTAATCAATGGTCAAACTTTACTTGACTCTCTCTCTCTCTCTATATAGAAATACTAGTGACTAAACTGACTTTAACTAATCAACGGTCAAACTTTACTTTCAATTTATAAACACTAATAACTAGGCCGACTTTGTCTAAACAACGGTCAAACTATACTTGACTTCCAATATATAAACACTAATAACAAAGTTGACTTTAACTAATCAAGGTCAAACTTTATTTGAATTAGTATATAATAAATACTAACTAGGTTGACTTTGTCTAATCAACGGTCAAACCTTACTTGACTTTCAATATATAAACACTAATAACAAAGCTGACTTTAACTAATTAACAGTCAAACTTTACTCGACTTTCAATATATAAACACTAATAACTAGGTTGACTTTGTCTAATCAACGATCAAACTTTACTTGACTCTCTCTCTCTCTCTCTATATATATATATAGAAATACTATGTTGACTTTAACTAATAAATAGTCAAACCTTAATTGACTTTTGATATATAAATGCTAATAAGTAATTTAACTTTAACTAATTACTAAGTTACCTTTATAGTAATATAATAAGAGTAGGTCTCCTGACAAGCGGTCTGTCCATAAGCTTATGGACATACCACTTATTCCTTACCTTATATACTGCATTTGTTAAATTACATACAAAATTTAAAATTTTTGAAAATATTTTTTTATATCATATATTTTTATATTTTCACCTTCAAATACATTTTATTACTTGTTTTAACTTATAAAATGCAATATTTAAATTTTATAAAAAATTACAACATTAAAGTTAAATGCCCTTGTGGACTGTCCATAAGCTTATGGAAATGCCGCATTTCCTGAGACTTTCCCATATAATAATTATTGAAAATTCTGCAATAAAAAATAAAATTTAAATCAATTTATATTTGATAAATGGAATCCATTAGTATACTTAGATACACTGAATCTCAGCCTTTAAAATTGCATCATATATAAGGAAAAACTGTTATCTCCCTCACTGAAACCCTCCGCACTTCCCTTCCTCGACGGTGGAACTACACCTTCTTCCTTGATGGCTCACTCCCTCCACTCCACACCACCACGAAGCCCCCACTGCCGAGAAGCCCCCCACCACGAAGCCCCTCCACCATCGCAAAGCGCCCCATCCGTCGAGAAGCTCCTTGCGCCAAGAAGTTCTCCGCCTCCAAGAAGCCCTTCAATGCCTCTACGGATCTGTCCCGCTGAAGTCGATTCCCTCCGCTTCTATGGATCTGTCCGGCACTGGATCCGTTATCCTATAACCCCGCTTCCCCATCTCCAGGCCACCACACTCTTTCCACCGTTCGTCGCTCCTCCACCGTTCTCCGTTCATTCCCCCTCTTCCGTTCACCGTGAGCCATCCCTGAAGAGGGCTTAAGATGGATTCTCAAGTGTTGGGTTCTCTTGGCCTTTCGCTTATAGGTGGCTTAAGTACTTCTATTGGTGAGTCATGTTTCTTAAAACAACTCTTTCAATTGGTTTTGTGTTTTTTAAGCCATTTGATTGATCATTTCTGGATATATATGAACATGGGTTTTTCCTTGACTATGTGTGTAAAGTATGGAGAATTTTGGTGCTTCTGTTTAATTGGAATGGCAACGTGTGAAACAAGGAGTATGTATAACATGTGTTCTGGGTTTTGAGTATTGGTGTTGCTTAGACATGTTTACATTTCTATTAGGTATGTAGAAAATGATATAATGAACTAGGTTGTTTGATATTCAGCTTGCCTTTTGTGAATTATGGATGCTAGTCTAAAATGGGTCCTATCTCTGGTTCTGGTATTGTTTCCTTCAGTTTTTCCGAAGCATCTTCGTGACCTTGTACTCAGTTACACCAGAATCCCAGTGTCTTTACATTCCTCAGGGTTTTTGAATTGTACGGTAGTTTATGAAGAGGAGTGTTTTTGGTGGTTTAAATCTCAAAAGACAGCATTGGTTGGCCCATGACATATCATGAATTAGGGTATTTTATTTTGTTACTATATTGGAAGTTGGACTTATTTTTCTAGAGGACTTATTGTAAGAATAAACGACCACTAAGTGTTACTGTGTTTGAAAACACCTCAGACTCGGTTGAGTTTTGAAGGTTCCTGACTTGTCATTCTATAGATGATACATTACAATTTTGTTGCACATTAGTGGTTGCTGATACTCATTTTCCATATACTACTTAGGTACGTTGCTTCTGGTTCTTAATCAAGTTCTGGACATGAAGATGTTGGGTCTTCTATAGGTGATGCTTCTGCTCATACTATTTGGTTCAAGTGTCTCAATTGGCTATGAATGTACTAATTTACTGTGGACACATTAAAATAGCTCGGTTGCTAGATCTGTGACTCCTACTTCTTCGAAGCATAATGTATTTCTAATTTTCCATTTGTGTACGCCCATCTTACATATCTTACATACTATGCACCTTCAAGGTTTTGAGTTTCCAAAAGGCTAATAGTGATGAATTCTATAAACACACACCCGATAAAGTTGTAATCTTCATGCCAGGGGTATTTATTCATTACAACTTTGTTTTCTTTTTGGAATTTCCAGAGCTGTTGGATTACTGATGCTTCTTTGCATTTATATAGGACTCAACAACGCATATGGGAAACACACAGAGACTTGGTAGCAAGAAAACATTGCTGCAAACTCCTGATTGTGTCACTGCTAAACTGTATGAACTTTGTCATATCATGTGAAATGCTGCATGGTTGTTATCCCATTTGTTATGAATGCTACAAATTAAATGATGACTTTTGAGGGAAAAGAAAACATATTTTGAGTCCCACTCAAATTAAATTTCTGTTGATGTTTGATGATATGTTTCACTTTGGCATTTTAATGTTGTATTTTACTTTAAACATTTTTTTGCTCTGTAGCATATGATTTATGTGAGTAAGATTGTTACAGTCATTTCATTAATGTTATGAATCAGCATAGGAAGAATATGATAGATATGTGTTTATCTTGGTGGATTATTTTGTGCTTTACTTTACCGAATGTTGATGTGTGACTGAATCAAATTGAGTTATGTAGACTCGTTAAGTACTCAAGGTTGATATACTAAAATGAACGTCTTTATTCTGGTATAAGCTTATGGTATAAGCTTCTGGCATGGTTTCCAGTGATCTATTGAATAAGCTTCTGGCATGGTGAGATTGATTCCTCTCCAAGATCTCCGCCGTAATGTTTAGTCTCATAGATTATTAGTTTTGTATCATAAATTTTTTTGGTTTTATTTCTATATTATCAATTTTGTGAAGTTAATTTTATTATTAAATTGATGTCCTATTAAATTGTTAGTTTCAGGTTTTTTTCTCTTCCTCTGAAAGCTGCAGCGCGTTGCCACTTTCAGAGGAAGGGATTTTTTTATTCGTCATAAATGTTTTAGCACCGGTTAAAATTGGTGCTAACAAAAAAATGGTGCTAAATTAGCATCGGTTTTTTTTGTTAGCACCGGTTTTAACCGGTGTAATTAGTGCTAACAAAAAAACCGGTGCTAAAATTAGCACCAGTTTAAAAATCGGTGCTAACAAGTAAACCGGGTCCTATAGCGGTACATTTTAGCACCAGTTTAAAAACCGGTGCTAACTAAAAAACCGGTGCTAAAAGTTGGGATTTAGCACCGGTTGTTTTCCAACCGGTGAAACCGTTTCATCGGTTACTTAGGCACCATTTTTTTTGCAAAAAAAACCGGTGCTAGAACATAAAAAAACCGGTGCTAAAGGGGGATTCTTGTGATAGTGGGAGTTCTTTCTATGGTAGTCTCGGGTCTAAGAGCTTGGAGCAATTCTTTGCCTAAAGCTTGTGCATAAGAAAAAGTGGATTTAGGATTAGGGGGCGGCTTTGCCATTACATCGTCACCGAAGGAGCATCGTTGGTAGGATTTAGGGAGGATCTCAGAATCGCCTCAGAGCCAGTTCTGAGGTTCTAGGAGCAGACCCAAAATTTTAAGTTTACCATCTATCTAACATAACCCACTCATCCATTTAATCTATTTTTAGTAAAATAATCCCCAACCATGAGATTATGTTAGATAAATGGCTGAGATATGGTATTAAAATAGGTGTACAAATAAGGGTGTTGATAAAACCTAGGCCATATATATGTGTGTGTGTAGATAAAATGGATGGGGAGGTAGGTTTGGTTAAATAAGTTATGAAATTAAAGTACAAAGCAACTAGCATATAAAAGAGGGTATGCTAATCGTGCTGACAAACTACAAAGATGGATGTAAACACAATGACACCTTAAGCGCAATTGATTTCCACTTCCAAGCCTCTTCTAGATCATACAACCTATATAACTATCTTGACTACCTATTGTAGAGGTAAACCTCTTACTCTTCTTACATGTAGTTTACAAGAGTGAATTCAACATCTCTTTGTAAACCTCACTAATTACCGCTTTAGACAATCAATGCCTAAAGAGATCCCATTAATGGTATTATGCATGAAGAAGAAAAAAGCTTGATGACACTGACAAACATTCAACCAAATGTCTAATAATTTAACCAATTCATGCATTTCCTAGGGTTAATCAAGAGAGTATTCAAGATTCTCCTATATTTTCTACCTTCATATAAACATGAAAAAGTGTTAAAAATTATCATTTTCACCTATAAATTTATAACATTACTAACATAGCTAGAATTTCATGATCTATGACCACATATAAAAAAGGGATGAATTAGTTACTTTCATCTTCACTTCTAGCATGCTAGCACACAAACAATCCATAGTTACCATTTCTAACTAATTCATGAAGATAAAATCAACATTCAAAGCTTAGGAAATACATGATAATCTAGAGATCTAAATAGAGTTTAAGAGGTTCTCACACATGGGATTGGAAGTTTTAATCAATTTCTCCCAAGGAAATAGCCTAGATAATCAAAACCAATAACCCAGAACAAAAATCTACAAATAAACATGGAAGAAATTGAACGAGAAATGGAAAAAAATAGGGATTTAGAGCCCCCCAAATAGGGCCAAGAGGGATAAGAAAGGAGTGGATGAAGTGTTATTTATAGTACAAGAAAAAATGGGAGTAAAAAGAGAGCTGCAGAATGATTTTGGTGACCGTGTTAGGAGGGTCAAAGATAAAAATTTGTTTGTTGCTCCTGACCTTACTCCTAACTACTATGAACGTAGCTAGTGGCAAGTCCAGGTTCGTCCACACAATACTAGCTACTGGTTAATGGTTATCCAAACACAACTGGCTATCGGGTATCACCCCATTTATGTGTCGGGAATAACTAGTACTAACAAATTGGGGGAGGGGGTTGTATGAACTAAAAACTACAAGCATTAAAGTAAAGAGACATAAACTATGAATTAACTAATATTGGGGGCTTTCTGTATGACATGATTGACGTAAACATTTGATCCTAGACTCTAATTCACATAAGCAACTATTCACCTATTTTCATGTTATATCACATAGTGTGGAGATTTTAATTCCAAAGGAACTCCCGTTGTCTTCCACACAAATGGTTCTTCCCCCTCCTTAACATCTTACATTCCCCCTAACTTTCTAGGGGAACGCTTTTCTACTGAACTCCCCCGTAACTCACTCCCGGGGCTAAGGAATTATTCCTTGCTCAGGTATCAACCATTAGATGCAGAAGTGAACCTAGTTATAGAACCGGGACCTCCACTATAAGCACTTATCCTAGACCTCAAAAGGAAGAGGAAATCAATACCTCGGGATAACTCTAGAGTCTATGCCACCCTAGTCGCTACAAACTAAAAATGCTCAGTTATTAGGCTAAGCCAGGGTTCCCCCTTTATGATTTTAATAGCATGAACGTGACATGTCCGGTGTTCCTAACAGGAAATTCCTCACACGACTAGCCAAATAAGATTGTTTTCTATTACCATCATGGAATTCACGAGGGGGATCTAATGCACGCATCCTCTTGGTACTCGCAAGACTACCATAGTGCCAATAATCTAACACTCTTAAATTAGCATTCAAATCCTAGCACGATATTATGCAAGAAATGAATCAAGTGTGTATCTTAACATACTTCGTAGCATAAAACACAATAAATAAATAAAACTACAAATTAAGCATGATATTTATAACATAGAATAATAGGATGAATCTGACAAGTCTCACAAATCATGTTAATCATACTTACAAATAACTAACCCAAGAAATAAAAATGCTCTACTAATTAACATTAGACCCACGACAATCATTGGAATGAATTTCATGAATCTAAGTAGTAAATGAAGAGAGAAGAGAGGAAAACCTAGAGAGAATGTTCTTAGCCTCCCTTCCTACCTAACATACTAAATGAAAATAAACTAGCTACGTTCTTAAATGCTAGGAGGCTGAGGCTGTATATATAGTATAGGATAAATGGGCCTTAAAAATCCCAAGTTGGAAAACCCTAGTGCCAGCGTGGCACGGGCCGTGCAGGTTGCACTCCTCAGCTAGCACGTCCCATGTAGTATTGCATAGAACGTCTTCTGGAAGTACATTTTGCTGGAACTGAGCGGATGGGTCGTGCAGGTTTGCACAGCACATCAGCTAGGTCTTAATTTTCTGCTTCCAAGTGTAGGGGGATGTGCATATTTTCACTTCCTGTTGATCGGGTCTTGAAAATCTTCAGTTCTTCCTGCAAGAGCCGTGCTGATCTACACAGCCCGTCATCTGGGACCTTTCACTTAGGGCAGTGATGTTAGAATGGGTCATGCCAATTTACACAACTTGTGCACTTTCTTCGACACTTTCGAACTAGGCTTTTGTTCCAATACCCTTCTATCTTCGACCACATTTTGACTCGTAGCCTTCAGTTTTCTACCATTTTTGCAATCACCTTCATTAACCTACTCTGAAGTGATTATGTATAATCTAAAAATAATCCCAAAAAACAAGATCTAGACGCTCGTAAGGACAAACATTCATTAGACTCATATTGGGATACAAAATGAAGAATTTAGATTGGAAAACAAAAATGGTTATTTAAACCCCTTATGATGTAAACCTATCTAAAATTAGCAATCTACCCACAAAAACATAACAAAAGAGGTGTTAAATTCCTTAATAAATACATGTGGGAGGTCGTCGTTGTACCTCTCAAAGTTACAACTTATAGCCCTAAAATGCTTCCTAAATACAATTAAGTAGATAGTGGCAAATTGGGGCCATCGACGAAAATGGGGGATTTTCCTAGTGAGTAACATGCTAGCCATGCCCTAGATGTCGTTGAAGAAGTTGTGCAAGATGTTTTTGAACTAAGTGGTGATGATTCTTTGTTAGTTGCTTTGCAATGTGATAGTAATGATGACCACAATGCATACTCTATGAACACTAACTTGAAGGAAAGCTTTGAGGATTTGAACCGGCTTGAAGAAATGAAACTGAGTTTCTCAAAACCTTCCCCTCTACTTTTAGAGGAGCGGGAGGAACCCCGGGATTCCTCCCGTCACTTGTGAAAGCACCGGTGATTGAACTTAAACCATTGCCAAGTGACCTCAAGTACGCTTTTCTTGGGGAAGGGGAGACGCTTCCGGTTATCATTTCAAGCAAGGTTACCAAAGAGCAAAAACAGAAGTTGATGGTGGTGTTACAGGAAAACAAGGAAGCAATTGGATAGACTATTTCCGACATCAAAGGCATAAGTCCATCCACTTGTATGCATAGAATCTTGTTGGAAGAAGATACGAGACCCGTCCGGCAACCCCAACGCCATTTAAACCCACCTATTATGGATGTGGTGAAGGCGGAAATCCTCAAGTTACTCC
Organism: Rubia yunnanensis; assembly: GCA_037428765.1. Lineage (NCBI taxonomy): Eukaryota > Viridiplantae > Streptophyta > Magnoliopsida > Gentianales > Rubiaceae > Rubia > Rubia yunnanensis. The sequence goes on along the minus strand of CM075064.1, from coordinate 57,913,725 downwards.
AAGCGGGCATGATCTATCCAATCTTGGATAGCAAGTGGGTGAGTCCAACTCAGGTGGTACCCAAGAAGAGCGGGGTGATGGTGGTAAAAAATTAGAAGGGTGAAATAGTGGCCACCCGAGTTCAAAATGGGTGGCGCATTTGCATTGACTGTCGGAGGTTAAATGCGGAAACCCGAAAGGATCACTTCCCGTTGCCATTCATTGATCAAATGCTTGAGAGGTTAGAAAGCCACCCCTTCTATTGCTTTTTGGATGGGTACTCGGGGTACTTTCAAGTGGCTATCGCCCCGAAAGACCAAGAAAAAACCACCTTCACGTGCCCCTTTGGTACGTTTGCTTGCCGATGCATGCCTTACGGGTTATGTAACGCCCCCGCAACTTTCCAAAGGTGTATGGTAAGCATTTTCTCAAAATTTGTTGAAAATTTTGTCGAGGTATTCATGGATGATTTCGTCAATCATGGCAATTCATTTGCCAACTGTTTGGCAAATTTGGCACAAGTTCTTAAACATTGCATTGATACTAATCTTGTGTTAAATTCTAAGAAGTGTCATTTTGTGGTAGAGCAAGGCATTGTCTTATGCCATGTTGTCTCCTCTAAGGGTATTGAGGTTGACAAGGCAAAGATAGACACAATTCAAACTTTGTCTTATCCTAAAAATGTGCGCAAAGTGCGTTCTTTTCTTGGTCATGCATGATTCTATTGCCGATTCATCAAGGACTTCTCGAAGATAACATCTCCTTTATGCAAGTTGTTGCAAAAAGAGGTGGAATTTTTGATGGATGAGGGTTTTAAAGGGGCCTTCAATACATTGAAAGGAAGGTTAGTTTTGGCCCCTATTATACAACCCTCGGATTGGTTGATGCCGTTTGAAATTATGTGCGATGCGAGTGATTACGCCGTTAGAGCAGTTCTTGGTCAAAGGGTTGGAAGAGCACCTCACGCCATCTACTACACATCCAAGTCTCTAAATGAAGCCCGAAGAAACTATTCCACCACCGAAAAGGAGTTGCTAGCAGTGGTATTTTCTTTGGAAAAAAATTCGATCTTACTTGCTTGGTACAAAAGTTATTGTGCACACTGACCATGCAGTGCTTTGTCATTTAATGACGAAGAAAGAGGCCAAGCCAAGATTGATTAGGTGGATCTTACTTTTGAGCGAATTTGAGTTGGAGGTGCGAGACAAGAAGGGTGCGAAAAACCTTGTGGCCGATCATTTGAGCCGGTTGACTCCATGCGAAGACATTGAGGTAAACCTCACAATGAAGGAGCAACTACGATAGGAATTCCCTGACGAACAATTGTTCACCATTAGGGATCTCCAACCGTGGTATGCCAACATTGTAAATTTTCTTATCGCCGGTAAATTCCCTCCTCATTTTTCTAAGGCCCAAAAGAATAAATTAAAGAGTGATGCTAAGTATTATGTGTGGGATGTTCCCTTTTGTGGAGACATTGTGCGGATCAAGTTGTTAGGAGATGTATCCCTGATAATAAAGTACACTCAATTCTTGAATTTTGTCATTCTCATGCATGTGGCGGCCATTTTGGAGCAAAGAGGACCGCTAGGAAAGTTTTAGAAAGTGGGTTTTATTGGCCTACATTGAATAAGCATGCATACACCTTTTGAAAATCTTGTAATGAATGCCAGAGAGTAGGAAATATCTCCACTAGGAATGAAATTCCCCCAAAGGCCTATTCTATATTGTGAAATCTTTGATATTTTGGGTATTGACTTTATGGGACCTTTCCCTAGTTCTTATGGATTTACATATATTCTTCTTTCCGTTGATTATGTGTCCAACTGGGTTGAAGCAAAACCCACTAGGACTGATGATTCTAAAGTGGTCACAGAATTCCTGAAAGATAACATCTTTTCTAGGTTTGGGGTATCCCGAGCCTTGATTAGTGACCGTGGCACCCATTTTTGCAATCGGACCATAGCGGCACTCTTGAAGAAGTATGACGTCACTCACAAGATATCCACCGCCTATCACCTGCAAACCAATGAGCAAGCCGAAGTTTTCAATCTGGAAATCAAGTCCATCATTCAAAAAATGGTTAAGCCTAATCGGAAGGTTTGGTGTTCTTGATTGAATGATGCCTTGTGGGCATATAGGATGGATTACAAGACACCAATCGGTATGTCACCATACCTGTTAGTGTTTGGTAAGCCCTGCCATCTACCGGTGGAAATTCAACATAAGGCTTACTGGGCGGTCAAAGAATTCAATCTTGATATAGATGAGGGCGGCTTGCATAGGAAGTTACAATTGGATGAACTGGATGAGATCCAGAGGGAGTCCTATAAGAACGCCAAAATCTATAAAGAGAAGACAAATGTGTGGCATGACAAGATGATCATCAAGAAGGACTTTGACGTTGGTCAAATGGTCCTCCTATTCCAATCTTGCCTTCACCTATTTCCAGGTAAGTTGAGGTCCCAATGGATCGGTCCTTTTGAGGTGGTTAAGGTATTCCCGCATGGTGCGGTGGAGATTATAGATTGAGCTAAGTCCAGTGCTTTCAAGGTTAATAGACAATGTTTGAAACCTTACCACGAGAATTTTGTGCCGAAAAAAGGAGAGGACGTTGATCTCCTCGATCTGGTTTGTGAGTAAAACCCAAGAAAAGGGAGTAAGTCGTGCCGACGATGTTAAATAAATTTGGTTTTGATCATCCAGATTGTCATTCGTGACTTTCTGTTGATGTTGTTTGGTTTTGAATTTTATCATTAAGTTTCATTGTTTTGGTTTATGCTTTTCATGGGTTGTTTTCTCTATGATTTTTTTAGCAATTTTGAAGCCAAGGCATTGGAATTTTGAAGGGAGAAATTCTTGGAGTCAAGAAAGAAAGACTTGGACAAGAGAAGGAATCAGAAAAATGTTTCTAAGTACCAGGTTAGTAGTCCTTTGCGAGTTGCGACCACATCGTTGCGAGTCGCGATGGGCTCTGTAATTTTGGGTGAAATTTCAGCTCTCAGATGCCACTTTCCGCGAGTCGCAATGACTTAGCGAGCCTCATCGCGAGTCGCGATGGCATCGTGAGGGATTCATCGCGAGTTGCGACCAAATCAGGGATAATGGCTAAAAATGGGGGTGGTCTCTACCAAAACATTCCGCGAGCGCGATGACCTCGCGATGGCCTCGTAAGGACCTCGTCGTGACTTGCGATAGAGTAGTTGCAAGTTACGATGTACTTAGAAATCTTATGTTGAAATAGAGGTCTTGGCCTCTACTTTTCGCAAGCCGCAATGGCCTCGCGAGGACCTCGTCGCGAGCCCTCGAGACATACCCCCTCGAGACCTCGAGGCAGCAAGCCATCGACTTGAGCAGAACTTGAATGACCATCACACTTTTAAGGCCAGTCCTCGAGACCAGCCCTCGAGACATATCCCCTCGAGACCTCGAAGCCCTGAACACTCGACTCGAGCAGAACCATAAAGTTCATCACCCTCTCGAGGCCACCCCTTTGAGACATCACAACCTCGAGACCTCGAAGCCCTAAACCCTCGACTCGAGCAGAACCATAAAGTCCATCATCCTCTCAAGGCCAGCCTTTCGAGACATCACCACCTCGAGACCTTAAGGCAGCAAGCCCTCGACTCCAGCCGAACCATAATGTTAATCACCCTATCGAGGCCAACCCTTCGAGACATCACCCCCTCGAGACCTCGAGGTAGCAGGCCTCGACTCGAGCCAAACTTGAAGTCCATCATCCTCTTGAGGCCAGCTCTCGAGACTAGCCTCTCGAGACCTCGAAGCCAAAGCCCTTGAGGTGTCATCTTTCATCTTCGAGCCTAGCTTCTCGAGACCTTGAAGCCCTGAGCCCTCGAAGTGTCATATTTCATCCTCGATCCTAGCTTCTCGAGACCTTAAATCCACGAGCCCTCAAGGTGTTATCTTTCATTCTCGAGCCTAGCCTCTCGAGACCTTGAAGCTGAGAGCCCTCGAAATGTCATCTTTCATCCTCGAGCCTAGCTTTTTGAGACCTCAAAGCTGCGAGCCCTCGAAGTGTCACTTTTCATCCTCGAGCCTAGCCAGACCTAATGCCCCTCGAGACCACATGTCATGAGTTACGACGGTCGTACGAATCTGCATTAAAAAGATGGGCTAAACCCATTTTGCCACAAACATATCCACAATCCGCCGCTACTCTTTCATCTTCTCTTGCTCCTCTTCACCATCCTCAACCTATCCTCCACCAAGCATCGGCGCTCGCTGCCGCCCTCCACCACTCACAACCACCACTCCATACCTCATCCTTTCTTCCCAATCTCCACCCACAAATAAAAAAAACATTGAAGAACACAAACCCTAGAATTTGGGGGTTTTGTCACTTTGAGCAATTCAATTTCGAATTGATTGTGGGCTTCTTATTTTCTTCTTCCTACGCATCTTGGGGGTATATTTCTTCACTTTATTGAGCTTGAATTGTGATGATGAATGTCTACTCTATTTTTATGGATATTATGTAGATTATGTGTGATGCTTTAGGAAATTGAATTGTTGATAGTGGTTGATTTTGGTGAATAAATTGTGCCCGCAATTCAATTTAATGGGTATTGTGTGCATATTTTGTGGTTGAGGTTTGGATTGTATTGTGCTTGTTTGAGTTGGGATTGTGTGCATTTGTGTTGCTGTGGCTGAGAACAGATTGTGACTTATGCTAGATAGGAGGCATGTTGGCCCTTGATTCAACATAGTTGTTATTTGGATAAAATGTTATTGTGCTTTGCAATGTTATTGTGCTTAGGGTAGTTTAGCCATGGGACGTGAATGTTGACATTGTGAATATACTAATGGTGGCTAAGCTAGTTGAGCACAACTGTGGTTTTGAGATATAGCATAATGATTTCAACTATGTGAGAACTTCATGATTTGAGAATATGGGCTTGTTGGACATAGTATGGATTGTATATGCAATTGTGATTAGGACTTAAACTAGTTGACTTGATTTTGATTCGGCTTATGATGACGAACTAGTTTAAGGTTGAGTATGAATTTGCATTATTGCATATACACATATTCCTATGCGCTTGACTTGTTTGCTATGATTGTTAGATATGACCCCCACAAAGAAACCAAGGGCTCCCCCCAAGGTGGGCACACCGCCGCTCCACCTCCACCTCCTCCACCGGCTCCGAAATTGAGCCATGTGCCTCCCCCTCTGAATAGGTACATGGGTTTGACCCGGATCACCAGGTTCTATGAGGAAAGGTGGGAGGCCCTGGAAAAATGCTAACTCAAGGAGACAAGCTTTGTCGATGTGCCCCATTAGATACTCTCAGCCTCACTCAGCCTGTCAGATGCCTCATTGTAAAGGGGGGAATGGAAGGGTTTATGAGTAGGAGCGCGCCCTCTTACCGGAGGTACACACTGGAATTCTTTTCCACGGTTCGTATAAGCAGCATGAGAGACGATCAACCCCGTGAGAGGTACATTGCTTTCAATTAGATGATATATCTAGGAAAATGATCATCTCGCAGATTGAAGAAGCCTATGGATTTGACACCTCAGAGATATGGTCCAGGCTAGACCCACAGGCCCATGTGTGATCAATTGAGGATGACATGCACTTTTGGAATGTCATCAACATGAGGCTGAAGAATTCCCATGATAAGAGTAGTGCCATCATCCACCCTACACTCTGTTATATTCACCGTCTGTTGGCTAGCACAGTACTTTGCTCCGCGGAGCTGATGAATGTGCCAGACAATGACATTCACTTTCTATGGCACTTAACGAGTGAGGGCCAGGATATGGGCCGTGGGAAGAATTGTGGATGAAGAGAATCATGAAGGTGGCAGGAAAACCCAAGGGAAAAATCAAGGTCGGAGGCATGATAGGCCTTTCAGCAGAGTACTTGGGATTGGTTCCTCCAGCTGACTTTTCATGCTTAGGGAGGCACATGTCCTATCTTATCACTGTTGAGAGGCTAATTAGATTTGAGATGCTCAGTTCCACACGGACCACTGGGCTCTTCCATTGGTTGTATAGTGCGAGGAAGGTCTCATTCATGGCACTTCCTTAGTCGAGCAAGACGAAGCTGGAATTTGACACACCTTTGGGAGACTTGGTGATTTCACCAAAATTCTCATGTAGAGATGATTTCCAGCGCGAGCTCCGTGACCTTGGCCCAGCTCCTGTCCAGTGTGATGATAGCACTTTACCTCCCTCTGAGCGACAACAGCAGCAGCAGTCCACGCAGCCTCCACTAGAGACAGAGCCCATGTAGGCGGACGATGTGCCACCTCACTATTTCCAGCCTCCACCAGACTTCTACAAGCGGATGATACAGACTATGTAGGATGGATTCTGTCGATAGGACATCATGATATTGGAGCACAATGTATTTGTTTTCGAGACCTTGATTGACATGGACGAGGAGATTGACCACTTGTCAGCTTGCATCTGTGAGATGTAGTCCCAGGCAGGAGGTATCTCAGGCCCCGATCTGGGAGCGGAGAGTCGGAGAGTGAGGAGGCATAGGAGCACAGAATGGCAGGCACATTATCAGCAGCGCTACTTTGGCGATGAACCTTTTTCATCACAACATTGATTTTGTGAGCGCCACATCTTTACCCTTTCCATACTCTGCTTTGTACATTTTTGCACTATTGTCTGCATTGAGGGCAATTTAGTGTTCTAAGTATGGGGAGGGGTATCTACTACTTTGAGGTGATTGGGATTGGAGACACTTTTGCATAACTCTTTTGTTTTGTTTTGGATATTTTCTCCCTTTTGTTTTGAGATGTTTTTCTTTTGATGTACGTGGATAATGTTGGCTTTGATACTTTTTATAGCCTTAACATTTGGAAAGTACTTTGCTACTTTTTGGATTGGAGACACGTGAAAAATTTTAAAAAATATATAAAGGAAAAAAAATAATAAAAAGAATCCTGCTAAGTTGAAAACCCGAGAGGGAAACTTAGGTAACATTGGGGGCCCGGATAGGTCAAAAACCCAAAAGGGCAGCCTAGGCAAAAATGAGAGGCTAAAATGTGCAAAAAAAGGTGAGATGTGAGCCAAAGAAACATGATGTGTGGCTAGGATGAAAACCCGAAAGGGCTCCTAGGCAAAATGAGAGAAAACGAGAGAAATTGAAAAATGTTAAGTGTTCACTCATTTGCCGGCGTTGGAGTCATAAGGGTGCGGTGACCATACAGATGGATCGGGTAGCTTGACATCTTGAGGACCTTTTGGGAGTGAAAAATTTAGCTGGAGAAAACGAAGTAAGTTATGAAATTCTTGATCGTTAATATGCTTTGTTTTTAGGTTGATATATTGACATAAAGTGGAGCATGTGTTTTGAAACTTATACATGTCTTTAGCTTCACCTTGTATCATTGGATTTGGGATTACCAATTTGGGATTTGGAGATGTTTTGGGGATATCAATGAATTGAGGGGTTGATATGGTTTGGGTAGATTTAGGAATAGGGGTTGTGGAAAACTTCTCATTTGACCTTAACATTGGGATGTGTGATATTGAGAGTTTTATGAGGTATTGATTTGGGGGAATAGTAGTTAGGATGTGGATACGTCATTTCCATCATATGCTTGGATCTTTTATTACTCGAGGGCGAGCAAGGTTTAAGTGTGGAGAGGTTTGATATGTTCATTTTATGTGCATAATTTAGTACTATTTTGGGTCACTTTTGTGCTTTTTTATTATCAAGAGCTTGTGTTTTACCTTGAAATTCTCTTAGGAGGGGTAAGAGCAACTTTACGCTCTTTTACCTCTTCTAAGTGGATTTTGCATGAGAAGGGAAGAACACGGAGGCAATGAAGACCGGAGGCCATTGAAGATCACATTTTCGAAGACTTTTGAAGACTTGCTTCGAAGACATGAAGACCGGAGGCCATTGAAGACCATTTTTTGGGGACATTGAAGACTTAAAAAATGAGGGAATTGCTATGAAGATGATTGTATACCACAAGAAGAAGAAAAAGGAAACAAGGCAAAATTCTGGCACCCATCGTGAGTCGCAATGGCCTCGTTGCGAGATCGTAGCGAGTCACGACCAATGGGTGGCCAGAATTTCACCTTATCCTTTTGGTACTATAAATAACACTCTCTTTCCTCTCATTCACAATCTTCTTCATCTGCGTTTTTGGTACTTTTTAGAACCCTATTTTCTTCCATTTTCATCTTTGAATTTTCTTGTTTTATGTTTTGTTTTTTAGCATTAATTAGTATGAGTTCTTGTAGCTAAACCTAGTTCTTGTGAGCAATTGACTAAGGCTTCCAAGCCCATGTCTTGAGAACAATTTGTAGCCTATTTAATACTCTCACTATTGTGCTTTTATGGAGCATTGAATGTGTTTGTTAATGTCATTAATGTTATTGAAAGCTTGAGTATATGAAGTACTTGTATGATATGCTTGTTAGCGTTTGGGGAAATGGGTTGATTTCCCCCTTTCTTGATAGGAATCCAAGAGTATGATTTATAGCTTTTGATTGTGTTGATGGATTGATAATTGCTAGATAAATATAATAATGTTGAACTCTTTGTCATGTTTGTTGCTTGTAGCAAATGAGAGAAGTCTATGGATGTCGATCGTTCTTGACTAATCTTGTGTAAATGCATGAATCGGTTAAATGCTTAGACATGGTGTAGTGTTTATAAGTGTTTCCGAGATTGTTGATTCTTCATGCTAAATGCCATCAATGGAATACCTTGAGTCGTGTTTCGACTACGGGAGTCATTGATGAGGTTTGACAAGAGATGTCAAATTCACTTTTGCAAACTACAATCTAAGAAGGATAGAAGTTTAGTCTTCACATCAAGTAGTGAAAGTAGTAAATAGGTTGCATGTTCAATGATGGATAAGAGGTTTGGAATTGGAATTCAATCGCGCCCAAGGTTCCATTAATTGTTGTTTTCATCGTATCTTAAGTTATATTACATGATTAGCATAGTTCTCTTGCTTTTCTAGTTGTTTTTCAATTTGATAACTTAAGATCAAACCAACCCCCCTTGTTTACATGATTTTATATATATCTATATATGTACATGCCTAGTATGTTTTCTCCTATATATGTTTAAATACTTGAAAGATCCCTCTTCTTGTGGACGACCCCGACTTGCCATTATCTACTTGATTGTAGATAGGAAGCATTAGGGCTTAAAAGTATTAACTTTGAGAGGTACGGCGACAACCTCTCACTCTTATCTATCCTTGAATCCACAACCTATTTACTACTTTGACTACTTATTGGGAAGATAAATCTTCCATTCTTCTTTGGTAGCAGTTTACAAGAGTGAATTCGACATCTCTTGTAAGCCTCACTAATGACTTCTTTAGCCGATAAACACCTAAAGGTATCCCATTAATGGCATTATGCATGAGGAATCAACAAGCTTGGTAACACTTATAAACATTAAACCAAATGTCTAATTATTGAACCAATACATGCATTTACTAAGATTAGCCAAGAATATGCAACATTCAATGACTTCTCCTACTTGCTACCTTAAAATAAACATGACAAAGGTTTCAATATCATCATTTTTATCTAGAAATTATAATACCATAAACCCTATTTGAATCCCTAAATCATGTTCTTGGATTCCAAGTCAAAAGAAGAGAAATTATCTACTTTCTTCAACTCCTAACAAGTATCATACAAGCATTTCATATAATCAAACTTCAAATCAGATAAATGATATCAGCAACCCACATGAAAGATTCATAAATTCATAATAGACAAAGTATTAAAGAGTAGGTAGAAATGATTCTCAAGGCATCGACAAGGATATTGATGTGCATCATCAGGCATGCGTTAACCTATGCATTAGGCGTAATAATTGACTTGATTTTCTTGTTGGATTGCTAGTGTTAGTTAGGTTTACACGACAAAGGGTTTAGACAGCCATGTTTGGTTTTCGTGTCTAAATCCCACTTTTCGTAGACTTAATTGATACTAATGGAAACCTTGTATCCACGGGCACCTAGATCTTCCTCTTTCACTACAACAAATAGCACATATTACCTCGGTTTTGCAGGCCTTTTTACCTTTGTTTTTTGCCCCCGGAAAACCGAAGTAAATGTGGGTGTATTAAAAAAGTTCACCTTTTACCTTGTTTAAAACCGAGTTAAAAAGGACTTTTTAACCTCGCATCTGGACCGATGGTGGTATGTTCTGTGACCAAGCTCACACCAAGGAATAAGGCCGACTATAGAACCCCGTAGCTATGGCATCATTTACATTGACGTTGGCATCGATAAGAAGTGAAGTCGATAACAACAAGACAGTAGTCGATGGCACTAGAACAATTGCGACATCAATGAGATCGACGACGTGGATAGTTAGAGCAACGTCGCTCATGATTGTAAGCGAGATCGCATAATCTAGTGCACCCTCATCATCTTCATGCTAACATGGGTGACTAACAAATACGACATCATTTTGAATGTGTGACGTCGCAAAAAAAATGCAGCTGTTAACGTCGGTTTGGTGTCGTTACTCTATCTGTATATGCGACGTCGCATAGTTGTCGTATCATTACTAGTTTCACTATGAGAAACATAGCATATTACATCGCCTCTTTTACCTCAGTTTTTTTCTTAACCCAAAAAACTGAGGTGAAAAGTTCGTTTACCTTGGTTGTGTTTTTTTCAAAGTAAAAAATAATGTTTACCTCGGTTTTTTTTGAAAAAAAGTAAAAAGTCTTACATGACCAACATCTTTTTTTTTTTTTAGTTTAAGACCATCCGAGGATGGGGGGAAATATATTAGGCTCCCCTAACCGTTATAATTAAAAGCCAAAATAGCACCGTATGAGTTTGTTCCTTACAAAAGGTCAGCCAATTGAATGCTTACAAAAGCGTTATATACACATATACAAGAAGAAACTAATACTAAGAATGAGTCAAAGTGGCAGAAGAGGTCTATCTTATTATTCCGATGTACTGCAATATCACGAACGAGTCGGGGAATCGAGGATGTCGAAACCCCTGTTTGTCAATGATATTCAGACAATAAGAACATAGATAAGCAGACCATATGTTAGGCAAGATTTGTAGCAGCACTTGGACTGTAGAGCGAGCATCATTTTAGCAAGATTACAGCAGGTATCCTCTCAGCTTCCTGGTAGCGTATTTAAAATTCCTTGCAGCAACATCTTCAGCAAAATGTTTACTGCAGCAGAATGTTTACTCTCAGCTTCCTGCAACAACATCATTTTGCTTGCCCCCGAGAATCCCTGAAAAAGAGAAAAAGGAGAAGCAGCAGTATGTGTAACACTTTAAGAGTAATATACAAGCACAGAAGTAATACCAAATGTTATCTATCCGATTATGTAGCTTCATAATAGCTACTGGTGTTTGATTCCCTAGATGAATCAACTCGGATTGCTGGAAAACTCATGCAGTCAAGTGTTAGTAAACCTTTAAGGAATAGTGGTATAGAATCGAGCTCAATGACCCCCTTAAGGTTGTTTTCCCTTGCATATTTAGCCAGGAAATCAGTGGCCGAGTTAGCTTCACGTGGTATGTGTTGCAATGTGATGGAGCCTATTGCTAAGTTAAGAGCATCGCACATAGAAAAAAATCTCCAGGGAGAAGAGAGAGGGTTTAGAATACCCCTTACAGCGGATAAGCAGTCTGATTCAATGATAACATTTTCAAGATTAAGTTCAGAGATGACATCAAAGCCGCTTCGAATAGCAATTAGTTCTGCATGTAAGGGAGATGGACAATAAAACGTACTGACAATCATTTTTACTACATTTCCAAATCTATCCCTTACGATAACAGCCGAAGATGACAAACCTCCTGATATCCAAGATGCATCAGTGTTGACTTTGTAGCCTACAGTAGGTTTCTCCCATTGGACCTTAGAGAGAGCATTTTTCTGTTTTTGAATTATGTGTGGAACAATGTTATCCTGTGTCCAAAACCTATTCTTTTCCTTATTACCTATTAGGCTATGTGCCGTGAATATTTGATAAATAGAATCCTTTATTTCAGCAAAACAAACCTCATGAGAGTATGGTCTATTATAAAAAAAGAATCTGTTCCTATGAATCCATAATGTCCATATTGTAACCACTAGAGCTGCATTGATAATGTTTCCATGAATTTTAGATTCAGCTCTGAATGATAAGAGGAAATGCACTCTACTTTTTAAATCTCTGAAATCAGAACCGGGTAACCTTAACGTGAAGAAAACACTGTTCCACACTGCAGTTGAAAAATTGCAAGAATTGAAAAAATGATCCAAACTATCTCCACAATTCTTGCATATGGAACACATTGAGGCAACTGAGAAGCCAATTCTTTTTAGTATGTTATCAAAAGGTAGTATATTATTAAGAACCCTCCACAGTAAGATAGACATCTTTCTTGGTATGAATGAGGACCATACCTTTTTGAAATGTTGGATATGAGATCCCCTCTGTCTCAGGGCATTGTGAGCCGAGCTGACAGAGAAATTTCCATCAACAGTGAGTATCCACACCAATTTATCTTCATGGCTATACTCCAACCTTGTCTCCTGCAGAATTGTAATAATGTTGGTAGCCAAATGTGGCTCCAGGATTGGAATAAGTGCTGATTTGTTAGATAAAAAATCCCTAAGGGAGATGCACTCAAAGGGAATATCAATGTCAGCCGGCCAGATGTAGCACAGTGCTCCCTCCCCACTCCAATTGGCACTCCAGAAAGAACATTGGCCCCTACCAAAGAGGACTCTGGAGAAACTGTTTGCCAAAGCTGTAATTTTGGTGATTCTTGCCCATATGTGAGAGTGTTTATATGAAACTGGCAAAGTCCACAAGAGGTTTGCCCACTGAGCATTATTGATTTGTAACTTCCACCATAATTTACAAGAATAGGCATCTAAAGTATCACTTAATTCTCTAAAACCTAAACCATTTTCTTCCAATGGATAGCACATTCTTTTCCAAGACCTCCACCTTCTTTTTTCAGTTAAATCAGAATTTCCCCAGAAAAAATTAGATGCCAATTTTCCCATTGTTTTTAGAACTGATTTTGGGGGGTGTAAAACTCCAAATATGTGCGTTGGAATTGAAAGCATCACTGAATTTATCAAAATTATTTTACCTGCTGGACTCAACCACCTATTTTTCCAATTATTTATCTGTTTCTCCATTCTTTCAATTACTGGTTAGTAGTACACCCTCAGATTTCGACCAGTAAAAATTGGAACACCAAGATATTTAAAAGGAAAAGATCCCTTCGTCATCCCTAATGTTCTCCTAGCAATTTGAGAACACTGAGGAGGAGCCTTACATGACCAACATCGCACACATGTCTGGCTTACCAACATTGTGACCGAGGTTGCACATGCCTATCCAAGACAATAATGACTGACGTCATGCACATGTTTAGCTTACCGACAGTGTGACCAAGGTTGCACGTACCTATCCCAGACAAGAATGACCGACGTCGCACGCATATCTGGCTTACCGACAGTGAGACCAATGTCACACGTACATATCCCAGACAAGAATTACTGACGTCGTACACATGTCTGGCTTACCAACATTGTGATCGAGGACGTACGTGCCTGTCCCAGACAGGAATGACCAACGTCGCACGCATGCTTGGCTTACTGATGTTGTGATCGAGGTCGCACATGCCTATCCCATACATAATGACCGACGTCGCACGTATGTTTGGCTTACCGACGGTGTGATTGAGGTTGCACATACCTATCCTGGACAAGGATGAATGACGTCGCACACATATCTTGCTTACCAACGTTGTGGCCGAAGTCGCACATTCATATCCCAGACAAGAATTACCGACGTCACACGCATGTCTGGCTTACTGACGTTGTGACCGAGGTCACACATATCTATCCCAGATACAAATGACCAATGTTACACAAAGGTCTGGCTTACATACGTCGGTTGTTTTTGTGACGATGCGCCTGTAACTCTGGCAGACACGGTATTTAATTATAAGTATATAATAACAGATAACACTCTGGTGATGCACGATTTGAGATAATTGAATATGTATATATATATTATAATTTAGTTTTTAATATAACTAAAATATAATTTTAATTTTTTTAATACAACTCCATTTCTTTTATAATTAAAAGATTTCATATCTATGTTTTTAACTATGACTTTATGTTTATATTTTCAAATGAAATGAATTAAACGTAGAGTTCGAACAATACATGATCGTAGTCGAATATAAATAAATAAACTTTAGTTTTAACAGAATAAAATTTTATGTACTACTTATTCATATTTATATAAAATAATTTTATATACTACTTATTTTATATAATTATGACTAAGTGGAAAATACAATTTTATTTATTTGACACGGGACTAATTCCAAGGGTGACACATGTCAAATGTGACGTGGATAAGAGTTACTCTCTTAATATTTTCCATTTGACATGTGACCAATCCATTTCTTACTTCTATGTAAATAACTCTAAGTTACTTTAGAACATGTACTAGCATTGTGCAACATTTCACCAAAAAATTCACCTATTTAATATTTCTATATTTATGCAAAATACCAAAATTCATGTATTTTAGAGCAATGGATTATAGGGTAACACAATTTTGGGACATAATGTAATTTTTCAAGATTGTGTAGAAGTAATCAATGTTGACTTTCGAGGTCCTTCCATTCACACATAGATGCCCAGATTGCAAAATTGCAACTGTATATTATTGAAATAAATTTTGATGTTTCCAATTTCGTGATTCGACAACTCCAAATTTCTTAGAGGAACTTAAGTTCAAAAGGAAAAAACTTTACTCGTTACTCCAAATTGAAATCCGCTCGAACATGATGCTACCCTATACGCCCAAGTTTTATTTTCCAAGACCATAACTTAGTATTTATCAATAAACATGCACACAAATATATTTGTGATCTTTTCCGATTTACCATTTTTACTTCTATATAACCAACTCTAAGTTACTCTAGAGCATGTACTAGTGCTTTGCAACATTTCACCAAAAAATTAACCTATTTAATGTTTCTATATTTATGCAAGAATAAAAAAAATGATGTATTTTGGAACAATGGATTATAGGGTAACACAATTTAGGACCATGGTGTAATTTTTCCAAATTATGTAGAAGTAATCAATGTTGACTTTTGATGCCATTCCGTTCATCCATACATGCCCAAATTGCAAAATCGTAACTGTATATTATTGAATTGAATTTTGATGTTTCCAATTTCGTAATTCGATAACTCCAAATTTCTCGGAGGGCCTAAGTGAAAAAAAGTAAAAACTTTACTCGTAACTCCAAATTGAATTTCACTCGAACGTGATGCTGCCCTATATGCCCAAGTTTTATTTTCCAGGACCATAACTTAGTATTTATCAATAATCATGCACAAAAAAAATATTTGTAATCTTTTCCAATTTATCCTTTTTACTTCTATGTAACCAACTCTAAGTTACTCTAAACCATGTACTAGCGCTTTGCAACATTTCACCAAAAAATTCACCTATTTAATATTTTTATTTTTACGCAAAAATAACAAAAATTATGTATTTTAGAGCAATGGATTATAGGGTAATTAAATTTTGGGCCATAGTGTAAATTTTCAAATTTGTGTAGAAGTAATCAATGTTGACTTTCGATGCCCTTCCATGCACCCATACATGCCCAGATTGCGAAATTGCAACTATATATTATTGAATTGAATTTTGATGCTTCCAATTCCATGATTTGACAACTCCAAATTTCTTAGAGGAACCTAAATGCAAAAAGTAAAAACTTTACTCGTAACTCCAAATTGAAATCCGCTCAAACGTGATATTACCCTATAAACCTAAATTGTATTTTCCAAGACTATAACTCAGTATTTATCAATAAATATGCACAAGAATATATTTCTAATATTTTCCGATTTCCCTTTCTTACTATTATGTAATCAACTCTAAGTTACTCTTTTTTTTTAATTAAATCCACCTGTGATGGTGGGGGGTTTGGCAGACCCCTACCCATTTATTAATAAAAAGGTGAGTACAAAGAGAGAGGGGGGCTTAATACCGTACCTCTGTGGAAACAACTGATGATCATAAAAACTAAACATCAATCTCTAAGTTACTCTAGAACATGTACTAGCACGTTGCAACATTTCACCAAAATTTTCACCTATATAATGTTTCTATATTTATGCAAGAATAAAAAAATCATGTATTTCAGAGCAATGGATTATAGGGTAACACAATTTAGGGTCATAGTGTCATTTTTCCAGATTGTGTAGAAGTAATTAATGTTGAATTTTAAGGCTCTTCCGTCATCCATACATGCCCAAATTGCAAAATCACAATTGTATATTATTGAATTAAATTTTGATGTTTCCAATTTCGTGATTCGACAACTCCAAATTTCTTGGAGGGCCTAAGTGCAAAAAGTAAAAACTTTACTCGAAACTCCGAATTGAAATCCGCTTGATCGTAATGCTACCCTATATGCCCAAGTTTTATTTTCCAAGACCATCACTTAATATTTATCAATAAAAATGCACAAAAAATATTTGTAATCTTTTCCGATTTACCTTTTTTACTTCTATGTAACTAACTCTAAGTTACTCTAGAACATATACTAGCGCTTTGCAACATTTCACCAAAACGTTCACCAAAACATTTCACCAGTTCCACCGTCCGACTGTCACCAACATTCTTGGCCTTGGCTCCAATGTTCTCGGCCTTAGCTCTGCCACTCTCGGCCTTATCACCATCATTCTCCGATATGCCTCCGCCTTCTCCGCCTTGTCACTGCCTTCTCCGCCTTGTCACCGCCATTCTATGCCTTGTCTCTACCGTAGCTGCATCGTTCTCCACTGTGGATCTGCTGCTCTCCGACTCTGCTCTGCCATCCTCTTGAAATATGTGTGTTTCTATTTTTGTAAATCTTCTTGATGTATTATCTTTACAGCTCAAATGTACTTTATTTGTTCTAATAGATGAATTGAAATATTGGTTGTTTTAACTAGTTTCTTGTTGCTGTTTATCTGAGTTTTGGTTGGAAACTTTTGGCAGGAAACTCTAGGATCTGTACAAGGTAGTTTTTTAAAAAATACTGGAAATAAAATGTGCGATGTCGCACTACACTCGTTCTAAATCTTTTATTGCGGTTAAATTTTCTCAAAAATTGAAAATTGGGAATCGATGTTGCATCTGCATTGCTTATGATTTTTTTACTACGGCTAAAGCACAACCGAGGTCGCATGCCCTTCTTTCCAGAATCGAGGTAAAAGGTTTTTTTTACCACGGTTGTAAAAAAACCTACTTTTTTACTCCGCCAGTATTTACCTCAAATTTTTTGCCTAAAAACCGAGGTAAAACCCCATGTATAACCGATGTAAAAGGTGTTGTTTCTTGTAGTGTTTGTGCAATGTCTCAGTATGAATCGTGGAGAAATTGGTTGTCTTACAATAATATAGTATTTACTTTCTGATGAAATAAAATAACCCTTGAACATAAATTGCCAATAAATGTGAAAATATATTCAAATATATATGGTTCATGTGAAAATGAACGATTATTTGTATTTAACATTCATTGCCTACGTCGTACGGCATCCATGCTAAGAGTCCATGGTAACTCTCTTCGTCCTATTAAAACAAATACACATGAAACAAAATTTATGTCAGAATTCGACAGTCCCAGAATGATATACACATAATATTGTCAAGTGCAAGTGACAATAATCCGAACATGGAAAAGGTACCTTTACTGAAGAAAAGCGATTTCGCTTGGTTTCTAAAGCAATGTCGATTAAACCGATGGACATGTGACATTGGACATTATAAATGGGGATGTCAGTTCTGGAGAGTGTAACGTCACACAAAATTCGGCTTTATATCATATAGGGCAACGATAATCTATGATTTTTCCACAATCCTAACAAATAAGACATTATTTTGGAAAGATAAACATTGTAAATTATATAACATGTAACATAATCATCATACTCTATGAATATATTCAAACAATGGTCATTGTGGAAAAAAACATATATAGTTGAGGAGATGCCAAAATGAACTATCTCAATTTATTTGAACTCGGAAATGCTTCATCCTAGAGTAACTGTTGATATTTGATAATAGAAATTGGATTGGGTTCTTTAGTGTGTGTAATGGTGTTAAGGGAAAGGATGGCATAGAGTTGTGTTGAGAGCAAATGTGTTGGAGATGAGAAATAATTATGTTGGTGCTGGATATTATTGTAATGAGATAGGTTTGGGGGGAAATTTTGGTTCAAAATTTTGGCTCAAAATTTCAGTTCCCACTGGACATTTCCAATCGGAGCAAAATTGCATGGATGTCAGCCACATATTCATTTCATGCGACTAGCATTTGAAAAATCGGATGAGTGGGATCAAAGTACAATTTTATGATATCATCAAAGTAATCATCTACAATTTACGCTACACGATTTACTAGTACTTTTTAAAACTTGATGGACGGAATTTTATTAGCTTTTAATTTCATAACAAACCTAGAATAATAAATTTCATGTGATTCCATGTGGTGGAAATGATCTTTCTCATAACGCTTATAGTAAGGGTATTAATGGAATACTCCAAAAATGACGGACAATAACCCTAGTTTGGGGACGGGCCCTTGCCATCCCCCAGTCAAACTATAATCATCATTAGTCATGAGAAAGAAACTGGCATGATCCCACAGAAAATTATGCGGGTTCATCCTGAATGAACCATGTATACTTATAAGTAATCATCTACAATTTACTCTACACGATGTACTAGCGCTTTTTAAAATATGATGGACGGAATTTTATTAGCTTTTAATTTCATAAAAAACCTAGAATATTGAATTTTATGTGATTCCATGTGGTGGAAATGATCTTTCTCATAACGCTCATTGTAAGGACATCAATGGAATACTTCAAAAATGATGGACGATTACCCCGATTCGGGGACGGGCCTTGCCATCCCCTAGTCAAACTATAATCACCATTTGTCATGACATAGAAACTGACATGATCCCACAGTGAATTACACATGTTCATCCTGAATGAACCATGTATACTTATAAGTAATCATCTACAATTTACTCTACACAATATACTAGCAATTTTTAAAATTTGATGGACGGAATTTTATTAGCTTTTAATCATAAAAAACCTATAGTATTAAATTTCATGTGATTCCATGTGGTAGAAATGATCTTTCTCATAACACTTATTGTAAGGGTATAAATGTAATACTCCAAAAATGACGGACGATTACCCCAGTGTGCGGACGGGACCCTTGCCACCCCCAGTCAAACTCATAAGAATGCAATTTAGATCACTGGGTAACTCTAATTTTTTATTTAATCCTCCCCCACCATCTTTGAGGAACCAAAGTGTAAAATCAGAAAAGTTTAAAAGCTATCTTAAAATTGATTCCGATCGAACCAGACATTAATATAGGTCATGAACTATTGTTAATTTAAATTTAACTTATCCGATGCTCATGACCCTGACCCCGAAGGGGTTTGGGAAGTTTCTTGAAGCAGAGGAACTTGAGATTGGGGATACACTGTACTTCGAGCTTATAAATGGTGCATGTCATGCAGTTTCCGTGTTGTCATTCTTCCCCTCAAACATTAGAGGGCTGACTAGAACTTCATATATATGACTATTTATTTAAAACTAATTTTCTCATATTTGGATGAATTTTAATTGGGACGTATATTAATTATATTAGATATCTTAAAATTAAAATTTTTTTGTTTAAAGTTATTCAATGTTTAGTATTTAACAAAACATGTTACTCAATATCATTCAAAAAGTTTGTATATAAATTGTAATTGTTGATCGGCTGGGTGGCAAGCTGAAATAATTATTAGGCCCATATATATGCGACGTCGGTCTCAGGTCGGTATGTTTTCGTATGTACCAATATACGTGCGACATAGCACTGTATGAAGCGGACATCAGAATCTGGTCAACATGACGTCATTCCAAAACAAGTATAAATATGGTAACCCTAGCAGAGAGTTTAAGCTTTACTTCACAAGTTTCCCACGAACTTCACGGTCTCCACCTTCCACCCTTCTCTTGTGTATTGGAAAAAAAGTTTTTTCTAATCTCCTAACACATAAGTTTTGTAATTCTTACTTCACAATGTCAGATCTGTTGTCCATGAATTTATTTAGTTTACCCCACTTTCTAGATTTTGTTTCGAATTTAAGAGAGTGTGAACTTTCCTTCACTTTGAGCGTTGTACTATGTTTTTGTGTGTCTCCAAAGGGTTTTTTAAATGTCATATTGATGAAGCTTCATTTTTTTTGGTTTGATATGTTTCTTCCCATATCAATCTCTGATATCTGCGATGTCGGTAGTCAGTCTAACACAGTTTGGTTCATTTGATACTTGTGCAACCTGACATATTTTATTTTCCAAGTTGCTGATTCTTCGGTTTATTACGTTGGATGTATCTTGGTATTGTGTCGATTTACTGTTTGGTGTATCCGACACAAAATCGAGATCACATTTTCATGTCGACCAAATCAACGCTTTGTACCTAGATGCACCTGCAATGCTTATTGTGACGTCGCACACGACATTCCATAGTGTTGTTCATCACTTCACATTTTCACTTATGATGTAATGACTGGTGAAGGATCGTCAGATCGACCCTTTTTTAAGGTATTTCACCTATTTACACTCACACACACAAACACACACACACATATTTACAAACAAAACTCCACACTTCGTAAAAACTAATACATCTACTTTTTGTACAGTTCACCACACAACGGAGGCACCCAGAGCCTTTTTTCTTCGACATTGAACATTATTCGATGGCTATTGATAGCCCACATTTTTTACTGCACTTTGAAGCAGCTGAACTTTGGGAAAATACCAACTTTGGTAAGCTTTTTAAATAAATTTTATTTGTTGACAATTGCATATGTATATACATATATTTACATATATATATATATATATATATATATATTTAACAATATTTGTTAGGGTGACTTAGTACATCTCATAGGAGATTGGGCCCGTATTGTTGACTGAGAAGATCTCCGTAGTGCTGAGGTGCTACGGGATAGAGTGGCATATGAACTACTTGGGGGATGGGAGGGTTAAGGCCTTTTCCCCCAAAGGGTTTTGGCGAGTTCCTTAGGGGAAAACACCTATGCATCGAGGACACCTTGTTCTTCGAGGTGATACAAGCTAGGGGGTCAATCATCTTCAAGGTCATCATTGTTCGAGCTGATTGAGTGTATTGTAGTATTTGTTGTGTTGGAACTAAGACATTTCTTATTCAAATTAAATTATGTACTATATAATTGTAAGGATATTTTTATCACTACTGGTTTTCTAATTATTTGTCTATCTTATTCGAACATTGAACAAAATGGGTACTGGTTATGTTTAAATTCGGGCAGGATTTGTAGGTGTTTGTAGCACAATGGTTGCTAGTAACAATTGTGCCTAACTAACCTTTATTTAACGTTCCCCCAAGTTAATAGTGAGGATGGGATATTAGGAGAAGAGAGACGCCAAAGACAACGGCGAAAAGCGCACGACCTCTATTTTATTCTATTTTATTTTCGCCTGACTGTGAAATTCTTTACTTTAACTTGTCAGTTACATATACGCGACATTGCTAATCATTAGCAATACCTATCGACATTAATGACATATCTAGCAAGTTCGGGCAAGCTTTTCACACAACATATGCGACGTTGTACGTTATTTAGTAACATTATTTACTTCATTTTTTAACCTTTTACTTCGGTTCAAATAATAACCAATTCAAAAAAGAAAATATTTACTTAGATTTTTTTATAACCGAGGTTATTAATATGTTTTACATTGAAAAAAATAACAAAGGTAAAAGATTTTTTTATCTCGGTTATTTGGTGTTTACAAGAAAACCAAGGTAAAAGGGGCGAAGTTTTTTTTTTTAATTGAAACCACCAGTAGGTGGGGGGATTCTATTATGGCTCCCCTTACCATCAGATTGGGATTTAATTCCCGTGAAACCAGTCCAGTAGATGTATACAAGAGAGAATTGGACACTAGTTGTCGCAATTCTTGCGGCATAATGTATGCCAATATCAAAAGAGGCCTGTACATGGAAAATAAGGCGACTATCCCAACATATAAGCTAATCGTTTAACCGGAAATGCCCTTCTATTTGTGTACACCTCCACCCCTAGTGTTGATGTACACTCCAGCCTAGCATTTCCGGTTCTACGCCCTGATCCTTCTCCAAGAGTAGTGTGTGTCCTTCAAAAGTATTTCCTTTAGCTGTGGGATGCATGTAGGATCCGCGAAATGTTGTGGATCCCTTCTTTGTTGTCCTTACTTTGCCAAGAAATCTGCTGCACCATTGATTTCTCTATAGATGTGACTAGCTTTTAATCATCATTAGTTGGTGGCTCATGGGTACTTTTCATCACATTTGTATAAAAGGCCATTTGAAAGGATGGAAGAATATGTAGAAGGCCATTCATAATAAAATGGTAGTAGATAAAGGCCATGGACTCTACATCGTGGTAGTAGAAGGATTAAGCAAAAGATAGGTGGAATTAAAGTTCAAAGAGGCCAAGCAAGATATAGAGGATTGTTGTCTGAGAGTTGCACAAATTTTGAGGAGAGTTCTGAGAGGAATTATCCCTTAAGGTTGGTTCCATTGGATTTTTCATCTTGAGCGCTAGGAAGTCAACTACAAGAACTCTCAAATCGAACTAACGGTTCATCTGTAGCCGAGCAAAGAAGTCAGTCGGACAAACCAGCAACAGGTGGCACAACCTGTTAATGGCCACCACGAGGGTAAGCCACACACAGATCACACCATGCCACATGACATGTGTCAGTAGTGTTTGGCACAAGTAGTGCCAAATTCCGGAACGGGTCGTGCTAACTTCGGCTAGCCATGTGCTCAAGTTGCCTTTTTTCACTCCAAATTTAGATAAGTATGGGCGTAGACTGACGGGCCGGGCGGTCGTCGCGCCCGCCTGTGCAAAAGATAATTTATAAGCCCTTTTTGCTTACTTTCTACAACTAGGTAGATAGTGGCAAATCGGGGTCGTCCAATGAGAAGAGGGATCTTCCTAAGCGTCTAAGCACACAAATGGTTGATATACTAGGCTAGGAGTAACTATATATACACACACTTAAAAGCAAGTAAAAAGGGGGGGGGGGGGGTTGGTTGGTTGGTTGGTTCCTAAGTTACGAAAGTAAAAAGACAAGATAACTAGCAACGTCAATTGACTATGCTAATCATCAAACGAAACTAAGAAAAGGGGTTTTAAACTACAAAGATAAAATGCCTTGGGGGCAACGGATATCCACTTCCACATCTAATGTAGTTCATCGAATCATTCACACATTCCATCATATAGCATTCATGACCCAACGCTCACACACCCATCTAGCAAGTACCACAACACACACATCACAAGGAGTTCTAAGTTCATGCTTATAGATCTTCATGCAAAGGCGCTACGGAATTCGTCACGTTCCTACACCTAAGCAATTCAACCACACAAGCACTACCTATGCTCAAACAACTCATGGCATACATGCAGTGAAACTCACCGTCAAGAATACATAAACGCCAAATAACAAATGCTTCAAGAATGAATTTAAATCATCTATCCAATACTTCAACTACTTTTCGTGGAGACTAAACTCCTATCCTTCTTAGTTCGTAGTTTGCGAGAGTGAGTTCGACATCTCTCGTCAAACCTCACCAATGACTCCCGAGTCGCGACCACGACTCAAGGTGTCATTGGTGGCATTTAGCACGAAGGACCAACAAGCTTGGCAATGCTTATGACCACTACACCGTGACTAAGCATTAAACCAATTCATGCAATTACACGAGATTGGATGAACGTGCACGCACATTCATCCACGAGCATATGACTCTCTCGTTTGCTACACAAATGAACATGACGAAGAGTTCGACATCAATAACATTCATCTAGCACATTGTCAACACACTAACACATTCAAAAGCTCTAATTCACACTCATACATTCCTAACAAGAACAGGGGGGAAATTAACCCAAATCCCCCAAACCCTAGCTAGCAATTCGTACAAGCATTTAATATCATCAAGCTCTCAACAACATCAATGCAATCAACAATTAACATTCAAAGCACAATAAATGCACAATAGCAAAAACATCAAATAGATAGATAGAAATGAATTCTTGCTACATAGATAATGGAAGCTTCAATCCTTTGCTCCCAAGAACAAGAACTACTCTAGCACAACAAAAGACATAATTAAACTAAGAGAAAGCTAAGAAAAGAAAGAAGAGAAAAACCTAGAATTTTCGCCCAAAACCAGAGAGAAAAGCGGGCTGGGAAAGCTGGAGAAGAAGAGGAAAAGAGATGGTATTTATAGTGCAAAGAAAATAAGAATGATTTCTGGCCGCCCGTTGGTCGCGACTCGCGATGGTGTCGCGACGGGGTCGCGACGGCAGCCACAGTTTTGCATTGTTTCTTTGTCTTCTTCATAGCCATCCCTCTCAATCTTCAAGTCTTCAACAGCTCCAAAATGGTCTTCAACGGCCTCCGGTCTTCATGTCTTCGAAGTGAGTATCCAAAAGTCTTCGAAAGTATAGTCTTCAATGTCTTCCGGTCTTCGTTGCTTCCGTGTTCTTCCCTTGTCACACAAAATCCACTTAAAAGAGGTAAAAGAGTACAAAGTTGCTTTTGCCTCTCCTAAGTGAATTTCAAGGTAAAACACAAGCTCTTGATAATAAAAGAGCACAAAAGTGATCCTAAATACTACTAAATAATGCGTCTAACATGGACACATCAAACCTCCCCACACTTAAACCTTACTCGTCCTCGAGTAAGAAAAGATTTAAGCATACGGAGGAAATGGCATATCCACATCCTAAAACCCCCAAAATAACCACACAAAATGGACATATCAAACCTCCCCACACTTAAACCTTACTCGCCCTCGAGTAAGAAAAGATTCAAGCATACGGAGTAAATGATATATCCAAAACCTAAAATAATCCCCCAATCAAAGCCTCACAAAAACTCTCAATATCAAAAATCCCAAAATAAAAGCTCACATGAGAATTTTTTCACACACACATCCCCAATCCTAAATCTAACCAAACCTACCACTTATCAATTCACTACCCATAAAAATATTTCACAGCCCAGAATTGATATTCCCAGAATCCAATGACACAAAATGAAGCTAAAACCATAGAGGAAGTTTTAAACACATGCTTCACTTAATGCCAATATATCAACCAAAAACGAAGTATAAAGAGATAAGGAATTTCATAACCATACTTCGTTTCCTAACCCACTAAGCTACCCAAACCCAAGAGGTCTATAGATGTTGAGCTACCCGATCCATCCGTGTGACAACCGCAACCTTATGACTCCAACGCCGGTAAATGAGTGAAATCATAGCATTTTTCAATTTCTTTAAATTTCTCTCATTTTGCCTAGGAGCTCTTTCGAGTTTTCATCCTAGCCACACATCATGTTTCTTTAGCTCACATCTCACCTTTTTCCGCACATTTTAGCCTCTCATTTTTTCCTAGGCTGCCCTTTAAGGGTTTTCGACCTAACCGGGCCCCCAATGTTGCCTAAGTTGCCCTCTCGGGTTTTCAACTTAGCGGGCTTTCTTTTTCTTTTTTTTTTCCAATTTTTTTTTCTTTTTGTTTTTCTATTATTTTTTTCTCATGTTTTTCCAATGAAAAGTAGCAAAAAGCATTCCAAAACAATCTAGCATGCATATGAGTCCTCTAACCCCTCCCCACACTTAAAACATTACATTGCCCTCAATGTAAACACGTAAGGCAAGAAGAATAAAAATCAAGGTAAGGGAGTTAGAGTGACACCCGTGTCTCCGCAAATTCGCCGGTGATATGGCGATATCCAAGTACTTGGATGGTCCCGAGATAGGTTTCGGAACCGGAAGGGTGAGCAAAAATGCCGTAGAAGAACTCACCCCTCGAGAAAAGCATTGTCTCCATGGCGCCATTTGATCAAGACTACACCACGAAGAACACATTAAACTCACAAGTACATAAGGATATGTAATACTAGGTTTAGCATCAAGAGTTAATAACCATAGTATTGTCAAAGAACAACCAATCAACCCTCAATCACCACTATAAGATTATGCATGAAAAATATCCAACATATATTGACATGTATACAAGCATCATTATAGGATAAGAATTTATGGTCACAATGATGTAGTCGGCATACTACAATCAACAAATGTACTATAAAGATGCAAGAATGTTCATATGCCAATATATATAGGATGGTGGAAGAAATGAGAGGTATGTGATGTTCTTGGGAGTGTTGGGTGGAGAAGAAGGAAGGATCATGCAATGTTTAAAATCATTTGGAAACTTGGAAGCTTGGAAATTTGAAATCCGGGCTCAAAATATTTTCAACAGTGTCTGAGCTCGTCGCGACTTGCGACGGGGTTGGTCGCGACTCGCGACGAGCCTCGCGGAAAGTTGAGTCCGGGAGGTCAAAATGTTCTGAGCTCGTCGCGACTCGCGACGAAGTGTGTCGCGACTCGCGACGAGCCTCGCGAAGTCATCGCGACTCGTGGAAAGTGGAGTCCGGAAGCTCAAAATTGTCTGAGCTCGTCGCGACTCGCGACGAAGTGTGTCGCGACTCGCGATGAGCCTCGCGAGGTCATCGTGACTCGCGGAAAGGTGAGTCCGAGAGCTCAAATTTTTCTGAGCTCGTCGCGACTCGCGATGAAGTAGGTCGCGACTCGCGACGAGCCTCGCGAAGTCATCGCGACTCGCGGAAAGTTGGCGCTGGGAGTGGATTTTGCTCCCCTGTTCGTCGCGACTCGCGACGAAGCCCATCGCGACTCGCGACGGCAGGGTATCCCAGGCTTAAAATTTTTTTCTGTTTTCTTACCAACTGTCCAAGCTTGCTTCCCTCGTTCATTGATCTCGTTCCTTCATCTCCTTCATTGCAATGTACTTCATGTTGCTACAAAATCATAGAAAAACATTCCATAAAAAGAACAAAACAAAACAACAACAAAAACAAACTAAGAAACACAAACTAAGAAACAAAAACTAAAAGAAATGACGAATTTATTTAACGTCGTCGGCACGACGAAGCTCCGTATTTTTAAGGTCGTCGGCATGACCCTAATGTTATCCGTATGGTGAAGGCTTGAAGCTCTTCACCATGAGCATCCAAAATAAGAGAGGTGGGGGCACAAAACTTCCAAGAGGAAAGTCTTGTGGAGGTGGAGATGGTTCAAAGGGAATTAAGTGGTTAGGGAGCTTGGGATAGTCTTTTGGCCCCTCTCTCGTTTCCCTCAAAACTTCCGAAGATATTAGAGTTGGTTCACTAGGTGGGAGAAAGGGTGACAATGCTAATGGATGATGTGGCACTATCACCTCTTCCTCCATTTTTCTATCCTCTACAACCAACTCCTCATCCCTTTCAAACTCAAAATCATTTTATTGGTGACCTCACTCACCGAATCATCGAATTCAAGTTGGGATGGTGTATTTTTGGAATCACGAGCTTCCATTCGGGCCAATACCTCTAATATGTTCTTCACATGCCCCTCAATGGCCTCAACACTAGAGGAGAGCTGGGTATCCGGCTCTTCACTAGTAAAGGAGTTCAAGTTTGCTATGGTATTTAAGACATCCTCACGTGTCAAACTTGAACTTCCTTGTTGGGCTTGGTTTTCGGGTATGGTATAGGGTGGTGATGGCCAACTAGGTTGCTCGTAATATTGGTTTTCCGGCTCATTCTCATACCACAAATCCGGACTACCACTCCATTCCGGATTGTAAGAGTTGTGGTATGGATAGCATTCATGAGCTTCTTGCCCTTGAAAACCAATATCTCCTACCTCTTGATAGCACTCTTCATAGTACCCATGGTTTTGGAAACCAAGGGTTCTTTCTCGGTCATAGTGCTCTTCCCACAACAAAGGGCAAGATTCGGTAGGATGATCGGAATGACACATCCTACAAAACCTTGCTTGTTGAGCCTCTCTTCTCATCGTGAGTTCCCTCAAGGTGAGACGCTCCATTAAGAAATTTTTTTTATTTTTTTATTTTTTCAAAAGTTCGGAATCATAGTGCAAGGATTCTCGATAAAATAAATTACCAAGAACTCAAGCAATACCTACTCCGAACAAAAACAACCACCAAGTAGTGGAAAATAAAAACAACTAGCTAATACACAACCAAATACACCTAAATACTTAAGAATAAATGCCTCTTCCCCGGCAACGGTGCCATTTTGATGGGCCGGGCGGTCGTCGCGCCCGCCTGTGCAAAAGATAATTTATAAGCCCTTTTTGCTTACTTTCTACAACTAGGTAGATAGTGGCAAATCGGGGTCGTCCAATGAGAAGAGGGATCTTCCTAAGCGTCTAAGCACACAAATGGTTGATATACTAGGCTAGGAGTAACTATATATACACACACTTAAAAGCAAGTAAAAAGGGGGGGGGGTTGGTTGGTTGGTTGGTTCCTAAGTTACGAAAGTAAAAAGACAAGATAACTAGCAACGTCAAGTGACTATGCTAATCATCAAACGAAACTAAGAAAAGGGGTTTTAAACTACAAAGATAAAATGCCTTGGGGGCAACGGATATCCACTTCCACATCTAATGTAGTTCATCGAATCATTCACACATTCCATCATATAGCATTCATGACCCAACGCTCACACACCCATCTAGCAAGTACCACAACACACACATCACAAGGAGTTCTAAGTTCATGCTTATAGATCTTCATGCAAAGGCGCTAAGAAATTCGTCACGTTCCTACACCTAAGCAATTCAACCACACAAGCACTACCTATGCTCAAACAACTCATGGCATACATGCAGTGAAACACACCGTCAAGAATACATAAACGCCAAATAACAAATGCTTCAAGAATGAATTTAAATCATCTATCCAATACTTCAACTACTTTTCGTGGAGACTAAACTCCTATCCTTCTTAGTTCGTAGTTTGCGAGAGTGAGTTCGACATCTCTCGTCAAACCTCACCAATGACTCCCGAGTCGCGACCACGACTCAAGGTGTCATTGGTGGCATTTAGCACGAAGGACCAACAAGCTTGGCAATGCTTATGACCACTACACCGTGACTAAGCATTAAACCAATTCATGCAATTACACGAGATTGGATGAACGTGCAACGCACATTCATCCACGAGCATATGACTCTCTCGTTTGCTACACAAACGAACATGACGAAGAGTTCGACATCAATCACATTCATCTAGCACATTGTCAACACACTAACACATTCAAAAGCTCTAATTCACACTCATACATTCCTAACAAGAACAGGGGGGAAATTAACCCAAATCCCCCAAACCCTAGCTAGCAATTCGTACAAGCATTTCATATCATCAAGCTCTCAACAACATCAATGCAATCAACAATTAACATTCAAAGCACAATAAATGCACAATAGCAAAAACATCAAATAGATAGATAGAAATGAATTCTTGCTACATAGATAATGGAAGCTTCAATCCTTTGCTCCCAAGAACAAGAACTACTCTAGCACAACAAAAGACATAATTAAACTAAGAGAAAGCTAAGAAAAGAAAGAAGAGAAAAACCTAGAATTTTTGCCCAAAACCAGAGAGAAAAGCGGGCTGGGAAAGCTGGAGAAGAAGAGGAAAAGAGATGGTATTTATAGTGCAAAGAAAATAAGAATGATTTCTGGCCGCCCGTTGGTCGCGACTCGCGACGGAGTTCGTCGCGACTCGCGACGGTGTTGGTCGCGACTCGCGATGGTGTCGCGACGGGGTCACGACGGCAGCCACAGTTTTGCATTGTTTCTTTGTCTTATTCATAGCCATCCCTCTCAATCTTCAAGTCTTCAACAACTCCAAAATGGTCTTCAACGGCCTCCGGTCTTCATGTCTTCGAAGTGAGTATCCAAAAGTCTTCGAAAGTATAGTCTTCAATGTCTTCCGGTCTTCGTTGCTTCCGTGTTCTTCCCTTGTCACACAAAATCCACTTAAAAGAGGTAAAAGAGTACAAAGTTGCTTTTGCCTCTCCTAAGTGAATTTCAAGGTAAAACACAAGCTCTTGATAATAAAAGAGCACAAAAGTGATCCTAAATACTACTAAATAATGCGTCTAACATGGACACATCATAGACCGTTCCGTTTCACATGGTCTACACCGTTCCAAGTCCAAGATGTTAAGACCAGCCCATGGGATTTGAAGAATGAAGCAGATCGTGCCATGAAATAAAGAAAAATGAGGATCTAATTGATTGCATGTGCCAAACGACACGGAGTGCAGATCGAAAGTGCAAAAATGGAGCTCCAGACGACGGCTTGAGTTGAATGACACACACTGCACCAGTACGACCGTTCAAAGACCGGTACCCTACACTAGCACGAGCCCATGCAACCCATGCCAAATATTCCATCCCACACTAGCATGAGCCGTGCCATCAGCAGCGCCCCATGTCAGGCGGCGGCTGCTAGGGGTTTGTCCTATTTTGGGCATGGTTTTAGGCCCAATCCCCTACTACTGCAAATATAACCTTAGTCCACTAGGGGTAAAATCTTTGGATAAATTTTTAAGTTTATTTTATGGATTTGAAGAGTAACTTAGAGAGAGAAACACTCTCTCTTCTCTCTTGGTTCTTTCTCTTTTCCCTTTTTATTTTGCTTGTACCCAAAAATGTGGAATTCAATGAAATGTCCAGAACAGCCCATGGAGCATGAAGAATAGTGTGGATTGAGCCAAGAAATTGAGCAAAAAATAAAACCTGGTTGACGGCCCGTGTTAAACGACATGAGGTTCGGATCAGAAGTGTAAAAATGAAGCTCCAAAGGATGGCCCGCACAGTTGACACAGACTATGCTGGCACGACCGTGCCAAGACCAGTGCCCCATGCCAGCATGAGCTACACAGCCTATGCCAAGACCAATGCCCTGCGCCACCACGAGGCCACGTCAGTGGCACGAGCAATGCCCATTGCGATGCCTCGTGTCAGTGGGGGCTGCTAGGGTTTTAGCCTATTTTGGGCATATTTTAGGCCTGATCCCTTACTACTATATATAAAGCCTTTACTCTACTAGGTTTTATATCTTAGATCATATTTGGGATTTCAAGAGTAGCTTAGGGAGAGAAAACACTCTCCCTTCTCTCTAGGTTCTTTCTCTTTCTTTTCTTTATTTTGCTTTTGCCCAACAATGTGGAATTTAATGAAATACTTGAATTCCATGTTTAAGGTGTAGTTCTAAAGCCTGGGGATAATATTTTTATTCATGTGTTGTGATATGCACTATTTCGTATGCTTTAACCAACGCATTTGACATAGTTTTAGTTACGTTTGGTTGATGGTTTGGCGATATTAGTTCAGTTTACATAACAAGGGGTTCAGACAACCATGTTTGATTTTCTATTCTAAATCCTGAATTTTGTATACTTAATTAGTGATTCTTGACATATCATGTTCACAGGCTCCTTGGTCTTTATTTTGAGTACCTTTAGTAGGTCGCCCGTGAATGCTATTTTTGTTATATTACATTCTTACGAAGGCTGTTTATCTTTAACGGTAGAAGATTTGAAGGCCATTGATATTTGAATGGTATCAGATGAAGACCACGAATATCAATGTATGGTAGAAGGAGATTGAAGCCAAAGATATAGATGGCGTCGAAGTTCAAGACGACTAAGGGAGAAAATGATGAATCATGGTCTGAGAAGTGTTGGCTTAGTCCGAGAACAATCCAGAAAGAGTTAGCCTTCAAGGCAGGTTCCATTGGATTTGTTTTCTTAAGTACTACAAAATCAACTACAAAAACTCCAAGTCATGCTAATGGTTCACCTGTGGAAAGCAAACAATGTTCAAGCAACAAAGCACCAGTGGCCGGTCACGGTCCACCCATGGTCAAGCACCATCGGCCTGTGACAAAGCACACGGCCCGTACTACACGAGGGACACTAAAGAATCCGTGAAGACCAGCACAAGCTCTTTACGAAGCAAAGAGACGGGCCGTGACAAAGACCTCGGACAGTGAGAGGTCGTTTCCATACCTCTCAAAGTTAATACTTTTAAGCCCTAAATGCTTCCTATCTACAATAAAGTAAATAATGG
Organism: Rubia yunnanensis; assembly: GCA_037428765.1. Taxonomy (NCBI): domain Eukaryota; kingdom Viridiplantae; phylum Streptophyta; class Magnoliopsida; order Gentianales; family Rubiaceae; genus Rubia; species Rubia yunnanensis. The sequence continues at coordinate 57,881,633 of CM075064.1, read as the reverse complement.
CAAGTTGGGGTCGTCCACGAAAAGAGGGATCTTTTCAAGTGTTTAAACATATACAGGAGAAGACATACTAGAACTTTACATACATAGATATATATATATATATATATATATATGTAAATAAGAATGTAAATAAGGCAGGGGGGGGGTTGGTTGGTTTGATCCTAAATTATGAAATTGAAATACAACTAGCAAAGCAAGAGGACTATGTTAATCATGCAATACAACTAAAGATACGATGTAAATGATAATTAACAGAGCCTTGGGGGCAATCGATTTCCACTTCCAAAATTCATATAGCTCATTAATTCATTCGCTCGTTCAATTACATTTATTGTCTATGGGGAATGTATCATTTCTCATTCAAGGATCAATATTCGTTCCTCCTTAAGAGTAATTTGCAAAGACAAACAACTACCATTTGCAAATCTCGTTGACGATCACCCTAGACAAACAACGACCACAGGGGTATTTCAACAACGGCATTATAAACGAAGGACCATAGATTTGACAACAAGCCTTTGACCAAAGACATAGCCGTTTAACCAAACATAGCATTCATTAGGCTAAACCTAGAACAAACCACACTAAAGGTTCAACCTTTTATTGCATCTATAGGATAAATATGAGAACAAACCACATTAACATACTCATCTAGCAAGAATTACCGCACATTATACTCGAGAAGTTCTAAGGTCATGCTTGTAGATTTTCATGCAAAGAGCTAAGGAATTCGTCACGTTCCTAACACCCTAACACCCCAATCATGCAAATACTTCCTATTCTCAAACCTCCCATGACATAAGTGAAGTAAAACATAGCATTAAGAACTCATGAATGCTAAGTAATAAAGGCTTCAAGAATGAGTAAAACAATCTATTCACTACTTCAACTACTTGTTGTGAAGATAAATATTCCATCCTTCTTAGATAGTAGTTTGCAAGAGTGAATTCGACATCTCTTGTCAAACCTCACCAATGACTCCCTTAGTCGAAAAATGACTAAAGGTATCCCATTGATGGCATTGAACATGAAGAATCAACAAGCTTCACAACACTTATAAACACTACACAGTGTCTAAGCATTTAACCAATTCATGCATTTACACAAGATTAGTCAAGAACGATCGACATTTATAGACTTATCTCATATGCTACCTAACAACAAGTTCAACATCATCACATCCATCTAGAAATTATCAACACATGAACATCATTTAGAAGCTCTAACTCATGATCTTGGATTCCACATTAAATACACTCCATCCATAGGGGGTTGTTTCGCAACCCTCTTCCCGAAAGGGACTACCCTGGAAAATAAATTCACCCAAATTTTGTGACCACCACAAGGAGCAAGGCCACAATATGAATGAATGTACTCACATGAAATAGGAAATTAAAAGATACGTAAGAGAGGTTTTGCTCCCATCCATAGGGGGCTACTTGAACGACAAGAGGTATGAATAATACGTGCTCCTTATCACAGTAAGACCTATGCAATTAGTTCAAACTCTCATATCCACTGGCTATCTGGTGGAACCCCCCATGCTCTATCAAAGGATGGTAAAGCAGTAGGTGGTTCTCCCACCTTCGATGCCCCTAACGCGGGAGCTGAATAGGTTAATTGGGCCTTTAGGCCATGTTACAGCTTCCCGCTTCAGTCCCGCGATAGTAACAACCCGATGGCCTAGTGATGTGAAACCACCCAAAGGGCTTGCCATGTATAGTAACGATTCGGACCCCCAGAAGTTTATATGAATTTGAGGAACTTCAATGAACAGCTGACATGTAAGTTGGTCAGAAGCTACCTTTGAGGAAAAGCACAGGAGTGGATTAACAAGTTGGGCAGGGGGTCACTACATTCGTAAAGAAACTTCACAAGGGACATTTTGGGAAAATTCTTCCAATAGAAAAGGTTACGAAGACCGTAATTGAGCTCTACCAGAACAAGCAAAGGCCCAGAAAATTGACGGAGGCATTCTGTCATCGGTATATGGACGAAAGCCTCAGTGCGATCAATTGTACGGAGAATGGGGTAATCCTTGGTTATATGAACTGAATGTCTAATTGTACGAGAAGCTGGTCTCAAAGAAACCAGAAACTTTAAAATAGTTACAAGAAATTGTGGGGTAATATTAGAAGATTGAATAAGCAACGAATAGGAAACACGTGGGGGACAAATGGGGTGAAAATGGCTCTAAAGCCCCCAAATTGAGGTCACAAAAGCCAGACCCTCTGAAGAAAAGTTTCAAGGGCAATGTCCCCCTGAAAAAGTCCCAGATGGAAATACACTCCATCCAAAGGGACTACCCTGGAAAAGGAGATTCACCAAAATTTTGTTACCAACACAAGGAGCAAGGCCACTATACAAATGAATGCAATCACATGAAATAGGAAATCAAAATATGCGCAAGAGAGAGTTTGATCCTATACTGTGTCGAAAGACCGAAAGGAGAAGCCTCCTCGAGGGAATGAGTAAAATTCCATTGAAAAGAAAATAAAAAAGCTAACCAAGGTGGTACAGAATAGTAGTCAAATGATAGAGAGCAAGCTGGAAACCAGGCAGCTGTTTGACCCGATGCCGAGGCTCGGTCAGACAAAAATCGGGGGCTGGGCTAATTGGGTGATCAACTTCATCAATGGAGTGGTAGGTGATCAATCTTCAAACACCATCATCAAAGCTCAATCTTGATGCGTGCCCCTTGGAGAATCCTACCAGAAGGTTTCAAGCAGAAGAAGCAATCACTTTCTCGGAAGCTGGCATGGTGCCAAGCTAATCCCCCCATACAGATCCAATGGTAATCCATGACACCATTAGAAACCATTACGTCAAAAGGGTGTTCTTGGATGATGGTAGTGGTGTGGAAGTAATGTTTTCCAATTTCTTTAATCAGTTAGGACTCGAACGCAAGAATTTGAGAAGAATAACTTCTCTCTTGTCTGGTTTCACTGGGAAAATGGAGCTACCCCTAGGGGTCGTAATCCTTCCAGTTAAAGTAGCTGATGGAGATAAGGAAACCATAAGTATTTGTAGCTTCGCAATGACTGGTCCCCTACAATGTGATACTCGGAAGGCCCTGGATATTCCAAGCATGGGATGTATTGTCTCCCTATCACTTGACAATGAAGTTTCCCCACCAAGAAAGGGATAGCAGTCATGAGGGGAGACCAGCCAACCACCAAGAGTTATTTGGTTGTAGCATTAAAAGAAGCTAAAAAGGAGGACAGGGTGGCTTCGGTCCACAGAGAAATCAAACCCACAGACACAGAGCCAATGACCATTCGAGAAAAAGGAATGGTACCCGTGGGAAAAATGATACCACCCGCATTGAGGAAGAAGCTAAAGAACCTCTTGAATGATTATGTCGACGTGTTTTCATAGGATACCTTCAACCTCACAGGGGTACCAAAAGAGCTAATGGTTCACAAACTAAATGTAGACACTTTCCAAAAGCCAATCAAGCATAAACAGAGATCACTCGCCATCAAAAGGGCCAAAGCTATAAAAGAGGAATCCAAAAACTGCTTCCAGCTGAAGTTATCAAAGGAGTATTCTACCCCGAATGGATAGCAAATCTGGTGATGGTCCCCAAGCACGATGGGGCTTAGAGAATGTGCATAGACTTCACAGATCTTAACAAATTTGGCTGCAAGGATAGCTATCATCTACCCTCCATTGATGTGTTGGTCGAAGCAATAGTAGGACATTAGGTGCTAACCTTCTTCGATGCTCAAGAGGGCTATCACTAGATACTTATGGCGGAGGAGGATAAGAAGAAAATGTCTTTCATAACAGATGTGGGAACATTTTGTTATAAGAAAATGCCATTCGGCCTAAAGAATTCAGTGGCCACCTAACAAAGGTTGGTTGATAAGCTCTTTGAAAAGCAGGTTGGCAGAAACATTGAAATATATGTTGACGACATGGTAGTTAAAAGCATAGGCTTCGACCAGTTCTTGTTGGACCTTAAAGAAACCTTCCAGAGGCCAATCTAATGTTGAACCCAGCTAAATGTGTGATTGTAGTAGGAGCCCAAAAAATCCTGGGATTCATGGTCTCAGAGAGTGGGATTGATGTGAACCCCAAGAAAATCAAGGCTTTGATATTCATGAAGCTCCCTCAAATGGTCAAAGACATTCAAAGGCTAACAGGATCGTTAGCAGTGCTTAGTCAATTTCTTTTGACGGGGGCCAAAAGGATTTTCCATTCTTTGATGTACTTCGAAAAGCCAAAAACTTTGAATGGGCACAAGAGTGTGAAAAAGTCTTCCAAGAGCTAAAGGAACACTTACAAAGCTTGCCCACCCTAATGAAACCAGATAAGGGGGAAGATTTGTAGTTATACATCCTTGTATCCCTCTTAGCGATAAGCGTGGTTCTGGTAAAGGAGAAGGACAAAGCCTAACACCCAATTTACTTCGTAAGTAGGGCATGGTCTAGAGACTCAATACACTGCCCTTGAAATGTTAATCTTGGCCCTCGTTATGCGAAAAGATGCCTCTGGCCATACTTCTAAAGTTACAAGATCATCTTGCTCACAAGCCATCTAATTAGGCAGGTGTTTCTTAAGCCGGATGCCTTAGGTCGAATGATGAAATAGACAATCAAACTGGGAGAGCACGACATCCAGTTTCACCCAAGAACAGCCATCAAGGGCCAAACCTAAGAAAATTTCATTGTGGAAACTACCGAACCAATATTGGTGGATAATGAAAAACAATTCTAAGAAACATGGAAATTATACGTCGATGAATCATCACACATGGGAGGCAGTGGGGACGGAGTGCTACCCACAAGCCCCGGACAAAAGGACTCTCCATATAACTTACACTTTGACTTTAAGACCACAGACAATGAAGTAGAATACAAAGCACTGATCATAGACCTTTGAATAGAAAAAGACCTAGGAGTTCGAAGGCTGGGAGGAATACAAGGCTAGAGAAAGAAGTCTGTAGTGTTACTTGGAGGTGGTGAAGCTCCTCCTTGAACATTTCCACCATTACACCCTCACTCAAGTTATTCGAGAGAAAAACCATAAGGTTGATTCCCTGAGAAAATTGACTTTGTCAGACCTGGACTTGAAATCCCAAGGGCACTTAATGGTGGAGACATTGAGTAACTGTAACTTTGAGGAGGAAGCAACGGTAATGATGGTGGAAGAAAATAAGTCGTGGATAATGCCCATAGCTACCTTCAAGATGGTACTCTTCCGGGGGATGCCATTAAAGCAAGGAAGTTTAGGCTAAAAGAGCCCAAATATGTGATCCTCAGAGATGTGCTCTATCGGCAAGGCCACCTACAACCACTTCTCTGATGTGTAGCCCCCAACGAAGCTTACTATTTAATTCGCAAAACCCATGAAGGGGCATGTGGAAGTCACTAGGGGGCTAGATTGATAGCAAAGAAGCTCCTTCTAGTTGGATACTATTGACCCAAGATGCTTGATAACGTCAACAAGAACATCCAGGCTAGCTTCTAGTGTCAAAGGCATGCTCCACCAATCACCCATGTCCCCAAAGAAGAAATGATGAACATTAATAGTTCTTGGCCATTCAACAAATGGGGGATCAGTATGGCAGGTGCCTTCCCAGAGGCCCCAAGCCACTTTTGATACCTGATTGTGGTTGTGGACTACTTCACAAAGTGGATCAAGGCCAAAGCCCTTACCGGTGTGAAAGGGAAAGCAGTGATTGGTTTTTGCTGGAAGAACATCATATGTTATTTTAGGAACCCTCATACAATCATAACTGATAATGGTGCCCAATTCATCAATTACCCATTTAAAAGCTAGTGTAAGGAGTACAAGATCAGCCAGAGAGTCACTAGCGTTTACAACCCCCAAGCTAATGGTAAGTAGAGGTAAAAAATTGAACCATTATCAACGACATCCGATCAAGGCTTGAAGGGGAAGGTGGGAACTAGATCAATGAGCTACTAAGTGTTCTTTCAAAGGTTTGCTATAAGCAACGAACCAGAAAAGGTTAATGAGGAGCAGTGCCGCTTGGATTTGGACCTTCTTGAAGAAAAAAAGAGAGAAGGCATCCCTCTAGGAAGCAAAGGTCAACAAAAGGGTCAAGCGGTATGACCGGAGGATTTGAAATGTTAAGTTTTCCCCTGGAGACCACGTAATGAGGAGAAACAAAAAGAGACGAAGAGATCCAGGGGGGAAGCTATCAGCAAACTGGGAAGGACCCTACCGAGTCATTGAAGCTAGCCCGGAGGCAGCTACGTGCTAGAAATCCCCCAAGGTGAACTGATTCCACACAGATGGAAAGTTTCTAACCTTATGCGGTATTATTCCCCCAAATCCCAATAGGCTTGGTGAGGCCAAAAGATGGTTTTTCCCAAAGTTGTGCGTCAAAGGATGCCCTCGATGAGACATTGTTGTAAGTCAATAGGTTTCCTTGTTTTTGTCAAAATATGTATTGATACGTGTTTCCTGTAATCACTTGCTGAACTAAAACACACCTCGCCATGGAGTTACAAAAATTCCCCATCCTTCTTAAATTGGAGCATTAAACATTCGAAGAGCCAACATAGCCCATTGAACATTTTGGGTCAAATTATCCTTAAAGTGCATCAAGCGCCCAAGGCTCAAGCCTTGCAAACATTCGTACGGCCAACATGGCCCATCGAACGTTTTGGGTTAAATTCCCCTCAAAGCGCATCAAGCGCTCAAGGCCCAAACCTTGCAAATATTTGAAGGGCCAATATAGCTCATCAAACATTTTGGGTCGAATTCCCCTTAAAGCACATCAAGTGGGCCTAAGGCCCAGACCTTGTGAACAATTCAAAGGGCCAACACAGTCCATTGAATGCTTTGGGGCTAAAATCGCCTCAATGAACATCAAGCACCCAAGGCACACACCTTGTAAGTACTTGAAAAGCCAACACAGCTCATCGAATACTTTGGGGGTCGAAACCCCCTCAAAGTGCATCAAGCGCCATAGGGCTCAGACCTTGTACACATTCAAAAGGCTAATATAGCCCATCAAATGATTAGGGACCAAAGGTCCCCTTAACAACCATCAATTTTTTTCTATAGATTCTAACCTTGTGCGCATGAAAGACCATCATAGTTCTTTGAATGATTTACAAGCATAGCGAAGCTTTGCAAGGAAAAGAAAAGGTTGAAACATTCAACTTTGCTAGCAGGAATTAATTTATCTCACAAGAAAAAAAATTTAGATGACCAAAAAGGGAGCGGAAAATTTTATTTCAATTATACAAGGCCATAAAATTTTACAAGCAAAGTTTCAGGAATTACAACAACTATCTACAATTAACTAACATAAAAATATCTCTTCTAGTCCATAGCTTCAGTTCCTCAACCAGAGTTTGAAGATCTGCGATAGGAGCTTCGAGGTTTTCTCATCAAAAGTTCATCCTTGGCGTCCCCAGAACAAGGAGGAGTTGCCCAAACCCTACCACCAGCAACGCTTCCCACTCTTCCATAGGAGGGCCCCCTGGAGAAGGTAAGAACCCCCCATAACGGAGGCACCAACCTGATTGCTTGAAGATTTAGTCCTCAAAAGCAGGGGATCAGATGGTCTTGATCGAGATGCGGGGCCTCTACTTGAGAAGGATATAACTATGAGGCAAGGACCTTAGGTGGTTGGCTGAAGATGGAGCCTCCCCTTCCGTGGGACACTCCGGAGGGGCCCCTTCCCATGGGGTTAGGAACTTCACTCCTTCCCGGAGCAACGTGGGAGCTCGAAACCCCGCTCATATTATTCTTTGTCCTCAAATCCTTTAGTCACCCCTTGGCATCTTCATAAGCATCTCGGTACTTGGGATCCGTTGTGATATGTTTTCTCTCCATAATATTGATGGTATCTTCGAGAAATGTTTCAAAATCTTCAATTACGGGTGCGTTGGCAGTTCCCACTCGAAGCTCATATGCTCAAAGACTATTAGAAGTCATTGTATAAGTTTGATACAACTTGGCATTCTCCCTCTTAGCTCTCTCCTTATCTATATATATAAATATATATATATATAGGCAACCCCAATGAGGGCTTGGTTCTCCCTAATAGTCCGCTCCAAAGGTAGGAATGAGATCTCATTCGTACTCCCTATTACGTGTCTTCCATTCCCCTAACTTCGCGGTGGCCACTTCTACATTTTCTCAAGTCACTTAAGCCTCGTGGAGACAATACTTGATGCTATCATTGGGTTGAGAATAAAGTGCCCCCCTAGTAGCCTTAAAAGCTTTAGCAACGGTGATGCACTCTAGAATTGAAGAAAATCCGGCCCTGGTTGTGATCTCTTCGAGGACCTCGTTGTGCCGAGCCTCATTGGAGTGGTAGTCTCAAAAAATATCTTCCTTTTTTGTGGCTAGAGAGTCTCTTTCCTCCCTCAAATGACTAGTGCATCAAGGAGCTCCTTATGTTTTTTGTAAAGTCCGCTATGCTATAAGATAAGCTCTTCAAGGGCAGCTCAAAGCTCCTCTTCGAGCCGGGAAGATTTGTAACAAAATTGAGAGGCCTTGATTCAATGCTCTCATGCTAGTTTTTAATCTGGTGGTAACACTCTTTCATAATTTCTAAAAAGAATTCAAAAGAGGTACCCCTTTGCAGATGGAGGAGGGGGGCGATCAGGTACCAAGTATAGAATCTACAAGTAAAAAAGTAGAAACACATAAGTAAAGAAACAAAGATTTTCATTGATATGGAAAAGTAAAGGAATACATCTGAAGCCCTAAGGAAATAGTTCTTACATTTTTTCCCTATGCTAGCATTTTCCTGGGTAAAGCCCGTAGAGGTAAGCCTGCATCGGGACAGTCCGGCTTGCTCCACTTCTTGTCTTCGTCCACCTCCACATGGTAGATCTCTTCTGCCAAGAAGTATTTTCTGGAAGCCTTCAAATGGTCAACAATGTGAGTTGATGCCCCCATCATGGATGGACTTCCACCATAGGTAGTTCAGCTGCTCCGGCTCTAAGTTGTTTTTCTAAACATCCATCATGGTCGCATACTCGGGGATGAGTTCCTTGCAGAAGGAGTGGGCCAATTATTTTTGGGTAAGCCCCACCAAAACTGTGGAGAGGGACGAAAAGAATTCCCAAACCCTTGAGTTTTCACGAGCTTGTTAGTGTGGGCTTCGAAAGCAGATGTTTGCTACTCGGGAGAACAAAGACTAGCTAGCCCATAATTTTTGTTGGCCACAGTCCCATTAGCCGCTTTGGCCTCTAACAACTTTGTTTTGATCTCCTTCAGGTGGATGTCCTTCTTGAGTATCAGCTTCTCTAGCTTCACCTTGTGTTCAGAGGCCATCTTTGCATATTATACCTCATAATCAGAGGCCACCATCTCCAATTTCTTCTTGTGACCAGAGGCAATCTTCATATGTTCCTCTTAATAATCGGAGGCAGCATTCTTCAGCCCTTCCTTGAGCTCAACCACCCTGGCCTCAGAGGCCTTGAAATTAGCAGCAGCCGCTTGAGCTTCCTTAGCCTTCACCACAAATGTCTGGAAAACCTAGTCTAGATCAGCCAAGATGGTGGCCACCTCCAGAATAATTTCCAGGGCACAATTAGTTACACCCAGAGGGGTGGGGTTTCTTTCCCCAGAAGATTCTAAGCCTGGGACTTGGCATTCTTGGAGCCACCAGCTTGGGATTCGATGATAATGACCTTATCAATCCGCTGCCTCTGAGGGGAGGGTCTGTGCAATGAAGAACCTTCCCGATGTCTTTTTTTGTTGGTGGAGTTACCCAGAGTCCATGTTTGAACCTCAGATAGGTCTTGCGTTTGTACTGTAACCTGGACTGATTGCTTGAAGTGAGCCTTCGAATAGGTCTCCTCAAAAACTCTCTCCACCTCCTCCTCGTTCCTAAAACCAAGTGTCTCACTGAAGTTCAATGGATAACACAAAAGAAAGATAAGTTAGAAAAAGAAATAAAATGGAGGGGGATAAAGTAAAAGCAATCAAAGTAAAAAAGTTAAGATATTGCAAACACTATCAAAAGGTGGGGAGGAAATCATAGGAGGGACCACTTTGGCATCGCTCGACCCTGAAGGCTCTGAGCCACTTTTGACGACTCTTAAAGCCTCAAAGGGTCAACTTTGGCCTCTTTGGAGCCCTATCGTTGGTTACCGAAGGGTCATTCCTCTTAATTTTCTTAGGGTTTTCACCCTCAACAACTTTCTTCTTTCTTTTCCCATTACTGGAAGGGGTCTTCGAAGACTCCGCCGGAGGGAGGGACTTAATCAAAACAAGCTTCTGACTGTAAATCTACTCATAAACCTCATCTATCCAAACATAGTCACATTTCCTCAAAATATGAAGGGGTTCACCTAGTAGCTAATCCTTGTCTGCCACTACACTCTTCAGAGCAATTTAGTTGGCAGGATTCTCATACTTTGGATTCAAATTCCACCCAAGTATGAAAATACTCTTCTGCCTCACTCTCAAAGGTATATATGGTGGTTCGGTTCCACTCTTTGCAGTTTGAGAAGATCTTCATGGGGTGGTCCAGAAACCTATTACTAAGAGTGATGATCCCACTAATCTTCCTATCCTTTCCACCGACTGTATGCCATAGGTAAACTAGCGGAGATATAGTATAAGGATCCGAAGAATTTGTAGATAGGGGTTATTCCTAGGCTATTACATTAAGTCATAAACGCCATAACTAGGAGCATGACATTCGAATGGAGCTGGGCTAGGTTGACCCGATTCTGCTCGAGAAGATGATAGAGAATTGGGGGCAAGGGAAAGCAAAACCCAAATTGGAGATGATGCTCGTAGACGGTGCACCTACCGGGCCTCGTATCCCTAGGATTTTTATCTTCCTGAAGGACCTCCAACCACAAGTCCTCCGGAAGCCTAATCCAAAGGGGTAGAGACGACAGTAAATTTGAGATTTCCTTGGCAATTGGCCGAGGGTGCTCAAGGACGGGAGTCAAAATCTTCTCAAAGTAGAATGGATGGCCCTTCTTATCCTCCTAAATCTTAGCCTCCCTCATAATTCTAGATCTTAATGTAACCCATTTTCAACAGAAACCCTTGGGCCACAGCGAAAAACAAGCAGAGCTCCCTCCAGCTTCTAGATCCGCTGAAAGGAAACTAGCAGCCAAGGACGGAATGACACCAGAATCTTGGAGGCGAGAACCCTGAACATCGTCGGTGGAAGACAGGGTTGGAAAGTAAGTCGGAATGGAGTTCTTCCCCGATGACGGTGTTTGCAACATTTTCAAAGAGAAAATGAATCAAGGGAGAGGAAAACTTACTGGATAATGATCGGATTTTGACTAGATTTCTCTAAAAAGTTTAATGGGAAGAAGTCACCTGGGAGCTACTCTGAGAGAGAAACAGGAACTTTGAAAGTTTGAAAAATGATTTGAATAAAGAGTGAAGTAAAAGCTTTAGGAAGAGCCTTATATAGGAAGAATAAATGGTAATGATTACCTTGGGATTCCACACAGTAAGTACGTGGGTAAATGGGCAATGTGGGTGAGAAATCCAAGGTATTTATGGGGAAAGTGGCACGCGTGGAACTCAATCTGGACATCATGCTTTCAAAAGTAAGAGTGAGCATCACGCACACATGGCCTTTCCACTTCCTGCTTTGAAATAGAATGCCCTCAGATTCTAACATAGATTAGAAAGTCAAGGGTAAGACCCTCTATTCGTAAATACTGGGATTCAAACGCCCTCAGATTCTAACTCATATTACAAAGGTGAAGGTCGAATCCCTATTCCTTAATATTGGGATTCGAACGCCCTTGGATTCTAACTCAGATTAGAAAGATGAAGTTTGAATCCCCTATTCCTTAATATTAGAATTCGAACGCCCTCAGATTCTAACTCAGATTAGAAAGCTGAAGGTCGAATCCCCTATTCTTAAATATTGGGATTCAAACTCCCTCTAATTCTAACACGGATTAAAAAGTCAAGGGTCAGATCCCCTATTCCTAAATACTAGAATTTGAAACCCCTTGGACTCTGACACAAATTAGAAAACCAAAGGTTGTATCCACTATTCCTAAACACTGGGACTCAAAGGACCTTAGATTCTAACATGGATTAGAAGGCTGAAAGTTGAGTCCCCCACTTCTAATTACTGAGGCTTTAAGGCCCTCAGTTTCAAACATATATTAGAAGGCCAAGGATCAAACCCCCCACTCAGAACCTCTATGGGCCCAAAGCCCCCCTTCCTCCCTAGAGAATAAATTATGCTAGATCTAGGCTCTTAGGCTCCAACACGGATTAGTAACACATTAATCCACTTAAATAACAGATTCAAAGCTAACATGGAGCGAACCCTCAATGCCTCGCTGGAATAAAAAAAATCAAACCCTAGAGCGTTATGGGATCTCCAAGGGTGAACCCCTGCTCAAATCACTGATTTGAAGTATCCCCATCAAAGGGCAAAACATAGAATGCCAGATGCGAGCATGGATTTGAACCCAGGGCATTGGGATAAATTTGAAGGCCGGACCCTCAACTTTCCAAGGGCTTATTGATAAAATGTAAATCTGTATTGGGCTCAAGTTCCTAATAGCGGCTAAACATTGGTCCATAGCATTGCCCTTGGGTTAATGACTCTTTGGTCGGCCTAAAGGTAGGAGTACTTGCTCCATAAGCAAACAAAACAGTTGGAAAACTTGCATACCTATATAGGGCTAAAGGTAACCTTACATACTCAACTATTTATTCCTAATTACACCCTTGTAATACTATTTGCTTACATGGCCATCACAACCTATTCTCCCTGGACACCTCCGGGGGCTTTGATTGCAGATTCTAGGTATGGATGGTAGCGCAGTGATGACAAATTATCGAGGTGCATCATCTTCTTCCCTAAGAAATGCATACTTGAGGTCACTTGGCAGAGGTTTTAGCTCAACAACTAGGGCTTTCACAAGTGATAGAAGGAATTTAGGTTTCTTAGGCTCCTCCAAGGGAAGAGTAGGAAGGTTTGACCTCATCTCTTGAAGAATGTTCAAGTCCTAAAAGCTTTCCTTCAAGTTATTGCTCATAGAATATACACGGCATGCATCACTAATATCACATTCCATATCAACTAACAAAGGATCATCACCACTTGATTCAAAAACATCTTGCAGAACATTTTCCACAATATCTATAGCATGGAAAGAATTTTCCTCAATAGAATATTTCATAGAGTCATTTATGTTAAACTCTACTTTAATACCATCAAATTCCATGGTGAGGGTACCATTATGAACATCAATTATAGTCCTTGAATTTTTCTAAAATGAACACCCCAGAAAAATTGGGGTAGCATGTTTACCATGTTCCATGTCAAGGACATAAAAATCCGTGGGGATTATTAAGGAATCCACCTTAACCAATACATCCTTGATAATACCCTTAGATAATGCACTAGAACGATCGGCCAATTGGATTACCACCCCAGTTTTGTGCAAAGTACCTAAATTGAGGCTTTCATACAAAGAGTAAGAAATCACATTGATTGATGCACCTAAATAAATCATAGATTTTTCAAAATGTGTATTTGATATCATGCAAGGGATTATGAACATATCGAGATCTCTACACTTAGGGGGTAACTTATTTTGGTACGAAGCGGAAACATGTTCATTTTTCCCACTTTTAAGCTTATTACTTGCTCTTTGTATTCTATTTACAACACACAATTCCTTGAGAAATTTAGGATATCTAGGAATTTGTTCAATTGCTTTCAATAGAGGTATATTTACCTCACATATACGAAAGACTTCGTAGATGTCCTTGTTGTCCTCATTCCTTTGCCTATCTTTCAATGCCTCCGGAAAAGGTGGCTCCGGCACATAGGGAGGAAATTCTTCCATTTTTTTCTTTCTTGTGAGGAGGGGATGAATGTTCGGGATTGGAATCCGATTTTTCCATGATGATCTCTTCCTTAATCTCTTTCCCCTTGCTCACTTTCTTTTCAAAAACTTAAAACCTTTTTGGCCCATTCTTAATAATCTCACCATTATCCTGGGAAGTGCCAACATCCTTACCACTTCTCAAAGTGATAGCGCTTGCATTTTGGCGAGGATTCAACTCCAGTAGAGAAAAAAGTATGCCTGAATCTCTTGACTCCATTAAATTCAAGATTTGAGCCATTTGAATCACTTGAGTATCTAAGTTATTGATACTTGATTTGGATTTCTCTTGGAATTTATTTTCTTCTCAAAAACTAAACTTCCCAATGGCTTGCATAACTTCATCCTTTGACAACCTCAAAATTTCACCTTGATCACGGGGCTTATCTTTAAGCCTTTGGTATTCTGGATGAGGAGGCCGATACTGTTTTTAAGGGGGGCAATAAGGTTGAGAATTTTGACCCCCTTGTGTGTTTCCATACCAGAGACTCGGGTGATCTCTATTGCCCACATTTTAAGGCTGATTTTGGTATCCTTAACCACCTTGATTCCCTTGATATCATTGGTATCCCATGGCATTCACCTTCTCGATATAATAATCATGCAAATGAAGAAAAGTGTCTGTAGGATGTGTCGATGAACAAATTTCACATGACTTTACATGCAGCACATTTCTGGACTTAGTCATTAAAGAATTCACAATAGAAGTGAGGGCTAACATTTGATCTTCAAGTTTTCCATTGGTGGGGGGAGGCACTTGTTTTTTTTGGGTTTTGCCTTCTCAAATAAAACCTTGAGCTGAAAGTTATAGACTCTTGTGCTGAAAGTTATAGACTCTTCGGCAAACTCTTCATAAAGCTCCATAGCCGCTCCCAAACACTTGTTCCCAATAGAACCACCACAAGATCCCCTCACTAGCATCCACTCTTCATCAAGAAGACCATTATAGAACTAGTAGACTAAATCTCTTTCGGAATAGCTATGGTATGGACAAATTGAAATAAGCTTCTTGAACCTCTCCCAATAGTTATAGAATAACTCTTCATGCCATTAGAGAATATTGCTAATCCCCTTCTTAAAGGTGGCGGGCTTTAAGCCAGGAGGTACTTAGCAAGAAACATCATCTTCAACTCAATCCATGAGTTAATTCTCCCGGATGGAAGGTAGTGGAGCCAATACCTTACGGTATCCTTTAGTGAAAATGAAAAGTCCTTCAACATGTAAAGCTCTTCATCCACTCCTTCGGGAATCATACCACAACAAACCATACAAAAGTCGGAGAGATGTTTGTCAAGGTCCTCCCCTTTCCTGCCAAGAAAGGAAGGTAGCAAGTGTATCAACCAAAACTTAAGCTCAAAATGCCCATTCGGTCCAACCACCAGATATGTAATGCACATAGGTTGTTGCTTAAGGTTGGGGGCTATGGTCTCCCTTAATGGAATTTGACTCAATGGAATACCTCCTCCTCCTTGAAGGTGAGGGTGTTGAGGTCCATCTTCTAGATGCTTGTCTTGATGCTCCATGGAAGTAGAAGGTTCTCCAAAATGGTCACTAGGAGGGGTGTTATTCACACTCTCTAAAGAAAACCTCTGAGCCCTTTTTAAGTTCAACTCTAACTCGAGATCGTAGTGTAGGGGTTCTTGTGAAGGGTATCGCATACGAACCATACACCAAGAACTCAAAAAATACGTCCCCAAGCCAAAAAAAACAAATATCAATTAAAAACAAAATAAAAGCAAACTAGCACATATTTACACAGCTAGCATATATTCACACATAATATCCCAAACACTAAAAATAAATTCATCTTCCCCGGAAGCGGCGCCGAAATTTGGGAGGTCGTCGTCGTACCTCTCAAAGTTACAATTTATAGCCCTAAAGTGCTTCCTAAATAAAATTAAGTAGATAGTGGCAAAGTGGGATCATCCACAAAGAAGAGGGATTTTCCTAAGTGTTCATGCATATAAAGTGGATATAGGCATAGATATGTACATATATATATATATATATATATATATATGTGTGTGTGTGTGTGTGTGTGTCTATATATACATATATATAAGTAAGTAAAGAGGGGGGGGGTTGGTTGGTTTTTCTAAGCTATGAAACTAAAAGACAACGAAACTATCATAAACTAGAAATCAAGTTAAACATGAAACAAACTACAAAGAATGAATTTAACACAAAGTACGGGACCTTGGGCACATATGATTTCCACTTCTGAGCCTCTTATCTATCCTTGAATCCATAACATATTTACTACTTTGACTACTTGTTTGAAGAAAATCTTCGATTCTTCTTTGGTAGTAGTTTACAAGAGTGAATTCAACATCTCTTGTAAACCTTACTAATGACTCCATTAGTCGAGAAATAACTAAATGTATCACATTAATGGAATTATGCACGAAGAATCAATAAGCTTAGTAACACTTATAAACATTAAACAAAATGACTGAGTATTGAGCCAAGTCATGCATTTACTAAGATTAGCCAAGAATACGCAACATTCAATGACTTCTCCTACTTGCTACCTTAAAATAAACATGACAAAGGTTTCAACATCATCATATTTATCTAGAAATTATAATACCATAAACCCAATTAGAAGCCCTAAATCGTGCTCTTGGATTCCAAGTCAAAAGAGGAGAAATTAGCTACTTTCTTCAACTCCTAAAAAGTATCATACAAGCATTTCATATCGTCAAACTTCAAATCACATAAATGATATAAACAACCCACATGAAAGCTTCAAAAATTCATAATAGAAAAGGCATTAAATAGGTTGAAATGACTCTCAAGACATGGGCAAAGAAGCCTCAATCAATTGCTCCCAAGAATATAATTAACTACTAGACTTCATACTAGTGTTCATAATCAAATCCAATATAATCAAAGATGAAAATGGATGAAATATAAAGTAAAACTTGGGTTCACGAAGGGGAAAATTCGGGAAGAATAAGGTCTGAAGAGAGATGATAAAGTTTTCATTTTTGTAATACAAGAAAATTAACAAGTAATTATGGCCACACTTCTGTCGCAATTTGCGACACGGGCGTCGTTACTCGCAATAGAGACCAAATGCAGCATCTTCATTTCTTTCTTTTTCATATCTCCAATCTTCTTCTCCACTTCTTCTTCTAGTCTTCAAGCCTTTGATTCTTCAAAAGTTAGTCTTCAAGGTCTTCATATCTTCAATTAATTACCTTGTCACACAAAATTCCCTAGAAAAGTAATAAGAGCACAAAAGTCGTTCTTAACTCTCCTAAGAGAATTTCAAGGCTAAATAGAGGATCTATAGCACAAAAGTATACAAAACTGAGTCCAAAAAAGTCCCAAAATAACCATGTAAAATGAACACATCAACATGCATTTGATGTCTCATCACTAATAATGTGGGTTAATTATTTTATATATGATATATAGCACAAAAATAAATCATTATTGGTGATGTCTTTTTGTTTTATAATAATGACTTATTGATTTGAAAGATTTAGCTGAAAACATTTTGTTGATTTTGAATCACCGATGTCTAAAAACTGCGGTCAAGGTAGAAAAGACAATACTTGAGGATCCGCTAGAAGTCATCCACGTGGTGTGGTGATTAGGGAGACTGCCTCCAATAAGTAATCTCTTCATTTAGTTACTATATTTGGATCATTCAGCATGTTGTGAGTTCATAAAGCGTTGTGGTTAATTTTGGGGTTTCCTCTGCAGGAATGAAGTTATTGGAGAAGTCTTTCTTCCATTCCATCTCTTTTCATACAAACAAGGTTCTAAGAGCATTGGCATGGAGTATTGGGGGGTTATTGTTTTTCAAAATAATAACCATATATAGCTTTAGGTAGACATAACTCCCGGTCATCAATACAATTGACGAGTAACTATCTACTAGTTTAGGTTCATGAAATTCAACTAAATTATAAACCTTTCAAACTAGTTGAAGTTTGGGCACAACATAACAACCTTTAGTAACATTAGTGTATCCAAATCCCCAAAGTCCTTTTACATTTAGTTACATTTTCTTTGTCTACTTTAAAACATTAAGCCTTGTTAGAAAAAAAATTCTAGTTTATTTACATATGTTTTGTCTACTTTAATACATTAAAACCTCACTATGTATTTCTCAATTTCTCTTATAATTGGTATATTAATTTATGAAACTACTTAAATATGTTGGTATATGGAATGCAGATATGAAATGCATTTATGAATACATTTATGTTACTGATAACCACAATTTCTGACAATGCTTCTGACCAACATCAACTATTTCATAAAGTCAACCTTTGAAGGAACTTAGAGAAGACACATCCAAATCCATTCCCAATATCACAAACTTTCCTATATCCGAGATAAGTTCCAAAATCGCAACATCCGACCCAATAGGGATACTACAACCGACATTGTATTCCAAATTGGAACTCGGATCTGGAGATCTCTATTCCAGCTATAAAAAATCGGCTACAAATTCCAAGAAAAAATATCTGACTCTGAAGTATGTTTCACACATGATGATTTTCGTTGTTTATGATATTGGGAACATTAGAATGCGTTTAATTAATAGAAACAATGCCATTTGGGAATGTCGTGCATATAATTTACAATGGTGGTAGTGCAACCGCCATGCAACCTAGGGGTAGGATCTACTGTGGTGCCAGGAAACCAATTTATAATCGCCGTCCTAATAATCCTTTCACCTCCTTTAATAGCCTATCATTCACTAGTGTGAGATAACCATTCTACCACCGTCATCCTCAGCCTTACTATGATGGTTGTGGTGATAGTGCTGTTGTTTTTCCACCGTCCCCACTGACACGCCCTTAACAACATCAACAAAACTATCACCCTTGTGGGACAATGAATCCCTCTTATGTCTCCTCTTCCTATCCCTCGATTCATCACCACAATTAGATGTTTGATAACCATTATTTACCACACAAGCAGCTTGAGAGACAAGAGTGGAGTTAACAGCCTTAACACTCAAAACCACACTTTAGACCCTAGTTTTACCATGGAGAATGACAAGTGTTGAAATGGAAATACTTGACAAACTTATCCATGTATACACAAAGAAAAAGACAATATTAAGATCAAAGGATATCATCATGCGATATACATGTCATAAAACAAGTTGTCATAAAACAAGTGGCCACATATTGAACCCCTAACTTTGTCACCAAAAACACATGGATTATACAAGCGACCAATCTGCCATAACATCTTTATTCAATTTAACCTTACGTCGGGTCGCTTTATCTTGGGTTACAAAATATTTAAACTTACCAACAAAGGAGGATAGTGAATGCCCTTTCCCAAGTTTTGGAACCCTAACCAAGAACCGATGCAAAACAAATGCAACACAAGTTTCAACCTATCAATTTCACTAGGGTTGACTAGGTTGCAATTACAACTCCCGATCCATCTTGTGGCTAATGGATCACACTTCCCTACCACCATCACCACATAAAAAAACCAAATCATTTCCCTAACCACCATCAAATTCATCATCAATAATGAGACCAGCAGACCCTATCGTTGTCACCATGGCCACCTTACTCTGAGGTCCGACATTCTGATTATTACCAACCGATAGAGGTCCCAAGCTTTGGTCATCCCTCACAGTATTATTACTAATAAAATTACTCGAAGATGACACACTTGAATCATAAGAGCAAAAATATGTAAGGCTTACTTGGAATAGGTAAAATGAGCAAATGACTTCGGTGGCCCCTTGACTATTATGATCGTCCACCTTTGGCCCTGTTTTTTTGACACTTTTGTCCCTTCAATGAGAAAATGAGCTAGTTTTTTTGATAGTTAAGGGGGCGAAAAGTGTTTTTAAAAGGGCCATGACTCAACATTTTTGCACGTTGAGGGGCCAATAGTGTTGGGAAAACATGGGAGGGCCAAAGGGGGATGATCGTGATAGTTAAGGGGTCACCGTAGTCATTTGCTCTAGAAAAATCAATGTTAACTCTGACGACTATTGTGAAAATAATTAGTCTGTATCTAACCAAATTCACCCACAATCTAAAGCTCCATAATCCAAAGTTAGAGGAAGTACATAATGAAAGATTAAACAATACTCAACACTAAAACCTATCATAAGAGGAAAGCTTAAACTTTGTTTCCAAATGCATTCAACTGACATAGTTGTCAATCAATAAAGTCTTACACTCAAATTTAAAAGGTGCAAGACAAGTGGCATTTTGAAGAAAGGAAAGGTTTTGAAAATGAAGCCCACCATTTTAATTAATATGTATATGCGATAACCTACCCCTCAACGAACACGTAAGAGAACCATGTCGAGGAAAATACAATTACTAACTAAGCTCTCGAGAAATCACACTACATTTTTGGCGAACTGCCAAATATCTCCAATCTTCACTTCACTCTGAAACACTGCAACAGTGATAAGATTGTATAATGGTTTGCCCCTTAACACCTACAGCTCTACCCCTCAACACTTCTTGGATAGGGGAGCTTATGGTATATATATGGACCTAAAATTAGGCTCAACCAATACAGAGGACAACCTAAAGAGGTCAATGAAGTGTTCGTATAGGCGGAGGGCAAACGCCGATTGACAAGGTCACTCCAATTTACCCGAAGAGGTGTCCATCCACTATCACAAAATTCATGCAAGTGGCCACCACTCAGCCCATGGTCGAGAGAAAGTGACCCATAATATATACAATCAAAAGATTCATACAACCACCACTATGGTCATAATAAGCATAATCTGCACATCGAGAAACACCACGACAATATAGGTGGAAGAAGCCTTAAATAGATGATAGTTTGAGGAATCAAGACAGGTAATAACTGGCTATCAGAAATAGTATACTCAAATACTCAACACTTACATAAGCATCGATGCACTTACCCCAGATCCAATCTGGGAGATATTTTGAATGATCAAAGCACCTTTGGTTCATAACAAGCTACAACTGCTGCCATCATTTGAGGGGAACAACTGCATCACCCATAGATGCCAAGGTATTCATCCATTATTCATTCAATTCTCAATACTTAGATAGAATACTTTTGGTTTGAATTTGAGATCAGATCTTCTTCCCTCAACCACAGAGTTTGTTTTGCAGGTTTAGCGCTTTGAATTAAGGTTTGACTATCATATCATGATTTGACACGCATCAAGTGCCAATATACACTCCGCCCATGACATTTGGGTGCTTCAACCTAGGGATGATTTTGGTATGATTACCATCACTTTTTGCTATTAACATGTATCATACCATCAATGTCGGTATATCAATTTTAAAAAATCAATAGAGTGCCAATCCATTTTATACCAACATATCGATTAACGAAAAGGTCAGTTGGTATTGGTACGGTATGGTAGATACCAATAAATATTAAAAATTATTAAATATTTTGTTCACAAAAATATTACAAATAATAGAATATTTTGTTTGTATATTCTAAATTTTAGAAAAGTAAACAGTTTTTGATCATGATAAAATAAGATAACATCAAATAAAAACTACGATAATCAAGTTACAGGAAATAAACTAATATTATTTAAATATTTGTAAAGAATAAAACAAAAACATTTGTTGTCCAAAATAATTAAGTTAAAAAATATGATTCAAACTTCTACCCAATACAAAACATGCTAGAATTAAAATATAGTGCACGCATTCAAATCATCGATGTTGGTATTAATACTAACGAATGTAACCAAATTTTAATTAAATAAGAGCTCAAATTTTATATAATATAAATTATAAATAAATATGTGGTACGGTACAATAATACCTTGGTAATATACTTTCATTACCAATATCATCCCATTACAAGTGTATGGCGCGATAATATCATACCATATCATCGATAACCATCATATTCCACTAGTGAAAGAACGTCTGTCAACGACATTAATTTCGCTATTTAGACGGCTGTTTCGAATCGCCGTCACAGGTTGAGCCGTGCAACGAAGGTGACAAAGCAGAGAGTTTTCTTAACTCACCTTGAATGCAGTAGTGAATATATATATATATATATATATATATATTAAAGAGAGGTGCATAGTAACTTTTCTTTTACATCGAATCTCTTCACCAATTCACTAAAAACTTTCATCCAACACCAAAATCAATCAAGGAATATTAAAATGGACATCTCCACAAGACCATTATCATCAAATTGTAACATTCAAATACTACCACTAACATTTAAATCGTCAATATCACTATCAAACACAAACATCGCAGCTTTATTCCTAATTGGCTTCCTAAAATTGGGTTAGTTGAACTCTAAAATCTTCATCGAGGAAAAATTGTTGAACAATTAAATAGAATTCTTCATCGACTATGGTGACTATTGTGGATTGGAAATGTTGGTGGCAAGCTCAGAGGCTGGAGCGGTGGGGGTGAGCCAGATCCGGGAGCATTGGTGGCGAGTTGATGAGCACTCGATTGAGGCGAGTTAGGGAGTTTTGATTAGTGGTGCTAGCTGGTGAAGGATTGAATGGAATAAAAATTTCAAAAAATTGAATTCGTGAAGGAAAGGAAAAATTGTGAAGAAAATGAAGAGAAATCGGAAAGGAAGATTAATATTGTGAAGGAAAGGAAGAATTGTAAGGAAAGATAGAGGAAAAAAAGAAAAATAAATGTGTGCTGGGTTATAAATGTTCTTGCAATGAATAATGTAGTTTGTGTTCACACTATAAACATAGAGCAAAAAGAATTAAAACTATAGTCTATTGAAAATAATCTGCTGCCTTTCGAATTTTACATCCGAAATCAAAAGTTCCAAGTTCGAAACCTAAATTCAAAGGTTGTTTTAGTAGTTTTATATAGAACCACCATCTAAAGGAACCGTTATAGCCATTATTCCACTAATTTTTGGTGCCAATTCAAGAAATAAGACCTTTTACCTTGGTTCTACAGGGCTTCGTTCAAGCTGACGTCGATCTGAATGAAAACAGTGTCGCAGATGCTTATAACCAACATCGACGATGTGGAGAAGTCATATCGTGTGCATGCTGGCGTGTAACTATGATTAAGACGACGTCGTTTTGTGGGCGGCCATGTTGCACACAATGTACTGATGCTGGTTTGTGCGATGTCGGTAATTGTCATCGTTATACCGCTGTGTGCGACGACCCTTGTTCATCTGGGAGACGTCAATTCTCATACAATATTATAATATTTTATATTTTATGACACAAACAATCAATCTTTGATGGCCATTACATGTTATATAATATTCAATAACTCATGAAATGGTTAAACGACATACAACAATCAATTGTTGTTCAATTAATGCAAAATGGAATCACATGATAAAACCCACATAGCTATCACATATAAATATTACAAATATATGTTACAAACTATTAAAATACATATGTTAGATATGAAATTGAAATATCATTGGTATTAATCCTTCATTGTCTACGTTGTATGGTATTAACACTGTCAGGGCGACAAGTCCATCCATCTACATGTTGACAGTTCATCGATAACTCTCTTTGTCCTATTAAAACTAAACCACAATGTAAAAAATTATGTTAGTAATGGCAGTCCCCAAATGAAATACACATAATATAGTCAAATGTAGACAACATTAATCTTAACTGGAAAAATGTAACGTATTTTCTTGAGTGTGATGTCGCATACATGTGACATTGATGTCGCACCGGCCATCGTGTAGACCAGCGCCGGACATTCATAGTTATTTCAAGCATTTCCTAGTCATGTGTAACATCGTTCGTTCGGTAACATATCGCATGGCCTGATGGATTGAGACTAACGTCTTATAGTCAAAGTGTGTTCTTACAAAAATGCAATTATCGCCCACAATCTGCCCTAATCTAAGCCTTTTTTTCTCACTACTTACAAACATGACATTATTTTGACAACACAAACACTATACACTATATAACATGTAACACAATTATCATCCTTCATAAATATATTCAATCTTTGTTCCTTGAAAAAAATAACATATACAAAATCACTGATGAAATTGCAAAATGAACATAAAATGGATGGAAAACTACCTCAATTAATTTGTACCCTGAGATGCTCCATTCTTTAATACTTGTTGATGTTTGAGAGGATTTGATTGAGTACTTGAATTGTTCTAATGGTGTGAATAGAGAGAATCTTGGGAATTGGGTTCAGAGGAAGTGTTTTGGAGTTTTGAAATATGGGTATGGTTAGTGATTAAAATTTAGATGAAATTGGGTTGAGGAGAAATTTTATATCAAATTTTCAGCTCAAATTTAATTTCCCGTTAGAATTTTCAGAATAATTGATACATGGGTTCACAATTGGGTACAAGGTACAAGGTAGATACAATTATTTGGAAGGATGATTTGGAATCATTGTTCCATTTCAATAAGGTGCCCCTTCCTGTAGTGAAACTACATTGCATGTAAGTATTAATGCATCATACTAACTTGATTTATCTACATACTTTTTGCATTTGGATTCAATCTAGCAAGAATAGCCATGTTTATAGGCTCCTGCATGTACAATCCATTTCCAAAATGAAAGGGTGGATAGGGGTTCTTTGCCCAACAAAGATCCAAATGATCATGTTCTGAAGGAAGAGCGTTTGACCTACTTCAGCTCCCGGTTGATGCAAAGGACAATTCGATATGTGTCACACCTTATTATGAGTATTGAGTTAACTATACTTACTACATTACAACCTTTTGGATTCTATGGAAGAGTATGGGATTGTATTGAGTTAATGATGATTTCACTGTTGTAGAAAACATTGAATGGTGACCATCATCATTCTTCCTTCTAACACAGTGTTATGGTACGATCTATTACATCAAATGCCACCAAAAACAATTTCATTAGCAATTACAAAGGTTATGACAGATCCCATAATTAACAAGCACAAAGGATTCGTGTGGAAGTCCCTAAAGATTAGAATGAAATTCAACATTGTATTGTGAAATAACTATTGCAGTAAGTACTTATGAATGTGTTTGTGAACAGTTTTTCCGATCGACTAGCATGAAAAACAAATGGCCGCATGGGAAAGCAGTTACTATTGCATTCACTTGATGAAGGATTTGGTCATTCTTGTGAGGGAGAATCAATTAGATCTACAAAAGGTATATATTATTCTCACCTATTGAATCTAATCAATAACATCATGACTTTGCACAACCTATGTACCAATTTGAGCTGAAATTCTAGCAAATTTAAGCTCCTATTATAAAGTGTCAAAGTGATGATCGACCATAGGGCGAAGTTGCAGACGTCGATGTCATTTGTAAAAAAAATTACAATTTTGTTGATAACTGTAAGTGAGATCGCATCATTTTGTAACCGACTTTGTAGACTATGTTTTTTAACTCCGATTGTGAACTGCGGTAAATAAATTTTTTGGCATTGGTTTTTTTGGAAGATTAACCACAGTTATTAAAGATGGGAAGATCGAATAGTGAGTGACATCACAAAGGACGATTGCGTTGTCGATGTAACTGCGATGTCAGAGACTATTTCGTGGTTCATTGTGCAATGTTGCTCGATTCAAGATACCGTCGGTAAACCAATGAGAACTATATGCAAAGTTGCTTAATTTTGATCTGATGTTCCGAATTGATTTTTATACTCTGTGATGTTGATTCTCATATAAATTACAGAAATTAAAATTTCCATAAATAGAAGACCCGACGTCAAATGCCCTTTCAGATTGAATGTTACTACACCAGGCACAAAGCATATAGACAAGAACGAGAAACACTACGCCATCTATATAGTATGTTATCAAAATTTTCACAAAATGAACTATACCCTTGATACTCCATAGCTAGCTAGAGATCTATATCAAGGTGTCAAAAAATACCTTGGAAAGCATCAATGGGCATTTTAGAGAATGATGCTCTCACCAAAATATCAACCTATTCTAAGTTCCTCATGTCGTAGTTGGGTTAAGTAAATGCTTCAAATTCCTTAGGATCATAAAGGTTGCCGAACTATCGCATACTTCCTCCAATTGCTTGATGGGATACAGTTCTTAGTCCTCGTAAAAATACTACAACAAGAAGTAATGTCGAAATTGGTACATAGGTTGTGCAAAGTCATGATGTTATTGATTAGATTCAATAGGTGAGAATAATATATACCTTTTATAGATCTAATTGATTCTCCCTCACAAGAATGACCAAATCCTTCATCAAGTGAATGCAATAGTAACCGCTTTCTCATGCGGCCATTTTTTTTTCATGCTAGTCGATCGGAAAAACTGTTCACAAACACATTCATAAGTACTTACTGCAATAGTTATTTCACAATACAATGTTGAATTTCATTCTAATCTTTAGGGACTTCCATGCGAATCCTTTGTGCTTGTTAATTATGGGATCTGTCATAACCTTTGTAATTGCTAATGAAATTGTTTTTGGTGTCATTTGATGTAATAGATCATACCATAACACTGTGTTAGAAGGAAGAATGATGATGGTCACCATTCAATGTTTTCCACAACAGTGAAATCATCATTAACTCAACACAATCCCATACTCTTCAATAGAATCCAAAAGGTTGTAATGTAATGAGTATAGTTGACTCAATACTCATAATAAGGTGTGATATATATCAAATTGTCCTTTGCATCAACCGGGAGCTGAAGTAGGTCAAACGCTCTTCCTTCAGAACATGATCATTTGGATCTTTGTTGGGCAAAGAACCCCTATCCACCCTTTCAAAGTGGAAATGGATTGTACATGCAGGAGCCTATAAACATGGCTATTCTTGCTAGATTGAATCCAAACGCAATTAGTATGTAGATGAATGAAGTTAGGGTGATGCATTAATACTTACATGCAATGTAGTTTTACTAAAGGAAGGGGCACCTTATTGAAATGGAACAATGATTCCAAATCATCCTTCCAAATAATTGCATCTACCTTGTACCTTGTACCTTGTACCTTGTACCCAATTGTGAACCTATGTATCAATTATTCTGAAAATTCTAACGGGAACTTAAATTTGAGCTGAAAATTTGATATAAAATTTCTCCTCAACCCAATTTCATCTGAATTTTAATCACTAACTATACCCATATTTCAAAACTCCAAAACATTCCTCCGAACCCAATTCCCAAGATTCTCTCTATTCACACCATTAGAACAATTCAAGTGCTCAATCAAATTCTCTCAAACATCAAATCCTCTCGGGTTGTGGGATTGGAAGATCAATACCATCTATGAGGCTCTTTGTGACATTGACAAAGACGTTATCATTTACGAACGTCTTATGATTATGCACTATTGATGTGTACACTTTACCCTTCCACCATAATGTGGCTCTCTCTATTAACACGTTCGGAAAGTACTATACACAATGAATTATCATATAAACAAAGAGTCAGTAATTAGTGTAAAATAATTTGGAACATGATTAGTGTAATATATTTACTTATACCTTCATGCTGTGTTGGGTGGCCTCTACTTACTTTGTTCTTAGTTTATCAAAAGCAAGAGGCGTTGTCAGGGTTCGAGATGATGGTACGGGTCTTCAATGACACTCCGGGATATCATTTGTTGAGGTTTTCAGAGAATAAGTGCGAGGTGGAGTTGAGGTTGTTGGTTTAGAACATGCAATAATTCTCTCCAAGTTAAGTGGCATTTTCCTCCCATTCGATTCTTTCGAGACATAAGCCACTAGTTGGCTTGTTGTGGATTTCAATGAATTAATCTCTCTTTATTAACTACTTGACACAATATCAACCTAATTAGGAATTTGAGGTTTGACAAAGATGTCCCTATTTGTAGCAAGCATTCTGACACCCCGGACCTGGCCTAGATGTTCTTTCTTGTTAAGCGCAACCCCTAGTATGTCCTTCTTTCCAACACCGATGAACTTGCCGGACTCTTGTTTCCTTTTTATGTCCTCCTATAAATTACCAATAATCAATATCATTTAAATTTTACTTGAACAAATTCATTCATATCATCTAAATAGGATGCAAAACTTACAATTCTTTTGGCAACTACCTCCCCATCTTTGGTGTGGAACTTACCCTCCATCTCCCAACGCCCTTTGTAGCCTTTTATCCATTTCTCAAATTGGGGAACCTCATCGGGCGTGGGATATTCCATTGAAGTCCTTGCTTCCTCATCTGTTATTCCAAGCTCCACCTTGTCGAACGCTCTAGCCATGAACATTTCTTCCATCATTATTCTTGTAGCTAATGCGGATCCTATGCGACTCATAGTGTGGTGCATCCTGTTCCTTCCTGAAAGTTCACATTTTTTTCCCTTGCGCCGTGTAAAATCTGTAGATCAAATGGTTCATAATACAATCAACAATGTGAACGGACTCGATATCACACTTCCCCTACTCTGACCGACATCGGACACCAATCGATAAGTATATCGCATGTATCGATAGTCAAGTTTGATATTTTGCATAGGTTGTCAATCCAATGTAGTGTCTAAACCAAGTATGCTCATGACGTCACAAACTAGTTGACTGTAATGATTTACAGCACAATTAGTACTCTGCGACATCGCATGTTTACCTAATGCTACTCTTTTCTGGGCCAAGATTGGATCTTCACATTTTGAAAACCCTAGAAATCATGCACAACATACACATTTGACATTACCAACAAATCTATACTCAAGTATAATCATGTTTTTCCAATCATATATTGCATGTATGTATTTATAAATATGAAAACATTGTCTATGTACTTGTAAGCATGTCAATGTAAATTCCCATCAATTTTTTGTCCGCTAGTTTTCTTGCAAAAAAACCCTTCCAAGCCAATTTGGCTTTGAAATCTCTCCATTTTTCACCAAAGCGTCATATGGTTATCTTTTTCAATTTTGCCATATCATCACACTTGATTTTGAAGGCATCTTGCATGGCCCTCTATAGTTTATCCTTGTAAGCATCATCAACATGAGGCCATGACTCGTACAAGAAGATGTCCACCTTTGTCCTAGCAATCAAACCGATGTAACTAGACCACCAATTACTTTCCTCCCCTATGGTCTTCCCGATGTGATCAAACTTCATAGGACATATCGTACCCTTCTCTACCATATCTATAAATTTCTTGCAAATTGCCCTACCCCGACCTTGCCTATGTCTTTTTGATCGATTCAAATATCCCCCTTCTAGGGGCCATTTCCTCTTATCGTGGTTAACGACTAGAAGACCTAAATTTAGAGTTCAATAAACACAAACATAAATGATGAATGCAATGTAATATTTCATATAAAACCTTTATTATGGATGAAAATGAAACATAGAAATCTTAAACATGTCACTCCCTCGCATGGTACACAAAAGACATACTTCATGTAGGGTTTCCTCGCCATAAAAAAATGATGAAAATGAAATATTTAATGTTATCTCCATATAAAAACATCTATTTGCATACTTTCACATGTTCTACACCATATACACTTGAAAAAATAACATCTTCAATGAAACCATAATAACCCTACAAGTATATTGTCCATAATCTAAAAGATAAAGAAATGAAGAAGAATGAAACATAGAAATCTTAAAAACTCTTTCAATAATCAATCTCAAGGGACCCATAAACAATTTAATCAAGTAAAAAGATAGAAAGATGGAAACTTACCACTTTTTTTTCCTAGAATCCCTCACCATGATGACCTCATCCTTTTCCCTTTGTTTCTCCATTTTGGAATGATAGGGTCGTGGTGGATTTGAGTGTGTTTGGTGGTTGATTTTTTGGTGGTGAAAGGAAATGGAAATGATGGATGTTGGGGTCTTTGGAGGGGGAGGGCGCCAATTTTGGCAATAAATATTTTCTCAAAGAGTTTTAGGGTTTTTTACCAAGTATGTTACTCTCCCGCCAGTGGTACAATGCCGCACGCCTTTCGTGGCATTTTGATCGATAGCACTTTAGGTCTCCATTTGGGTCAAAATTATCCCAATAGGTCCGTCAATGTTGAATATCCAACCTCATAGATTTGTTGGTCAAACATCGCCACATATGATGGAATTCACGATCTCGGCAAAACACACTATTTAATGCCAAGTCTTGGGCATGTGAATGGACCAAATGACCAATCCCCCTAGAATGATCGACGTCACCCTGCGTTCGTCCGTAGTCACTAAGAAAGAATGATTGTGCAACATTGCATTTTTGGTTTTAAACCAATTTTTAAATTTATATAAAGGGCAAACAAATTACTTACATAGTGTTTTCTTAGAAAGAAATTTTTTTTTGGAAATATAATACACGTTTATGGGTTTCAACGTTACTTGTTTGACAGTTATTGTTCTTAAAGACCTATGAATTCCTTACCCATATGTCATTCTAGGCTAGATCTTCATGATGTCATAGTAATATAGGGATTTCATTTGAAGCCCATCAACATCAACCTCATTACGTGAGTTGGCAAGATAAGTGCAGGTTTAACAATAACTAGTTGAACGGCTAAGATATATCGTAGAAGGCTACTACGTACGTTAGTCAACCACATCTTTGATCTCCAAAGGTTATCGCCACTTTAACTTACAAAAAGGTATCATGTTTAAGCACAAGATATTCAACCATATTACATGACTAAGGCTTTCACAATATCCCGTTCTCCATACAAAATGGTTTAAGGTAAGACATATCCATTCACATAGGAGTAGCTTATATTAACCAGCTTAGTTGATTACATAATGTTTTAATTTAGACCACACAAACTATGAACTGCATTAAATGGGTGAGGCTATTATAATTACTAGTTCGACGGTTATTGGTCTTAAAGACTTGTAAATTTTCTACCCATTTCATTCGAGGCTATAGCTTCAAGACATCGCAATTATATAGGGATTTCATTAGAAGCCAACAAACATCAACCTCCTTACGTGAGTCGACAAGATAGGTGTGGGTTTGACAATAACTAGTTAAACGGCTAAGATCGTAGAAGGCAACTATATACGTTAGTCAACCGCATATTTGATCTTGCTCTAGGACAAAGGTTATCACCTCTTTCAATTGGAAAAAAGGTGTCATGTTTAAGCACAAAAATTTCAACCATATTACACTACTAAGGCTTTCACAATATCCAGTTCTTCATACAGGATGGTTTAAGATAAGATATAGTCATTCACATATGAGTAGCTTATATTTACCAGTTTAGTTGATTACATAGTGTTTTAATTTAAACCCCACGGACTACGAACCACATCAAATGGGTGAGGCTATTAGAATTAATGGTTCGAAGGTTCTATATGGCAAAGCCCTGTTATAGCAGATTTCAGGGGAGGACAATGGATTATTTTCATTACAAGAAATTACTTAGGATCTTCATTTCAGGAGACTGATTAGTCAACCCTATCAAACGAGTCAGTGTTCAAACATTATCCTATCAATGATCAAAAAGACATTTGTACTCGTATAAGTAGGGTTTTCGATAATGAAGAATTTTAGAGGCTGAGACTTAGCCATATTAAATTTTTCCATTTCAATGATGCATTTACTAATAATGGTACTAGTTAATACTATTTCCATACCATTTGTGTTAGCCCTAGTAAAAGGGCTAGCATATATTGATTTTGGGCTGAAAGGTTCATCTATTGAGTGCAACATCGCACATATATCGGACGACCTTCGGTTATCTCGACAATATTGTGCGATATCGAGTCATGTAGTCTAAAACCACTACTGGAAAAGCCCACCAAAGCTTAAATGACTGGGCCGATTGCACAATCAGGCCCAGTTTTATGTATGTGCGACTTTACTTACATATCGGTCAGCCTTTGGTCTTGTCAAATTTATTTGTGACATCTCTATAGGACATTAAATTCCATCTTGTCCCTAGCCAGCTATAAATTGTTGGGGCCCCAGGTCAAACACCTGGCCCACTACGTACTTTGTCCGACCTCGCATTGTATTTGTCATAAATGTTGACAATGCAAAGTAATGGTTGACGTCGCATATTTGTTTAAATCAACATTGTGTGGTGCCTGATACATAAACTGCTCATCCTAAACCCAGTCTCATTCTTAACCTCAACGTCGCACTAACACATTCACCACCAGAAAGAAAATGATTTGGAAACCATTGAATCCATAAAAAAACCACCGACATTGACATATAAATAGCCAACAAACATCCAAATCATTCCCATTCAACAATTCTTAGCCATAATCAGTTTGAAGGGAACCCCATCAAAAACCCTAGCGAAGGTAACAATTGTGTTAGTCATTTTCTCGCTTGCTTGAAGGCTTTCTTTTGTACTTCAACGCACATTAATGAAATGTTTTTTTGGGGTCTCAGGCCTGTTTAGGATTTGGTGCATCTTGTTTATGGGTTGTGAATTTGTGCGTTCATGCAAATGGGCAATGTCTTGGTGTGTTGTTTATTATTTTTCTTGAAGTAAAAATGGGTTTTAGAGACTATTTGGCTTGTTTATCATGTGGGTTTTTGGTTTGTTCTGCACACTTTGAACACATATCAAATGGGTTGATAGGTTATTTTATTTTGCACATTCATACTTGTGAATACGTGACTCCTCAAATGAACTATCGGTCATGTCGATATATATACAAAGTTTGTGTGAAATTGACCTACAATTACATTCCGGAGGAATGTCTACTCTATTTTACTAAGATTTGGAATTTTTTGTTCAATAGATGTCTCCGGTGAAGTAAACAATGAAAAGGGGAAAGGGCCAGCAAGACATAGCAGGTTCATCCCACTCAAAAAAGGTGAGGACCATAGATGCCCCTCTGTCACCAACATTTGACAAAAGATGCTTCTTCGAAGAGGAAAATGAGAAACATTTTGAAATGTTAAGGCATAGGAGGGTAAAAGAGGTTAGGGTCATGCGTGCCGAGGATGTGGAGAGGCTCTACTTGGATGTTTTCCTTGAAGCATTCAAACCTTCAGGAATTGTGAGGTTGATTTGTCTCGACAAGCTAATCTACGAAGTGGAGGTGAAATATTTCTATGCCAATTTCACTCGTCTAAGCGCCACGAACTATTCCTCAAAGGTCAATGGGGTGTTCATTGTACTGACAATGAAGGTGATCAATGAGGCAATTGGAGCTACATTTGGAGAAGATGATCGTGCGTAGGAGATTGTGCCAATGCAAATATATAGTAGGAATGCGTATCCTCCTTGGGCCAACAAGGATGATCCGGAGGGGGGCCCTCAACCTCAACTGTATGGTGAAGAAGTACTTCAAGATTAAGGTGGGTAACGGGACCATATGGCCAAGGCAGGTTAAGATTGATGTACTGGATCAGGTGGAGAAGATGATGTACAATATGATTGTACAAATAGTAATCCTGGTCGGACATCCTTCCGAGTGCACTATCAATGATACGGTCTTGTTTTACCACATTGCAAAGAAGAAAGTAGTCAACCTTTGTTACACCATCATCATTGAGATGCACATTGTCTCCCTCGCTCCGAAGAGTCGGACCCTTCCCTACGGCAACGTGATCACTGCCCTGTTTGAAAAGCAAAGTGGTAAGATCAAATCAAAAGTGAAGATTCAGTCGAGGTACTATGATAAGAGATACTTCAACAAGAAGCACTAGAATTGGGAGGCATGGATGTGGATTGATTGCAACATCCCCAAGGAAGTTCCGGCCCAGGCCATGCTCGACGGTATTTCATCGGTATCCACCCCATTGCAACCCCAAGCCAACACTCTTTTCCCACGATCAGGTATGAATTTAATATTTTCCATGTTATTCCTAATTAAATTACGAACTTTAATTTAAATTGACAATTTATTTTTCCCTAAAAATACTTAGAAATAATTTTTGGCCGATACTCATGGGGGATGTGGCCGAGTCAAAGGCATTGATGCAGCGCATGGAGCGCTATGTCCGGCAGTTGACCACCGACATGGCGGACCTGAAGGCGGTGTTGGCTGGTGCTATCAATGCACCTCGTGTCCCCTATATGGCCGCATGTGGAGTTGATGACACAGAGGGCGATGACGATGAGACAGAGGAGGATGATGATGAGACAGAGGAGGATGACGATGAAATAGAGAGGGATGATGCTGAGGAGGATGCGCATGTGGCTAAGGCAAAGGAGAAGCAGGGTAAGGAGGATGTCCTGGCCTACAATAATGGCGGATCAAACTCTAGCGGTAGCGAGTCCGAGTCCTTAAGCAATGAGTCCGATCATGTGAAAGGAGCGGAGGAATATAGGAATAATACGTCTGAAGAAGATCTCAAACCCTCATGTTTCACCATAAAAATATTGAATGTTTCTTGGATTGATGATTGTGTATTTTATGGTTGTCTTTGGATTTACTGAATTTGATGCCTTTTGTGAAATTTCATGATGTTTCTTGGATTTAAAGAAAGTGTTTTTTATGGTTTTATTTGGATTCCATGCATATTAGTATTTTTTATGGATTTTAATGGTTTTAATGATTTCTTGTTATGGTTTGCATTTGATTAAACAGCATGTGGTTGGCTGTAGTGAAGTTGGAATGAGACCTTTGGTTGAATCATTCCTTATTATGGCTTAATTGTTTTAGCAGTGATGATTTTGGAGGTTAGTTGTACACTTGCAACATCGCCCTATATTTGTACACCAAGTGATTGGTGAAGTCGAGGGGTTACCGATTAGCAGGTGACTTCACATGTATTAAGTGAGATAAGCTGATTTAGGCGCTGACTTGGATCGATGGGTCGATGTGACAATATCATGAGTAATTCCCTCTTACCAAATGACTCACTGACAAGTTGTGTGAGTTTGTTTGCTCTGTTTCACAGTCAATATCGGAACATTTTGACTTTGCATACATAGTGTCCTATTAACCACTTCGTAAACCAACTAGCTTGTGATGTCGATTTATAGCTTTATGCACACTATCATAACTTCACTTTTGGGTTAAAATGGGAAGAAAATTGATTTACTAGTTACATTATAACACAAAAGGTCACATAAACAACCATCAAGGTTATCTAAAATGATATGTAAATCCAATCTATGTATTCTTCTTCCGCTTCTTCGATTTGGGGTGCCTTTCAATCCACATGCCTTCTTTGTGGTCTCTCCTCAAAGCTAGCTCCACCCCATAAATCTCATCTTGCCCAACATTGCTGGTGTTTGATGGAGTGCGTGGACTGATTTTGGAGAGCACAGGCGGACAATAATCTCCCACAAATTGAATTTTCCGATGAATGACCACTAACTTGATAGAATCATAGGGATCAGCAATATAAACACATGTGTAGCCTATGAAGGAAGAATATAAAGATTTCCAGTAGAACGTGTCCTGCTCAAATCAACGACTGTAAAGCCTAGGTTGTCCATCGATACACCGGCAGGGCTATCAACCCGTTCACATTTGAAAAGTGGTACCCAGAAATTTGTGTAGACAAGTGTCCATATTTCTTCAATCACGCCATAGTAAGACATGTTCCCATACATGGGATTCTTATCCTTTTCGTTGCTTGCATGTAAAGCTTTCACAACTAGACTGACACCGCTATTTTGTGTAGCGGTGTGTGTGTGTCCCATTCTAGGGTTGAGAAAATAAAACCATTTGTGTTATAGCCCGTGAAGGAAATTCCAGTTACAAAAGGCATGAAGGCTAACCAATTCAAGATGTCATCATGACTGTCTTCGACCATTGTATGGGGTAACCAATCAATGAAAGTGTAATTTTTTTCACCAAGTACTTTCTTCTCCGACCAACTGGGGTGCAACTTCTTGATAGTGGCTATGTGCATAACAACGTACGGGCGAACCACATCTGAGTTTTGCAAGACATATAAGTGTGCTTTTATCAATCGTCGAGGGTTAATAACCTAAGTTCCTTTTTGCAAACCTTTGCCACCCACTCTGTCTATATGTCACAGTTTTGCTACACCAACTGACTCCTTATCCTTCAAGAATTCCATACATTATTCTATAGCCTCCTCGTTCACATACCTATGCATAATACTAGCATCAGGTTGATATTGATTTTTCAAATAACCCTTGAATATATTCATATACCTCTCAAAGGGATACGTACATTGAAGATAAATAGGACCACATATCAATATCTCATGTACAACGTGAACCAACAAGTGCACCATGATTTCAAAAAGGGAAGGGGGGAGAATACATCTCTAACTCGCACCACATAATTACTATTTCCTCTTGCAGTTCCTCCAATTTACTATGCCTAATATCCTTACAACAAATTGCCTTGAAGAAGAGACACAACCAGGTAGTGCACTTAAGGACGTGAGTTGGAAAGATGGATCTGATTGCAACCGGGTGAAATTCTTGAATCAAACAATGTGAATCGTGCGATTTCATATTTCCCAATCACAATCCCTCAGCGAATACTAGATTACTAACCCTAGAAGAGTAGTCCATCGGGATATTCATGCCTTTGAGGCTGGAACATATCAACTCCTTCTCAAGCTTTGAAAGCGTGTAACAAGCAGCGTGCAAGTACATCTTTGATCCCCAATCCTCGGGGGCCAATTCAGGTCTAATTCCCATTTCAACTATATCTTTCCTTGACTTCAAACCATCATTTGTCTTACCAGGGATATTCATCAAAGTACTAACCAAACTATCACATACATTCTTTTCAATATGAATCATGCTCAAACAGATTCAAACGTCAAGGGTCTCTCAATACAGTAGTTAAAAAAATGGAACGCTTCTTCCAACTACATGTAACCTTAGGTTTCCTTTTCCTCTTTCCAAAGGCATATAAAAAATTACGCAACATGTTCGAGATTAATGCACCTATTAATACGGGAGAAGGGGGCGCCAACTCTACCTTGCCATCGAACTTGACACTACAATTCCTCCACCGATGAGTTGTTAGAAGCCAAACTGTCTTAATTCCACGCTTCAACTGATAATAATCATGTTCCTTCCAAACAAAAAGGGCATGTTTTGTGACCATTAGCTGAATAGCCAGACAAGTTTCCATATGTGGGGAAGTCATTAAAGGTGCAAACAACATGGCTCTAAAAATTAAACGACTCCCTCCAAAACCCATCATACATTCTTATTCCAGGATCCCACAATTTTTTAGGTCATCCACCAACAGGGATAGGTACACATTGATGTCGTTCCCCGATTGCTTAGGAACATAGATCATTAGAGATGGCATGCTGTACTTCCTTTTCATGCACAACCATAGTGCAAGTTGTAAATCATTACAATCACCGGCCACAAACTATGATGGCTGGTCATATTACCGAATGGGATTATTCCATCAGTGCACAAACCAAGCCTCAAGTTACATGGATCATTCCCAATTTGGGAAAGGCCACATCTATCTTCTTCCACTGATCACTATAGGCCGGATGTCTAATGACTTCAGAATCAACCACTGTCTGATCTGCATGCCAAGTCAAATTCTTTGCATTCTTGGGATTGCCAAACAATATTCATGATCGAGGAATAATAGGTAGATACCAAACAGCCTTGATAGGAACCTTCTTGGTCCAGCGATTACCAATTTATCCATCAACAACCACCTCCTTCCATTTGAACCTTGAAGCATTGCATTTCGGGCATTCCACCGCATCTAAGTGATCTCCCCTATGTAAGATACAATCGTTCCAAAAAGTATGTATATTTTCATGATCCATGCTCATTGGACATAGTACCTTCTTTGCCTCATAATTTTCGGTATTCGATTGCCATTCGGAAGAATTTCTTTCAACAATTTCAACAAACTGGAGAACCCAACATCACTATAGGAATACTTAGCTTTCACATTCATCAACTGCAACGTAGCCTTCAATATTGTCATTCCTTCAGCAATTGTGAAAGTCTTTTAGGATTGCCACTATAGTTCTTCACAATTTCCTCAACCAACTCATCCATCCTATCATTCTTCTTGGCGTCTACTTCATTTCTAGTATGATCATCCACGTTCTCCCTATACCAAAACCAAATTTTGTACGTTGGATAAAAACCATGTATAAATAGATCATCCTTCAAACCAATTGCATCTTCATGAATAATAGTGTTTTGACACTTTTTGCAAGGATAATACACATACAAAAAATTCTCCTTTACAGCATTCGCGAATGCATATTTAATAAAGTTAGCTACAAAATATTGATACTCCACACTCGTTCGATCTTCATCAAAACAATGGATTTTATCCATAGACATTCCTACATTACAACAGTAATTACACATTGTTTAACATCTTATATCTTAGCAACAAACAAATACACTTACCTTCATTCAATTCATCGATTCCTAAAACATATATGAATATTTGATTAGATCAATATATATATATATATACATACACACATACCCCCTCCGTCCCACTCTAAATTGCTTATTTACTTTTTGAGAGTCAAAATTTGTAAACTATGGCCCTAAATATGAATTAATATATAAATAATAAATATACCATGTGAGATATTGTTCAATTTTTCTTAACATCTATTTTCTTAATATCAATTTTATGCGGTAATATTATATATAACTAGAGATATTTACGGTCAAACGTGCTCATTGAAAGCCTTGAAAAGTAAATAAGTAATTTAAAGTGGGACGGAGGGAGTATGTGTCTATGAAAAACCTTCAGTATGATCATGCTCCCAAACATATACATATAACATCAACCATATATTAGAATGCAATGCCTACATTAAATCAACCCATAGTTAAACACATCATATCAATTGAACTATAACCTAGAACCAAATTTGAATATGAAAATACAAATTGAGGAATGAAATACTTACTTTCTACTTGAGTGGGGAGTTATATGACAACCACATCCCTATAGCCCTCCTTCAACAATGAGGAATTGGATTTTGTAGAACCATCTTGAATGGGGAAGAAAATTTAGGGAATTTTGATTGAAAATGGTCAAAGAACTAAATAATATTGACCAAATCCCGATAGATGCGATGTCACTCTTTATCATCGTTAGATATTTGGTCAAACCAAGTATAAGTGTGATGTTGGTAATCTCATCAATGACTGATACTGCATGGACAGACACATTTTTTCGACGTCGCACCAATGTTGGTCATACTTTTTACTTCATTTTTGAATGACATTTACCTCGGCTACAACAGAACCAAAGTAAAAAAACCTATTATTTACCTTGGTTTTTTATAACCGTGGTAATTAATATTTTTTACTTGAAAAAAATGAGGTAAAAGAACCTTCTTACCTCAGTTTTTTGGGCTAAGCCAAAACAATGAGGTAAAAAAGGCAAAGTAATAAGTGTTGTTTCTAGCTGTGTTCGTGTGATTCTATGTTGTTGAAATCATTGTTCTCATAACGCTAATTGTAATAGGTAACCCGTCCCCACTTGGGGTCGTTAGTAGCTAACACGAGCAAAGGCTTGTGATCAAACAAACAAACAGGTTAAATGAGATGATCAAATTTATATTTATATTTTCTCCCAAACTTATTACTAAGCTACCTATGGTGTAGTTAGTGGCAAGAGCGGGTCTGCCCACAAAGATGCTAGGTGTCTTATAGCCAACTGTACACAATCACATATGGGTCATCAATTCATCCGTGTGCTAGGAATAGCTCAATATTGCAAAATGGGGAATTTGTTTGGGTTTTCAATTCACAACTACAAACATAAAGATCACAAGAGATTAATATATTTAAACAAGCACTTGGGGAATGTTTGCGTAACATGATTGATTAAATGTTTTGTTCCTCAGTTCCATCACATACAAGATATCAATAGCATATTCTAGTGTTCATAACACATGGTGTGGTCGATGGTCAGCACTTCCCCTAACCTGTCCCATAGGGCGCTCTTGCAATCTTCCATTGGCACCGCCTCTGTAATTAAGGGAGTGCAACTACGGCCTTGCCATTGTGCAGATCTATTTCTCCCGCATACGATTACGTCCCAAGCACTACACCACTAATGCTCTATTCCTAGGCCTTAAGAGACAAAGGAAGATAGGCACCTTATCGATGGCATTAGGGTCGCTAAACCCTAGTTCTACCTGTAACTCTTCAAATCAACTTGCCAGCTAAGACTGATAGGTTGTTATCATTACGGTAAAACTCAAAAAGACCTACGTGCAAACACCCACATGGACCCGGACCCCGCTACCCATATCACATCCAGGTTTCTCTTCCCTGAGGGGGGGTATCAATATGTGCACCAACATTAATGTAGACTAGAGTGTGTGCTAATGGAGTGTATCATTCATGCAGTTCATAAACAATTCAAAACAAGAAAACATAATATCATAAACACAGAAATAGGTAGATCTAAGGAATCTCACAAAACACAAATCAAATCATGAATAAAAATATTATCCCAAAGCTAATAAAATACTCCTTAAGTATTGAACCCAAGTATTTCATTGGATTCAATGCCATTGGGTAAAGCAAAAATAAAGAGATGAAAATAAAAGATTCTAGAGAGAATGAAGAGCTCCTTTCTCTCTCTACCCTACTCTTGAGTCTAAAATGAGCATAAACTTCCATGGAAAATATTAAGTTAAATGCCATAAATCTAAGAAAATAAGATGAAGAAAAGAAAAGAAAAGAAAAGAGAAGGAGAAGAGAAGAAGTACTCTAGAGAAAGAGAGAGGTCTTCTCTTCTTTCCACCTACCAAGAGAGAGAAAAAATCTACATTATGTCTACTTAGTTTTTCTATAAGACTAAAGGCTCCTATATATATAAGTAGGGAATTGGGCCTTAAAATAGACCCAAAATGGGGTTAAAAACCCTAGGAGCCACAATTGACACGGGTTGTACGTCTTGGCACATACCGTAGCCTCATGTTGACACGGTTAGCCTCGTGCTGACACGAGGCATATATCTTGCACGGTTTGTGCTAGGTGCCTCTGGCATGGTCCGTGCCGACTGACATAGGCCGCCGATTGGTGCTCCATTTTAAACTTATGAATTATGTACCCCATGTCGTTTGGCATAGTCCGTCGACTAGAAGCACTTCTTGATCGGTTCAACGGCACAGGCCATTTGAGTTCTTACAGGTCGTCGGCTGGGAGTCCTTTTTTTAGCAAAACGGTGGCCGAACTTGTCGTTCTTTGCATCCCGTGGGCCGGTCTTTATTTTTGGAGATGAAACGACACGGACCATGTAAAATGGCATGGTCTGTGCCCAAACTTAGCTTTACAAAGGATTGCACCAAACAGTCCGTGCCAAAGATCTATGGCATGGCCCAAACGGCTTTTTCTAGCCAAAACGAACCCTGCTGGAGGCCCTAGCACGAGGGGGTCTGTGCTAGAGGCCCTGGCACAAAGGTGCCTCGTGCTGAAGGCCCTGGCACGAGGCTGACTAGTCCTTCTCCTTTCAAAATTTGTTTGCACCGCTATGGATGAACAGCTGATCCATATTTAGAGTTCTTATAGTCGATTTTATAATGTTTGAGAAGATAAATCCAATTATGTCATCCATAAACACTGATTCTTCTTTGATCATTCCCAAAAACTCTATACAACTCTTGGATCTCAATTTCTTCGCTTCCTTATCATCCTTCTTCGACCCTTCTATCTTCTACCATGTTTTGGCTCATGGCCTTTAGTTTTCTACCATCCTTGTGGGTGGCCTTCTAATATCTACTCCCACCCTGGTGAGTGGCCTTCTACAAAACAATGTCAAAATATCCTCGATCAACCTACTAATGAGATCATAAATGAAGATCTAGGTGCCTGTGAATACATCGAGCCCATTAGCTTCAATTAAGTCTACCAAAATTGGGATTTAGACAAAAAATAAAGAATGATTGTCTAAAACCTTTGTCGTGTAAACCTAACTTAAAATAGTAATTGACCTAGTGAAACATGATAATTATTGTGTCAAATACATTGGTTAACGCATGCAATATGGTGCACATCAAGGGTATTAATGGAATACTAATAAAAATGATCACACACTACCTCAGTTCGTATCCCTCTTAAACAGTATGCATAATCTCCATATTAAACATTTGTCCTCATGTTCGGTGCCGAGTTCTAAAGCGTAGGAAACATTCAAGGAAGTTTGGGCCATAGTGTAATTTCTTAAAAGTGTTGTTAAATACTCTCTGTAAAAAAAATTGGGCCCTACCATTGACCCTATTGATGCCCAAATTGGAACAACATGGTCGTGACAATGTGAATTATATAAGGGTATCTCTAATTTTGCATTTTGACTTCTCCCACTTTTTTGAAGGGGCATAAGTACAAAAAGTAAAAAGTTTGTCGGTTGCACTAAAATCGATTACGATTGTCCCGAACGTTAATAAAGTTCATAGACATTTTTAAATTTTAATTTGTAGTTTCTAATATACTATAAACTGCTATGAAATTTGATTATGTTAGTTTTGGTCAAATGAGAGCTCATTTGTTATGCTAGTGGGCTGAAATTCTTAACCCCACATCAAGGTAAGCCAACGTCGGTAAAAGTTAGGTCAGTTTTAGGTAAGGTCGACCGATGTGTTACATCGCACATGTTGAGGCAGAATTCACAGGGGTTCAAAATTATGTCGTTTCGAAGCATCTATATATATGGAGCCCACCTTAGAATAAGTTCAAACACTTATTTCCAACAGTCAACATCCCTCCCATCTCTGCTCTTGTCAAAGGTATGCCTTTTCAATTATTCCAACTCCTTAATTTTTTAATTTTTTTTCCCTTGAAATTGTTCTATCTATGGTGTGTGGATGTGTTGGTTGGTATGTTTTTTTAAAATTTTCTAGCTCTAATGGATTAGTTATGGCGTGAACTTTCCTTATATGTCAACCTAGGTACTAAGTTTTGGTATGTTTTTGGACGGTTTTGTGTCATTTTTTGTTTTCCAAGCATGCATTTTTCCAGTTTTCTGCAATTTTGACCATAGCTACTAGGGTTAAATCCATCATCGATAGCCTATCGCCAACCTTTGGCCAATTCGATTGTAGTTTGACGTCGTACATTCATAATTTTTGTGGTATTTTTTATGAATAGGACGTTGCATCTGTGTTGGTTTTACTATCGGTTTAACCAGTAGGTACTTACTGACCCCGCTCATAGGCTTTTAAGCTTGCTTTAAAATTTTAAATGCGAACTCATTTGTCTATCGGTCACCATGTTTGGTCTAAACGGCTGAAGAGTGATGTCACACATAAATGGCATCCACGCCACTATTTTTGAACGACATATACGTGGATGCATAACTGACGTTGTTCTCTTCAAGTTTCAAGGCTTTTATGCCCTAATCATTTTCATATATTATTCAGGACTAATGGTTGTCGAATGATCCTCTAGTTGGCCCTTATTCCAAGTTGATGAATTATTTTATATATATTTACATCTATGCATATGAGCTACATTTATTTTATGTGTTTACTTATAGACATATATATATATATATATATATTCAAAATTGATGACATTAAATAAATTATTGTTTTATGCAGTTGTTCACACAACGGAGCACCTAGAGCCTTTTGTGTTCGAGAATGGCCACCATACAATGTCTGAACATAAATCCCACTTTCGCTGCACCCTGAAGCAGAAAAAATTTGGGACTAACCCCACTTTGGTAAGGGGCCTCGACGTGCTAAATGCATATAATTATTTTAGTTTGAATTCATTTAAATGTACATATAATTATTAATTGTACATATATTTATCATAAATGTTTTTTTGTTTGTGATTCAGTACATCCCGAGGGACATTTTACCACTACTACCCACTCTGAAGACCCAGTTATGCTGAGGTGCTACAAGAGAGAGTGGTGAATGAACTACTCTGTGAACAAGAAGATCAAGGCTATGTCCCCCAAAGGGTTTTTTCTGAGTTCCTTGCCGACAACTGCCTACGCATTAGGGGCACCTTGTTGTCGGAGCTCATAGAAGGCGGGGGGCTAATTGTCTTCAAGGTCATCATAATCCGAGCTGATTGATTTTATTGCAAATTGTGTTATGTTAAACAAAAATACTTATATTTGAATAATTTATGTTCTAATTGTAAGAATATTTTGTGGCTATTGTTTTTTGGATAATTGAAGTACCTTATTATTTGAACAATAATTGATTTTATGCGTGATTTGATTTGTGCATGATTATAAAAACCATTTTCACTTGCACCATTCGACACCATTTTCTACAATCATTTTAAAAACCATTGAA
Organism: Rubia yunnanensis; assembly: GCA_037428765.1. Classification (NCBI taxonomy): domain Eukaryota; kingdom Viridiplantae; phylum Streptophyta; class Magnoliopsida; order Gentianales; family Rubiaceae; genus Rubia; species Rubia yunnanensis. Next base: position 57,837,759 of record CM075064.1, on the reverse strand, counting down.
AAATACTTTTGTAGACCTAAGTCAATCATTTTCAAACGAGTTTAACCTCTAAAAGTTTTAGAGTTTTACGTAACACTAACATGGGTCGTCCATCGCATTACATGTCGGTTAAAATGACATATAATGCAAAGTCGGCTATTCTCATAAAACAACATATGCTGCATTGCATGCCATTCGGTAAGAACATTTACTTCATTTTTTTAAAAAAAATTTACTTTGATTAAAAAATAACCGGGGTAAAAAATCTATCAATTACCTCGATTATTTTTTAACCAAGTTTAAAACAACTTTTTACTTCGAAAAATAAATAACTAGGAAAAAGAACTTTTCTACTTCAATTATTTGACCTAAGCCAAAAAACGAGGTAAAAAAAGTGAAACAAAATGTCCAGTTTCTTGAAGGGTACAAATGATACATGATTCAACTGAATAATTTTATGTCTGCGGTATCTTTGGTTCAATGCTACCTCTCCTTCAACCAAGTAACAGTGAAAGTGGAATATTCATAAGTTTATAGATATGCCCCCTAATTTTTTACCTTAAGTGTTGTAACTTTTTATAAAATTTAAATATTGTATTTTAAAAGTTAAAACAAGTAATAATGTGTATTTGAATGTGTATTTGAATGTGAAAACATAAAAATATATAATATAAAAGATACATTTTAAAATTTCTAAATTTAATACTCCTTTCGTCCCACCTTAAATTGTATAAAAGATTTTTCACGATGCGCAAGAAACATGTTTGACCGTTAATATAACTATATAATAACGATAAACAAAAAGTTACTTTTTAAAAACTACTTGTTATGACGAATCCAACAACATTACATACGATAATATTATTTCTTATATATATATATATATATATTCAAATATGAGGTCAAAGTTTGATAGAGAATAGTGTCAAATATGTACATTCAAATTTGAGTCAAAATTTGATAAAGAATAGTATAAAATAGTACGTGAAAATTTTGAACTGAAATGAAGAAAGTATATAATTTAATTGTAAAGTCCTCCGGAGTTGGACTTATGTATGGCATATTGTGAATACTAGTAATCTGGTGTTTTAACACCACTGAGTGACTTCTGGTGATATGGTGTTTTAACACCACTGCTATCCAGCAGTATTCCAGCAGCAGTATGGTTGATGTCCACGATTTATGGAGTGTATTATGGGATATAATTGTGCGATCTGATCAGAATATTGTGAAGATAAATGATTGATTTCGTGGTCATCTAATTCTGGTAAACGAATATTCCTGTAATAGTTAGGAATTGGTTAAGTAGTTTATTTATGGAACAAGTCCTATTGATAACAGGATTGTTCAATTAAATACCAGATTAGCATTAGATCTTTCCTTAGTCTAGAAGTCTATTGGTGGTAGAGTTCGACAAGGAAAGAAGTTGATTCAAGGCAGGATTGCGATGGGATAAAGAGAAGACGATTACAACGCAATCAATTTGACGCGACTAAGATTCAATCTCTACGTGAGAGCTTTGGAGCGATCTGCCTTAGTGTTTGGAGGTTCGTAAACAACCGACCAAGTTCTTGAAGATCAGAAACAAGGAAGTCTTAATTCCTCGGGAGGAGGAGATCCAGGGAGACGTGTTGATCGTGAGGGTTCAACGACGTAGGATCGAGAGTGAAGGGAGCTCACAACATTCACTCTGTAGGTTAGCAATGGATTAGTATTTAAGTTAAGCTTCTTGTACTAAAGACTGCTTTCTAGTGAATGGTTTCTGATCTGGGCAAGGCCCCGCTGACGTAGGTGTATTTGCACCGAACTGCGTAACCAAGTTGTGTGTGCACTGCGTATTTCGTTTTGCTTTTAACACCAAACTAATCTTGGTGTTCCAACACCAAACTGTTAAACAACTTGGTATAAAGGTTTAGAATTCAGGTGAAATGGAATTTCAATTGGTATCAGAGCGAGGCACTTGCTAACCCCTATACAGGGAGAGTGAGATCAGGTTTCACCATGGCACCAAAGGAGGGGGCCTCTGTCACGCGACCACCGTTGTTGGAACAAGGCAATTACGCCTACTGGAAGGCACGTATGAAAGTATTCATTGGAGCATTAGATGATCAAGCATGGAACTATGTAGTGAATCAGTACACTCCACCTCCAAGTGACAAAACTAAAGAATCGAGCTCATCAACGATCAAGCCATATTCTGAATATTCTACTGAGGAGCATAGAGCGTACATGTCCAACTCAAAGGCATTGAATGCCATCTTCACAGCAGTAGATGAAGATCAATTTAAGATGATTTCAAATTGTGAGACTACAAAGGAAGCATGGGATGTGTTACAAACGTATCATGAGGGAACAAGCTCAGTCAGAGATTCAAAGTTGCAATACTATACTTCAAAATTTAAGGAATTGAAGATGCGGGAAGATGAGACTATCTCCGAGTTTAATGGACGAGTCCGAGATATTGCAAACAAGGCTTTTCAGTTTGGTAAAAAGTATAAAGACCAAAAACTTGTAAGGAAGGTGTTGAGGGCATTACCTCCGCGGTTCAATATGAAGGTCACAGCAATCAATGAAAATGGAAGGATTGGGATGATGACACTTGATGAGCTCATGGGGTCTCTGGAATCTTATGAGATGGAGATGCTGCAAAATAAAATCGGAAAGAAGGAGATGGCTTTTACAAGCACTACCTCTGGGAAGGCAGATGAAAATACAGATAATGAAGATTCCGATGAAATTGCTAACATAACCAGAAACTTCTCCAGATTCATGAAGAAGATGGGCAGGAAGCCACAGGACAAGTTAAGTGGGAGCAAAAATCCGAATGCCAACTTCACTCCCAGGTTCGGTCAGGCAACTGGTGTTGAAACACCGAAGATCAAATCGGTAAATCCAAATCTGAACATAAAAATCCAATGCAGAGAATGTAAAGGTTTTGGACACATACAAGCTGAGTGCGCCAATACACTTAAAAAGCAAGGGAAATCATATGCAATAACCTGGAGTGATGATGACGGAGGAGACGATATTAAGGATGGAGAAGAGTATACGAATCATGTTGCTTTCGGCGTGTCATTGGAAGAGTCTGTTGAGATAAATCGCAGTGTGTTGAATGAAGAAGAAAGTGATAGCTCAGATGAAGAGACTAGAAGCATTAGTGATGATGACATTCGCAAAGAGAGTATGGAGATGTATAAAATGTGGTTAAAAGTGGCGGATGAAAACAAAGAGTTCAAGGTTGAGAACAAGAGGTTATGTGAAAAAGTTAGAGTGAATGAACTTGGAAAGAAAGATGCAATTGAAGAACTTGAAAAACTTAAAAAGGAATTTGCTGAAGTAGTTCAACGAGCAGAGGCAGCAGAACAGGCTATTAGACGTCTCAATACAGGGAAAGCTAAGCTTGAAGATTGTTTGAAAATGGGACAAACTACCAAATTTGGAATTGGGTATGAAAGATCAGTTGATGCGTTGAAAAATAAGGCAGATCAAGGTGCACCTGCTCTAAGAATAATTGAGGAGAATTGCCCCATCAAGAGAATCAGGAGATGCAGATACCGTGGAGTTCAAGGTCATGTGAGAAACAGGTGCTTCAAATTACTTAAGACACTGTCTGTCAACCCAGCATATCGGTATTTCAACACCATTCCAGGATACAACACCATGCACCAATTCAACACTGGAGGATACAGGAACGGATCCTTGAACACACATGCAACTCAAAGATCACATCGCATCACTCGACCAGTAAGCCAGGTATGGGTTCGAAAGTCTCAAGATATTTGTCTTTCAAGTTTTGTATGTTTTGGAGCACATACAGGAACCTCGTGGTACTTCGACAGTGCGTGCTCAAGGCACATGACAGGAGTTCCTGAATTTCTGCGAAAATTCAAACCTGGATTTGGTGGACATGTTAAATTCGGTGATGGAAAACGAAGCAGAATAATTGGCAAAGGGGAGTTAGAAATCAAAGGGCTTCCAGTGTTCCAAGATGTGTTGCTGGTGGAAGGTCTGAAGGCTAACCTATTGAGCATCAGTCATTTATGTGATAATGATATGACAGTGTACTTTGACAAAGATAAGTGCATTGTAAATCATGGGTCTGGAGTATTCACTGGATCCAGATCAATGGATAAGTGTTATCTACTCGATCAAGATGTCACCTGCTTGAGCTCGAAAAAGGAAGTTAGTACACTGTGGCACAGAAAATTGGGGCACATAAATTATAAATCCTTGGCTCGTATTTCCAGACTCAATGCAGTCAGAGGTATTCCCGAAATCAGTGAAATCAAGGAGACTGTCTGTGGATCGTGTAAGGAAGGAAAGCAAATTCGTATTCCTCACCATGCTGTACATGATGTTTCAACATCAAGACTTTTGGATCTTCTACATATGGATCTAATGGGGCCAGTGAGTACACCAAGTGTGGCAGGGAAGAAGTATATTTTTGTCTGCGTGGATGACTTCTCGAGATATACGTGGGTATCATTCCTCAAAGAAAAATCAGAGGCCGCTGATGTATTCAAGACCTTGGCGCACAAGCTTCATGTAGAAAAAGGAACCGTTCGAATTGCACGCATCAGGAGTGATCATGGAAAGGAATTCGAAAACTCTAAATTTTGGGACATCTTTGAAACGCTTGGTATACATCATGAGTTCTCTGCCCCCATAACCCCTCAGCAGAATGGTATAGTAGAAAGAAAGAATCGGACACTGCAGGAAATGGCACGAGCAATGTTGGCTGAGAAAAAAATTCATTCTAGATATTGGGCTGAGGCAGTACACACTGCATGCTACACCATCAACCGAGTATATCTGCGTCCGTTTACCGAGAAGACACCGTATGAGATCTGGAAAGGAAAGAAACCAGATGTGTCGTATTTCCATGTCTTTGGCAGTAAGTGTTACATTCTGAAGGATCGAGAACCCTTAGCTAAATTTGAATCCAGGAGCGACATTGGAATATTCTTGGGCTATTCTCCTACCAGCCGAGCATACCGAGTACTGAATCAACGTTCTGGGGTAGTCATGGAGTCCATTAATGTGGTGATAGATGATTCAGAGAACGACAATGTTGGAGAAGGTGATGCGCTTGATTCAGCCGTTCCTACTGGTGTTGGAACACCAGCGCCATCAACCGGTGTTGAAACTCCAGAATCTGGAAATCTTGATTCTGACCAGAATCCAACGAGACATATGCAGTTAAGGGATCAACCCCGTGTAAATTACAGAGAATTAGCAGGATTATCGTGTTTCATCTCACTCACTGAACCAAGAAATTACAAAGAGGCTTTGCTTGATGAATATTGGATCTCGGCGATGCAAGAAGAATTGCAGCAATTCGAGAGAAACAATGTTTGGTTTCTTACCCCACGACCTGTTAATGTAAATGTGATTGGTACCAAGTGGATTTTCAAAAACAAATCTGATGCAGATGGTAATGTCACCAGAAATAAAGCACGCCTTGTTGCTCAAGGGTACACACAAGTAGAAGGGGTTGACTTCGATGAAACTTTTGCCCCTGTAGCCAGATTGGAGTCCATCAGACTAATGTTGGCCGTGTCCTGCATACTAGACTTTACTCTTTATCAAATGGATGTCAAGAGTGCATTCCTGAATGGCATAGTAAAAGAGGAAGTTTACGTGGAGCAACCTAAGGGGTTTGAAGACCCTCAGTTTCCTGATCATGTTTATAGGTTGAATACGGCGTTGTATGGACTCAAGCAGGCACCTCGTGCTTGGTATGAGCGACTGACAACCTTTCTGATTCAAAAGGGCTATCGTCGAGGGGGAGTAGACCGTACACTGTTCGTGCTGCACAAGGGGCCAAAGATTTTAATTGCACAGATCTATGTGGATGACATTGTGTTTGGATCTACCGATTCAGCCTTGGTGAAGGAGTTCGTTGACTTAATGACTCAAGAGTTCGAAATGAGCATGGTAGGAAAATTGTCATATTTTTTGGGATTGCAGGTTACTCAGGAGAAGAATGGTCTGTTTATCAATCAACAGAAATATGCTGAAAACTTGATCAAGAGATTCGGTCTTACAAATGCAAAGGCAGTACGCACCCCAATGGCAACCACCGATAAGCTTACAAAGGATGAACAGGGGCAAAGTGTGGATCAGAAATTGTACAGGAGTATGATTGGCAGCCTGTTGTATTTGACTGCAAGCAGACCAGACATCTGTTTAAGTGTTGGTATTTGTGCTCGCTACCAAGCTGATCCAAAGGAATCACATATGTCAGCAGTGAAAAGGATTATTCGGTATATAAGTGGAACAGCGGAGTATGGAGTATGGTTTTCTCGGAACAAGGATTCACAATTAGTAGGTTTCAGTGATTCGGACTGGGCTGGGAATGCTGATGATCGTAAAAGTACCACTGGAGGGTGCTTCTTTGCTGGATCTAATCTGGTCAGCTGGTACAGTAAAAAGCAGAATTCTATATCTTTGTCCACAGCTGAAGCAGAGTATTTAGCTGCCGGGAGTTGTTGTGCACAGTTATTGTGGATGAAGCAGATGATGAGAGATTATGGGTTCAATGATGTGGGTTTGACAGTCCTGTGTGATAATAAAAGCGCCATTGATATTTCCAGGAATCCTGTGCAACACTCTAGAACAAAGCATATCGATATCCGACATCATTTTATCAGAGACTTGGTTGAAAAAGGAGAAGTCGCAGTCCAGTGTACCAACAGCAGAACAACTGGCTGATATATTTACAAAACCACTGGATGGTGAGACGTTTGAAGGCCTCAGACAGCACTTGGGTGTCTGTCGAATGTAAGGTACTCTGATCTGTACTTTCTATTGTACTATTTACTGTTGTGTTGTTTCTTTTATAATATGGTGAAAAAGAAAAAAAAAAGAAAAATCAAAAGTATCAAAAATATGTGAAGTGGTGTTTAAACACCAAGGGAAATCGGAGAAAAGTAAATCAGCTGGGCCGAAAAATTATTGGGCCTAGGTTTGTACTCAGAAGGAAGGAAAAAGAGAAAGTCTTTCGGGGTTCAGAAAAAGGGGGGAAAAGGAGAAAGTGACAAATTGGTTCCCACTCAAAAACAAACTCTCGACTGTTCATCTTCCCGAACCAAGCTCCTCTCAGACTGAAATTTTTCAAAATCCCACAAACTAGCGCACTCCAAATCAATCCTAGTAGACAATGGTGAGCTCCACGTTCCAGAAGATGGTCTGAGATTCCGTCAAGGTGCGGGTACCGGAGAATCTGAGATTTGAAGAGCTCGATGATGATGCAGATTTGGACGAGATGTGTGGAGACCAAGTGCGGACGCTAGCCACGTGGTATGGACTCAATCAGAGACGACGGAAAGCTAGGTTTGATCATTCCTTTGTCTACGATGGAATTCTCTTTTGCTCTGTTCTTGAGTTTATTGAGTGGATGGTGCAGAACAGAGATTATGTAGACCTTAGAAAATATAAAAGTCTGCATGGCAAAGTTAATGGATTTAAACTTGAGGAGTTATTAACTGGTGGAATAGGAGAGATTAGGGAGATTAGTGAGTATAATGCCAAATTGGTTGGGGTTGATTTCGGAGAACATTATAGAGTAGGAGATGAAGAGGGTCAGTACTTCACAATTTACACACGGATAGCCTCCCTGCACAGGCCGATTATCAGGAATTTGGGGGATAATGTAGTTGTGCAGCCCGGGATAAAAGTGGTTAAATCCACTGATTTTACTGTGGCTGGTGACACAGAGATAGTGTGTTTTGATGAGTCTCTGTTTCAGACTCAAGAATCACTGAGAAGGTTACCTATTCTTGTTGTGAACATTAGTGATAGTGAAGAGGAGGCTGGGTGTGCAGGTGGCACTGATGAGGCTGAGAGAATTTCGAGGGTGAATGAACCAGAGAGTGCCTCTGTACTGAGTGAATCTGCATTGAATGAAGCCATATCAGAGTTGTTTAGGTCGGAGTCTGCCCTATCAGAGTTTGTGAGGTCTGATTCTGAGAAGGAAGATGGTGAAAAAATTGCTGCGGAGAGAGCAAGTGGGGCTGATGTGCCAAGTGCTGGTTTGGTTGATACTGATAATCAAACACCAGATGAGAGCCATGCTGAGAAGGAGCAGAGTCCAGATGATCTGGGTATTGGTGTTGAAACACCACTGGAGACAAGTCCTGCCCAGGGATTTAAGAGGAAAAGGAAGGAGACTGGTGTTGAAACACCATCTGAATTTGGAGACAGATCTGAGACAGGTGAAGAAAGGTTGGCCTCTACCTCCAAGAGAGTGCGAAGATCTAAAAGATGCAGAGTCAAAAGTACAGCCACTAGTGAGGACAGTGATGAGCCAATTGGGCAGAAACTGAAGAAGTTACGCGCTGCCAGACAGCAAAGACAAGCTGAGGTAGTTGAGTCTAGTGCACAACATGTACCTGAAGCGAGTGAAGCCATTAGCCCTGAATTCTTTGATGATGCAAGTCAAGAAAAGTGGAAGTTTGTCTGTGACAGGAAGATATTAGCGGAAAGGCCAGCTGATGCTGTAAAATATAAGGAATGTGGATTCACAGACTATTTGCATTATCTCAAGGTGTTTAAGGCAGCTACCTGTTTCTGTGACTATAACAAGCAACTTGTGATGGAATTTTACTCTAATTTGAAGGAGGAGTGTGAAGACGAAGACTCTCCGTGGTTTCACAGAGTATATGTGAGAGGAACAGTGGTGGTATTTTCCCCGAAGGCAGTAAATGTTTGTCTGCAGCGTGGAACATCGAGGAATGTTCAGGCGGTGTTCCAACACCAAATGCCAGAAAATTTTGATGCAGTGGCAGTAGAGTTGACCGGTGGTGTGGAAAGTTCGTGGCCACTGACTGGGAGACAACAAATACCAGCATCAAACCTGACCTCCAGGTATTACTGTTTGTATATGGTGGCGGTTCATAACTGGATTCCATCGGTAAACAACACGATTGTCACCAAAGAAATGGCGACTCTTCTTTACAGCCTGGGAACGAGGCATAGGGTCAATCTGGGCAGGTTGATTTTTAATGATATTTTGGACTGTGCTCGCAAGACGAGGAAGGAAGCTTTAGTCCATCCCTGTGTGATATCGATGGTACTGCAAAAAGGGGGAGCAGTTGCAAGCGAGACCGATGAAGTATTGGCAACCCAAGCATTACGGCCAACTCTCAGAACCCTGAGTGGTCGTATAGTGAAGGACCTACCCTGGACGCCTCCAGCGACGACTGGCTCGGATGAAGGAGCAGCTCGGCTGAGAGCCATTGAGGCGAGGGCAGCTGTGTGTCAAGAACTACTTGAACGTCATCAGGCCACTATTGCAAAGATTCAGGGGGAGCTGGCAGCTTTGGCGGCTGAGAGAGAAGCATTGCTGGGAGCGAGTCAAAATGAAAATGGATCAGATGCTGGTGATTCAGACAATGCTGCCTCAGAGGAGTCCGAGTGATAGTTTGGAATGATTGGAATTCTGGATTTTCTTGGTTTTTCTTGTCATATTACTGAATTCAGGGGGAGATATTAGAGATTTTGTATGATTTGAATGATTTTGTGTTCTGGATAATTGGATATTTGTGCTAGCTGGTATTCTGGTGTTCTATATTGTTTATGCTAGTTGGTTTTCTGGTATTCTATGGTGTTTGTGCTGATGTTCTATGAATTCACCAATATGCCAAGGGGGAGATTGTAAAGTCCTCCGGAGTTGGACTTATGTATGGCATATTGTGAATACTAGTAATCTGGTGTTTTAACACCACTGAGTGACTTCTGGTGATATGGTGTTTTAACACCACTGCTATCCAGCAGTATTCCAGCAGCAGTATGGTTGATGTCCACGATTTATGGAGTGTATTATGGGATATAATTGTGCGATCTGATCAGAATATTGTGAAGATAAATGATTGATTTCGTGGTCATCTAATTCTGGTAAACGAATATTCCTGTAATAGTTAGGAATTGGTTAAGTAGTTTATTTATGGAACAAGTCCTATTGATAACAGGATTGTTCAATTAAATACCAGATTAGCATTAGATCTTTCCTTAGTCTAGAAGTCTATTGGTGGTAGAGTTCGACAAGGAAAGAAGTTGATTCAAGGCAGGATTGCGATGGGATAAAGAGAAGACGATTACAACGCGATCAATTTGACGCGACCAAGATTCAATCTCTACGTGAGAGCTTTGGAGCGATCTGCCTTAGTGTTTGGAGGTTCGTAAACAACCGACCAAGTTCTTGAAGATCAGAAACAAGGAAGTCTTAATTCCTCGGGAGGAGGAGATCCAGGGAGACGTGTTGATCGTGAGGGTTCAACGAGGTAGGATCGACAGTGAGGGGAGCTCACAACATTCACTCTGTAGGTTAGCAATGGATTAGTATTTAAGTTAAGCTTCTTGTACTAAAGACTGCTTTCTAGTGAATGGTTTCTGATCTGGGCAAGGCCCCGCAGACGTAGGTGTATTTGCACCGAACTGCGTAACCAAGTTGTGTGTGCACTGCGTATTTCGTTTTGCTTTTAACACCAAACTAATCTTGGTGTTCCAACACCAAACTGTTAAACAACTTGGTATAAAGGTTTAGAATTCAGGTGAAACGAAATTTCATTAATAAATACATGCATAAGTGAAAAAATACGTAAATAAAAAGATACAAATCTTTATCTAGACTTATAGACAAACCATATCCCACGAGGCACCCTATACGTTTTGTCAAAGAAAACTTGCAAACCGCAAGTTGCTGGGTAAAAAATAATTTCACAGCCCCCAACAACCCTTGGTGTCATTGAAGAACCAACAGCTTGATATAATTTTGTTTCATATGTTGATTCCATGGCCACCAATTAGCAAATAGTCAACCTTCTATCCCTAATTTTTATGTTTAATTCGACTCTGTTTTAAGGCAAAGTCTTGGGAAAGACGGTCTTTTCATAGGCTTATGGAAAGACGGAGTTTGATTAGAATAATAAAAGATAAAAGGTCTTAGTTGCAATATTAAAGTTTTAGCATGAAACATGTAGTAGTTATAAAATTTATAACCCGGTTCATGCAACCCGAAAATTTTATCTTAATTTCTTCTAATTTACACTTTAAACCTTGGTCTTTCCATAACTTATGGAAAGACTATCTTTTAAGAGACGGAATCCTGTTTTAAAATGTAAACAATATAATAAAGGGTTAAAGATAACATGGAAAATACTGTATGGACCAAAATGTAATACGAGATAAAAACGGGAATCCATGTGAATAGCCAACTTACTATCTATAGCTAGAAAATATTATAAATTATTATGGTGGACATATCTCAGTTTCAGTTCAATCTTGAATTCATTAAATATTATCAGACGTTGATGAATCAAAATCGCAACCACACGTCACCGTCAGCAAACAGTCCTTTTTTCAGCTAAATTTTGTTATTAGAACTTATTTGACCATTAATTATTTATTAAAAATATGTGGAACATTAAACAAAAACAACATTGAAAGGTTTCTAAAATCGAAAGTGAAACTGGAATTGAGAAGCACACAGTGGAAATAAAATTTTCACATTTTGAATTCCACCAACTTCCACATAATCTCTGGTGAATGGAATTACTAAGGATGAGGAAACAAATTCAGAAGTAATTTGTTGTACCAATTTGTTTGAAAATTGATTTTATTTGATCACCAAGAAATTCCTTATTTGCCTGACAAGGAAAAAGAAAACAAAGGCTGAGTTCACATTCAGCCCAACAAAGTCTGAAACTCCACTTGCAAAATTTGCAAGTTGCAATAAAAAGCAACACAACCAACAAATAAACAAATTATTACTAGCATCAATTAATATTATTCTTCCTGTAAGACTAAACAATGATCACCACCGCCCAAGGCGGGCCCCGCCGCTGCAGCATCTGCCTTAATCATTTCCATGCAATGAAGCTATTGCCACCACTCCAAGCTTCTGCAGATTCAGTTTCACCACGGTGTCCGTAAACATCTTCGTGTCCTCCGCCGTGTTCCCCTCTGGAATATCGACGATGTACGACTCCAGCACCACCGTGTAGACCCCTCCACCACCGCCATTGAACTCGTTGACGGAGGTCACGGAGCGGTAGTTGTTGAGGCGGTGCTCGCCGCCCACAACCCGGAAGCTGAGGATGTGGTTGTCGTCGTCTAGAATCTCCAGCCTCTCCGTGCTGGTGGACGCCGGGAGGCCGGACACCACCGTCACCTCCCGGATACTGCCGACGCCGCCGTCGCCGGTCATCGTGCAGCTCTTAATGAAGTGCTTGTACTTCTGCGGGTTGTCGAACCGCCGCACGAACGGCCACACGGCACTCGCCGGCGCGTCAATGCGCTGGGTTATCAACGAAGTGCAGGTATTCGGCGTGGGTTCGAACGTGTGGTACGTTCTGATTAGGGGCTCCAGAACGGTAAATTCTTCTGGGATTAACCCGTATGGGGTTCGGGAAGGATCCATAAAAGGAAATTGTTGATTGGAGATGCCGAAGAGGGAAAGATGTATTGGGAGATGAAAGAGAGGGGGGAGAGGTGCATGAAATGAGTATTATATGCAAGTTTTTGGAGGTGGAGGAGGAAAGCTAGAACTAGGCTTTGGCTTACCATTGGGGAAAACATTTTGTAGCCAAATTGGGGAAATAATAAAAAACAAATGTGTGGAAAAGGATACTCCTTCCGCTTCACTATTGGCATTATATATATTGTTTTTTTTAAGTTAAAATATATGGAGAAATTGAGTGAGAAGAGTAAAAAATTTAGTGGGTGGTTCACAATAATGTATTTTTTATCATAAAAGGAAATATGATAAATTTATTAAAAAAATATATACAAATATAATAAGTGCGTCAAATTTAAGAAAATAGAGGAGCATATTGGGGATTGGGCTTTATTGTTTTCATAATTACAAACTATGCAAGAAAAATCGAAGGCCATTTCCTTTTTTTTTATTCATTTCAATCTTTTAAAGGCAAAGTTTTGGCAAACACCATTTTTCATAAGTTTATGGAAAAGATGAAGTTTAATTGAAATAATAAAAGATAAAAGGTGTTAATTGCAATATTAAAAATTTATTATACAACGCGTAGTAGTTATAAAGTTTATAACCCGATTTATACAATCCAAAAATTTTATTATTATTTCTTCATATTTGAACTTTAAATTTTGGTGTTTCCATAACTTATGGAAAGTCTTTCAACATACGGACTCCCTTTCAAATTCAATAATATTCTTTTGCAATGATTTAAATAATTTAACCATATCATCAATATAATGCTTTCTCTTTGTTCCAACTGGTTAAGATAATGTACTAAATATTGACCTAGTTTCATTTTCCATCTGTCCCACAAATTAATGACACATGTTAAAAAAAAAAAAATTTTAATGAAATCACCCGAAGGTGGGGGTACTATATTAGAGGTTCCCCATTCCTCATATGAAGTATCAGTACAAATGTAGATCAAAGTTTGCGATGAGGCAACAGAATTGCCCTCCAAAAGTCCTACTAATCCTATATCGAGATCTTATGTTGTGAACAAGATTATCCTAACAAAATATATTGGTGAAGTTGCGATCCGGAGGTGAAAATCTCCACCCCTCGTGTTAATTAACACCTCCGGCCAGGCAACATCTATACCCTAATGATTAGAGATGCAGTGGCTGATCCGAAGATGAAAAATGCAGAAACTGATCCGAAGTTGAAAGGAGTAACAGGAGGGCAGTGTCCCAGCAGTACTGTTCCAATGAATGCCAATGGATCTTTGCAGGTGTGAGGTGCAGCGGTTGGAAGTCAATTGAGCTGGATCCTGTTCTGCAAATAACAGAAAAAATATATATCAGTAGCATCCGTGTCTAAGTGGGAAAACTAGTGAGCCCTAACATGAGGAACATGATCTTTGTCCAACACAATTAGTCCCTTAATGTACTGAGGTATGTTATGAGACTGGATACTATGAAGATGACAAGTATGATACCTTGCAGTCGCATTTGCTACCGAGTTACCTTCCTAAAAACATGATTCAACTTTGCACCACACATAAGGCCATTAATTTTGAAAGCTAAGTTAAAGAGTTTCCAATTGGCTGAATAGGGGCAATTTATCATGTTAATTGCCTGCTTACAATCAGTTTCTAAAATGCATTTCGAATGATTTCCAGGCAAAGCTTGAAAAGCCAGTAAAATGGCTTTCATTTCAGCCTCAATGGGAGAATCCGCAGAGATGGACACTGAATATAAGTTAATCAAATCACCACAGTAGTCCCTAACTACTATCCCAGCAGCAGCTTTATCAGAATACCAAGAAGCATCAGTGTTTATTTTAAAAAACCCAACTGGGGGTTTCTCCCACATAACAGTTGATATATTAGGCTTAGGTGGGGGTCTAATGAAAGGTATCCACTGATGAAAAGGTAAAGAGATAGAAGAGTGAGTGAAATATGTCCTTGGAGTAGTTAGGAAAGCCAATTTTAATAGGTTGAGAATCTCATTAGCTATCAGATCTGAGTCAAGTGGCACATTATCATGTAAGAGTCTATTCCTAGCTTTCCAAAGTGACCAACAAATTATAGAAGGTGCTATTTTGCAGATGAAGTGTTTCCAGTGAGGTAGATCTCTGGTATTCCAAAAAATAAAAAATCTCTCAGGAAGAGAATGAGTGTCATGCAGATGAAAATTAACTAATGAAGCCATGTTACCCCAAACAGCTTTAGCAATATGACATGAAATGAAAAAATGTTGTATTGAATCAGAATTTGAACATGCAGGACATTTTGAGGCTAGGCTGAAACCACATTTAATGAGAACCTCATCAAAGGGTAAGAATGATTGCAGCATTTTCCAAGTAAAGATGGATATCTTTTTTTGCAATGCATTATTCCAAATGAGTTTTGGGGCAGGGAAATTACCTGGCATCTGAGTGAGCATTTTGTAGGTAGATTTAGAAGTGAAATTACCTGAAACTTCAGGTTTCCATACTAGTCTATCCTTTCTACCTGGGACTAAAATGGCTTCCTGGAGAAAAGACACAGTATCAAGGTCTAAAAAAGACATAATCTTAGGCAATATGATAGACTTATTATGGATGAAATCAGCCACAGTTAAATATGGCATGTCTTGAACTATATGCTCAGGGATACTAGTACATAAAGGCCCCTTAAAACTCCAGTTAGCTACCCAAAAATTACAGGTACCCTCCCCATGAATGATTACTGAGTGGTGCTCTGCAAAGGAGTTAATGTGGACAATTCTCTTCCATGTAACAGATTTTCTGTATGATATAGGAAGAGACCAGATCAGTTTTGACCAAAGGGAGTTGCCTAATTGACTTTTCCACCAAAGTTTAGTTGAACATGTGTCAATTATAGCTTGGATAGATCTAAAACCAAGTCCATTTTGGTCAGTTGGAACTGCAATATCTTTCCATTTTTTCCAGATTTTATTATTTCTTCCCTGAGATTCTCCCCAAAAAAATCTGGCTAATCTTTTTTCAAAGGTAGAAATTATCCCTTTTGGTGGTTTTGTAACTGTCCAAATGTGCTGTGGGAGAGAGTAGAGACAATGTTTAATTAAGACCAGCTTCCCCCCCGCACTTAGCCATCTATTCTTCCAACTTTGAAGTTTAGAATCCAGGTTAGCCATTAAAGGTTGAAAGTACCTTTTTAGTGTTCTTCCCCTAAATATTGGACAACCAAGGTATGTAAATGGGAGTGAACCTTTTTTCATTTTTAGAATGGACTTAACCTGAGAGATCTTAATGTTAGAAGCTCTTTTACTCAAGTAGAATTCTGACTTTTCAAAATTAAACTTCTGCCCCGAAGTCTTCTCAAAGACATCTAGAAAAGCCTTTATTCTTATGAGATTTAATTTTGATGCCTGCATGAAAATTATGGTATCGTCTGCATATAATAGATGAGATATGGCAGATATTGAAGCAGGAAAATGGAAATGGGATAGCCTTCCAGTAGAGAAAACATATGAAAGACTCCTTGAGAAAGCTTCAGTAAAAATATTAAAGAGGAAAGGAGAGAGAGGATCACCTTGTTTAATACCTCTAGTAGCTTGGAAAAAACCAACTGGTTTCCCATTAATTAGAATTGAAAATTTTGCTTGTGCTAAATTTTTCATCACTGCATTCAGAAAATTCCCTTGGAAACCAAATTTAAGTAAAATCTGCTTAAGAAAATGCCAGTTAACCCTGTCAAAAGCTTTCATTAAGTCCAGTTTCATTATGCAGTTGGGAATTCTGTTTTTCTTATCCAAGAATCTAACCATTTCCTGTAAATATACTATATTATCAGAGATATCTCTCTTCTTCACAAAAGAAGATTGGTTAGGAGATATCAAAGAGTCCATATAAGGTTTTAATCTTTCCATGAGGACCTTAGAGCAGATTTTATTAGAGACATTAGATAGACTAATAGGTCTAAAATCTCCAAACTGACAAGGGGTTGTTTTCTTAGGAATCAGTGTAATCCATGTGCTAGATATCCCATTAGGAATATTAGATCCTAGAATGAAATCATTAACTGCCTCTAAAAGATCATTCTTAATAAAAGGCCAGCATTTCTTATAAAACTTTGGTGTGAAGCCATCCGGGCCAGGGCTACTGCTGCTACTTAAACTCTGAACAACTAATCTTAATTCAGGTTCCAGAATAGGAGAATTCAGAATATGATTATCAGAGGCAGTTAAAATCACTGGAATTTGGCTCAAAAAATGAGAGGAGAAAGTATCATCTGTACCCTGATCTGGTTCAGTTAGTAGATCTGAGTAAAAAGAGATTGCCTCTTTCTGAATATCAGGTTCAGAATTTATCCATTGACCATCTGAGTTTTTTATTTTATTAATCTGTATCCTAGATTTCTTTTCTTGGGCAGTCTTATGAAAAAATTCAGTATTGTTGTCTCCTAATTTATACCATTTAAGTCCTGCCTTTTGCTTCCAAAATTTTTCTTTTTCCTTTAAAATCTTCTGCAAATTAGCTTTTTTCTGATTAAGTTTAACCAGTTCATTTACATTAGGATCCTGATCGAAGACAGATTCTTGTATTCTTAAGGCATCTTCAGCTTGTGTAACATTGGCATCAATATTACCAAAAGATTCTCTGTTCCAAATTTTGATGACTCTTTTAAGCCTAATGAGTTTCAGATAAAATTTAATCATTCCATTTTCCTGTACAGGTTTTTCCCAAGATTCCTGCATTAAACCTATGAATTCTGATCTTTGGAACCAGGCATTGATGAATCTAAAAGGTTTGGGATATGAGGAAGTTAGGTTAGACAACTGAAGGAGGAGAGGTGAGTGATCTGAGGTGTGTCTATTGAGAATTTGGATGGAGGAAGATGGAAATTTGGAGCTCCAGGATAGTGTACAGAGCCCCCTATCTAGCCTCTTGGAAGTGGGATTCCTTAGCCTAGAGTTACACCAAGTGAATAAATTGCCAACTGTACTTATTTCTTGAATCCCATTTGAATTAATCCATGTATTGAAGTCCCTAATGGTCCCTAGAGCTGGATTAGAGGGTCCTCTGTATTCAGTTAGACTCCTAATAGTGTTGAAATCCCCTATAAAAATAGTGTCACTGTTTGACAAAGGTTCTAAATCTGTCCACAAAGCTTTCCTACCTTCCCTATCCCTTGAAGCATAAATAAAAGCAGCATTCATGTTAAAAGTTTGAGAAAATTGAGATATGCTAACAAAAAGGAATTGGTCATGAGAAGTAATCAGTGAGACTGTGAGAAGATGAGTCCACATTAACCAAAATTTTCCATTAGGATGAGCTAGACAGTTTGCAAAATGTAAAGATGTCATATAGGCCTGTATTTTAGAGTTATCATGCATAGGTTCTATTATGCATAGCAACTGAATTCTCTTGGTTTTGATTAAATGAGATAGCCTAAGCAGTGATGATTCCATTCCTCGAAGATTCCAGATCAGAAAATTAATACTAACTGTTCCTATCATATTTCACCTGATTTAACACCTTTTGTAGCTGACCTTAATAACATTTTGTTTAGCTGACTAAGGTAGTTCACCTTTTTGTTTTTAAATTTACCTGGATGTTCACACTTACCTGTCTGCTCAGATCCCTCTTCCAGGGTTTGTTGTTCATCTAAGTCCAAATCTAAAGGTTGCTCCAGATCTTTCTGTTTACTGCAGCTGGTTTCCTCTTGTTCCTGAGAATAAGTGTCATCTCCCTGCAAAACAGAGAATCTATTGGACATCTTTCCTCCTAAGGAAAGTGTAGGATTAGCCGTAGCATCAATCATAAGAGAACGGTGCAAGCCAATATGGAGATCATCTCTTGCATAAGTGTTCAGAAAAGTTTTAGACTTAGCAGTGGCATTTAGTAACCTAGTGGTGGTGTTATCAGGACTCCCAATTGTCTGAAGACCACTAGAAACAGGTGTTGTTGGAGTTTGAGCTGGTTGCAGTAGAGGATCAGGGTTACTGACTACCTTATCAATAGGAGAGACATGAGTATGGGTAGGTGAATCAGTAAGCAGTGGTGGTAATTCAAATTTTTTCCCAGTTGCCTGCCATTGAGGGATAGGTTGAGTGTGGATTCTATTTGTTTCCTCAGTTCTTTCCTTATTATTCTGAAAGTTAATCCTACATTGGCTTGAAGAATGTCCCAGTTTAGCACAATGCCCACAATATAGAGGGATATCCTCAAATTCAATTGGATATTTTCTATTGTTTGATATTGAACCAAGCCTAATGTATTGTGGCAGAGGCTTCAGTAGGTCAATTTCAACACAGAATTTTATGGCCGATGGCCTAGTAAGCATCTCAGTGGCATAATCATTCTTTATAAAGTTACCAATATTGTTACCAATAGCTTCAATAGATGAGGAGTTATAGTAATAGAGTGGTACCTCCCTAATTGTACACCAAATGGGGACAATGGGGGATTCTCTTTGCGTAGAGAACTCAGGAGTCCACTTAAGCATTTTCAGTGAAACGCCATTGAAATTCCATATGCCTTTCATCCAACACCTTTGGTAATCGTTAACCTGTTCAAAACGAATTAGTATATGTTTGAAATCAAGAGATCCCAATTGGTACTTACCTTCGAACCCAATAGTTTTAAGGGCCACCTCCATCTGATCCATTGAGATTCTACCTTTGGTAAATTTACCGACCAATGCATTGGAGTAATGAGCTGATAATGTAGCAATTTGTTCCTCAGAGTATAAACAGGCAATATCTCCTAGGTGGGAGGATTTCGGGATTAGCTCAGGGTTATTGGGAAGATGTGATGACAATGGAGGAGATTTTGTCTGAAGAGCGGCCGCAAAAGTTTTAGGTGGCGGTGGCAGATTAGAGTTGGAGGGAGCTGCCATCGAGCGTGGAGGGGAGACCCCGCCGAGTGGCGGAGAAAAAGCCGTTACCAGTGGCTGTGTTACCGTTGCCGGCGAGTAACGGTCGGAAGAGAAAGAGAAGCGGAGGGAATAGATGAACAGTATTGAAGCCTAAATTTTCGCACACACTGTCGCACCAAAATTTCGCACACTCAAACAGTTAAATTTACACATGTTAAAAATTATTTATAATGGAAAAGAATCTATTTTTAAATTTCTATAATTTTTTCTTTAACTTTAATAACTTTGACACCGGACTCACTATTTTACAAAAATATTTTTATTTTTCCATAACTATTATCTTCCACAAAACTTCCTAAAATTGTGTCAAGAGTAAATAGATCAATATTTATGGGACGAATGAGGGAGTACTATTTATTTTATTAAAAAATGTAACTAAATTTAATTATAAATATAATTAATATATATAATTTATTGTATATAAAGTGGTTAAAGTCCGATATAATTACATATGTATCATATAATTATATGTGTGGTTGTGAGTGAATGATGTGATTTTGCTTAAATTGCTTAACTTTGAGTGATTATTTATCACTGATAATTTGATTTTAAATGTTTGAATTTTGTTCACTTTTCGGTATCAAGTACGTAAAAAGGTTTTATCTAATCTAATTTTGGATGCTCCCTTCGTTTCACTATGGTTGGCATCATAGGTTTAGGTGTTGTTTTTGCAAGTTGAAATATGTGGAGAGAATGGAGTGAAGAAAGTAAAAAGTTTAATGAATGGTTGAAAATAATGTATTTTTTGTCAAGGAAAGAAATGTGACAAATGTGGAAAATCATACAAAAATAGAAAGTGTGTCGAACATAGTGATACCGAGAGAGTATGTATTAGATTGATACATGATGAATTAATTTATGTGGAATGTGTTATTTTTGTTGGTTGAAGTTGTGTTGGAAGTGACCTTATATATTTTTTAAATGTACTAGTTTAAACTCATATTTTAATAGAAAGTACTGATCCAACCTTATGTTTTTATAGAAAGTACTGATCTAACCTTATGTTTTTACAGGTAAAATCGTTCAATTTTTAAAAAGAAAACTAGTAGGGATATTTTGGTCATTTTTAAAATGGTGAACGCCAAATTTTCAGCTGTCAATGCCATCAAGCTTATTTCAGCAACTTGGACGGAAAGTTAGAATTAATTTAACACTCTCAAAATTTTGAGGATTATATTAATACTTTATAAATAAATATAGAGTGATAAATACACTTTACACTATTTTTAATTATACGATATGAATGGTTTTTAAAAATTTTATTCAGTTGTTAAAGTCTAAACTGTGCAATTTCCATATTGAAAGAGGAAGTATAACATAACTATTATTTAAATTATTAGTATAAATATTATAAATACTATTATAAATAATATTTGCATTATAATAAATTGAATATTGCGTAATATTTCCCACGAGTGATAATTTTTTTTATAAAAATATAATATTTATTAATAATGTAAAATTTTACATCTAAATTTTTATTGAAATAAACTGAAGTGAACGTAACTAAAATGAAGTGGAAGATAAAATTTTTCAATGCATGTTGTAAAAGTGTCAACAAACGCTCTCTTGAAAAAAAGCGATTTCAGTGAACAGTAACGCGCGATTGTATTTCTCTTCTTCCCCCTTCCGCCGGTAACGGCTCCTTCGCCGGTAACAGCTCCTTCGCCGGTAACGGCTCTTCCGCCGGCAACGGCAATTGATCGTTTTGGTACAGCTACGGGGTACCAATTGGGGACACCAACTGAGATGGCGCTCCCTCCGGCCACTCAATTTCCCACCAAAACGTTCGCCACAGTTCTTCAAGCCAAAGCTCTTCCACTATCGAAAACCTTACCAAACAACCCAGAGCTCATTCCCAAATCACAGCACCTTGGGGAGCCCTCTTGCCTGTATTCAGATGATCACATAGCAACCCTCTCTGCCCATTATGCGAATGCACTGGTTGGAAAGTTCACAAGGGGCAGGCTTACAATGGAACAATTGGAACTGGCATTTAAAACTGTGGGCTTCGAAGGTAAGTACCAACTTGGCTCCCTTGATTACGAACATGTTTTGATTCGGTTTGAACATATAAATGACTATCAAAGATGCTGGATGAAATGTGTTTGGAACTTCAATGGGATCTCTCTGAAAATGCTAAAATGGACCCCTGAATTCTCTACTCGTAAAGAATCACCAATAGTTCCTATCTGGTGTACTATTAAGGAGCCCCCCCTTTATTACTATAATACAGCTTCGATTGAAGCTATTGGGAATAGCATAGGCAGTTTCATTAAAAACGATCAAGCAAATGATATGCTAACAAGACCATCTGCAATAAAATTCTGCGTCGAAATTGATCTCCAAAAACCCCTGAGTAGTTTCATAAGGCTGGGCTCTGTGACCAATAATAAGAAATACCCGATTGAATATGAGGACATTCCTCTTTACTGTGGTCATTGTTCAAAATTAGGCCATTCTCTGGTTCAGTGTAAAGCTAACTTACAGAATGAGAATGTCAGAACTCAGGAGCCTAATTTGAAACATAGTTTACCTCAGTACCTATGGCAGGCAACGGGTAAGAAATTTGATAAACCACCACTATTGGAAGACCAAGCTCTCCCTGAGAATGAGTATGAGGTTATGATGGAATCCCCAAAAAATTTGAACAATACAGCTTTCCCTGTGGTGGTAAATCAGGAAAAACTGGATACTTCCACTAATAACACTCAATCCCCGGCAATTTCTGATAACTCTATTTTGAGGTTGATTGAGGATACTTCACTTACTAAGCCAACAATTACTGCTTATGCTAAAGATGATATACAAGTTGGCTCTGGTTCATTATCTATGTACAGCCCTTACCACAAAAACTCTTTCTCCCAACCTGGGAAAATGGGGAATAGATTTTCAGTTTTGCAGATTGCTGAAAGCTCTAAAGAAAAGGAATTGCAAACTGAGACATCGGAGCTGCTAGAGGAGATCATATCTACACATCAAGAAACCTCCTGTTCTTCTCTTCCAGGTAATATCCAAGGTAAGACTAAGTCTAAGAAAAACAATTACCTAAGTCAGTTAAATAAGATGATGCTTAGGTCATCTACAAAAAGTTCTAAATCAAGTGAACAATGATGACACACCTTAATGTTAATTTTCTAGTGTGGAACCTAAGAGGAATGGACACTTCAATGCTTAGGCTAACTAATTTGTGCAGGATTAAAAAAAATCATTTGTTGTGTATTATTGAGCCTATGCATGATAATTCCCAATGTGAAGATTACATGAAAAAACTGTCATTCACTCATAATTTGACACTGCCTAATGGGAAGATTTGGCTTATGTGGTCTAATTTGTTAACTATCTCTCTGAATTCCTTTCATGATCAGTTTATGCATGTCAATATTTTACATCATTCTGTGAATCTGTATATGGAGGCAGTTTTCATATATGCCTCAAGAAATAGAGATGGTAGGAAGGTTCTCTGGTCTGACCTTCAATCAATTCCGAAAGGTGACACTATCTTCATAGGTGATTTTAATTCAATAACTTCTTTAGATGAATATAGAGGGCCCTGTTCTCCTGCCTTAGGTAGTATAAGAGACTTTAACTCCTGGATCGCCTCCAATGGAATCCAAGAAATTAATACGGTAGGAAACATGTTTACTTGGTGTAATTCTAGGCTTCGGAATCCTACTTCGAAAAGACTAGATAGAGGCCTATGTTCAATCTCTTGGATCACTAAGTTTCCATCTTCTTCAATTCAGATTTTAAATAGACAAACATCGGATCATGCACCTCTTCTCCTACAGGTTTCAAATCTTACCTCTTCTAACCCTAAGCCATTTCGATTCATCGATGCCTGGTTTCTAAGAGACGATTTTATGAATGTGGTAAGAGACAGCTGGGAATCACCATTGTCAGGAACTGGAATGCTAAAGTTTTACCTTAAGCTTATCAGACTTAAAAGAGTTTTAAAATCATGGAATAGGGATAAATTTGGAAACATTGATTTAAATGTGACAAAAGCTGAGGAAGACTTAAGAACTCAGGAAGCAAACTATGATTTGAACCCTTCAACCTCTGAGCGAGTTAAACTCAATGAAAAAAATGCTCTGCTGCTAAAAGTCTTAAAGGAAAAAGAGAAATACTGGAAACAAAAAGCAAGATTGAAGTGGCATAAGCTAGGTGATAATAACACTTCTTTTTTCCACAAGGTTGTGCAAGAAAGAAACTGTAAACTCCACATAACCAAATTAAAAAATAGATCAGGTCAATGGATTAATTCTCAGTCAGACATACAAAAGGAAGCAGTTGAATACTTTACTGATTTGCTGAGTGAACCTGATTTAGTCTCGGATGATACTTTTGACACTCATTTTCTAAGTCAGATTCCTAGTATCATAACTGATAATGATAATCATGAATTAGCAAGGCCAGTGACTGAGGTAGAACTGGAAAAGGTAATTAAAAGCTTAAATAAGAACAGTAGTCCTGGGCCAGATGGATACTCTCCAAAGTTTTACACCAAATGTTGGCAGATTATCAAACAAGATTTGATAGAAGTGGTAAATGAGTTCATTTCTGGTGCTGAAATTCCAAGGGGGATTTCCAGCACCTGGATTACTCTGATACCAAAAAAACCAACCCCAAGTTCATTTGATGACTTTAGACCTATTAGTTTATCTAATGTGTTGAATAAGATTTGTTCTAAAGTCCTTCTGGAGAAAATGAAGCCTCATATGGAGAATCTGATATCCTCGAACCAAACAACATTTATGAAACATAGGGATATATCTGATAACATTCTATATTTACAAGAGATGATTAGATTCTTGGATAAGAAAGATAGAATCCCTAACTGCATCCTCAAGCTTGATCTGAGGAAAGCCTTTGATAGAGTTAGATGGAGTTTTCTCAAACAGATTTTATCTAAGTTTGGCTTCAATGGAAATTTTTTAACAGCTATAATGAATAATTTGTCTCAAGCCTACTTTTCAGTCATTATCAATGGAAATCCAGTTGGATTTTTCAGTGCAACAAGAGGAATCAAACAAGGTGACCCTCTTTCCCCCTCTCTTTTTAATCTATTCTCAGAGGCTTTCTCTAGGAGTTTAACCTTTATTTTTGTGAATAAATGTTTGTCTTCATATCAGATTCCTGGTTCAATTCCTGTAGTTTCTCATTTGATGTATGCGGATGATACCATAATATTTATGAAAGCTTCTAAACCTAACTTAATTAAGATCAAGGCCTTTCTTGAAATATTTGAACATTGCTCAGGTCAAAAGTTTAATTTTGAGAAATCAGACTTTTATTTAAGTAGAAAAGCTACTGTGGCAAGAAGGATTCAGGTGAAAGCAATTTTAAAAATGAAAAAGGGACTTTTCCATTTAAATACCTAGGATGCCCTATTTTCAGAGGAAGAACTTTGAATAGATATTTCTTTCCACTGCTGGCCAATGTAGATGCTAAGCTACAAAATTGGAAAAACTGCTGGTTAAGCTCTGGGGGGAAAATGATCCTCATTAAATCAGTTCTGTACTCAATCCCTCAGCATACATGGATGGTTACAAATCCCCCAAAAGGTATAATTAAAACATTTGAGAAAAAATTGGCTCAATTTTTTTGGGGAAAGACTGAAGGTAAACAGAATAAGATTTGGAAAAAATGGGCAAACATTGCCATACCTACTAACATGGATGGTTTGGGATTTAGATCGGTAAAAGCCATTGTTGATTCTTGTTCGGCCAAACTATGGTGGAAGAGCCAATTGGGAACTTCATTGTGGTCTAAACTTCTATGGTCTCTTCCACCATCATACAGGAAATCAGTTACTTGGAGGAGAATTTGTTACATCAATGAATTTGCTGTTAAAAATTCTTCAATTATACATGGAAATGGAAGATGTAATTTTCTGAATGCCAACTGGTGTCCGCATGGACCTCTTCTTTCTAAAATCCCTGATAACATTGCCTCTACAATGGATGACATCTCTGTGGCGGATTTCATAGACAACAGAAATGCTATTCTGAATCAAATTGCATCTTTTCTTGAACATGATATTGTGCTTTTTCTCCAGGATGCAGTACTTACAGATGCTAGGGAGGATAGAATCATCTGGAAGCCAGAACCGTCGGGTAAATTTACATTTAAGTCGGCCTATAGATCTCTAGTTCTACCAAGAGGTAATTCTCCGGTCTCCAAGTTCTTATGGAATCCACTGTTACTGAAAAAGATCTCAATCTTTATCTGGAAACTACTACATGCTTTTCTCCCCTTTGATGATGTTCTTATTGCATGCGGTTTTAGCCTAGCTTCAAAGTGCCCTGCTTGTTGTCAATCTGATTCTATCCAACATTACTTTATCTCCTGTCCCTTGGCCCATTCAGTCTGGTTGAAACTGACTCCCTCAATACTTTTTAATCTTAATACATTACATTCCATACCTCAAAGATTCTATCTGTTTTGGGACTGTCAGGACTTACCTAAGTTTTATCAAATATATTGCATGATTCTCCCATCTGTGGTATGTTGGAGTCTATGGAAAGCTAGAAATAACTATCTATATGACCACAAGCCTTTTTCCATGAATTTTATCTGTACTGAGGTGGAGAATTTGATTAAATTGACACTTAGTGTTTGTCCTCCTACAATTTTATCCACTGTCTCAGTACCACCATCTTTTCAGCATCTCATTCCATTGCTAAGGCCTCCCCCTAAACCAAATTTAAGGACTGTTTTCTGGGAAAGACCTAAACATAGAGTCATAAAAATCAATGTAGATGCAGCTTGGTGTCCTAACAAAGCCTCTGTGGGTCTTATAGCTAGGAACAGTCTTGGCTTACCTGTTAGAATCAGTTCGGCAAGTGTTACATCTTCATCCCCCCTACATGCCGAAATTGAAGCAATATTACATGCTTGCTATTCTTTTGACCATCTGGAGTGTAATATTATTGTGGAATCAGATTGTAAGCTTGCTATTGATATGATTCAGAATCCTTATGAGGCACAGTGGCATGTTTTTGATATGGTATATAAAGCAAAATCTTTACTTGGTAATGCTAAACTGATCCACACTTACAGGGAATGCAACTCTGTAGCTCATGCCATAGCTAAACATCATTTTGATCTGAACCAAGGGCTGGATATGACTAATGTTACATCAAAAATTCAGGGTCTTATAGCTATGGATAGAGGCTGTGTTCCTCATATTCGAGTTGCTAAAACTTTCAGGTTTTAGAAATTGATGCTGCTGAATGTTATTGTTCATTTTTGCAGAACAAGGGACTTCTAGCACTATGATGGTGAGATTGCTGTTGCTCAGACTGCTGCTACTATGGTGAAGCCTGGATGCTCAGTTGCTGTGTTGCTGTGTGGCTTGTCTGCTCAGGTGGTGAGGCCGTTGCGCAGATGCCAGGGAGTTTGATCGAAGATACTCTCAGCTTGAAAGCTACAATGCTTAGCATACTCATGGGTATTTTTCTCGTTTCGTGACTGAAGTTGCCTGGCCATTACAGAGGATTAACACGAGGGGTGGAGATCCTCTTGTTTTGGATCGCAACTTCGACACCTATCCATCCACTTTGGATAGCTGTATTCACAATTTTAGCAAACATTTTTAGGTCTTTTGGAGACAACCATGTTGTTTCACCTCTTACTCTCACAAACCAACTCTATTTGTATATTCGACAAATTGGAAATCAAGGCTTGGGGAACCTATAATAAAATAACCCTCACCCTCGGGTGTTCTCATTAAAAAAAAAAAGGGAAGATAAATTTTGGAAAACAGGGCCTCAACTTACACACCAAAAAAATTATACGGTAAAGAAAATTATATAATATCCCTTGGTTACCATCAGCATGATATGTTCAGTAAAGTTTAGTGTATTTAAAATTATTAGGATGCGCGTTCTTTTATGTGTGATGTGCATTAGGGCATGGGCAGTGGTGGTCTCTTAAAATTAAAAGACCGCTTAAGAGACCAAAAACCACCACAGTGGTGGTCTTTTAAGCGGTCTCTTGTTAAGAGACCGCTGACCGGGCTCTTGCTAAGAGCCCGGCCTCTTGCCAAAAGCCACTGACCACGCACATGTCCACTGACACGGCCTCTCCTCTTCGCCCGCAATTTTTGACATTTTCAACGGGTGGGACACGTGTCACCACCTGAGTGGGCCACGTGTCCCACTCAGCTTCTGGTTTTTTTTTTTTTGAATTTTCCGTTGCTGACACGTGGCACCCACTGGTTGGGCCACGTGTCAACAACGGTAATTTTTTCAACGGCTATCATCTGGGTATTCTGGGGGACACGTGGCCCAATACGGAGGCGACACGTGTCCCCCCAACGGCTGTTAACGGATATATTTTTGAATGGGACACGTGTCCCATTCTGGTGGCGACACGTGTCCCAGACGATTTTTTGCATGAATTTTTTTTTTTTTTCAAATTTCTGCTACAATTTTTAAATTTCATTCTCCCACTTTTTTTGCCTATAAATATGGACCATTTCAACTCATTTCACCACACCACTTCCAAATCAAATTCTCTTATCCCACAAATTCATCTTCTATATTGTTATTCATTTTTCGTGATGGATCCACGAAGAACGTCGAAAGGCAAAGATCGGGGAATCCCAAATTCTTCCGATACGGAGAATTTTTCGCAAATTCCGAATTATCGTCCATTTCCATATTCGGAATTTAGTGAAAATTCTCCGAACATGCCTCCCCACTTTTATTTCAATTCTCAACATTCATATATGAATTTTCAAAATCAATGCCACTCTTCCCGAAACGCATACATGAACCCTCCTTACCTGAACCACTCCCGAAATGCGAACACCCAATCGCAAAATTCGTACCATAATTTATATGGCCAAGGCTTTCAAGCTCCACATCTTGATGCTGTAAACGAATCGGGTGCATTTTCACCCCGAGCAGGTCGCGGTTCCCCGGGACAAAATTTTGGGGGTGAAGATGGGCGACAATATGGAGGTCACGATGTTACGGACGGTAAGCCCTATTTTAATGTGTTTTATTTCAATTATGAAGATTGTAATTTATAAATCATTTATATGCATATATTATATGCATTTTAATATGCAATGTAGTACGTCATCTAATATGTTCGTTTATTTTAACATGTCATGAACAGTTGATGTGCGCAATAGAGCTAAACATGACCAGTTGAAAAATGACCTTACAGAACATCTTTACCAGCATCTGGGTGGTCAAGATTAGGGTTACGACATAGTTTCGTCATCCGTGTTTTTTTGGTCAGGCTAGATCAATATTTATGTGTTACCTATTTTTAATAATTGGTTGGATTAGACCAATATTTTGATTTCTAAATTGTAATATTAGGATGGAGATGATCAAAATTTTATTTAGTATCGGAAGTTATTTTCATAGTTGTTACAATTGGTTTCGCGCACTTTTTATGTTTTCCATAATTATTTTATTGGTGAAGATTTAAAAAACGAATTTAAATTTAAATATTTAAACATTGTATTAAATTTATATTTAAAAACGAATTTAAGTTTAAAAACGAATTTAAGTTTAAAATTAAAAACGAATTTCAATTTAAGAACGACTTTAAGTTTAATTTTAAAAATGCATTTTAATTTAAAATCGAATTTAAGTTTAAAACGAATTTAAATTTAAAAATAAATTTAAATTTAAAAATGAATTTAAATTTAAAAACGAATTTAAATTTAAAAACGAATTTAAATTTAAATATTTAAACTTATTTTTGGTGGTCAAATTAATGAGTAGGATAGAGAAAATCAAGTGGGTTCCATGAATAGTGTACAGTGGTCTCTTAACCATTGTGGAGAAAAAAAGGGGGTGTCTCTTAAGTGGTCTCTTAAGCTGAGGTGGAAGAGAGAGAGGGAGAAAAATAATATATTTAATTGGTAAGAGACCGGTAGCGGTCTCTACCACTGCCCATGGCCTTACTCCTTCCCGTTTTACTTTGTTGGACACGCTAGCTTCAAGTGATGTTATTATTGGGAGTTGAAATGTGTGAAAAAATTTGAGTATAGAAAGTAAAAAGTTTAATGAGTGAATGAAAATAATTCACTTTATGCCATAAAAGGAAATGTGTCAATCTTAGCAAAACATACAAAAGTGGAAAGTATGCCAAAACTAAAAAATAGGAGTATATTATGATTTAATTGTGATTACTATATAAATATTAGGCAAAGTTTTGGAAAAGACAGTCTTTCTATAGGCTTATGGAAAGACGGGGTTTAATTGAAATAATAAAAGGTAAACGTCTTAGTTATAATATTAAAAATTTATTATGCAACGTGTTTAGTTATAAAACTTATAATCCGATTCATGCAGTCCAAAAATTTTATCTTAATTTATTCTAATTTGCACTTTAAACCTTAATTTTTCCATAACTTATGGAAAAACCGTCTTTCAAGAGACAGACTTAAATATTAAATGCACAAATAATAACATTAAAATACACATTCTACATATTTACTATTCACATTCATAGTACCCTAAGGATACAATATAAGAATTATTGTGTAATACGTTCATACTCCCTCCGTTTCTCTATTAGTTGTTTACTTTCCTTTTTAAGTTAATTTATTTTATATTAACACACTTTCCATTTTTAACAAGATTTCTTCAATTTTATCCATTCATTCTACTTTTTACGTTTTACATTCAATTTTATCCAATTATTCACCTAAATTCAAATATATAAACCTAAGGTGTTACTACTAGTGGAACGGGGGAGGGGTAGTACCCCTTTCTTCCATGTGGTTGATTCTTAAATTAAGAAGACAACACTATAGAAATTATGATCTCACTTACCAATTTTTTTTTTTTTTTTAGAAATTGGGTAATAACTCAAATGATCTCCCAATAAAATCCCTCCCCTCCCCTTGCCCTGGTGGGAATTGAACCCATGATCTCATGGTAGTAGCACTAGACTTCAATCGCTAGGCTAACATTCAATTCCCTACCACTTAGCATATTCATTATTTTAATGTAAGTTGTTATTAAAAATTATTATATTTATTATTAGTTAATTATTAAATTATTTTTATTTTTATATAGTTCAACTAAACATATTAAATTTAAATATAGTTCGACACTCGCAATTTTATTAAATGCTTTATATTTAAATGAATTTATTTTAGCAAATTTGAGGTGAACTTGTTTTTTGACCTAACATTTCTTTTTTTTTCTGTTTTAGACTAAAGAATGAGATTCCGTGTATGGCTCACACAAACCACAATAATTTTGGTGAATTGCTATTTCACGTTCTGTATTTTACACTATATAAATACTCATATTTTTTTAACATTAATGTAAATGAAATTGTAAATCAATTTTAATTATGGCTATTATCATTAGTATTTAATTAACAATTAGGAGAATTAATAGGGCAATCAATGTAATTGGTAGCTTTGGGATGTGGTGGCGCCGGTCAACGGTCAATTGCCGGTTGGCGGCGGTCAATGGCGGAGAAGTCGGAAGTCAACGGTGGTCCGACGGCCGAACTGAACGGAGAAGATGAACGATGGCGGCGGTCGACCTTCTCCTGCGGCGGCGCACACATTGTCGTCCAATCCGACTCGGTCCTCCGGCGGCGGTGCACCCCGTCTTCTCCGGTTGTTCGGCGGCCGCGCACCTCGTCTTCTCCGGTCGTTCTCTTTCCCTCTTCGGTCGTTCCTTTTCCCTCTCCGGCGATGCGGCTCCAGCTTTCTCCTTCCGCTCTCCCACCTCGGTTCTCCCCTCTCCGGCACGCTCTTTTCTCCTTCTGTTCTCCGGCCGCCGATCTCTCCTCTCCGGCGCGCGAGTCTTCTCCTCCAGCTCTCCGGCCTCCGTTCTCTCCACTCCGGCTCGCAATTTTCTCCTCCCGTTCTCTCCACTCCGGCTCGCAATTTTTCCCCTCCCGTTCTCTCCACTCCGTTCTCTCCGAAGCCGGGCTCCCGCTCTCCTCGGCCAAAGGCGAACCGAGTTCTCTTCCCAAACCCCGGTTCGCCCTCGCGGTTCTCTTCCCACACCCCTCCCGGTTCTCCTCTGAAATCCCTCTCCCAAACCCCTTCCGGTTCTCCTCTGAAATTCCTTTCGGTTCTCCCTTCATTTTTCCAGCTTTCTCCTTCCAATTTACTTCAAATTAGTACCAAATTTACTCCAAATTAGTACCAAATTACTCCAAATTAGCACCAAATTTACTCCAAATTAGCACCAAATTTACTCCAAATTAGTACCAAATTTGGAATGTAGTACCAAATTTATTTACTGTATTTATTTACTCCAAATTTATTTACTAATTTGTTATTGTATTTTATTTTATTTAAATGTAATTTTTAAACGTTAATTTAAAATGGTTGAATGTAATTTTATTTTTAAACGTTAATTTTTAAATGTTAATTTTATTTTATTTAATGTAATTTTTATTTTATTTTATTTAAACGTTAATTTTATTTAAATGTAATTACTTTATTCTAATTTTAAGATGGTTGAATATTTTAATTTTAAGTAGTACACGTAAATGTATTTGGTATATATTGAATGTTTTTCAGATGATTAATTTTAGTTAAAGTTTATTTATTTTATTAATTTTATTTACGTGTACTATTTTATTTATTTTATTTTATTTTATTAATTTTAAAAAAATTTGCTACTACTAATTTATCTTAGTTAGATGATTTATCTTACCTGTAATTTGGTTCTACTAATATGTTAGTTCGTTCAAAACATAAAATACGTTACTTAATTTGATAGATTATTTATCTTAGTTAGATGATTTGTCTTGATTATAATTTGGTTGTATTAAGACATTAGTTCATTTGGAACATAAAATACGTTAGTTTGTTTGATAGAAGATTTTTTTTAGTTTAAAATAATTGTACTAGTAGTGATAATTATTATACTTTAAATATGTGTATGTATCTTTTATGCACTTATTAAAAAATATTACGGCCTATATATTTTATTTGTTATTAGAATGATTTACGACATCATTGTGTTTGGTAGAATATTTGAGTGAAACTAATTACCTGATATTTATTGTTGTTTAAGGATGACAATGAGTCATATGGAGCAATTGCAGGGGGGGATGGTTACTCAGCATTTGCAACCACAAATGTGTTTCCAAGTCACACCGAAGCTTGGACCAAAGCATACACGCCTGATAATTAATAGTTGTACGGTACTTTTTTAATATATTCTCGTACAAAAAGTATTATCAGTTCGGCATACAAAAAGTAAAAAATATTATCAAAGAGTTCCGGTTACAGAAATGAACAAAATAAAAGCAAACAGTGCGTTCATACATAAATGAACCAATCACCTAGGGAATGAGTTCATAATCGTGGCGTCTGCGATACATAAATGAGCTCCGGACCATCCCATGTTGGCATGGGATCAAAAAACATCATCGCGCCTTGGAGAAGGCTGCTCAACTGGTACCCCGTGCTCTTGCGTCATTGGGTTGGCCATCAGTGCTCATCTACAATACAAGATATACAATCATTATCATAACAACTGATTAATTGTAAGAGAAAATAAAATAATATACATATAAATAAAATGTAAACTGATATGAAAAAAACACTACATAATTTCAAACTAGTTATGGAAAAAAATTAATTACACATAAAAATACATTATCGACTTCCGCAAGAAGTACATATTTTACTTCTCATGTAAAATTTTCAATTACTTACTTCTCATGCAAATTTTTACAAATAAAGTACATATTTACTAATGCATAGAAATATGTAAATATAACGTAAAAAACCACACTCTAAACAAAACATTTAATCCTTTTCAAATCCTATACAACGAACTATTTATTTTTATTATTTACAAACTATAAAATAATTTACTAAATCATTATATAATAATTTACTTAATTACTAAATGAAATTATTATTATTATTTAGTAAAACAATTATTAAATCATATCATCATCATTTACTTCACAATTATTTTTACAAATTTCATAAATTTGATTTTCATAATATTAATTTAAATAATATTATATTCTATAATATTATATTTACTTTTCAAATTATTACAATAATAGTTATCATTTTGAAATTTAAAGTAAACAATTTTTAAAATTTACTATTTTTTCATTTTAATTCCAAAGTTTTTACAATTTATAATATTTAATTTTTCAGAATTTAATTTCCTATTTAATTTCCAATTTTCGGATTAAAGTATTTATTTTTCATTTAAAACTTTAAAATTTTTAATTGCACCCAAACCCCTCATCTTCTTCATCCCTCCAACTTCACCCTAAACCCTAAACCACCGCCGCCGTCCTCCTCTGCCGCCGGCCTCCGCTCCTTCTCCTCCGCCCGACGCCACCTCCTCCCCTCTCCGTCTCCTCTCCTTCTCCTCTCCTTCTCCTTCTCCTCTCCTTCTCCTTCTTCTCTACCTCTCCTTCTCCTCCTCTCCGATGCCACCTTCCCTCCGCCGACGTGCCCCCTGTTCTCCACCACGGTCACGCCCGACGCGTGACGCCCAAGGCCTGACGCGTGACGCACTACCAGCCCGGCACCACCTCCCGTCCTTCCTCCTCCAGCCCGACACCACCTTCGGTTCTTCCTCCTCCAGCCAGATACCACCATCTCCCTCCGCTCCATTCCCCATTTCGACGCTAACAATTTTACGAATTCTAACAATTTCTAACAATCCCCAATTCTAACAATTCTAACAAGTTCTAACAAATTTTAACAGATGGGCAAGAACATCTAACCCATTCAAGATTCAGAAAATCAAGCAAATGGGAGAATTCAAAAAAAAAATCTGGTGAGATTCAGGTGACGTGCGGTGGCCGGAGGTGGTCGGCATCGGTCGGCGGCGGGCGGCAGAATCCAGCGAGATGTGGTGGTTGCTAGTGGTAGCGCTTAGAAAGGAGGAGAAGCAAACTTTGCCTAATTGAAAATGTTTCAACTTTGCCTAATTAGAATTTTTAGCCACTTTTATACCACCAATTTTCTTCAAATAAAATTAATTAATTCAAAATATAAATACATGTATGCATACGTATTAGGGCGTAGATAGTAAAATATAGGGCGTGATATATCAATGCCATAATTTTGTGCATTGGACTAGAAGTCATCCTACAACTAGGACTCAAAAGCATAATAATGCAACTCACGAAGGGAGGAGCGGCATGGGTGGATTTAGGAAAAAATATTTAGTGGGTCACATTTAATATTAAATAAATACATTATTGAATTTTAGAAAATTTTAAAATTTAGAGAAATATGATGTAAATGAGATGAAAATATTATAGTTTAAAAATAAAAAATAAGTTATGACATTGATAAAAAAATATGTTTTAACTAAAATAATATAATATTTTTTTTGAAACAGGGCAACTGCCCTAGGTTTTCCAGGACTCTCTCTGCTTTTGGACACACTGCTCTGCCTACTTGGGCAAGGCAAGTGGTTATTTAAGCTGAACTAAATAGTGACGGATTTAGAGGGATTAAGCGGGGAAGAGAAATGCAAAAGAGAAAAGGAGAGGGTGTGGTTGAATAAGAAGGTGCAGTTATAATCGTTGAAAAGGGAGCAGCAAGCTGTAGAAGAAGTAGATATGCATAGATGGATCATGTGACCAGTTTAACAAACAATCCGCGTGATCCAAACTCTACTTTGCGGTTTCCACCATTTCCACCTCATGTGTCCCCACCTTTTTCTTTGTGGATCACTATATCTCGCCCTGTATTTTACTATTCTCGCCCTAATACGTATACAGTATATATTTTTAATTTAATTTGAATAACTAAATTAAACTATATTATAGTTTAAAAAATGAAATTTTTAAAGAAGCTAAAATCTGGGAGAAAAAAAAATTTCGGCGCCGCCCGCCGGACCCGCCGCCGGACCACCGGGCGCCGCCGCCGGCTCCGGTTCGCCACCGCCTGGGCGCGAGGCGCCACCGGTCGGCTCGCCACGGCTTGGGCGCGAGCCGTGGCGGGGCTCCGCTCGCCGAGGTCTGGGCCGTGGTCCGGTCGCCACCGCCCGGCCGAGAGTCACCGGCGGTTCGGTCGCCGCGGCATGGCCGCGTGCCGCCGGCGGTCCGGTCGCCACCGCGGGACGGCGAGCCGCCGCCGGTCCGCTCGCCACGGACAGGCCGCGTGCCGCCGCCGGACCGCTCGCCACGGTCTGGGCGCGAGCCGGACCGGCGCCCCTCGCCTTGGCCTGCGCGCGAGCCACCGCTCGCCGTTCCTTCGCCGCGAGCCGGACGCGGTCCGCTCGCCAGGCCGTGGGTGCGAGCCGGACGCGCCTCGGCTCGCCGTGGCTTGGGCGCGAGCCGTGCCAGGCTGATTCCAAAAATTTGACTTCTATAATTGTGCTCGGATTCCATTCTTTCCAATGGCACTTGAATTTTTTTGCTATCCGAGACGAGGAAAAAAAACTCCAAAAAGGGTGTTACAAATTCCATGTCTTCGGAGGTAATTTTACTAATTAGTTTTCTGTCCGTAAGTAGTTGTTAAATTTAATAATTTTTGCTGTAGAAATTTGTGCTCGTCTTTGTGTTTTAATTTGTTAACAGTTACGTAGAAATTATTGCACATTTATCTCCTTTGAATTTAGCTCCTATCAGTTGCAGTAACGTTAATTTTGTTGTTAATTTAGCTACATAATGCTGTTTTGAATTTATCTACAGTAATTCATGGCCTATTAATTATTGTAACGTTAATTTTGTTGTTCCGTTAAAATTCTTAAGCATTGCTGTAGAAATTTATGCCCGTCTTTGTATTTTAATTTGTTAACTGTTACGTAGAAATTATTGCACATTTATCTCCTATGAGTTTATCTCCCATTAATTGCAGTACCGTTAATTTTGTTCTTAATTGAGCTACGTAATGCAGTTTTGAATTTATGTACAGTAATTTATGTCCTATTAATTATTGTAGCGTTGCTTTTGTTATTCTGTTAAAATTGTTAATTATTGCCGTAGAAATTTGTGCTACTCTTTGTGTTTTAATTTGTTAACTGTTATGTAGAAATTATTGCGCATTTATCTCCTATGAATTTATCTCCTACTAGTTGCAGTAACGTTAATTTTGTTGTTAATTTAGCTGCGTAATACTGTTTTGAATTTATCTACAATAATTTATGCCCTATTAATTATTGTAACGTTAATTTTGGTTGTTCCGTTGTAATTCTGATTGGATGGAAAATACTATGTTAATTTAACTACGTAATGCTGTTTTGAATTTGTGTACAATAATTTATGTCCGATTAATTACTGTAGCGTTGATTTTGTTGTCCTACTAATTACCTGATGTTTATTGCTGTTTCAGGATGACAGTCAGTCATGTGAAGCTACTGCAGGGCGGAATGGATACTCTCCATTTGCCACCTCAGCTGTGTTCCCAGATGTTGACGAGGCTTATTCGTACCTGCAACGGATTGCTCTGCAGGTGGGATTTGAACTTGTGACGGGGTCCTACAAACAGAACAGGAATGGTCCGCTGAGGTTATATTGCATTTGCAATCGGGGCCGGAAGGATAAGGCTGTAGATACGAGCGAATCTGATGTAGTCCGACGGAGTAGCAGCTCGACCAGAAGTTGTGAATGCCCATTCGCGATTGTCTTGAAACAGGGAATCACGGGGAATGGTTGGAATGTAGTGCCGTGTAAGGATCCTAGACGAGGGACGCACAACCACTCTTTCTCAGTGTACCCCGAGGGTCACAGACAGAGCTCCAAGCTCCATGCGGACGCGAAGCAGATGATCAGAGATTTGACAGATTCAGAAACAGCTCCAAGGCATATCAATGCCAGCCTCAGTAATTCGTTTCCGGACCTACATCAGAACATTAGGCAGGTGTACAATGAGAGATCGGCATATGTAACGGAAAGGCGAGGCGGGCGCAACACGGCGGAGAATTGTTTGCATCTGGCCACCGCGAAAGGGTATGTAGTTAGTCACCGCTCAGCAGGTGATGGCACTCTGACTCATTTATTCATGGCCAATCCCGATGCTGTTGTGGCATTTCGCACGTTTCCGTGGGTTGTGGCCATCGACTCAACATACAAGACCAATCGGTACGGCATGCCATTCATTGAGATGGTTGGGATGTCCCCTTGCAACACAAACTTCTTGATTGCCTACGCAATTGTTGTTGACGAAACGGCACACACCTATGAGTGGGTGCTGAACGCTCTGAAGAACTTGCTTGTGGATGGACCGTTCCCTGAGGTTGTGGTCACCGATCGGGAGATGGGACTGATTAGGCCACTTCGGACTGTGTTTCCAGAATCGAAACATCTGCTCTGCACCTGGCATATCAACAAGGATGTGGAGGCACGTGTCACCGTGCTGACGGGGAGTAAGAGGAACGGGTCAGGGTTCAAGAACGGTGCATGGTTCCGGATTTGCAATGCGTCCACCGTTACAGAGTACGAAACCGCCTTGGTTGATATGAGGGCTGCATGGTCTTGGAGCGTGGCTGTTATTAGCTACGCTGAGACGACGTGGCTCACACCCCATAAGGAGAAATTTGTGAGGGCATGGACGAACAGATTTCTGCATTTCGGGAACACAACTACGTGCAGGGTCGAGAGTGCACACTCGTCACTGAAAGGGTGGTTACAAACGTCGACTGGTTCACTGGACACGGTATGGAGGCGTGTCGACCTGCAGATAGCCCAGCAGATTACTATGATCAAGACCGGTCTCGAGAAGTCAAGAACGTGTATCGGAAGATTGCACCGTATGGCCATTTTCAGCAACTTGATCAACAATGTGTCCAAATTCTGCCTGGATAAATTGAGGGTCGAGTACCGCAGGATTGATGCACTGGGAGCACAGGTATATGCTTACTGCGGCTGTGTGCTGCGCTCGACATACGGAATACCGTGTGCATGCGTCATGGCCGCGGCAGTTGCTGAAGGAATCCCCTTGTACTTGGACGACATTCATCCGCTGTTTAAGAGCCTGGCATTGGGTGATCACTTGCAGAGCACGGAGAACAGCTCGAGGGCCGAACAGGATCAGTCGCGGTTCGACACTCTGTTGGAGGAGTTGGCACGCAGCGACCCTTCGGTCCGACGACGAGTTGCATCCTACGTAGATGCGCAGTTGCATCCGGAGGAGAGCGGCATTGGCGAGCCGGACATCTGTACCAGTGCACGTGGGAGACCAAGCGAGCAGGTCCCCCGATCAAGATCAACCCGACGTTCACCGAGCTACCACGAGCACGTGAACAGGCGATACGGGAGTAGTTCAAGGTCCCCGGGGCGTGCTTCAGGGAGCGGTCGCCGCCACGGTAAGTACAACATGTTTATCTTATTGTTTATCTAAATGTATATCGCCGCCTGCACAAGATATTTATGTTAATGTGTTGTCCTGCAGCGACATTCCCGTTCCTCGAAAGTGTCCCCCACATTGTCAGGCGTTACATCGAAGGCTGGAACGATGTCGTGAGTGATGGTAACTGTGGCTTCAGATGCGTTGCTGATGCGTTCCACGTAGACGGTGAAGGTGAATGGTCCACAGCGCGTCGGGCAGTATTTAACGAGATATCAACTCATTGGCCTGACTACGTTCCCATTTACGGTTCGCAAAATGACGTTGAACTCGCCAGAGCCCGTATACACCACACCAGCGGTCCATGTGGTCCAGAGCATTGGTTTACGGTCATTGCGGACATGTTTCCCGTCGCCACCTACTACAACACGGTCGTGGTTTTATATTACATTTTAGAGAACGGGTCGGCGGACCATTGCTGTACAGTCCTTCCACTGAGGGCAGGTGGGGGCGAGGCTGGAACAAGTAGGGAGCTGCACATTGTATACGTTCGCAGTGCAAGCCATTTCGTCCGGGTAAACATGAAGGAAAACTGTCCCATGCCCCCCGTGGTTAATCTGTGGACCACGCTAAGGAAGCCTGATGTCGTAGGTTGGGAGTTACCCTTTCGTAGGAGGCTAAGCGCTTGGAGAAGAGCATACTCCCAGAGTAATTAACTGTTGTTATTAACTCGGCATGTACGCAACCGTTACAGTTATTGCCTACGCGTCGCGTAATTAATTTTGAAAGCGTTGTCGATGCAAAAATGAATGACGCATAAATTTGATATGCAAAAACATAGCCGATTACATAAATGAGCAGAATATGGCACAACTGTGAGCTCACACATAAACAAACATTCGACTAAGGAATGGGTCCATAACCGAGCCTCCGATACTCATCGCGATGACCGAGCAGAGTCGTCATCAACTCCCTCATGCTGGGGTCGCCGAGTCCATCAACGGTCGCCGAGCCAAACGGATCCAGTGCGCTCATCACGTCACTCAGCATCTGCTACACAGGAAACGGAGTTTACAATAACGAGACAATAAAATGTAATATAATTACTCGAAGCAAACAGTTAGTGAAAACTTACCGATAACTGATGATGTGTCTTGTCCGGGCCACTCGCGGCAGCATGTTCAGGATTTGCGATTACTGGGTGCGAATGAGTCGCGTACCAGTCCTCGTAATCCATGGTACACTCTGATTGGGGCGTGGCTACCGGGAACGCCGCAAGCCGTTCGTTGTGCCAAGTGTGTGCCATCTCCCATAGGGTCAACTGCAGCCTCCCTGGGTATGTCACTGAATAGCCGGCTGGATCAGCCGGGCGGGAACAAGGCTCCGGCGCAATAGCAAGACCCCGCGGTATACCCTGTAGGAGACCGAACTGCCGCACAACGCGATCTGGCATGTACGCCTCCATTGCGTCGAGGTATCGGATCACGCCGCGGTAGTGAGTCCTCCCCCCCGCAGCCCTAACCACGTCCACTCCATATGGCAACCAATCCACCTGCACAATATGAGTAATTCAGAATAAGAGTTACGTTTCTATGGAATCCCATCTGTCTACTACTGTCACAATAAGAGTAATTCATACCTGGTCGGGCTGTAAGGCATCCAACTGTCGCCTGATGGCACCGAGCCTCCCCGTACCCCTCCTTGCTTTATCCCCTGCGTGCCACCGACTGGCACGGCCCGGAAGAGCTGGCAATGTACTCGGTCTCGGCCGAAACATCGGAAAGTACTCGTATATCCATGCTTGAAGCAGCGTGCAACATCCGCACAGGCCGCGCGCCTGGGACCGGGACGCAATTCCCAACTGCAGATACAAGCTGGCCAACGTCGCCGAGCCCCACGACAACTGCGAATCAAGCAGGGGTAGGAGGTTGGCTCTAACCTTATTCCCGGTTTTATCCACAAAAAGCGTGGATGCAAACAGGGTCAGCATGTAGCACATAAATTGGAAGTTCTCGCTCTGTCCCGCCGCTACACACCTCGCCATCAACGATTGGGCATCTATGTTACCCCCGTTCCAGTCTTCCACGAGAAAGGACTCCACATCTTTCCCAAACATTTCAGCGCACGCTTCCTCAATAGTCTCCGCCGAAATGGTAGTCGCAACAGCGCCACCTTCGATGGGAATGCCAAGAATCATCTCAACGTCGTGCATCAGGATGGTCATCTCCCCAAAAGGCATGTGAAACGTGTTCGTGTCCGGCTGCCACCTCTCGACAAAAGCGGATATCAGTGCCATGTCAAGGAACTGGAACATAATCGCAGGCAGGTGGCCCAACCCGGTCGCATGTATCCGGGCCTGTGCAACATCGCTCAGTTCGGGGATCGTGGCGACCAGCTGCTTGCATAGCGGCGACCGAGCATGGCATCTCAGCACACCTCGCTCTATACCATTCCAAACGTCAACAGCGACGTGTCCTCCGAAGCTCGGTATTACGAGGTCATCCTGTGGGCCACCAGCCACCGGTCCCCGCACCACCCACGGCTCACCGGCGGGTCGCTTCCTCCTATTCCTCCTCGGTGCCATTCCGGTGCTAGGCTCACCGGCATTGCACGATCCACCAGAAGACTGTGCGAATTGACCAGCTCTGTTCCTCACGGTGTGCCTGGCTCCAGCTTCAGCATAACGTTCGAACCCGGCATCCAATGGAACACTCGAACCAGGTTGGCCCACCGGGGGGACATCTGCGGGCAGGTCATAATTCATCTGCCAATCACTATCATGACGGATGCCACCGGACGCGAGGATGTTAATCTCCGGACCGTTCCATGTCGGCATGGGATCGAATGCACGAACGCTCGGTGGAGAAGGCTGCTCCGCTCCTACATCAAACTCCCGCGGGCGAGGCGACGGTTCATCCTCGACCACGCGGCCTCTAGCCTGTCTCGCCGAGGCACTAACACCTCTTCGTCGTATGGAACGACCATGACCGTCAGGTTGACCACCAGTGCTCATCTACGACACAAGATATGTAATTAGTATAACAACAAGTGAATCAAACTGATATGATAAGATAAATTAACATACATTTCAACAACGTGTGAACTAATTTTTTCGAACAGTGCATCAACGAACTGGAACATTTTTTTTAGTTACAAATTGGAGATTACATAACTAAATAATCTTATTTTCTTACCACATCGCACTATTATTAACATTCAAGGAAACAATAGTTAAAACATATCGCAACAGTTTACTACACAATTGTTTACATCGGATTACTAAAGTTTATTTACGTAGAACTATATTCTATTATGTCACATAACTAAATAATTTCCAAAAAACACAATTCCTAATCAATAATTTCTGAATAATTTCTATTACGTCACATACCTAAATAATTTCTAAATTGGCCAATTTCTAAAAAATACAATTTCTAAAACAATATGTCCAAATTTAAACTAAGTAATTTCTACAAAACACAATTTCTTCGTTTTAATTCCAATTACGCCACATACCTAAATAATTTCTAAATTGGCCAATTTCTACAAAATACAATTTCTACACCATTATGTCCACATTGAAACTAAGTAATTTATACAAAACACAATTTCTTCGTTTCAATTCCAATTACGTCACATAACTAAATAATTTCTAAATAACCCAATTTCGGAAAAAAACAATTCCTAAAATATTATGTCCAAATTTAAACTAAGTAATTTACACAGAACACAAGTTCTTCGTTTTAATTCCAACTATGTCACATACCTAAAAAATTTCCAAATAACCCAATATCTAAAAAATACAATTTCTAAATAAATTCTATTATGTCACATAACTAAATAATTTCTAAATAACCCAATTTCGGAAAAAAACAATTCCTAAAATATTATGTCCAAATTTAAACTAAGTAATTTACACAGAACACAATTTCTTCGTTTTAATTCCAACTATGTCACATACCTAAAAAATTTCCAAATAACCCAATATCTAAAAAATACAATTTCTAAATAAATTCTATTACGTCACATAACTAAATAATTTATAAATAACCCAATTTCGAAAAAAAACAATTCCTAAAATATTATGTCCAAATTTAAACTAAGTATCCTAAGTAATTTCTATTATGTCACATAACTACATAATTTCTAAAAAACCCAACTTCTAAAAAATACAATTTCTAAAATATTATGGCCAAATTTAAACTAAATAATTACTAAAAAACACAATAAGCTTCCAATTATGTCATCATGTCCAATTATGTCATTATGTCATTAATTCCACATATGTCACATAGCTAAACAATTTCCAAAGAAGCACAATTTCTAAAAAATCGTTTCTCAATAACTTCTATTATGTCACATAACTAAAATCCTAACAATTCCGACAAGCTCAACAAAATTCTAACAATTCCGACAAGTTCAACAAAATTCGAATAGATCGGGCAACGATTCCCACAAAAAGAAAAAAAAATTTCTCAAAAACTTACAATTTTCCGGCGGGATTCCGGCGGCGGCGGGCGGCGGCGGGCGGCGGCGCCGGGCGGCGGGCGGCGGTCGGAAATGGAGAGGCAAGGGGGAGAGGGAAGGGGGAGAGGGAAGGGGGAGAGAGGG
Source organism: Rubia yunnanensis (assembly GCA_037428765.1). NCBI lineage: Eukaryota > Viridiplantae > Streptophyta > Magnoliopsida > Gentianales > Rubiaceae > Rubia > Rubia yunnanensis. The sequence continues at coordinate 57,794,598 of CM075064.1, read as the reverse complement.
CAGGGGGAGAGAGGGCAGGGGAGAGGGAAGGGAGAGGGAAGGGAGAGGGAAATGGAGAGAGGGGAGGGGTATTTATAGGGTTTTTAATATTTTTTTTCTTTTTTATGTTTTTTTATAATTTAAAATTATTTTATTTTAATTCAAAATACGTGTATTTATACGTATTAGGGCGAGGATAGTAAAATACAGGGCGGGATATAGCAAGGCCCTTTTCTTTCCCCATAATCTCTAATCATAATCATACGAGTCCGTCTCTTGAAAGATAATTTTTTCATACGTTATGAAAATGTCAAGATTTAAAGTGTAAATTAAAAAAAATAAGATAAATTTTTGAATTGCATGAATTAGGTTATAAGTTTTATAACTACTACACGTTGCATAATAAATTTTTAATATTTCAACTAAGACATTTTACCTTTTATTATTCTAGTTAAACCCTATATTTCCATAAGCCTATGGAAAAACGATCTTTTTCAAAACTTTGCCTAATCTTATTCATAAATTGGAAGTCAATGATCTAATAAGCTAATACTCCCTCAGTCACACCACCTTTTTCTATCCCCATAATCTCTAATCATAATCTTTTTTTATAAATTGGAAGTCAATGATCTAAGCTAATACTCTCTCCGTCCCACCAATGATGATATATTTACTTTTTTATAATTTTCAATGATCATATTTTATCGTCAACATTTTTGATACATATTTCAGTTCCACATAAAAAATTAATATTTAAAAGATACATATTAAAATAAATTAAATAATATTTTAAATGATATATTTATTATATATATTAATATTTATAATCAAAATTTATTAAATTTAACTTTTAAAAAATAAATAAATATGTCACTACCAGTGAGATAGAAACTAGAAGTATTATACTTTCCGTACATGGTTTTTAATAGTTATAAACACTAGGCCATTATTCTCTTCAAATTATTGGAACAATGACCACCGCACATTGCCCATACTCAAAGAAAATGTACACACGCTGATTTTTTTTTTTTGTTTCAAAACAGCATGGGGACCGGATTTGTAATAATACTTGAAGAGTGGGATAATTTTTCTTTGAAAATATAATAAACAAGGACGGCAAAACTACCCGGACGTGCTTTCGAAAAATTAAATATCAAGATAATGTTCTATACTTCATCTGTCCCATTAAAATATGAAATTTAACTATTTATTTAGTTAGAATTTTTTAACTTTGACCATAAAATTTATTTAGTATATAAATATAAATATTATTGTATGATACCTTTTTAGACTCATTGTAATTTATATTTTCAAAATATCAACTTTTCACAAGTTTTAATCATCATAATGAAAGCTATTAAGGATCAAACATTTTTCAAGTCAACTGTCAAAAATCAAAGTGTGCAGCTTGAAATGAGACAGAGGGAGTACTTTTTTTAACTGTTAATGACGGGGATTAACGGGATGCTTGAGAATCCAACTCAAATTGATCAGAAGACCTACTATTAAATTTACACTAAAACGCTAACTGAATATAATAATTCTAATATAAGAGCTCAGTGGTAATAAGAGAAGAGACACTAGTGGAGAAAACTCTATTAAAGGCAGTTTTAGAAGCGGCTCCATCGGTTTCGCCTTTAATGACGATTGATTAAAGGTGGTTTAGCATTTAGAGCCACATTTAATTGAGGTCGGAAGCATTTCAGAGTTCGAAAATGATGTTTCCGAGTTTGGAAATGCTTTCCCAACTCCCATTTTTATTTTAAAGGCAGATATAAAGGCAGAACCGCTTTTAATGGACTCATTTTGTCTCAAACCCTTATCTACTTAACTTTGTTGGCCAAAACCCTAATTAGGCGTAACATACTCCCCCGGAAACCCTTCTCCCCAAAAATACTTCTCCCATGCAATCTGTCTTATTTCTCCCCCACCCCTACACCGCTGCCTCCACCACAATGCTGCTCCAGTCCCATCTTCGTCGCTCCAGCCCCGCCTCTGCCACTCAAGCCCCCGACTCCGGCGCTCCTCCCCCTTTTTTCTCTCTAGCCCACCACCCTCCTCTATTTTCTTCCGATGCTCTAAATCTCTCCTTCGTCAAAATCGATCTGCCACTGCCTTCCCTCCACCGCTGCCTTCCTTCTGCCACCTTGCCTCCGCTCGCGTACACCGCCGAAGATCAATGTACGCCAGTGAGAACGATTAAGCTCCATTGAAGGCGTTCGATACAGAAAATCCTCGTTGCGTCGCCGCCTAAGGCCGCTATTATTGTGGCATTCCCGATCAACCAAAGTAATTGTAGTTCACTGTATATCGTCTTCTCCTGCAAAGTAGATCTCGGAAGTGATTCCAAGGAAAATACTCTAACGCTCAAGTAAGTACTTTTCGTTTAGAGAATTAGAATTTCTCAGTTTAGTCTCACTTACCTTCTTCAGCGTTGCTCTCCTTGTATTTATAGATTTCCATAATCGTGTTGCATCATGGTCCCTACAATCTCGGTTCGTGGTTAACCTTTCAGACGTGGTTCCACCTCTATCAGTTTGTGGATGAGTCTTTCTGACAAGACTATGTCTTTTTCGGTTCGTTAACTGTATTTATGCTTTAGCTTTAGGTTGGGCCTAAGGGTTAGTAACTTTTGATTTGTGGGCTAATGTTATGTTCTATGAGCTAGGTATACACCATAAGTCCCCATAGCAATGGAGATTAGGAAAAACGAAGCAATGGGATTGCTTGTGGAATAAATGCAAATTGTTGTTGTATGAGTTCATCAAGCTTTAACAACATGTTCGTCATGCATATGACTCATATCGTCACCGCAAAGTGTTGCTTGCTTCTTGCCTATACTTGTGATTCTATTGGTGTTTCTGATTTTGAATTTTCATTGTCAATGTCGTTTTTATAATCGACTATGTTGTTGAGATTTTGTTTCAATGAATTGATATTTTGTCCCTATTCTTTGCCATATTGTTATGATTTTTCCAGACTTCCGTGATTGTTTCTTCCCTTAAATAAAGAATCTGAATTGATTGACTTAACTCCATCATCAATCAGTGTATTGTCTACTCAAATTTGGCCGCCATCTCGATTTCTGTAAAAGGTAACCCACTTTTGTGTCAGACTGTAATCATATTGCTTTTGGATTGATTTGAACTCCTCATTTTTTATGTTTCCCTGTTAGAGTTTAAATACTAAAATTTACTTCTCTTTTGTTCATCTATTCAGTCTTCCAATCTTTCATCTTCTTTGCTTCTCCCTAATCCTTCTGGGAATCACTGTTCTTCAACATTTATAAAAGTAAGTTTTTCTAGCTTTTTCTCTCTTTTATTTGCTGTATCCATTGAATCTATCAAGTATATTTTATTTTTTAATGGAGATTTTCCATTGATAGTTGATACATATTTTCCTATCATCTTCTTCGTCGTGCCATCTACATTCTTCTTTAAGCTCTCACCGAAAAAATTATGTCCAAGTTTTGTAGCTCTAATTAGGGCTTTTATTTCGTATTCTAGGGTTCCCGTCTATCCAAATATCTTCATCTAACTGTATCGATAATCTCGCGGAAGATGTCCCTGTCGATTATGTTCACTCCGATAAGGATTCGGGTGATGTTACCAGTTCTTCCACCGTAACAGTGTTTTATCTAACCACTACTTGGAAGAATTTAAGAATTATTTTCCCTTTTTTCCCTTCATTTGAGCTTTGGGGTCTTGCTAACTCTGAGTGTGTTTGCACTCCTCCTATTGGCTACATGTCTTGCTATCTAGCTTACCTCAACTTTGGTCTTTACTTTCCCCTTCCTTAATATGTCATTGATCTTCTTTCCTCTTATCAAATTGCTTTGTCCCAAATTTTTCCTAAGGGCATCACAATTATCATGTATGTGACAAAGAAAATGTTTCTTTTACTATTGACTTATTTTGCCATTTGTATTAGCTTCGCAAAGTAAAAAACACCTTGGATGAGTTTACTTTTTACCTTGTCATTCTTGGTGTTGAGCTCGTCAGCAGTTTTCCTAGTAAATGCGGTGTATGGCTTAAGAAATATATTTTTTTGTGAAAATAAGTATTTCTTGTGGCCATATCTGCCTTTTAGCAAAATCTATGGCTTGCATAGTTAAGTTTATGAAGTTGAAAGATCTATTGCATGCTAACTTCAAGAGCTTGTTTTGCGCAAACTCCAAGATCTATTGCTTGCTAACATCGCTATTTATGTAGGCATATCTGCCTTTGTGAAAGATCTATGCCTTGCAAAAGTAAGGTTCCGAAGTTTTAAGAACTATAGTTACAAAATCAAAGAGTTATATTGTTTAAGATGCGAGATCTATTGCTTTCTTTTGTTAGTTTTCCTAATTTTGTAAATTGTCTTCTGTCAATTTTGTAGCTTGTTGCATCGTGATTGGCTAGGCTTAATCGACTGCGACAACAAGACTTGGTATTCGGTTTGCGATGTGCCATACTTGGCTATTATTCACAAAATGCAAGTAAAGGACAAAAAATTAATTTTCCTCATACGACGCTTTTTTATATATATAATGTACGAATACGATAATATAGCCTTTAAATAAAGATGCAAACATCACCAATAATCATCTCATGGATCCTATACAACTAGAAATTTTCTATCCTCCTCCTTGTATCTACACATAAAACTTTCTTCGGTTGATCACATGCCAAGTGTTGGGGACGCTGCTGCCATCCAATCTTTCTAACTTGTAGCAGTTAGATCGGTGTGCTTTCGTTATCTTGTACGGGTCATCCCACATTGGGCTTAGTTTTCCTTTTTCTTTTGCTAGGGTTGCTTCATTTTTCTGCAGTACGAGATCATCAATTTGGAATTGCGTCTATTTGACTCTCTGATTGTGCACTCTAGCCATTCTCTATTTGTACTTTGCCTGTGATTGTTTCCCTTTGTCTTTTATCTTTGAGTTCGTCTAAATCCAATCTCATTATTTCAGGATTATCACCCTTCTTGTATTCTTCTACTCGAAGGCTCGAGTTCCCTATTTCCACTGGTATTACCGCTTCATGACCATAGATGAGACTGTATGGTGTTTCTCCCAATGCTTTTCGAACAGTTGTTCTGTACGACCATAAGGTATTGGGTATCTCATCCACCCAACCAGTTTTCTTTCCTTCCAATCATTTTTGGATAACCTAAACTATGGTTCTGTTGGTTGCACCTGACCATTTGCTTGAGGGTGAGTGATATGCACCATTTTTCAGGCTTTAACCAATGCATTTGTAATAGTTTTTAGTTTCTTTGGTTGGCGGTTTTGAGATATTAGTCGAGTTTACATAACAAGGGGTTTAGACAACCATGTTTGGTTTTCTATTCTAAATCTCGCATTTTGTATACTTAATTAGTGATTCTTGACATATCGTGTTCATGGACTCCTTGGTCTTCATCTTGAGTACCTTTAGTAGGTCGCCCGTGAATGCTATTTGTTACATTACATTCTTGCAAAGGCCATTCGTCTTTAACTGTAGAAGATTTGAAGGCCATTCACATTTGAATGGTAGTAGATGAAGGCCACGAACATCAATGCATGGTAGAAGGATATTTACGCCAAAGATAGGCGGCTTCGAAGTTCAAGATGGCCAAAGTAGAAATGGTGAATCGTGGTATGAGGAGTGTTACCTTAGTCCGAGAACAATCCAGGTTGAATTACTCTTCAAAGCTGGTTCCATTGGATTTGTTATCTCTAGTACTACAAAATTGATTACTAGAACTCCCAATTCGGACTAACGGTTCACCTGTGTCAAGCAAAAATAGTTCAGCCGATGAAGCACTAGCGGCCGGTCACAGACCGCCCATGGTCAAGCACTAGCGGCCTATACCTAAGCACACAGCCTGAACTACACAAGAGTTCCAAGGGTTCCGTGAAAACCTGCACGAGACCGACACGAGATCTTCACGAGCTAAAGCACCAGGTCGTGATAAAAGCACCAGGACGTGAAACAGGGGGATGAAGAGTTGAAGAATTTGGCTAAGTATGGAGCCAGTCCATGAAAACCTTCATGGGCAATGACAAAATTTCTGAGCGGAGGCCACAAGTTTTTCGTGGACCATGGGAAAACTCCGAGCAAAAACCATGTACTCCTCATGGTTCGTGAAAACCTTTACAGGCCATGGTACAAACCCAGCTTCACAGACTGCGGCTATGAACATTCTGGACCGTGACAGATCTGGCATCATACGGCTATGCATGCTTCATATACCGTGGCATCTGTGCCACCCCGTGAAACCTTGGCGGCTGACCTAATGGTTTGCTACATTTTGCCTATTTTTAGGCCCAATCTCCTACTACTATATATAGGACCCTAGTCTACTCATTCAATGAGGTGGTAACATATTTGGTAACACATTTGGAGAGTAGAAGGCTTGGAGAGAAGGAAGGAGTTCCTTTTGTAGGTTTTGTAATATTTTCTTCTCTTTTCTTCTTGCTTGTCCCAAAGACGTGAAAGTCAAATCCATATTTGAATTCCATATCGGGAGTAGTTAGCTTAGCTTGGGATTCATTTTGGCACTTGGTATGTTCTAAATGGTTATTGAGATTCATTAGATTAAACCTATCCTTGTGTTTATGATATTATTGTGATTGTTCTTAAATGTTATAAATGCACAAATACTACACCACATACAAGTACACACTTTGGGCAATATTTATGTATGGTGCAATTATTGATGCCCCCTGGAAAGAGAAACCTGGATGTTAGAATGGGTGCGGGAAAATGCATCTGCGTGGGTGTGTGCATGGGGGATTTGAGAATGCTCTAACCTATTTTCCGTCACACTAGTCTTAGCTAACTTCGTAACTATCGTATGAAAGGTTGCAGGTAGAGATAACTAATTGTAGCAAACTAGGTGTTGTGTTGAAACCCTAGTATCACAGATAAGGAGCCTACGATCCTTGGGCCTAGCATATATAGGACCCAAGAAGAGTAGTTGCATTCATGGTGAAAGCCCGTGACATAATAGCACGGGGGAGAAATAGACCTACAATGATGGTCGGACCTCGTTGTACTCCCCTAATTACGATGGTGGTGCCGATGGAGGGTTAGGGAAAGTGTATGCCATCGGCCACACCACGTGTTGTGAACACATTGATAGGTCTTTTGTAAGTCTTTATGTGAATGAATCAAGGATTGAAGCATTAGAACTACTGTGTTGCTAAATGATCCCCAATTGCCTAGTATAAATAGTTTCTCGTTTGTTCATTTTATGCATTTTAGTTGATAGTTTAAAATACCAACCCCCCATTCATTTGCATGTTTACATTACTTGCTATTCCTTTCACTCGTGCAAATTGACGACCTATACGAGGTTGTATTTTTAACTAGTACTTGAGCCTTAACATCCTTGCAGACAAACCCAGGGCTTTCCGCTTACAACCCCTTGGTAGCTTTGCTATGAGAACATGTGTAGAATTATAAATTTCATCTTATCGATCCATAAGTCATCTGCATATGTTTTAATGACGGCTGGGTGGAGGCAGGTTAAGAATTTTAGCACCGTTGCTGGGGATGCTTTTCAGTTCCAGTATTAGTTGAGCATAACGTGTTAGTAGAGTAGTTCATAGTGTTTTCTTATCTTTATCCTATTTTCTTTTTCTATGAGATTCTGATAATGTGGGGCAATACCACTCAAGAGATGAAACTTTGTAGGGCGTGTCATTTCGATCACCCTACAGAGTGTTGCTCGTGGCTAAGTAACCACAGGAGAGAGATGGAACTTGAAGTTCAACAAGATTGGAAGGAGCGAGAGTTGTTCAATTACCATGACTCACCGAACCGATCTCACCCCCTAAGTCTACATGTGAAGAGATACTTGAAACTCTAAACAGTTTTTTGATAACTAGTGAAACTTTTCAAAACCAAGTATTCTCTTGCATTAAGAATTGTGAGGCACAAATATCTTCTGGTGTTGACAGAATAGGAGAAAAGGTTAATGAGCTACTAGACACAATAAACCAGTTGATTGGAAGGCGTAAGCTCACAGATGAGGAGGTACCTCTGGTAATTTTTTTGAGAGACTTGAGGAAAAAGAGAGTCATGTGTGACAATATGTCACAATAAGGTGAGGGATATCTCTTTTGACACTCTTAATTTTTTTCATGAATGTAAGGCATTTCCAAAGAAAATGGGTGATTATGATCATGAATTTGAGCATGAACCGATTGATCCTAATAAAAATTTCCTCCCCCTTGTGATTGATATTTATGACAATTTTGTGCAAGAAATTTTTAACATAGACAAGGGGTTAGATTTGGAGGATAATGTTTTAAATGATATATATGATGACACCTTGGAGGCTAATCTTGTGGGGAGTGTAGAAGAGATCGAGCCTTTGGGTAAGAATTGTGTGGAACTCTTGCCTAAGAACTTATATGAACTAGTCTTTCTAGAAACCAAGCCTTCAGTAGAAGAGCCACCCATGGTGGAGCTTAATCCTTTGCCTGAGCATTTGAAGTATGCATTCTTAGGTGCAAATGAAACATTTCCAGTGATCATTTCGAGTAAATTGTCTAGTGACCAAGAGAGTAGGTTGATTGAGGTGTTAAAAAAAAATTCAAGGGTGCAATAGATTGGACATTGACTGATATCAAGGGGATAAGCCCTTCAACATGCATGCGCCGTATCTTAGAGGAGGGAGCAATACTTGTACACCAACCTCAAAGGCGATTAAACCCACCTATAATGGAAGTAGTGAAAGGTGAAGTCCTTACGCTACTTAAGGCTAGGGTAATATATTCTATTTATGATAGTACTTGGGTGAATCCCACCAAAGTGGAACCCAAGAAGAGTGGAGTCATGGTGGTAAAAAATAAGAACAGGGACTTGGTGCCCACCCGTATTCAAAACGGGTGACGGGTGTGTATTGATTACCGCCGCTTGAACGTGGTGACTTGTAAAGACCATTTTCCCCTACCTTTCATTGATCAGATGCTCAAAAGGGTAGCCGGTCATGCATACTACTATTTCTTTGATGGATATTCTGGATACTTTTAGATAGCCATTGATCCAAAAGACCAGGAGAAGACCACATTCACTTGCCTCTTTAGCATTTTTGTTTATAGGCATATGCCTTTCGATCTCTGTGATGCCCTAGGAACTTTCCAAAGGTGCATGGTTAGTATTTTCTCTGAATTTGTCGAGATCTTCACAGATGATTTCACCATCCATGGAGATTCCCTCTATTCATGCCTACATCATCTAGCGCACGTCCTAGAGCGATGTATATACACAAACCTCATGCTAAATTATGAGAAAGGCCATTTCATGGTGGAACAAGGTATGGTGTTAGGGCATGTTGTATCAGCTAAAGGGTTAGAAGTTGATAAAGCCAAAGCAGATGCAATCAAATCCCTACCTTACCCCACCAATGTAAAGGATGTGAGATCATTCTTAGGACATGCTGGTTTTTACCGACGTTTCATTATGCATTTCTCCAAAATATCCTCACCTTTGTGAAAGCTACTGCAAAAAAGATGTCGACTTTGTTGTTGATGAGGGGTGTAAAAAGGCTTTTGACACCTTGAAAGATAAGTTAGTGATTTCCCCAATCATCCGACCTCTAGATTGGTCCATTCCATTTGAAATCATATGTGATGCGAGAGATCATTCCATAGGTTTTGTTCTGGGCCAGAGAGTGAGGAGAGCACCACATGTGATATACTATGTGTCAGTAACCCTCAATGATGCTCAACACAATTATTGTACCACCGAGAAGGAGATACTGGCCGTAGTATTTGCCCTAGAAATTTTTTGTCAATACCTCCTAGGAACCAAAGTCATTGTATACACCGACCATGCAACACTTTGTCATCTAATGACAAAGAAAGAGGCTAAGCCATGACTTATTAGGTGGTACTCCTTTTGAGTGAGTTTGACCTAGAGGTGAGAGATAAATAGGCCTTGGAAAATGTAGTGGCTGACCATTTGAGCAGATTTCCAATTCATGAAAGTCTAGAACCATTCAAAGAAAAGGAAAAGTTGGAACCTATTTGGGAAGAATTTCCCGACGAGCAGTTGTTCGAGGTAGTGACTACCTAGCCTTGGTATGCCAATATAGTGAACTACCTCACACCGGGGAGTTCTCTTCGTCCTTTGACAAATCAAGAAAGAAGAGGTTGATGAATGAAGTGAAGGAGCATGTTTGGGATGACCCCTACCTGTGGAAGTACTGTTCCGATCAAGAAATCAGAAGATGTGTACCAGATGATGAGGTTAACGTGTTCTCGGGATGTGCCACTTATCCCAAGTTGGAGGAAGTTTTAGTTATAAGAGAACTGCAAGAAGGGTAACATATTGTGGTCTGTACTAGCCTAATATACTTGCTGATGCTAGAGATTTTTTGGCATCTTGTGATCAATGCCAAAGGGTAGGCAACATCTCATCGAGAAATGAGACGCCTCAAGCCTTTTCAATGCCAGTGGAACTCTTTGACATGTGGGGTATAGAATTCATGGGTCCATTCCCAAAATCATGTGGGAACTTCTACATCTTGGTGTCAGTGGACAAAATAGGTAGAAACCCAAGCCACAAAGAAGAATGATGCAATAACAGTGGTCAACTTCCTCAAATCCAACATCTTCTCAAGATACGAGGTACCTCGAGTCCTTGTCTGTGATAGAGGAACCCATTTTTGCAACAAAGTCATTGCAACATTGCTTGATAAATATGGAGTGACCCATAGAAATTCCACCACTTACCACCCAAAACAATATGTCCAGGCAGAAATATCCAACCGTGAAATCAAAGCCATCTTCGAGAAGACAGTTAACACCTCTAGAAAGGATTGGATTTCTCGGTTGGATGGTGCTCTTTGGGTCTACCGCACTGCATACAAAACCCTAATTGGCATGTCACATTTCAGGATCCTTTTTGGTAAAAGATGGCACCTACCTGTTGAACTTGAGTTCAATACACATTGGACCATCAAGCGCTTGAACTTAGACTTAAAGGAAGCTGGGAAACAAAGGAAGACACAATTTATAGAACTTGAAGAGTTTAGGCGAAATTCCTATGATACTAGTTTGATCTATAAGGAAAGAACAAAAGCTAGACATGATGAAAAAAATCATGAAGAAGGATTTCTTTGTGGGACAAAAAGTCCTTATCTACTAGTCTAGATTTTGTCTCTTTCCTAGATAATTAAGATCAAAGTGGGAAGGAACACATGAAGTGACAAAGGTGTTTGATCACGGAGTAATTGAAGTGAAGAGCAAAAAAGGTGGCACAAAGCTGGTAGTTAATGGGGCAAAGGTTGAAGCCTTATCTTGAGTGTGGAGCTTTAGAAGAAAACAGGGAGGGTGATCCCCTGTTTGGGGAACAAAACTCATGACACCTTGAATTCAAGGAAATAAGTCGTGACGACAATAATAAATATACATTTTTTTCTTTTTCTAGAGATAGATTGTGAATATCCTTGAAATACATGTTTTTCCACTTGATTTCATCATTTTCACTCTCTCCCTTCTTAAAAGAACACTTACACACACGAACTCTTGGTGAACTATTTGTTTACAAGCTTTATTAACATTGTGGTAGTGTTGTAAAAGCTTGATTTCTAAATGAAAGTTTGTTATTCAAATATCAGTTTGAGTTGTGTGCAAAATGTTTCATTGAGTTTCCGAGATTTGTGATTTTGCTTGGAATGGAAGTACGCTTGTGTTTCATTTTTGGATGCAGGGTTTTTTTGGTACTATTCATCATCATGGAGTCACGAGAAATTTATCACTAATTTCCCTACTTCACCTTTGATTTGACATGAGAATGCATACGAGACTATGCATTTTTTTAAGTGTGGGGAAGGGATTAGTGAGCACTTAGGAATTATCATTCATGGATTTCTTCGTGCATGCATGCTTTGTTTGTCTTCCTTGGTAGATTTTTGGTCACTTGTGATTGGGGTGCTTTTGGAAAATTTTGGTGGTTTGCATGTTATGCTAGGATTTTAGGATTCTAGTTTGCATGTGGAATGTGGCTTTAGGATTTGGTGGTGTATTGGTTTGTTGCTTATCTTTTGTAGTATGAAGCTCACTTTTGGGGCAATTTTGTACTACACCAAAAAAATTGAAAAAATTGAAAAAAATGGAAAAAATTAAAACCTAGACAAGTCGAAAACCCAAAAGGGTGACTTGGGTAACATGAGGAAAAGCTAGGATAGGTCGAAAGGCCTAGGTAAGTTGTAAGACCTAGGTAAAAGTGAGAGGCTTGGCTCGGCTAGACTTACGAGTCTTGGCAAAAGTGAGAGGCCATGTGGAAAAAGGTGAGTGGTAAGCACATTTTGTGGGATAAAGCTAGGATGAAAAGTTGAAAGGGCTCCTAGGAAAAATGAGAGAAATTGAGAGAAAAAAGAATAAAAACATGAAATTAGGTTGACGATACATTGGACTCCTTGGTTGCAACTAGGTTGAGAATCTTGAGTTATCCCTATGTTGCAACCAAGTCGATGACTTCTGGATTTTCTTGGTGGATTGTTTTTCTTGAGGATTACTCTTTGATTACTTTTGGGACTACTTTGGGAAAAGTAAGAATGGCTTTATTCCGATATTTTGTTACTTATCTTTTTCCATGCACATTTACTTTCTTTGGGTGGTTTGGTTGCTTTAGGAACTTTTGGGAGTGTGAGAGTTGTGAGGATATTCACCTTCTTGGGGGAACTACGGTAGCTTGGGAATAAGTTGAATGCATTGGCCATTTCTGCATGCTTCATTCCGCTTGAACCTTTTTCTTTGATTTTATTTAGTCGAGGACGAGTAAAATTTTAAGTGTAGGGAGTCTGATCTACACCATTTTGCATGCTTTAACCAATGCATTTGACATAGTTTTTTGTTACTTTTGGTTGGCGGTTTGGTGATATTAGTTGAGTTTACATAACAAGGGTTTAGGACAACCATGTTTGGTTTTCTATTATAAATCCCATATTTTCAATACTTAATTAGCGATTCTTGACATATCGTGTTTGCAGGCTCCTTGGTCTTCATTTTGAGTACCTTTAGTAGGTTGCCCGTGAATGCTATTTGTTACATTACTTTCTTGCGTAGAATGTTTTTCTTTAATGGCAGAAGATTTGAAGGCCATTTCACATTTGAATGGTAGCAGATGAAGGCCACGAACATCAATGCATGGTAGAAGGAGATTGAAGCCAGAGATAGGCGGCTTTGAAGTTCAAGATGGCTAAAGGAGAAAACAATGAATCGAGGTTAGAAGAATGTTACCATAGTCCGAGAACAATCCCGGAAGAATTAGCCTTTAAGGCTGGATCCCTTAGATTTGTCTTCTTGAGTACTAAAACATTGACTACTATAACATCTGATTCGGACTAATGGTTCACTCGTGGAAAGCAAACAAAGTTTAGCCGATGAAGCACCAGTGGCCAGTCATGGACCGCCCATGGTCAAGCACCAGTGGCCTGTGACAAAGTACATAGACCGCACTACACAAGAGTTTCAGGGTTTCTTGAAGACCTGCATGAAATTTGCACGAGACCTTCACGAGGTAAAGCACCGGGCCGTGACAAAAGCACCGAGCCGTGAAGAAAGGGGATGAAGAGTTCAAGAATTTGGCTAAGTATGGAGCCGGTCCATGAAAACCTTCACGGGCTATGACAAAATTTCTAAGTAGAGGCCACAAGTTGTTCGTGGTCCGTGAAAACCTTTACAGACTATGGGAAAAATCTAAACAAAAACCATGTACTACTCGCGATCAGTGAAAACCTTCATGGACCGTGGCATGAACTCATATCTACAGACTACGCTAGATCCCATGCACCGCAGCCATGAACATTCACAGACTGTGACAGATCTGACGTCCCGCGGCTATGCATGCTTTACGGACCGTGGCATCCGTGCCGGCCCGTTAAATCTTGGCGGCTTACCTAGGGTTTTGCTACTTTTGGCCTATTTTGGGCTTATTTTTAGGCCCAATCTCCTACTATTAAATATAGGAACCTAGTCTACTCATTCAAGGAGGTGGGAACATATTTGGAAATACATTTGGAGAGTAAAGAGCTTGGAGAGAAGGAAGGAGTTCCTTCTATAGGTTTTTTAATCTTTTATTTTCTTTTCTTCTTGCTTTGTCCCAAAGACGTGGAAGTCAAATCCATATTTAAATTCCACGTCTGGGGAGTAGTTAGCTTAGTCTGGGATTCATTTTGGCACTTGGTATATTCTAAATTCTTATTGAGATTCATTAGATTCACCTTATCCTTGTGTTTATGATATTATTGTGATCGTTATTGAATGTTATAAATGCATGAATACTACACCACATATAAGCACACACTTTGGGCTATATTCATGTATGGTGCAATTATTGATGCCCCCCTGGGAAGAGAAACCTGGATGTTAGAATGGGTACGTGAGAACTCATCCACGTGGGTTGTGCACGGGTGATTCGAGAATGATCTGAACTATTTGTTGTCGCACCAGTCTCAGCTAACTTCGTAACTGTTGTTTGAGCGGTTGCCGTAGAGATAGTTAATAGTAGCAAGCTAGGTGTTGTGTTGAAACCCTAGTATCACAGATAAGGTGCCTACAATCCTCGGGCCTAGTGTATATAGGACCCGAGAGAAGTAGTTGCATTTGTGGTGGAAGCTCGAGACATAATAGCACAAGGGAGAAACAGACCTGCAACGGTGGTCTGACCTCGTTTACTCTCCTAATTATAGTGGTGGTTCCAATGGAGGGTTGTGAGCGCACCCACCGTGACACGGTTGGGGAAGTGTAGGCCATCGGCCACACCACATGTTGTGAACACATTGATATGTATTTTTTAAGTCTTTATGAGTATGAATCTAGGATTGAAGCATTAGAACTACTATGTTGCTAGATTCTTAAGTGCCCAGTATAAATAGTTTCTCGTTTGTTCATTTTATGCTTTGTAGTTGATAGTTAAAAATACCAAACCCCCACCCCAATTGCATGTTTACATTACTAGCTATTCCTTTCACTCATGTGGATTGACGTCCCACATGAGGATTTGTTTCTAACTAGTACTTGAGCCCTACCATCCTTGTGGACAAACCCAAGGCTTGCCACTTACTACCACTTGGTAGCTTAGTAGTGAGAACAGGTGCAGAATTATAAATTTTATCTTCTTGACCTATAAGTCCTCCGTGCGTGTTTTAACAATGGCCAGGTGGAGGCAGGTTAGCGAGCTATAGGTGAAAACTTTTGTGCGATCCCTAGCTTCGAACACCATTAAATAAAGGTTCCACTTATGAATTGTGTGTCGTTGTATGTGACGATAGTTTGTGGCACCCCTAAGTGACTAACTATATTTTGCTAAACAAAATTTCTCATTACCTCTGATATGACTCTTCTCAATGGCTTTGCTTCCACCTATATCGTGAAGTAATCAATTGTCAGAATTAGAAATCTAACATTGCCAGCACCCTTTGGAAAAGGTCTGACTAGGCCAATTCTCCATTTATCAAATGGCCAAGATCCATATATTCCCGTTAAAAAATCCTGTGGTTTATGAGAAATTAGGTCATTAATCTCAAAACTTTTGCACTTGAGCACGAAGTTGTGTGAATCATTGAACATGGTTGGCCAATAATATCCTACCCGAATTATCTTCTTTGCAATTGTTTGAGACCCTTGATGCATTCCACTTAATCCTTCATGCACTTCTTTCAAGATTTTTCCTGCTTATGATGGTCCTACACACTTTATCAATGGGGATAAGAAACCTTTCTTGTATAAGACTCCCTCTTCATAAATGTAGTTATGAGATTGCAATTCCAACTTTTTGGCTTGCATCCTGCCCGTTGGCAGCTTTCCCATTGCAAAGTAATCTATTAATCGTGTCACCCACTTTACTACTACAGTTTGGACTGTTGACACAATTTTTATTTCTGTACTTCTGACTGGAATGACCTCAACTTTCACATTTTTATGTTTGATTGATGAATCGAATCTAGTTGTCGCCAGCTTGCTTTAGGCATCTGTTTTTGTGTTTTCACTTCTTGGTACATGTTGAATATAGAAGTATTTAAGTTGAGCAATAAGCTGAAAAACTCTCATTAAATACTTTACCAACTGCTATTCTTGCCCTTTGTAGTCTCCTCGTACTTATTGGACCACTATATATGAATCACTGAAGCCCTGCATGTTTCATACCTTCATCATGATCGAAAGGTCTAAGCCACATATTAATAACTCATATTTAGCTTCATCATTTCTGAGTGAAAAATTGAAGAAGTGAATATCATGCTCTCCTCAATCTGGATTGACTAGTAGCAGTCCTGTACTGATGCGTCCACATTATATGCTTATTTTAGTACTATTTAGGATCCATTTTGTGCTCTTTCACTACAACAGCTTGTGTTTTACCATGAAATCCTCTTAAGAGGGGTAAGAGCAACTTTGCGCTCTTTTACCTCTTTTAAGTAGATTTTTTGTGTAACGAAGTAATGAAGACCGGAGGCCATTGAAGACTACACTTTCGAAGATTTTGAAGACTTGCTTCGAAGACGTGAAGACCGGAGGCCATTGAAGATCACTTTTGAAACCGTTGAAGACTTAGAAGTTGAGAGGAGTGACTATGGAGATGACTACATGCCACAAGGAGAAGAAGAAGAAATAATGCAAAAATTTAGGTTACCGTCGCGAGTCGCGACGGACTCGTCGCGACCAACATGTTCATCGCGAGTCGCGACGAACTTCGTCGCGAGTCGCGACGGCCACTGACCAGAATCCTACTTTCTTTTCCTTCCACTATAAATACCATTTTTTCTCTCCTCTCATTCCAGTTTTCAGAGCTGCAGATTTTGTACTGTTCTAAACCCTATTTCTCCATTTTTCATCTTTGATTTATCTTGTTGTTTTAATTTGTTGTTTTAGTTAGATTAGCATGAACTCTAGTAGCTAATCTAATCTCTTGGGAGCAATTGACCAAAGCTTCCAAACTCATGTCTTAAGAACAATTTGTAGCTTGTTTATTACTCTTGCTATTATGTATTTACGGGTATTGAATGTGTTGTTGATATCATTAATGTTATTGAAAGCTTGAGTATAGGAATACTTGTATGAATTGCTTGCTAGGGTTTGGGTGAGTTGGGTTAAACTCCCCCTTGTTCTTGTTAGGAATGTATGAGTATGAATTAGAGCTTTTGATTATGTTGATGGATTGATGATTGCTAGATAGATATGCAATGTCGAACTCTTTGCCATGTCTATCATTTGTAGCAAACGGGAGAAGTCTATAAGCGTTGAACGTTCTTGACTAATCCCGTGTAAATGCATAGATCAGTTAAATGCTTAGTCACGGTGTAGTGGTCATAAGTGTTGCCGAGCTTGTTGATCCTTCGTGCTAAATGCCATTAATGGGATACCTTGAGTCGTGTTTCGACTACAGGAGTCATTGGTGAGGTTTGACAAGAGATGTCGAATTCACTCTTGCAAACTACTATCTAAGAAGGATAGAAGTTTAGTCTTCACAACAAGTAGTGAAAGTAGTAAATAAGTTGCATGTTCAATGATGGATAAGAGGTTTGGAAGTGGAAGTCAATTGCGCCCAAGGCTTCGTAATTGTATTTTCATCACATCTTTATTTGCGTTTACATGATTAGCATCATTATCTTGATTTGCTAATTGTTGTATTTTAATTTGCTAATTTAGGAATCATCCAACCAAACCCCCCCTTGTTTACATGCTTTTATATATATCTATGTATGTATGTGTTTAGTACATTTTCTCATATAGGTGTCTAAGTACTTAGAAAAATCCATTTTCCTATGGACAACCCCGTCTTGCCACTATTTACATTATTGTGGATAGGATGCATTAAGGGCCTAAAAGTATTAACTTTGAGAGGTACGGCGATGACCTCCCAAATTTTGGCGCTGCTGCCGGGGAACCGGCGTTCATTTTTAAGTGCTTTAGCATATCATGTGTGATTATGTGCTACTTGTGAATATTTGTTAGTTTGGTTTTATTTTGATTTCTTAGTTAATTTGCCATTTTCGCTTGGCTTGGAGACGTATTGTCTGAGTTCTTGGTGTATGGTTCGCACGCGATCCTCTTCACAAGAACCCTTACACTACGACCCCGAGTTGGAGTTGAATTTGAGACGGGCTAGGAGGCTTTCTTTGGAAAGTGTGAATAACACCCCTCCTAGTGATCATTTTGCGGATACATCTTCATCAATGGAACATCAAATCGAGCAAGAAGATGAGAATCCGAGAAGGGAACCACACCATCCTTTGGGACAACCCTTGTTGAGAGAGATCATGGCACCCAATCTTGAGCAACAACCGATGTGCATTGAGTACCCAGTGGTTGGGCCAAATGGGCATTTCGACCTGAAAACCGGGTTCATCAATATGCTACCCGCATTCCTTGGAAGGCAAGGGGAGAATGCCAACAAGCATCTCACTGAATTTCACTTCTTGTGTAGCGGTACGGTTCCTCATGGAGTGGACGAAGATTTTTACAAGTTGAAGGCATTCCCTTTCACTCTTAAGGATGATGCTAGAGATTGGCTCCATTACCTACCGCCAAGGAGCATAAAGAGCTGGCTTGATTTGAAGACAAAATTTCTCTCCAAGTACTTCCCAGCCTCGAGGTCCGCTGCTATGAAGAAAGACATAAGCAACATTCTGCAGTGGCATGAAGAGTCTTTCTTTGAGTATTGGGAGAGATTTAAGATGCTCCTCGCAAGTTGTCCCTACCATGGCTATTCGGAGGGAGATTTGGTGTATTACTTCTATAATGGCCTTCTTGATGAGGACCAAAGGCTGGTTAGAAGTTCTTGTGGTGGCACCCTCGGAAACAAAACGTCCATCGAAGCTATGCAACTATATGAAGAGCTAGCGGAAGAGTCAAGGAATTTTAGCTTAAGGGATGATTTGAGGAGGAGACACCCAATGCCTGCAAGTGACTTTGCCAACAGTGGGAAATTGGAGAATCAAGTCACGGCCCTCACATCCATGGTGAAGACCTTGATGACAAAGCCCGGAGGAAATGCGCCACATGTTAAGTCATGTGAAATTTGCTACTTGGCGCACCCTACGGACACATGCCCCACTCTACAAGAAGATTACGTTGAGGAAGTAAGTGCTATGGGGTATCAGGGAAATCAAGGGTACCAAGGTAACTATGGGTATCAAGGTAGTTAAGGCTACCAAGGTAACCAAGGCTACCAAAGGTACCCAGGGTACCAAAACCGGCCGTATAATTCGGGAAATCGTGATCACCCTAACCTCCAGTATAGAAACCCTCAAGGAGGCCAGAACTCTCAACCGTACATGCTTCCCCCACAACAATACCGGCCACCTCAACAACAGTTCAAAAGACTTGAAGACAAACCCCGAGACCGAGGGGAGGGCTCGGGGCTATCCAAGGATGAGGTGTTGCAAGCTATTCACCGATTAGGCATGAGTGCTGAAAAGAGAAAACAATTCCAAGATGAGGCTAAAGCAAGTATCAAAAACTTGGAAACTCAAGTGAGCCAAATAGCCCAAATGGTGAACCGGATGGAAGCCTGGGAAAAGAGTAAACTACATGCCCAACCAGAGATCAACCCGAGGCAAAATGCAAATGCTATCACTTTGAGAAGTGGTAGAGAGGTCGGTGCTTCACCGGAGGCTGAAAATGTTGAAAAGGAGCCAACGAGAATTGAAGAGTTTGAAAAGGGAGTTGAGGAAGAGGCAGTCCATGAGAAGGAGACCAATGAGCTAGCCAACAAAGGCAAGGAGGAAGAAATCGAGTTGGAGACATTGCCACCAAGACCGAAGTCAATCTCCATCCCGGAACCATCCTCTCCTCCACACAAAAGAACAAAGATGGTGGATATCCCTCCATATGTTCCGGAACCCCCATTTCCGGAGGCCTTGAAAGACAGGAGGAGGACGGAGGATAACAAAGACATCTACGAAGTCTTTCGTGGATGTGAGGTAAACATCCCTCTCTTGAATGCAATTGAACAAATTCCTAGATATGCCAAATTTCTCAAAGAATTATGTGTTGTGAATAGGAAACAAAGGGCCAAAAACAAGTTGAAAAATGGAAAAAGTGAGCATGTTTCCGCATTGTGTCAAAGAGAGCTACCCCCTAAATGTAGCGATCCCGACATGTTCACAATCCCATGCATAATAGGAAATACTCGTTTTGAAAAAGCTATGCTTGATTTGGGTGCATCCATAAATGTGATTCCTTACTCTTTGTATGAAAATCTCAACTTGGGAACATTGCATAAAACCAGGGTGGTAATCCAATTGGGCGATCGTTCTAGTGCATACCCTAAGGGTATTGTCGAGGATGTGTTGGTTAAGGTGGATTCCTTAATTTTCCCTGCGGATTTTTATGTCCTTGATATGGAGCATGATAAACATGCCGCCCCAATTTTGTTGGGGAGGCCATTTTTGAAAACGTCTAGGACAGTGATTGATGTGCATAAAGGTACCCTCACCATGGAATTTGATGTAATGAAAGTAGAGTTTAACATAAATGACTCTATGAAGTATCCTAGTGAAGAACATTCTTGCCATGCCCTAGATATTGTTGAAGAAGTTGTGCAAGATGTTTTTAAACTAAATGGTGAGGATTCTTTGTTGGTTGCTTTGCAATGTGATGTTAATGATGCCCACAATGTATATTCTATGAGCACTAACTTGAAGGGCAGCTTTGAGGATTTGAACTTGCTTGAAGAGATGACACCGAGTGTCTCAACACCTCCTCCTCTACTCTTAGAGGAACCTGAGGAACCGGAATTCCTCCCCTCACTTGTGAAAGCCCCGGTGCTTGACCTTAAACCTTTACCAGATGATTTCAAGTATGCATTTCTTGGGGCAGGGGAGACGCTTCTGGTTATCATTTCGAGCAAGCTCACCAAGGAGCAAGAAGAAAAGTTGATGGTGGTGTTGCGGGAGAACAAGGAAGCAATTGGATGGACTATTGCCGACATCAAAGGCATAAGTCCATCCACTTGTATGCACAGAATCTTGTTGGAAGAAGGTGTGAGACCCGTCCGACAACCCCAATGCCGTTTGAACCCGCCTATGATGGATGTGGTGAAGGCGGAAATCCTCAAGTTGCTTCAAGCAGGCATGTATATCCAATCTCAGATAGCAAATGGGTGAGCCCAACTCAGGTGGTACCCAAGAAGAGTGGAATGACGGTAGTCAAAAATGAGAAGGGTGAAATGGTGCCCACCCGAGTTCAAAACGGGTGGCGAGTTTGCATTGACTACCGGAGATTGAATGCAGAAACACGGAAGGATCACTTCCCATTGCCATTCATTGATCAAATGCTTGAGAGGTTAGCAAGCCACCCCTTTTATTGCTTTTTGGATGGGTACTCGGGGTATTTTCAAGTGGCTATCGCCCCGGAAGACCAAGAGAAGACCACCTTCACGTGCCCCTTTGGTACGTTCGCTTACCGACGCATGCCTTTCGGGTTATGTAACGCCCAGCAACTTCCAAAGGTGTATGGTAAGCATTTTCTCAGAATTTGTTGAAAATTTTGTCGAGGTATTTTGGATGACTTCACCATTCATGGTAATTCCTTTGACGATTGTTTAGCAAATTTAGCGCAAGTTCTTAACCGTTGCATTGAAACTAACCTAGTGCTAAATTATGAGAAATGTCACTTTATGGTGGAGAGAGGTATTGTCTTAGGCCATGTTGTCTTCTCTAAGGGTATTGAGGTTGACAAGGCAAAGATAGACACGATTCAAACTTTGCCTTATCCTACTAATGTGCGTGAAGTGCGCTCTTTTCTTGGCCATGCAGGATTCTATCACCGGTTCATCAAGGACTTCTCAAAGATAGCATCTCCTCTATGCAAATTGTTGCAAAAGGAGGTGGAATTTGTGATGGATGAGGGGTGTAAAGGGGCGTTCGATGCATTGAAGAGAAGGTTAGTCTCGGCCCCTATCATATAACCCCCGGATTGGGCGTTGCCTTTTGAGATAATGTGCGATGCGAGTGATTACGCCGTTGGAGCAGTGCTTGGTCAAAGGGTGGGGAGAGTACCTCACGCCATCTACTACGCATCCATGTCCCTAAATGAAGCCCAAAGGAACTACTCCACCACTGAAAAGGAGTTGCTAGCAGTGGTATTCTCCTTAGAAAAATTTCGATCTTACTTGCTTGGTACAAAAATTATTGTGTACACTGACCATGCAGCGCTTCGTCATTTAATGACGAAGAAAGAGGCCAAGCCAAGATTGATTAGGTGGATCCTGCTTTTGAGCGAATTTGATTTGGAGGTGCGGGATAAGAAGGGCGCTAAAAACCTTGTGGCTGATCATCTGAGCCGGTTGACTCCGGGGGAAGACATTGAGGTAAGCCCCGCAATGAAGGAGCAACTACGGGAGGAATTCCCTGATGAACAATTGTTCACCATTAGGGATCTCCAACCGTGGTATGCCGACATTGTAAACTTTCTTGTCGCTGGTAAATTCCCTCATCATTTTTCTAAGGCCCAAAAGGATAAGTTAAGGAGTGATGCGAAATATTATGTGTGGGATGATCCCTTTTTGTGGAGACATTGTGCAGATCAAGTTGTTAGGAGATGTATCCTTGATAGTGAAATACACTCAATTCTTGAATTTTGTCATTCTCATGCATGTGGCGGTCATTTTGGAGCAAAGAGAACCGCTAGGAAAGTTTTAGAGAGTGGGTTTTATTGGCCTACGTTGAATAAGCATGCATACACATTTTGCAAATCTTGTGATGAATGCCAGAGAGTAGGAAATATCTCCACTAGGAATTAAATGCCCCAAAAACCTCTTTTGTACTGTGAAATTTTTGATGTTTGGGGTATTTACTTTATGGGGCCTTTCCCTAGTTCTTGTGGCTTTATGTAGATTCTTCTTGCTGTTGATTATGTATTGAAGTGGGTTGAAGCAAAACCCACTAGGACTGACGATTCTAAAGTGGTTGCAGAATTCTTGAAAGATAACATATTTTCTAGGTTTGGGGTACCCCGAGCCTTGATTAGTGACCGTGGCACACATTTTTGCAATCGGACCATAGCGGCACTCCTAAAGAAGTATGGCGTCACTCACAAGACATCCACCGCCTATCACCCACAAACCAATGGACAAGCCAAAGTTTCCAATCGGGAAATCAAGTCCATCCTTCAAAAAATGGTTAACCCTAACCGGAAGGATTGGAGTTCTTGGTTGAATGATGCCTTGTGGGCGTATAGGACGGCTTACAAGACACCAATCGGTATGTCCCCATACCGGTTAGTGTTTGGTAAGCCCTGTCATCTACCGGTGGAAATTCAGCACAAGGCTTACTGGGCGGTCAAACAGTTTAATCTTGATGTAGATGAAGCCGGTTTGCAAAGGAAGTTACAATTGGAGGAACTGGATGAAATCTGGAGGGAGTCCTATGAGAACGCCGAGATCTACAAAGAGAAGACAAAGGCATGGCACGACAAGATGATCATCAGGAATGATTTTGACGTTGGTCAGAAGGTCCTCCTATTCCAATCTTGCCTTCGCCTATTCCCAGGTAAGTTAAGGTCCCGATGGATCGGTCCTTTTGAGGTGGTTAAGGTATTCCCGCATGGTGCGGTGGAGATTCTAGATCGAGCTAAGTCCAATACCGTTAAGGTTAATGGACAACGGTTGAAACCTTAGCACGAGACTTTTGTACTGGAGAAAGGAGAGGACGTTGATCTCCTCGATCTGGTTTGTGAGTAAACTCCAAGGAGGGAAGTGAGTCATGCCGACGACATTAAATAAACTTGGTTTTGATCATCCGGATCGTCACTCGTGACTTTCTGTTGATGTTGTTTAGTTTTGAGCTTTTATCATTAAGTTTCATTGTTTTGCTTTATGCTTTTCACGGGTTGTTTTCTCCATGATTTTGTAGCAATTTTGAAGCCAAGGCATTGGATTTTGGAAAGGGGAAATACTTGAATTTGAGAAGGAAGAACTTGGACAAGAGAAAGAAGCAGAAAAATTTTCAGAGTGCCAGGTTAGTTGCCCGTCGTGAGTCGCGATGAACTTCGTCGCGAGTCGTGACGGGCTCAGAAAGTTTTGGGAAATTTTGGCCTTTTGGATTCAAATTTCCGCGATGATGACCTCGCGACACTCGTCGCGAGTCGCGATTAGCTTCGTCGCGAGTCGCGACGGGCTCAAAAACTTTTGGGAAATTTTGGCCTTTCGGATTCAACTTTCCGCGACTCGCGATGACCTCGCGACGCTCGTCGCGAGTCGCGATGAATATCGCCGCGAGTCGTGACGTGCTCAGAAACTTTGAAAAAAAATTGATCTCAGATATCACTTTCCGCGACTCGCGATGACCTCGCGACACTCGTCGCGAGTCGCGATGAATTCCGTCGCGAGTCGCGATGAATTCCGTCGCGAGTCGCGATGAATTCCGTCGCGAGTCGCGATGAATTCCGTCGCGAGTCGCGATGAATTCCGTCGCGAGTCACGACGGTCAAGCATACAGAAAAAGGGGGTCTGATTTAAAATCTGGATGAACAGTTCTTCCCCTTCACTCGTTAGTCTCTTTTTCCCCATCAACCCGATACCTCTTCTATCCTTTAACCTTCCACACCGCCGCCATCTCATCGCCGCGTCGCACCACCACCACACTTCCCACACTCTCCACACTCGAAACACTCTCCACACCTCGAATCACATCTCACATTTGTGAAGAACCGAAACCCTAGATTTTGGGGGTTTTTGACGCTGTAGGCAATTCGAACCCGAATTGATTGTGGGCTCACGTTTTTATTCTTCCTAAGCGTATTATTGGTACACTTCTTCACTCTATTGAGCCCTAATTGTGATTACGAATGTATACGCTATTTATTGGATATTGTGTAGATTGTGTGGTATGGTGTTTGGAATTTAAATCATTGCTCTTGGTCGATTGTGGTGAATATGTTGTGCATCCAATTTTATTTGATAGGTATTGTGTGAATATTTTGCAATTGCAGTTTGTACGATATATTTCCTTAGCGCAGTTTTGACTGTATTATACCTGCTTGGTTTTGGAATGTGTGCATTCGTGTTGTTTTGGCTGGGGAGTAGATGGTGACTCTGTATTTGAAGCATGTTAGCCCGGGAGCAAACATAGTTGTTATTGAAATAAAATGTTAGTGTGCTTTGGAATGCTATTTTGTTTAGAATAGTTTGGCCATGGAACATAGAGGTTGACATTGTCACTGTACTAATGATGGCTAAATTAGTTGAGCATAACTGTGATTTTGGAATATAGCATATTGATTTAAACTATGTGAGAACTTCGTGGATTTGATGGTCTGGGCTTGTTGGACATCATGTAGATTGTATATGCAATTGCAATTAGAACTTGAACTAGTTGAGTTGATTTAATCCGGCCTGTGATGATGAACTAGTTTAAGATTGGTTACAGATTTGCCATATTGCATATACACATATTCCTTCGCGTTTGACCTGTTTGCTCTGTTTGCTGTGATTGACAGATATGGCCCCCAAGAGGAAATTTAGGGCTCCCCCACAAGATGAGCGCACTGCCGCTCCTCCTCCACCTCCACCTCCACCACCGGCTCTGGAATCGGGCCCTGCACCTTCCTCGCCGGATAGGTACATGGGCTTGACCCGGATCACCGGGTCCTATGCGGACAGATGGGAGGCCCTAGAGAGGCGTCTGCTTAAGGAAACAAGTTTTGTTGATATGCCCACGTTGGATGCCCTCGGCCTTGTGCAGCCTGTCAGATGCCTCCTCGCCAAAGGGGGAATGGAGGGATTCATGAGCAAGAGCGCGCCCACTTACCGGAGGTACACGCTGGAGTTCCTTTCCACTGTCCGTATAAGCAGCATGAGGGGTGACCAACCCTGTGAGAGGTACATCGCCTTTCACCTGGATGACCTATCTTGGCAGATGACCGTCTCACAGGTTGAGGAGGCCTTTGGTTTTGACACTGCTGCGATACGAAATAGAATGGACCCGGAGGCCCAAGAGCGGACAAATTGAAGATGACATGCAGTTCTGGAATGTCATCAATATGAGGCAAAAGAACTCCCACGACAAGAGCAGCGCCATCATTCACCCTGCGCTCCGTTATGTGCACAGACTCTTGGCCGGCACAATCTTTTGCTCCGCGGAGCCGACGAATGTGCCAGACAATGACATTCACTTCCTATGGCACTTAACGAGTGAGGGGCAAGGATATGGGCTGTGGGCAGAGCTCTGGATGAAGAGAATTGTAGAAGTGGCAGGAAAGGCAAAGGGGAAGATCATGGTCGGAGGAATGATAGGCCTTCTAGCGGAGTACTTGGGATTAGTCCCTCTGGCCAACTTCCCACGTTTGGGGAGGCGGACGTCTTATCTGATCACCGTTGAGCGACTGGTTCGATTTGAGATACTCAGTGTCACCCGGACCACTGGGCTCTTCCATTGGTTATACGGTGCGAGGAAGGTCACATTCATGGCACTTCCTCAGCAGAGCAAGATGAAGCTGGAGTTCGACACGCCGCTGGAAGATTTGGCGATCTCCCCAGACTCCTCATGTGCAGCTGAGTTCCAGCGTGAGCTTCGTGACCTCGAGCCATCCCCTGTCCAGCGTGATGATAACACCCTACCTCCTTCGGAGCCGCAACAGCAGCAGTACTACTCTCCACAGCCTCCACCACAGACTGATCCCATGCAGGAGGATGAGGCTACACCTCACCACTCCCAGCCTCCGCCAGATTTCTATAAGCAAGTGATGCAGACCATGCACGATGGTTTCCACCGCCAGGACAGAATGATTTTGGAGCACAACGTGTTTGTCTCCCAGGCTTTGATCGACATGGATGAGGAGATTGACCACCTGTCAGCTCGCATCCATGAGTTACAGCCCCAGTCAGGTGGTACATCAGGCCTCGATCCGAGAGCAGAGAGGCGGAGGGCACGGAGGCAGAGCAACACGGAATGGCTAGCACAGTACCAGCAGCGCTACTCCGGCGGTGGCCCTTCGTCTTCACAGCATTGATAGTGTGAGCACTACATTCCCCCCTTACCCATGTTTTGCTTTGTATGGCTCTACCTTAGTCTACATTGAGGGCAATGTAGCATTTTAAGTGTGGGGAGGGGTTTCTACTATCGTAGGGTGATACACTTTTGCAAAACTCTGTTATTTTCTTTTGGATACTTTGCTTCCGATGTATTTGGGATAAAGTTGGTTTTGATACTTTTCTTAACCTTCACATTTGGAAGCAATTTGCTACTTTTCGGATGGGAAACAAAAAAAATAAAAAAGAAAAAAGAAAAAGAATCCCGCTAAGTTGAAAACCCGAGAGGGCAACTTAGGCAATATTGGGGCCCGGATAGGTCAAAAACCCGAAAGGGCGGCCTAGGTAAAAATGAGAGGTCAAATGTATGGAAAAAGGTGAGGTGTGAGCTAAAAGAAATATGATTGTGTGGCTAGGATGAAAACCTGAAAGGGCTCCTAGGCAAAATGAGAGAAAGCGAGAGAAATTGAAAGACATCAAGTGTTTACTCATTTGCCGGCGATGGAGTCATAAGGTTGCGGTGACCACACGGAGGGATCGGGTAGCTCGACATCTTGAGAATCTTTTGGGGATGGATAATTTAGCGGGGAAAAGATGAGTAAGTTGTGGAATTCTTGATCATTAATAGACTTCGTTTTTAGGTTGATATATTGATATAGAATGAAGCATGTGCTTTGAACTTTATGCATACTTTTGGTTTCATCTTTTATCATTGGATTTGGGATTGTCAGTTATGGATTTGGAGATGTCTTAGGGAAATTAATGAATTGACGGGGTGATATGGTTTAGGTAGATTTAGGAATAGGGGTTGTGGAAAATTCTCATTTGATCTTAATCTTGGGATGTGCGATATTGAGAGTTTTGTGAGGTAGTGAATTGGGGGATTAGTAGTAGGATGTGGAGGTATCATTCCCTTCACATACTTGGATCTTTTCTTACTCGAGGGCGAGTAAGGTTCAAGTGTGGGGAGGTTTGATGCGTCCACTTTATATGCTTATTTTAGTACTATTTAGGATCCATTTTGTGCTCTTTCACTACAACAGCTTGTGTTTTACCATGAAATCCTCTTAGGAGGGGTAAGAGCAACTTTGCACTCTTTTACCTCTTTTAAGTAGATTTTTTGTGTAACGAAGTAATGAAGACCGGAGGCCATTGAAGACTACACTTTCGAAGATTTTAAAGACTTGCTTCGAAGACGTGAAGACCGGAGGCCATTGAAGAACACTTTTGAAACCGTTGAAGACTTAGAAGTTGAGAGGAGTGACTATGGAGATGACTACATGCCACAAGGAGAAGAATAAGAAATAATGCAAAAATTCTGGTTACCGTCGTGAGTCGCGACGGACTCGTCGCGACCAACATGTTCGTCGCGAGTCGCGACAAACTTCGTCGCGAGTCGCGACGGCTACCGACCAGAATCCTACTTTCTTTTCCTTCCACTATAAATACCATTTTTTCTCTCCTCTCATTCCAGTTTTCAGAGCTGCGGATTTTGTACTATTCTAAACCCTATTTCTCCATTTTTCATCTTTGATTTATCTTGTTGTTTTGATTTGTTGTTTTAGTTAGATTAGCATGAACTCTAGTAGCTAATCTAATCTCTTGGGAGCAATTGACCAAAGCTTCCAAACTCATGTCTTAAGAACAATTTGTAGCTTGTTTATTACTCTTGCTATTATGTATTTACGGGTATTGAATGTGTTGTTGATATCATTACTGTTATTGAAAGCTTGAGTATAGGAATACTTGTATGAATTGCTTACTAGGGTTTGGGTGAGTTGGGTTAAACTCCCCCTTGTTCTTGTTAGGAATGTATGAGTATGAATTAGAGCTTTTGATTATGTTGATGGATTGATGATTGCTAGATAGATATGCAATGTCGAACTCTTTGCCATGTCTATCATTTGTAGCAAACGGGAGAAGTCTATGAGCGTTGAACGTTCTTGACTAATCCCGTGTAAATGCATAGATCGGTTAAATGCTTAGTCACGGTGTAGTGTTCACAAGTGTTGCTGAGCTTGTTGATCCTTCGTGCTAAATGCCATTCATGGGATACCTTGAGTCGTGTTTCGACTACGGGAGTCATTGGTGAGGTTTGACAAGAGATGTCGAATTCACTCTTGCAAACTACTATCTAAGAAGGATAGAAGTTTAGTCTTCACAACAAGTAGTGAAAGTAGTAAATAAGTTGCATGTTCAATGATGGATAAGAGGTTTGGAAGTGGAAGTCAATTGCGCCCATGGCTTCGTAATTGTATTTTCATCACATCTTTATTTGCGTTTACATGATTATCATCATTATCTTGATTTGCTAATTGTTGTATTTTAATTTGCTAATTTAGGAATCATCCAACCAAACCCCCCCTTGTTTACATGCTTTTATATATATCTATGTATGTATGTGTTTAGTACGTTTTCTCATATAGGTGTCTAAGTACTTAGAAAAATCCCTTTTCCTGTGGACAACCCCGTCTTGCCACTATTTACATTATTGTGGATAGGACGCATTAAGGGCCTAAAAGTATTAACTTTGAGAGGTACGGCGACGACCTCCCATGTACCGGAACCTTCTTTTCTAGAAGCTCTATCAACGAACAATTCCATGCAATGTCTACCCACTTAGATTTTACTTTGTCGAATCTAAGATTTTATTTAATATTTTCCTCTCGTGCATCTTCACTTGTCATCTCCACAATGAAATATGCTAAGACATGTGCCTTGATTGCAGTTTGCGGTTAGAACTGGATCTCTTATTGCCCCAATTCAAGAGCCCATTTGGTCATTCTACCAGATAATTCAGGCTTGCTTAGGATATTGTGGATTGGGTAATCAGTATAGACTACGATCCCATGACTATGAAAATAGGTTCGCAGTCTCCTTGTCGAATATACCAATGCTAGAGTTAATGTTTTATCTTGAAAGTACACCCTTTCTGCACTTTGTAGTATTCTACTGCTGCAGTACACTGGTAATTGTTTTGGCCTTCTTGACACACCAAAACTAAGCTTACTGCATTTTGTGAAACTGCCAAGTACAGATATAGTGTTTCTCCAGGGATTGGTGACTTCAGTGTTGGTAATGCTTGAAGTTGCTACTTCAAGGACTCATATGCTTTTTGACTTTCCTCACTCCAGCTAAACTTTTTGACCTTTTTAAGGACTTCAAAGAGTGGGAAATGTTTCTCGGCTGCCTTTGAAACAAATTTACTAAGTATTGCTAACGATCCCATTAATATTTGCACTTCCTTAACAGTTTGTGGTTGAGGAAGGTAAACTATCACTTGTAGTTTCTCTGGGTTAGCCTTAATCTTCTTGGAGGATACCTTGTATCCTAAGAATTTTCCTGCACCTACCCCGATAATGCATTTCTTGGAATTTAAGCTTCATTCCAATCGCACACTGTGTATCCAAAGTTTCCTTCAAGTCTTTCACAAAGTTGCATATCCTTTTTATTTTTATAACCATGTCGTCAACATATGCTTCCAAATTTTGCCCAATTTTATTGCAAAATGCATTATCGATCACTCTCTGATATGTTGCTCCTGCATTTTTTAGGCTGAACGACATCTTCAAATAGCAAAATATTCCAAAGCCTCTTATGAAGGCCATTTTTTCTGCATCTTATGGGTTCATCAATATTTGGTGATACCCCTTATACGCATCAACAAAATCTAAGACTTCGTATCCTAAAATTGCTTCAACTAGCTGATCAATTTTAGGCAAAGAATAATAGTTCTTTGGGTATGCCTTATTTAGATCAGTGAAATCTATACACATTCTCATACCACACTTTCCTTCTTCACCATCACTGGGTTTGCTAACCATTTTGGGTATATTAACTCCTTTAGAAGGCCATCCTGAAGCAATTATGTCACTTCTTCTTTGATCACTTTCTATCTGTCACTAGCGAAGCTTTGTTGCTTTTGCTTGTCTGGTTTGACTGAATCATTGATATTCAGAGAACTGGTAGCAATTCCTAGGTCAAATTCTCCCATGTTCTATACACTCCATGCAAATGTATTTTTGTAACTTCACAAGATTTCTATAATCTTGTCTTTCTCTAGGTTTGGAAGATACTTTCCTATTTTGACGCACTTAGAGATGTCTTCATTACCCAAAGTGAAAATTCAGTCTCTTCTCCCATTTATATTGGAGGGTTAAATTTGTTGAACAAGCCACTATTTGAGATAATGCTAACCATTTTTTTATTCCACATTCTTTCCTGTTTTCATCGCAATAACCCTACATTGTCTAGCTGTTTGTGGTTTCCTCTTATTATTGCGATTCCTGTTGGAGTTGGGAGCTTCATTACCAAATGGTATGTAGACCATATCGCCTTTTCTCTATTCATCCAAGGCCTACCGATGATAGCAATAAATATACTTGGTACGTCCATAATCACGAAGCTGCACATAATAGTACAATTTTTATTATTTTCACCTATTGTAAAGGCAACTGTATACTACCCAAAGGTGTTTCTGATCGCCCCGTAAATCCTACAAAAGAGGATGTGGACTTCTTTAGGTCAGTTTGCTTGAACCCCAACCTATCGAAGCAATCCTCAAATTAGATTTCGACTGCTCTCTCATTATCTACAAACACCCTATGAACCGTTGCATTTCCAATCTTAGCGATAATGACCATTGGGTCATTGTGAGGTGAAGCATTGGGAACTGCATCATTTTCTCTAAATGTGATTGTTTCGTCAACAAAAAATATCTTGTCAGCAGATTCTTGTGGTGGCAAATATCTGGCCTTAGCTTTCTAGGCATTATTTGATAGAGAATTAGTTGATCCATGTATCGATATGATTATTCTTTTTTAGCCTCACTAACTATGTTTTCTTCATGATCCACCATTGCTATCATCTTCTGGTTATTTCTCTGTGTGTTCACTATGACTTGGTTCTTGGCCATGGAGGCCCCTGCTTTGTTAGCTTCATTGTGTCATTTCCCCTATCTTCTTTCTTGTACTGGCTCACATTGCCATTCCTCAAATTCTCCTCTATTTGCTTTCTCAAGTCTTTGCAATATTCGATGCCATGCCCATGATCCTTGTGGAAGGTACAATAGTATTCTTTGGATCTCTTGTCTGGAGGTGCTATTATTGATGCCACTTCGCGAAATAGCTCTCTGTTCGCTTGCAGATTTCTTTTCTCGACTTTGTCAGAGGTGTTCCTTGGAGCAGTGTGCTCTGCAATCCCGATTCTCTTCCTTTGAAAGGGATATTTCCCTTTCCCTTCTACACAAAAATTCTTTGTGGATATTTCATTATTCACTTTTTGCCTCGCTCTCGCTTTATCTTGCAGCTAGTTGGTTTTTCCATTCGCACATATTGTTCAATCATTTTTTGCAATTCCCGTGGGTTTTCGGGCTTGTTCTTTGTGAGTTCCTTGTAAAATTCTCCTGATCGCATGTCCCCTATAAATGCACCCAACGAGGATTGGAATGAGAGATCACAGACCTATAAACTTTTCGCAACGAATCTATTATGGTATTCTGCGACACTTTCATCACTTTGCTAAGCTATGTTGTTTACGTCTATTATTGTTTGAGTGAACTTTTTCTTCTGGTAGAAGCGTCCCAAAAACCAATCTAACAGTTGTTCCCAAGACTTAATGCTTTCATTTGGTAATTCTTTGTACCATGTAATCATTGTTCCCAATTAGAAGATAGGGAAAGCCTTGCACACCAACTCGATTTCCACATCGCTAAATCTCATGCTGTTATGATAGGAATGCAAGATTTCCTTCGGGTTTATTGTCCCGTCATAAATTTTAACATGCAAAGGCAGCTTGAAATCTTTTGGAATATTTAAATCACAAAGATGAGGCGCCAATGGTGATTTGTATGCATCATCATCTTCCATTATATCTCTTAACTCATCCCATACTGAAGGTTCTCATGCTTTTGATTTATTTTTTGCCTTATTTTTGGGGATTTATGCTTGAGAGTGGCTAAGAACTAATCGTATATATGTTCTCTTAGGAATGATGCAAATGATCTCCTTTTTTTCTTCTTAATTTACGTTAGGAGATTTTGCTTCCTCTTCATCACCCTCTGTATTTTCCTTACTGTGTTCATGTTCTCTAATAGGGACATATTCTTGATCTTAGCGAGGATGCATGCTCTTGTTGTGTCAGCTGTTTGTTCTTGTGTATGGTGGTTCTAAATTTTCTCACTTATGGTGAGCATCATTGTCTACTTTTAAGGGAATAAAGGACACAAATTGTTTTTGTCCCTACAGTCGGCGCCAAATGTTGTAGTGTTCCTGATCAACCAAAGTAATTATAGTTCACTGTATATAGTCTTCAAAATAGATCCTGGAAGTGATTCCAGGGAAAATACTCTGAAGCTTAAGTCAGTACTTTTCCTTTAGAGAATTAAAATTTCTCAGTTTAGTCTCACTTACCTTCTTCAACATTTCTCTTTCTTTTATTTATAGATTTCTAGAATCGTGGTTCCGCGTTGTTAGCACCTGAGATTGTGGGTTGCCTCATGGTCTCTACAATATCGGTTCGTGGTAAACCTTTCAGAAATGGTTCCGTTTCTATAAGTTCATGGCTGAGTTTTTCTAAAAAGACTTTTCCTTTCTCAGTTTGTTAGCTCTATTTACATTTAAGCTCTGGTCTGGGGCTAAAGGTCAGCAGCTTTTGATTTATGGGCCATGGGCTAGGTAAACACTAGTTATGATTTGTGTTGTTGTGTTGTGTTGTCCATGTCATTCACTATTGATGTTGTTGTGTTTCCAGTGTCAGTATCGATTTCCAGACTTGGCTTTGTTTTGCCGAAAATGGATCAATTTCTGGCAGCTATTTTTTTTGGAAGGTGGGAAATAGTTTCCGAGTTCAGAAACTATTTCTGACCCTATTAAAGGCAGTTATTTGAATCGCCTTATTTTCTGATTGATTAAAGGTATGGCCATTGGGAGGCCGTCGCCGTACCTCTCAAAGTTAATATTTATAAGCCCTAAATGCTTACTATCTACAATTAAGTAGATAGCGGCAAGTCAGTGTCGTCCACGAAGAAGGGGGATTTTCTCAAGTGTTTAAGCACAAAAGGTTGCTACTGGGCTAGGAGTAGATATATATACATACATATAAAAGCATGTAAATGGGGGGTTTGGTTGGTTGGTTGTCCTAAGCTATGAAAGTTAAAAGACAAGATAACTAGAAAAGTCAAGCAACTATGCTAATCATCAAACAAACTAAGAAAAAGGGTTTTAAAACTACAAAAACAAATCTTTGGGGGCAATTGACATCCACTTCCAAACCAAATGTAGATCATTGAACCATTCAGTCATTCTATCACAATTGTTACTTATGGATGAAGGACCATAGATTTGACAACAACTAGCCTTCTACCAAAGATATAACAATTTAACCAAACATAGCACTCATTAGGCTAAACCTAGAACAAACCACATTAAAGGTTCAAACTTTCATTGCACCTATAGGATAAATATGAGAACAATCCACATTAATATACTTATCTAGCAAGAGTCACAACACATTATGCACAAGAAGTTCTAAGTTCATGTTCTTAGATTTTCATGCAAAGGAGCTAAGGAATTCGTCACTTTCCTAGCTCCCTAACACTTAATTCATAAAAGAACTTCCTATTCACAAACAACCCATGGCATAAATGAAGTAAAACATAGCATTAAGAACACATAAAAGCTAAATAACAAAAGCTTCAAGAACGAGTGAAACAATCTATTCACTACTTCGACTACTTGTTTTGAAGACTAAACTTCTATTATTCTTAGATAGTAGTTTGCAAGAGTGAATTTGACATCTCTTGTAAAACCTCAACAATGGCTCCCTTAGCCGAAACACAACTAAAAGTATCCCATTGATAGAATTGAGCACGAAGAACCAACAAGCTTACAACACTTATAAACACTACACCGTGTCTAATCATTTAACCAAATCATGAATTTACATAATATTAGTCAAGAATGATTGACATTCATAGACTTCTCTCATTTGCTACCCAAAAAAAACATGACAACGAGTTCGACATCATCACATTTATCTAGCAATAATCAACACACCAACATCATTAAGAATCTCTAACTCACGCTATTATATTTCACATTAAAAGAGGGGAGAATTAGCTACTTTCTCCCAAACCTAACAAGTAATCATACAAGCAATTCATATACTCAAGCTTCCAACAACATCAATGCCATTAACGATTCACATTCAAAGCTCAATAAATGCACAATAGCAAAAGCACTAAATAGATAGATATGGTTCTTACTACATAGTTATGGAAGCTTCAATCCATTGCTCCCAAGATAAAAACTAAGCTAGACAATTAAAAGACATGATTAACCTACAAAAACTAAGAAAAGAAAGAAAGAAAAACTAGGGTTTGAACCTAGAAAAATGCAAGAAGAAGAAGTTGGATTCGTGTTTTTGAAGAGTAGAGGATAAGGTGAGTATTTATAGTACTAAAATCAAGAAGAGTTTCCAGCCATTCGTCCATTGTAAGTCGCGACAGGCTCGCGACGTACTCCATTTCCAGCAGATTGATGTCTTTTCTCTTTTTGTTTCATATCCTCCTCTTCTCTTCACTTCTTCAAATCTTCAAAAGCTCAAATACAAGTCTTCAAATCTTCAAAGTCTTCAAACAAATTTCCTTGTCACACAAAATCCTCTAGAAAAGTAATAAAAGTGTAAAAAGTCACTTTTAACCCTCCTTAGAGAATTTCAAGGAAAAATGCCACATTTAGAGCATAAAGGTGTACAAAAGTGAATTCTACAAGTTCTAATATAACCGTATAAAATGGGCACATCAAACCTTCCTGCACTTAAACCTTACTCGCCCTCGAGTAAGAAACGATTTAAGCACACGAAGGAATTCATATGTCCACATCCTAACTAATATTCCCCCAATCAACACCTCACAAAAACTCTCAATATTATAAATTCCACCGTGACAAGATTGGGGAAGTGTATGCCATCTGCCACACCACGTGTTGTGAACACAGTGATAAGTCTTTTGTATGTCTATATATGAATGAATCGAGAATTGAAGCATTATAACTACCATGTTGCTAAATGATTCCCAAGTGCTTAGTATAAATAGTTTTTTTTTGCCAATTACATGCTTGTAGTTAGTTGAAAACACCACCCCCTTAGCTGCATGTCTACACTACTAGCTGTTCTTTTCACTCGTGCAGATTGACGACCCGCACAGGGTTGTGCTTTTAACTAGTACGTGACAAGGGGATTAGACAACCATAATTGTTTTTTGTCTAAATCCCGTGTTTTGTGGACTTAATTGGTACTAATAGATATCTCGTATCCATGGGCTTCTTAATCTTCATTGTGACCATCTTTAGTATGTTGCCCGTGGTTACTTTTTATTTACATTCTATGTGAAGGCCATTGGCAAGGGCGGTAGAAGATATTGATGGTCGTTCGTAAGGATGGTAGAAGAGATTGAATTCCATTCACCTCTATAACAGTATTATATTATAACCACGAACATCAAATCATTGTAGCGCAAGGATGGAGCCAAAGATAGGCGGCATTTAAGCTCAAAACGGCCAAGGGATAAATGGTGAATCGTGGTCTAATGAGTTGTGCCAAAGTTTGAGAGCTATCCAAGAAGAACTAGCATTTAAGGCTGATTTTATTAGATTTTTATTATCGAGCACTATAAAATCGACTACTAAAACTCTCAAATCGGACTAATGGTTCAACTGTAGCAAAGGAAACAAGTTCAGCCTGTCAAGGTACCACTGGTTAGCGCGGGCCGCTCATGGGTGGCACCAATGGCCCGCGCCAAAGGAGCTATCCCATGCCAAGATGACCAGAACAAGGAAATGGTTCGTGCCAAAATGCTCCATGTGAGGCACTGGTGTGACCCACGTGAAATGCCACGTCGCAAGCATATATCTCAAGTTCTCACCAAATCAGTTAAGTATGGGTGCAGGACGTCCGATTCTCGATGTCCCGCACCGTTCCAAGTCAAAGATGCGAAGACCAGCCAGTGAGGTGTGGTAAAACACATGGCCCATGCCAAGATTTTGAGTGAATTAATTAACCTTCCCGACCATGGCCTGGGCCAACAGCCATGGGCCCGGATCAGAAGCCTCAAGATCAACACACTGTTGGCACCCTGCACCAGACGTCATAGCCCGTGCCAGAGGTACGACGCATCCCGTGAAAATCTCAGCATCCTGCACCACATGAAGAGGTTCAACCTGCATCAGATCTCACGGCCACGACAAGGACAATGACATGGCAGGGTCTGCGCCATCCGCGGTTGCCCATGCCAAGGGCAGCTGAACGACGGTTTCTCACTATTTTTGTCATAATTCTCTCAATTTTCATTTGATTTTCCTCTACCATATATCAAAATCTTCATCTTTCCAAGATCTATCCAATGCACTAAATCCTAGCTGCAGAAGGTTCACAGATTTGGGTTGTTTACTCAAGGAAAATTCTGCCACAAGAGGTAAAGGTGATTAGGGTTTTGACCTAAGTTTTGCCTATTTTGGGCCTATCTTTAGGCCTCATCCTCTACTAATATATATAGGAGCTTTAGTCTTCTAGTTACCAAAATTAGTCATCATTTATATTTCTTTCCCTCTCTAGTTTAGATAGAAGGAAGGGGAGAGTTCTCTCTCTAGAGTTCTTCTTCTCTTCATTCTCTTTTTCTTTTCTATTCTAGATTAGAGGTTGGATCAATTTTCTAATTAGGAGAGCAACTTTAGAGAGATAAAAATTCTCTCCTTTTCTTTTCTTTATTTTCTTTGATCCTAGGATGTGGAATTCAAATCTTTATTTGAATTCCATATATATGGAGTATTGTGTATAACTTGGGGATAAATTGTAAGAGCAGGGTTTGATTTAATTTTTTTTGTGATTCTATAGTTCATCATAATTTTTTGTCCATGATATTATTGTGATTGTTCTTGATTACTTGAAATGCATGAATAGTACACCATATATAAGCACACACTTTGGGCTATATTCATGTATAGTGCAAATATCGATGCCTCCTTACGAGGATAAACTTGGATGTTAGAATGGGTAAGGGAGTATGCATCCGTGTGGGTGTGTGTATGGGGGTTTCGAGTTTACTCTGACTTATTTGACATCGCACCAGTCTTAGCTGACTTTGTAAAGTTGTTCGAGAGGTTGCAGGTAGAGATGATGAATAGTAACAAGCTAGGGTGAGAGGCCTTAGATCATGGATAAGGTGCCACTGACCCTTTGGCTTAATTGATAGAACCATTGGGAAGTAGTGCATTTGTGGTGGAAGACCGGGACGTAATCGCACGTGGGAGAAACATACCTACAACAATGGCCATTGTTTTACATGAATATCGATGCCTCCTTACGGAATGCCTTTTTTTTTATCAAGAACTTGTGTTTTACCCTGAAATTTTCTTGGGAGAAGTAAGAGCGACTTTACGCTCTTTTACCTTTTTCTAAGTGGATTTTGTGTGACAAAGAAAGAACATTGAAACTTGAAGACCGAAGACCATTGATGATACCTTTTGAAGACTTTGAAGATTTGAAGACTAGCTTTGAAGATTGAAGACAAAAGGAATCGAGGATTTGAAGGCAAGGCAACACAAGGGTGAAAAAGGGCATTCCCACCTGGGCGAGGGCATTCCCGCCCGGGCGAGAACCTGCTACACTTTTGCTTTTGGATTTTCATTTCCTCCCTCGTGCACTATAAAAGTATTTTTTGGCCACCCACTTCATATCCTTATCCTCTTGGCCGAATTTTTCTCTTTGAAGAACCCTAGGTTCTTAATCTTTTTCATCATTTCTCTCTTTATTTCACTATCAATTTGTCTATGGATGTTAGTATGATTTGTATTAGCTAATCTAGTTCTTGGGAGAAATTGAGCAAGGCTTCCAAGCCCATGTCTTAAGAGCAATTTGTAGCCTATTTGATACTCTTACTATTATGAATTTATGGAGCATTGAATGTGTTTGTTAATGTCATTAATGTTCTTGAAAGCTTGAGTATAAGAAGTACTTATATTATATGCTTGTTAGGGTTTGGGGAAATGAGTTGATTTCCCATTTTCCTGATAGGAATCCAAGAGTATGATTTAGAGCTTTTGATTGTGTTGATGGATTGATAATTCCTAGATGAATATGATAATGTTGAACTTTTTGTCATGTTTGTTGCTTGTAGCAAATGAGAGAAGTCTATGAGCTTGTTGAGTAGTGTTTATAAGTGTTGCTAAGCTTGTTGATTCTTGGTGCTCAATGGCATAAATGGGATACTTTTAGTTATGTTTGGACTAAGGGAGTCATTGGTGAGGTTTGACAAGACATGTCGAATTCACTCTTGCAAACTACTATCTAAGAAGGATAGTAGTTTAGTCTTCACAACAAGTAGTGAAAGTAGAAAATAGGTTGCATGTTCAATGATGGATAAGAGGCTTGGAAGTGGTAGTCAATTGTGCTCAAGGTCCCGTTAATTATTGGTTTAATCACCATTTTGTTGTTGTTGCATAATTTGCATATTTAACTTGCTTGATTAGTGAACTTGTCTTTAATTTCATAACTTAGGACAAAAACCAACCAAACTCCCCCCCATTTACATGCTTTTATATATATATATATATATATACACATTTATATGTGTATCTATATGTGCTTATATCTAGTGTGTTTTCTCCTATATATGTTTAAACACTTGGAAAGACCCCTCTTCTTGTGGATGACCCCGACTTGCCATATCTACTTAATTGTAGATAGGAAGCATTAGGGCTTATAATATTAATTTTGAGAGGTACGACGACGACCTCCCAAATTTTGGCGCCGCTGCCGGGGAAGAGGCATATATTTTTAAGTGTTTGGGCATATTATGTGTGATTATGTGCTAATTGTAAATATTTGTTAGTTCGCTTTTGTTTTAATTTATTAGTTGAGTTGCCATTTTTTCTTGGCTTGGAGACGAATTGTTCAAGTTCTTGGTGTATGGTTCATATGCGATTCTCTTCACGAGAACCCCTACACTACGACCCCGAGTTAGAGTTGAATTTGAGATGGGCTAGGAGGCTTTTTTTGGATAGTGTGAATAACACCCCTCCTAGTGACCATTTTGTGGATACCTCTACTTCTATGGTGCATCAACAAGAGCATGGAGATGAGTATCCGGGAGGAGGGGCTCAACGTCCTCCTATTCAAGGGAGAGCTCCTCCACTCCAAGGAAGGGAGATTCCTTTGGGCCAAGCATTGTTAAGAGACATTATGAGCCACAACCTTGATCAACAACCGATGTACATTGAGTATCCCTTGGTTGGATTGAATGGGCACTTTGAGCTAAAGACTGGGTTCATAAACATGCTACCCATCTTCCTTGGTAGGCAAGGGGAGAATGCTAACAAGCACCTCATCGAGTTTGAGTTTTTGTGTGGTGGTACGGTCCTCCATGGAGTAGATGAAGATTTTTATAAGTTAAAGACATTCCCGTTGACACTAAGAGATGGTGAAAGAGATTGGCTCCACTACCTACCACCCAAGAGCATCAAGAGTTGGCTTGGCATAAAGATGAAGTTTCTAGCCAAATACTTCCCGGCCTCGAAATCCGCCGCCTTGAAGAAGGACATAAGTAACATCCTCCAATTGCACAAAGAATCTCTCTTCGACTATTGGGAGAGGTTCAAGAAACTTCACGCAAGTTTTCCTTACCATGGTTATTCGGAGAGGGATTTTGTCTATTACTTCTACAATGGTCTTCTTGATGAGGACTAAAGATTAGTGAGGAGTTCCTGGGGTGGTACCCTTGGGAACAAGACTTCATCGAAGGCTATGCAATTGTATGAGGAGCTAGCGGAGGAGTCAATGAACTTTAGCTCAAGGGCCGATTTGAGAAGGAGAAATCCAATGCTCGCAAGTGACCCTTCTAATAATGGAAAGATTGATGGCCATGTATGAGCCCTTGCCTCTACGGTGAAATCCTTAATGACTAAGCCCGGAAATGTGCCACATGTTAAATCGTGTTAAATTTGTTACTTGGCACATCCTACGGACACTTGCCCTACTTTGCAAGAGAATTATGTCTAGTAGGTGAATGCCATGGGGTATTAAGGCAACCAAAACTACCAAGGTGTGTTAAGATATCAAAGAAATGTAGGGTACCAAGGTGGCCAAGGCTACCAAAACCGGCCGTACTATTCGGGTAATTGTGATAACCCAAACCTCTGGTGTAGAAACCCTCAAGGAAGCCAAAACCCTCAACTGTATCGGCCTCCTCAACAAAAATATAGGCCACCTCAACAAAAATTTCAAAGGCTCCAAGATAAGCCCCAAGACTAAGGGGAGAGCTTAGGGTTAACAAAAGATGAGGTGATGCAAGCCATTCACCGGTTGAGCATGTATGCGGAAAAAGGCAAAAAATTCCAAGATGAAGCCAAGGTGAGCATCAAGAACTTGGAAACTCAAGTGAGCCAAATAGCTTAAGTGGTGAATCGAATAGAGGGTTGGGAAAAAGGCAAACTTCCCTCCCAACTAGAGATCAACCCTCGACAAAATGTGAGTGCAATCTCATTAAGAAGTGGAAGGGAAGTTAAGGATCCCCAAGCAAGGGTTGTTGTTGAGTGAATGGTTGAGAAAGAAGAATGCCATGAAAGGAAGGCCGAGGAATTGGCCAAAGAAAGCAAAGAAGAAAAATTGAGGTGGAGATATTTGTGCCAAGACTAGGATCAAATCCCGAAACCTCATCCCCACCACACAAGAAGTCAAGAGGGGCGGAGATCCCTATCTATGTGTCAAAACCACCATTACCGGAGGCATTAAAGGATAGGAGGAACAAGGAGGACACCAAGGACATCTACGAAGTCTTTCACAGATGCGAGGTAAATATTCCACTCTTAAATGCTCTAAATCAAGTTCCTAGGTATGCTAAATTTCTTAAAGAATTGTGTACCATCAATAGGAAACAATAATTGAAAAGTAAGAAAAAGAGTGTGAAGAGTGAATATGTCTCCACCATGTTTGATGATGAAATGCCACCTAAATGTGATGATCCGGGAATGTTTACAATCCCTTGTGAGATATGAGGCAAATGTGTTAACAAAGCCATGTTGGACTTGGGTGATTCAATCAATGTGATCCCATATTCCTTGTATGAAAGTCTAAATCTAGGAATTTGCACAAAACCGAGGTTGTTACCATACTAGCCAATCACTCTAGCATATACCCAAAAGGTATTGTGAAGGATGTATTGGTGAACGTGGATTCTTTGACATTCCCTACGTACTTTTATGTTCTTGAAATGGGAGGTGACAATAGTTCTAAACCTATTCTTTTAGGAAGGCCATTTTTAAAGACTTCAAGGACCATAATTGACGTGCATAAAGGAACATTTACCATGGAATTTAATGGGCGGAAGGTAGAATTTGACACTAATAATTCTATTGATCATCCTTGTAGATACCATTCTTGCCAAGTTATTCATGTTATTGATGATAAAGAGCAAGCTGTAATTGAGACCAAAGATGGTAGTTCCTTAAATATTGCCATAGAAGATGTTTTGAGTGATGCCTTAATTTCAAATGTTGTTAGTACAAACTTGAAGGAAAACAACAATACGAATACACTCTTGGTAAAGCAACATCCAACACTTTTCGTGCGTCCACAGGGTAGCCAGTAAGTTCTTGACCAATCTTGTGTAAATGCATAAATCGGTTAAATGCTTAGACACGGTGTAGTGTCTGTAAGTGTTGTCGAGCTTGTTAATTCTTCGTGCTAAATACCATCAATGGAATACCTTGAGTCGTGTTTCGACTACGGGAGTCATTGGTGAGGTTTGACAAGAGATGTCGAATTCACTCTTGCAAACTACTATCTAAGAAGGATAGAAGTTTAGTCTT
Source organism: Rubia yunnanensis (assembly GCA_037428765.1). Lineage (NCBI taxonomy): Eukaryota > Viridiplantae > Streptophyta > Magnoliopsida > Gentianales > Rubiaceae > Rubia > Rubia yunnanensis. Next base: position 57,751,808 of record CM075064.1, on the reverse strand, counting down.
CACAACAAGTAGTAAAAGTAGCACATATGTTGCATGTTCAATGATGGATAAGAGGCTTGGAAGTGGAAGTCAATTGCACCCAAGGTCCCGTTAATAGGTTGTTTAATGTCCTTTTAGTTGTTGTTGCATGATTTGGATATTTTACTTGCTTGATTAGTTAACTAGTCTTTAATTTCATAACTTAAGACAAAAACCAACCAAACTTACCCCCCCACACATTTACATGCTTATATATATATATATATATATCTATATATGTTTATATCTAGTATGTTTTCTCCTACATATGTTTAAACACTTGGAAAGATTCCTCTTCTCATGGATGACCCCGACCTGCCATTATCTAATAATTGTAGATAGGAAGAATTATGACTTATAAATATTAATTTTGAGAGGTACGTCGATGACCTCCCAGAGGCCATATTTTGCTAGGGGTCAACCACAAGGGTTCCAGGGGAACCAAGAAGATGCAAGGCCCGATCCCTATGCAAACTCGTTCAACCCAAGGTATCGAGATCATCCAAATTTCTGATAGAGGGAGGATAACCAACCTAAAGGATACCGGGATAGACAAGCCCCTCCTCAACTATACCCTGAAGGTGAAGGCCCTTCCAAGAACCATGCCTCGATCTACAAGTTAGATCGAGAAGAGATCTTAGAAGCCATCAGTCAATTAGGCAAGAAACATGAAGTCTTTGCGGAGAGGACAAGGCGTGAGATTCAAGACCTTGTTAATAGAGCTTTATCGAGTATCAAAAATCTTGAAGTTCAAGTCGGGTAACTTGCCACCTCAGTGAGCCAATTTGAAGCCAAGGATTCTGGAAAACTCCCTTACCAACCGGAAATCAATCTAAGAAACATGAGTGCACTCAAGTTGAGAAGTTGGAAGGAAGTTTGTGAGTCTGAGAATGTAGTTATGCAAGAGGATATAGAGTATTGGAGGCTACCAAGGTACACTTCAAAGAAGAGGACATTGTGGTCAAAGAGGCACCTTCCAAGTAGTTTCCACCGCCTGAGGCACAAGCTACCATTCCACATCCATTTCCAAATGCTTTGAGGGGAAAGCCAAACATGGTGACCAATGATGAGAACATTCAAAAATTCTTCAAAAAGGTTGAGGTAACCATCCCTATCTTGGAATTGATTAAATATATGCAATCATATGCTAAATTTCTTATAGTTTCATGTACGAAGAAAAGAAGTAGGCCAACTAAGAGGTTAGGACATTTAAAAAATGGGGGATTCGCCATTTTGAACCACAAGTGGAGTTTGATATCTCTAAATCTATGCATGGTTCAAGAAATTCTTCTTTTATGTACAAAGGTGTAACCTTATGTTATAAGCACTATGAAACCTCTTGTGTTACCAATGAGCACGAACATTTGGATGAATCCTATTTTGAAGATATTGTTAATGAGTCTGATGAATAACACGATGTTATGGATAATATGTCTGTGTGCTAGATTGTTTTTCCATGCTAACTAATTTGAAGCGGGAAAGGGAGAGTGTCAAGGGTTTAAAACCTCATTGACCTCCCCCTAACCCCAAACTGAAATTCACTAACTCAATGCTAGGGAGACACGGAGATTCATTTCCCATCATGGACAAGAGGTCCAAAGGTAAGGAAGGCTTGTTGTGGAGACCTCTCCACAACAATGTCATCCTCTCCACAACAATGTCATCATTGGTGGAGTCGCTGATGGTAATTCCAGAAACCCTTATGTAGGTTTTTCTAACTAGACTTGCATGAAAAATAAATGAGACGTGAGAACGATAATAAATATATGGTGTTTCTTTTTATTTTCGCGTTTTGAGTAGTGATTATATAGATTTTGCATGTTCTTGTTTTGCGATGAGGATTTTTTTGAGATGAAACTCTTGTTGGTTTGAAAATTTTAGTTCGAGACTCGTGATTGTGTTTGGATGGAATTACATTTGATGGGCGACTTAGTTTTTTGAAAAAGAGGAAAAAGTAAGGATTAGGTCAAAATTGTGGCAAACCTCGTGCCAGGACCCAACACGGTCTGCGCCAAGAGCTTGGATCCATGCCAGGAGAGTTGGCGCGAGGGGATGCCTCGTGCCAAGGAGTTCGGCACGAGGGTTGATTAGGGACAAAATGTTTGGTGTGATACCTAGATCGTGCCAAGCACATTTTTCGCTAAAAACCAATTTTCCATTGCCAAATTGTTCCAAAAATACAAAATTTTGAAATTCTTAATTTCCAACTCAAAAATGCATTTTTGGTTCAGGAGTTTTGAAATTCCCTAATTCCTTAGGATTTTCGATGCAAATACTACTTACTATATCCAAGGCATTAATTGATTGGTACTATTGTCCTCTAATTTGCAATTTTGAAATTCCATTCTTATTGTAAGTGTACCTCTCTCCCTATTTCACCTAAGCCAAAATTCTTATCACATGGTACATTTCTCCACCTAATTTCATCATTTAACACATTCTTCCTTCTCAAGAAAACTCACTCACTCACACTCTTTGTGAAACTCAAAAAATTGAAGCTTTTCTTCCAACAGTAGCAATCCTTGCATTTTCTTGTGTGGATCTTGCAATTTTTAGCTTCAAATTCTGGGTAATCAATTAAACTCTTTGTTTATATGCTTGATTTTATATTGTGGTGGTGTTATGAAAAGCATGGTTTTCGAATGGGTATGTGTGTTGTTGGGATATACGTTTGGGCTTGTATGTATGATCGTTTGCTGAAGAAAGTTTGGGTGGTTTGATGTGCTATTGTGTTTGAATAAAATATTCTTCATGTATTGGGTGATTGATGTGTCCATTTTATATGCATAATTTAGTACTATTTAAGGTCATTTTTGTGCTCTTTTATTATTGAGAGTTGTGTTTTACCTTGAAATTATCTTAGGAGGGGTAAGAGCAACTTTACGCTCTTTTACCTCTTCTAAGTGGATTTTGTGTGACAAGGGAAGAACACGGAGGCAATGAAGACCGGAGGCCATTGAAGACTACACTTTCGAAGACTTTTGAAGACTTGCTTCGAAGATATGAAGACCGGAGGCCATTGAAGACCATTTTTGGAACCATTGAAGACTTGGAGATTGAGAGGAATGACTATGAAGATGACTGCATGCCACAAGAAGAAGAAAAAGACACAGTGCAAAATTCTGGCACCTGTCGCGAGTCGTGATGGCCTCGTCGCGAGTCGCGACGAGCCGTCGCGAGTCGCGACCAACGAGTGGCCAGAATTTCACCTTATCTTCTTTGTACTGTAAATACCACTCTCTTTCCTCTCAGTCAACACCTTCTTCTGCTACGATTTCTGTACTGTTGCAAACCCTTTTTCTTCCATTTTTCATCCTTGAATTCTCTTGTTTTTATGATTAGTTGTTTATCATTGATTAGCATGAACTCTTGTAGCTAATCTATCTCTTAGGAGCAATTGACTAAGGCTTCCAAGCCCATATCTTAAAAACAATTTGTAGCTTATTTATTGCTCTTACTATTGTGCATTTATGGAGCATTGAATGTGTTTGTTGATATCATTAATGTTATTAAAAGCTTGAGTATATGAAATACTTGTATGAATTCCTTGCTAGGGTTTGGGGGAAGTGGGTTGATTTCCCCCCTTTCTTGATAGGAATCTATGAGTATGATTTAGAGCTTTTGATTGTGTTGATAAATTGATAATTGCTAGGTGAATATGATAATGTTGAACTCTTTGTTATGTTTGTTGCTTGTAGCAAATGAGAGAAGTCTATGAATGTTGATCGTTCTTGACCAATCTTGTGTAAATGCATAAATCGGTTAAATGCTTAGACACAGTGAGGTGTCTATAAGTGTTGCCGAGCTTGTTGATTCTTCGTGCTAAATTCCATCAATGGGATACCTTGAGTCGTGTTTCGACTACGGGAGTCATTGATGAGGTTTGACAAGAGATGTCGAATTCACTCTTGCAAACTACTATCTAAGAAGGATAGAAGTTTGGTCTTCACAATAAGTAGTGAAAATAGTAAATAAGTTTCATGTTCAATGATGGATAAGAGGTTTGGAAGTGGAAGTCAATTGCGCCCAAGTTTCCGTAAATTTTTATTTTCATCCTATCTTTAGTTGTATTGCATGATTAGCATCGTTCTCTTGCTTTGCTAGTTGTTGTACTTTAATTTGTTAACTTAGGATCAAACCAACCAAACCCCCCCTTGTTTACATTGCTTTTATATGTATCTATGTATGTAAGTGCTTAGTATGTTTTCTCCTATATATGTTTAAAATACTTGAAAAGATCCCTCTTCTCGTGGATGGCCCCAGCTTACCATTATTTACTTAATTGTAGATAGGAAGCATTTAGGGCTTAAAAGTATTAACTTTGGGAGGTACGGAGATGACCTCCCTGTGATTTGGGAGGAGATGAATCTTAGTTGCATGGTATTATTGATGGGGTGTCAATGACCTACATGGGATTTTCGTTCAATGAGGATGTTATTGTTTAAATAGCCTTCATTCTTAGATTATCAAGTTTGGAACGCCTAGGCTATTTGAGTAGGGTCTATTATTGAATCAAAATGTGAGTGATGTATTCTTTTGAAGATCCCGTTACCACTTTTTGCCTCATTTTGTTTGGATGCCACCCAAAAGGAATACTTTGGAAAGTCTTCTCGGGGTGAGAAGAGAAAGAAACTGGTGAATAGTGCAAACCATGAACCGGTAACTCCTACTCTTTGAAACCACACCATTGTGACCGATGAGTTTATGGGACTATCCAATATTTTCGTGACTGCACCACGGAGATGGAGGAATTTGAGAGAGCCGAAGAGGAATATACTAGAGATCGGCTTCGCATGCAATGATACACTAGCAACTCTAGGCTTACTTGAGCTCGTGACCTACCTCTTTGGCTGAGTAGGTCTAGAGGGGTTCTTAGAAAAATATTCTATGACTTACACTAGGTGGAATCTATAGTTCTTTCCTACTCTTTGGCCTATCACGGTCAAGAATGGACACAAGGCGATGTAATTCAATCTTGGCAATAAGGTGTATTAGATGATACACTGGGAGATAGCCCGTGCCTTCAGATGGAGATACAACAAGACTCGCGCCAAGACCAACGCCCCGTGGATCAGAAGTTTCAAATCCAGCACGCTAATGACAGCCCACGTCAAAAGCCACAGTCCACACCAAATCATGCAATGTGGCCCATGCCAGATCTAGCGTCCCACACTAGATCTAGCGTCCCACACCAGATGAAGAGGCACTACCCATGCTAGATTCTACAGCATGTGACAAGTACATGGGGCGCAGACTGTGCCATCCGCAACAGCTCGCGCTGGGTGGTTGCTGAACTAGGGTTTAGTTATTTTTGGCCTATTTTGGGCCTATTTTTAGTCCCAATCCCCTTATCCTATATATATATATAGTCCACGGTAAACAAGGTAGATAGTTTTATTTCATTCTTAGGCTATTAGGAGAGCATCTTTAGAGAGAGAAACACTCTTTCATTTTCTCTTCTTTCATTTTACTTTTCTTTCATCCTAGATGTGGAATTCAAATGCATATTTGAATTCCATATATATGGAGTAGTTTCTATAGCTTGGGGATAAATTGTAGGCGCATGGTTTAAACTTTGTTTTGTGAGATTCTATTGTTCATCCTAATTTTGTGTTCATGATATTATTCTGATTGTTCTTGAATATTTGAAATGCATAAATAGTACACAACATTAGCACACACTTTGGGCTATATTCATGTATGGTGCAAATATTAATGCCCCATTGGGAAGATAAACCTGGGTGTTAGAATGGGTTAGGGAGTACGTTGTGTTTGCGTGGGTGTGTGCATGGGAGACCCGAGTATTACTCTTACCTTTTTTCCATCGCACCAGTCTTAACTGATTACGTCAAGTAGTCCGACAGGTTACGGGTAAAGATAGTGTAAAATGAGCAAGCTAGGGTTGCAAGAAGCCCTAGTATAATAGATAAAATATCAACGACCTCTTGGTCTAGTTGATAAGACCTATGGGAAGTAGTGCATTTGTGGTGGAAGCCCGAGATGTAATGGCATGGGGGAGAAACAAACCTACAACAATGGTAGAACCTTCTTGTACTCTCCTAATTACGATGACTGTGTCGATTGAGGGTTGCAAGTGCACCCGACGTGACAGCGACGTGTTATGAACACTCTATTAGGTTGTCTAGTAAATCCTACATGTGAATTAATCAAGGATTGAAAAATTACATTAACCATGTTGTGCAATGACTTCCCAAGTGCTTAGCTTAATTAGATTACTTGCTTTTTAATTTCATGTTTTATAGCTTTTAATTTGAAAAGAACCAAACCCCCCTTTTTTGTTTGCATTTATTAGCTATTCCTTTCACTCGTACGGATTGATGACCCATACAAGGTTGTATTTTTAGTTGATACTTGAGCCTTAGCATCTCTATGGACAAACCCATGGCTTACTTATAACTACCCTATTGGCAACGTAGCAGTGGGAATGAGTGCAGAACTATAAATCTTATCGTTAACCTTCCTAAAAGCCTCTGCTCGGGTTAGTTCTAAGCTACAATTTTAACGACCTCGGGTGGAGGCAGTCATCGGGTGCGGGGCCAAAAGAAGTTGGACACTGCATGGGAAGGTCCTTACAAAGTAGCTGAGGTACTCGGCAAGGGAGCTTACAAGCTGGAGACGATGGACGAGAAGGAAGTCCCCTATACCTGGAACATTTCTGAACTCAGAAAGTATTATGCCTGATAAGGTATGAAATTTTCTTATTCAAGTAGAATGGCAAGACAGTTGTATTTATTTTTTTGTGGGGAAGGAAGAATTCCTGAGGAATCAGACCTTTTGTAAGCCCATGAGGGGTATGATCCAAGGAATTCAGCATCATACCCCAGTGCTAGTATCTTTTGAAATGTACCATGAAGTGCTGCAAGAATTAAAGTTTAAGGTCCAAAAAAAAAGAGAGGAAGAAAGACTATGCAGGAGGATATGTATAAGTACATGACTCCCAGTCAAGAAAAACAAGGCTTAAATCCTTCTAGAAAGAAAAGTAATAATGGGCAACAACCCGTTTAGATGAGAAGTTGTGTGCACGGACATAACTTCCAGGAAAGAAAAATAAGGCTAAAGGCCTATCAAAAAAGAAAGCAAGGCTTGAAGCCTACCAAAAAGAAAAAGCAAGGGCGTTCCTGGCCTCGTGCAGCCAGGAAAATGATAAGCTAGTTTGAGAAGCCAACTGATGAAAACACCCCTAGCCCTGCACAAGTAGGGAGCTGTTAGCCAACTCCCTCGAGTTGATGAGAGTCCTAGAGAGATGGGAAAACTTCCCGTCCACAGACTTTATCAAACAAGACAAGATAAAAAATGGTAAGGAAAAGCCCTTACTCAATAGAGCTACAAGAACAATAGCAAAAAGGATCCCATGTCCCGCCAAATAAATAGCATGCCCGCGACAGGCCAAAAGAGTTTTTCGGGGACTAGATACCCCCTCACAAAACAATAAAAGTGGGAAGAGGCACTCCATCAGCAATATTCACCCCTTTATGGGGATTTACACAGCCAAAATCAAATTAAAAGAGTGTTTGATAAGCAGCAATCATCATTAAAAAAAAAGAACTAGGACATTGTGCTCCCTGGACCTCCACCTTAAACTTGCTTCATGACTCTTGCCTCCACCTATAAATCTCCCCCCAGATTTGCCTGCTCGCTGGTGCCTTCTTCACCGTGACCTCTAGTGAAGGATCCTGCTGTCTGTGCCGCCACATCATGTGGGTTCCAAGCTTCGAGTTCAGTAGTTGTTATCACAGGATTGAGCAGAGAGAAGTATTCAGCAAAGCTACACTCCCAGAAAGGAACGAACACTTCCTCAATGCGATCCTGAAGTGTGTCAGGATCAATAAGTGTAGCATTCAACTCAAAAGTCTTGAACAAGGAGTCTACGAGAAGCTCTGAAGCATGCTTGCTCAAGAACCTTAGCATATATGTTCGTGAAGCCGTAGGTAAAGACCTACTCCCGGAAAGCCTTGTGCAATTTGATCTCTACCTCAAGCTTAGTCACAACCAGCTAGAGAGATCCAGACACCCCTTGCTCAAGCTTAAGATCGCCCTCGACCGAGGCTGTACGAACCCGAGAGTGCCGCAGGTCGACAGTTAGTCCTTGGATGGTCTTTTGAGTGACAGCGAGACCCCCAAATAGCTCCTTCAACTCCAGTCGAGTGGAAAAGACCGTACATAGATGATGTGAAGGAAGGAAAGAAAAAGGACGTAAGTTAAGAGCAACTTTAATATAATAGCAAGAAAAAGCAAAGAAGGGAATAAGAGAAAAGACACAACGGTCAGCAACATCAGCTGAAGAAGCTACGTTAAGCCCGCGGTCTTAGAGCCAGGCATTGAAATGGATAAGGGGACTATGCAAGCCAAGAACTCAGAGTGGGAGAGTGGGCTACAGAAGACATCCAACCCTTGAGGAGCCCAAGAACTAGACGCCTCAAAGTTAGAGGATGCAAAGCCAGCTGGAGATGGAAGCAGATACTGCAAGCTGGGTGAGGCAGAGATGCAGGCGCATGCATAGGGTGAGAAGCGGGGTGGGCCATTGCCTGACCTGATAGCCACCCTCCAACATTTCCTCACCAGACGATCAGATTCCTCTGGGTCAACGAGTGCTTGATTTTACTGTTGTGAATATTTGAATTGTGGCTTCCGATATGGTGGTGCTGGAAAATGGCTAATAAGGTGGAGGACGCATTTTTAAAATGCGTCCTCGGGTTGAATTATATTTTTTTTTCTGTCCAGAAAATTAGAGGACGCATTTTAAAAATGCGTCCTCAAGGAAATGTTATTTTTTTGGGGTAATTTGACAGTATTTTTTCTGACATTAAAAATTAGAGGACGCATTTTTGAAATGCGTCCTCGGGTTTATATTATTTTTTTTTGCGTCCAAAAAATTAGAGGATGCATTTTAAAAATGCGTCCTCAAGGAAATGTTATTTTTTTTGGGTAATTTTGACAGTATTTTTTCTGACATTAATTATTGGAGGACGCATTTTTGAAATGCGTCCTCGGGTTTATATTATTTTTTTTGCGTCCTGAAAATTAGAGGACGCATTTTAAAAATGCATCCTCAAGGAAATGTTATTTTTTTTGGGTAATTTTGACAGTATTTTTTCTGACATTAATTATTTTTTCTCAAGGAATTTTATTTAATTTTTTGCTAATTTTAAAGTATTTTTTGTAGTTGAAGTCTCCTGGCAAGTCTCCTGTCAGAACACAAAAGCTGAGCCTCCTGCCAACTTCCAGTTTGACAACTGTAGGAGCATTTGGAGAACGCATTTTAAAAATGCGTCCTGAAGGAAATTTTATATTTTTTTGACGGTAATTTGTCAAGGAATTTTAATTTCATTTTCGGTAATTTAACAGTAATTCTTTATTCTCACCCGACATTCCTTTCCGTAGTATCCTCAAAAGTCATTACTATTGCTACAAACTAAATACATTTATCAGTCAACAATTCACTTAATTACTTCAGTTAGTCACGCGTGAGCATTAAACGCTATCAAAGCATCGGACCAAACTTAATCACTAAACCCACAAACAATCATACAACACATCCGAATTAACTAAAATATTTCCAGATCTCCGCAACTTACAATTTAACAAAAAAATCAACAAACTTTCTACGACACCTCGCACATAATCGTGGAACACATTCGTAACATTATTTAGGGTCCTCCAATCTTACATTTTTAATATTGCATAATAAATTTTTAATATTTCAACTAAAACCTTTTACCTTTTATCATTTTAATTAAACTCCATATTTCGATAAGCATATGGAAAGGCGATTTTTCCAAGACCATGCCATCATAAAATAAGCCTACTAATAAATATTAAAAACTCAATAAAAAATCGTCTACTAAATTTTTTAATTTTTGCTTCACACAATCATACATTTAATTTCATCTCATCTCATGCAAAATATATATGAAATTATTCATAGAAGCATCTATTATGGGAATCTGATTGTTGCAATGCACATATGGTAAACTTGGGTAAAATATCATTTTTAACGTATCCCTAGGTTACAGTACAATTTACGTAGTTGTGCATAATATATCCATGCATGCAAGCTTATGTTTCTTAAAATTAATAAGTAAAATTACACATTCAAAAATTTTACAAAATATAATAAATAAAGCTGTTTTCGTAAGACTTTTGAAATTTCGAACAGATGTGAACATTTATTAGCGCAACAAAACACGAGAACGTCTACTTTTGTAACACAGGTGCCTTTCCACAATGGTAACTCCCTAACTACACTTTTTTTTAATGAGGAACATTCCTTATTTAATGAGTATCATTGAGTTTTAAAAATCATTCCTTAATAAGGAGTTGCTCCCTATTTAAGAAATGTGCATCTCTTTAGTTTTGCAATGCCAATAAACCAAAGATTGAAACTTCAATTTATATTGCTAATTAATTATATTTTAAAATAAAAAAGAAGTGCTTAAGAAATATTTTTAGTGTTAATAGTTGATTTTTAACTTTTGTTTTTAATCAAAATCCATGATGTAGCAATTAAACCTTAAATCTACTACCAACAGGAATGTTCAATTAACATCAAGAAAATGGGAAAAATAAAGGGTGGCAGTCTGACACTCACAGACAAGGTGACAAATGTGGAAGTCAACGGAGGTCAACGAGCGGGTCAACGACGGGTCAAGGACGGTCAACAGCACGAACTTCAGGCCGTTTGTGATCTCTACAACCACAAATCCAATCCAAATTTTACTCATAAAAAACCTTAACAAAATAAAACAAGAGCAAAATGTAGGATTTTCCAAAAAATAAAAATACGTTACCGATAACGTGAACAAGCGGAATGGCGTAGAACAACCGGAGCAATGGCGTAGAACAACCGGAGCAATGGCGTAGAACAACCGGAGCAATGGCGTAGAACAACCGGCGCAATGGCGAAAGTAAATATTGGTGAGGTTAACTAAATAGGCTGGGAAGTGGAAGCAGTGGAATCGGAGGACGCATATACAAAATGCGTCCTCCTGCTGCGCCTGCCAAGCCCCATCACATCACCTGCACCACCTGCATCACTCCTGTAGCACTCCTGTAGCGGCCAGTTTGACCAAGAGGACGCATAAGCGAAATGCGTCCTCTAAGCCACATCAGCCATGCACGAAAAAAATCAAAAGGCTGGCTTTTTTCCCGAATAAATCAAACGAAAAAATAGAAAAAAAAGGGTAGAAGAGGACGCATTTTCTACATGCGTCCTCTCTATTCTCCTCCAATGTGTGATACTGTTGCAACAGTAATAGAAATTTCTCTGGGTCAACGAAGGAAATCATGTAGGTATCTGAGACAATGATAGTATGATCCAGGCAGTTTGCTTCCCTATGAACGTCATCTATCATTCTGGTGGCACGGCTCGAAGTTCCCCAGTGGGACAGGCTTAACAGGTCCCCGATCAGATTAGCAATAGCCGTTCCTGAAAAGAAGATACACAGATATGAATGAGCCTCACAGGAAGTGCATTAGGGCATGGGCAGTGGTGGTCTCTCAAAATTAAAAGACCGCTTAAGAGACCGAAAACCACCACAGTGGTGGTCTTTTGAGTGGTCTTTTGAGTAGTCTCTTGTTAAGAGATCACTCACCGAGCTCTTACTAAGAGCCCGGTCAAGAGCCCGAGTGGACTGTGCACGCACATAGTGGGACACGTGTCGCCCCTTGAGTGGGCCACGTGTCCCACTCAGCCAAACCTTTTTTTTAATTTCTGTTGCGGACACGTGTCACCCTTGTATTGGGCCACGTGTCCGCAACGGTATTTTTCAAATGAAGTCTGAATTTTTTTTTGAACGGGACACGTGTCCCATTCTGGTGGCGACATGTGTCCCAATAGTGTTTTTTCTAATATTTTTTTTCCAATTTTTTAAGAATTCAAAATTTAATATATTTTTGATTTTTAAATTGTAATAATTGGTCGGACTAGATCAATATTTTATTTAGTATTGTCTGTAATTTTTATAGTTGTTATAATTGATTTTTTCAATTTTAATGGTTTTTATATAATTTTAAAAACATGGAATTATCTATTTTTTATTTTTTTATTTCATTTTAATAATTATATTAAATTTTACATTCAACTTATTTTTTTGGACAAATTTATTTAAAATAATATTTAATGGTCAAATTAATTATTGTTATATTTGGTTTTGCGCACTTTTTATGGTTTCCATATTATTTTATAGAAAAAATGAATTCTCATAGTATTTATTTATTTAATTTCGTTTTAATAGTTTCTTCAAAAAAATTGAAATTCATTTTATTTTTTTACACTAAAGCATCGCACGGACCGTACTCGAGCTTTGGATCAATGTCCCCAGAAGGAAGGAGTATGCCCACGTGTTTCAACGAGAACGCCGAAAAAACCTAATTCAGCTCTACGGAAGGTGACTTGGCTGGGGGAAGGGGAGTGGAGATGGTGGGTCCCCTTGATGGCGTTCGAGAAAAGAAAGACCTGCTACATAGGTTTGAGGGCTTGACAGAGCTGAGGGAAGCCGGCTGCAATTTCTTAACTGCTGCAGTTTCAACTCCTGCTAATAGTTTAGCGGTGACCTGATGACAGGGGAGCCGGCGACCGAAGCCCCGGTGAACGGCGAAGCCACAGGAAGAACACCCGGTAGAGAGACCCAATCTTGAGTATTTGGAAAAAGGGGGGATATTGGACAGCGTTAAAAGCTTTTTCGTTAGGTAAATCCCTTTTTGCTGCAGAGCTACACAAGCAAGCAACAAGGCTCTTTTCAGCCTTTCCAAAGGGTGTTTATCCTGATGACATCTCGAAATCTTCCTTCTTTACCTTCAATTACATCGGAAAATGACTTGTAAACCGAACCATAAGACTGAATTACTTGGGATGCCTGAGCCCATAAGAAATCGCGGAGCCATCCCGGCCGCTAAAGGAAAGGCATTGATTCGCTTTCGTTTGTGCCCATGCATGAATGAAGTGAGACTGCTCGACAAGCAGAAACAACCACTGAGTTCGGAAACTAAATTTAGGGCCGAGGGTCTTCTAGTGAGGGGAGTCTTTTCAGCTTCAATCGACTGGAAGCACTTCATGGTATTGACAAGAACGAGAAAAATAAATTATTTAACATATTTTTAAAAAATGATTTTATATTTAAATATTTAAACATTATATTAAATTTTGCATTCAACTTATTTTTTGTGGACAAACTTATTTAAAATAATATGTAATGGTCAAATTAATGAGTAGGATAGAGAAAATCAAGTGGGTTCCATGAATAGTATATAGTGGTCTCTTAACCATTGTGGAGAAAAAAATGGGTTGTCTCTTAAGTGGTCTCTTAAGCTGAGTTGGAAGAGAGAGGGAGAAAAATAATATATTTAATTGGTAAGAGACCGGTAGTGGTCTCTACCACTGCCCATGGCCTTATGCATACGGAAAAAAAAAGAGACAAATGAAAGAGACAAAATGGACAAATTAAGGTAGATACAAAGTAGTAAATAAACAGACTTATACTCCAGAGATCACCACGGCCACCCAGAGGAATGACCCCAAGAGGTAAAAAGGGCAGCCCAACAACACGAAGAACAGGATCACGCAGGAGAAATCCCACTTTGACAGAAAAGCCTTCTAGGACAGATGAATTGGTGGTTAGCCGATTTCTCCTCCATGCTAGAAAACATCCCACGTGTCCTAAGGGGCCCCCGCTGGGAAGATGCCTGTGTGGGCCTCACCCAACACTAACTCCTCATCAACGAACACAAAACAACGTTTCCACTATCGCTAGTGGGGAATTCAAGCAACAATTTACGGCTATCAGGCTGGAACTTGAGATAATACCACTCAGGGGGAAACTTATCAGCAGTATAGAAAATGTGGAAGAGGAGTATGCTCGAAGTAAAGCCAGAGCCAAGACAGAGGGCTTCGAAGCCTAATATGAGATGTATGGAATTTGGTGGGAGATCAGTTAGGCTCAAATCGAAGAAGTCGAGGAAAAATTGACAAAATAAGGAAAATGGAAAATAAAGGCCATCATTCTCTATTGACTCGAGTTAAATAGCAATAATGTTGAGAGGAACATCAATCACGGTTTCATTGGAGCCCGACATAATTACGCTCCTGCCGATATTGTCATACCATTCGTTCCTCACGGTAAGCATCATCTCGCAGAAGTGACATATATAACGACACTTACCGGCCATCACGTCAGAGAAAGAGCAAGACTTTGGAGGACCCACAATGGATACCATAATCACTGGATAAATGAAAAAAAAGAATAGAGAGAAAAACAAGCAAAGCAAAGGAAGAATGGTACATGAGGGAGGATGAGGCTGGGGCATAGAGGAAATAATAAGAGAGAGACTCAGAGAAGGCAAGGATGAGAAAGAAAGAAGGGGGTTAGTTAAAAATAAATATAGAAGAAATAATTATTCACCTCGAAAAGAGGCGAGGAAGCAGGCAATTGCCAAGCCACAACTTCGAGAAATGCAACGTGGCATTTTGAGGAGCATATATCGTCTCCACAAAAATAGAGAAAAAGTTATTTGAAAAGATGCCACTTTTGAATACAATTTATTATTTTAATTTTCCTACATTGATGCGAAATGTCAGCCTAACTAAGCTCAGCCTGTAGCAAGCATCTGAAGAGGTACCTGCTACCTGATATGGCCCATCGACTTGCTTAAACATACAATATAGGGACTCAGGCTAGGGGGACTTAATAAGGTTTGGGAAAAAGTGACCCAACCCTCTTAACAAATGGACTAGAGTCCCACATGGCCCAAAGGGATAAAAGAAGGGAGACAACAGACAACTTGCTGATGTGATGCACCTTGTAGAATTAGCCACCAACCCATATACCTAGGAACCCAACATGCGGGAAAGGTATATTTTCACTTTTGAGAGATTCACATAGACAACCCTAATACTCTTCGTTCTGAAAAGATTGCCCTGTATAACTTAGAGCTATAGTTTTTTTACAGATTGAAGTGCTTCATTTTGTAAGCATTAACCAATGCATTTGACATACCTTTTAGTTACTTTTACTTGGTGGATTTCTAGTATTAGTTGAGTTTACGTGACAAGGGGTTTAGACTGCCATGTTTGGTTTTCTTGTCTAAATCCCGAGTAGTGTAGACTTAATTGGTACTAATGGGCATCTTGTATTCACGAGCTCCTTGATCTTTCTTTTTTTAATCTTTAGTAGGTCACCCATGGGTACTTTTTGTTTACATTCTATGTGAAGGCCATTCGTAAAGGCGGTAGAAAATATTGAAGGCAGTTTGCAAGGACGATAGTAGAGACAAGGGCCATTCAAATTAGAATGGTAGTAGACATAGGCCATGACCATCAATTTGTGGTAGAAGGAGGTTGAGCCAAAGATAGGCGGCTTCGGAGTTCAAAGTGACCAAGGGAGAAATGGTGAATTGTGGTTCGATGAGTTGCACCAAAGTCTAAGAATGACCTGAGAAGAATTAGCCTTCAAGGCTAGTTCCATTGGAATTTTCTTCTCGAGCACTATAAAGTCGACTGCTAAAACTCTTAAATTCGACAAACGGTTCACCCGTGGCAAAGGTACATGTTCAGCCGACTGAGGCACCAACTAGTCGGCGCGGACCGTGCATGGTTTGGCACCAACCACCCACGCCAAGGGAGATGCCCCACACCAAGGAGACCAACAAGAGACAGTGGAGTGACTTGTGCCTGACACCATGGGCTGCCAAGCACAAATTAAAGGACCCCTCCACACAGCTAAGTATGGGCGCAGACGTCCCATTTTAGGCATCCTGCATCGGTTCAAGTCATTATGCTGAGACTAGCATGTGGGATGTGGGAATTTATACGGCACATGCAAAGTTTCTGAGCAAAGCACCTAGCATGACCAGAACCCATGCCAATGGCCATGGGTGTGGATCAAGACTTCACTATTAAGCGCTCTGGCGGTCCCCCGTAGGAGAAAATGCTGCCCGAGCCAATGGTAGACGCAACCTGCGCCTGCCCTTGCTCCTCACATTCTTTGAAGATCCATGCCATGCCCAAGAATAGGTGTCTTGTGCCCATGAAGAGATGCAAACCGAGACAGCCTCGTGCCCCGTGCCACCAAGGACACACCACGGGCCGTATCATTTGTGACGGCCCGCACCAAGAGGTTGTTTCTCACCATTTGGGTCATAACTCTCTCAATTTGCATCTAATCTCACTCTAACTAATATAGAAATCTTTGTGTTTCCAAGATCTATCCAACATACTAAATATCAGCTTTAGAAGGTTTGCAAATTTAAGTAGTTTATTCGAGAAGCTTCAACGGCTAGAGGGAAAGGGTGACTAGGATTTTTACCTTGATTTGGCCTATTTTGGGCATAGATTTAGGCCCAATATCCTATTACTATATATATAAGTCTTAGTATTCTACTAAACCCTAGCTAGTAATTATGTAGATTTTTCCTCTCTCCAGTTTAGAGAGAAGGAATAGTAGAGTACTTCTTCTTCTTCCTTCTCCTTTTGTTTTTCTTTTCTTTTTCCTTTCATCTTATTTTCATATATCCATGGCATCTAACCTAATATTTTCCATAGATCTATCTTTTCTAGAGTAAATTTATAGCTTGGGGATAATTGTAGTGACTTGGTTATATCTTTGTGCCTTTTGAGATTCTATAGTTCATCTTAATTTTGTGTTCATAATATTATTGTGATTTTCTCGTGAGTTTGAATGCATGAGTGTTACACCAAATATAAGTACACACTTTTGGTTGTATTTATGCTAGGGGAAAATATCGATGCCCCCTTGGGAATGGAAACCTGGATGTTTGTAAGGGTGGAGAGGAACAAGTCTGCGTGGGTGTGTGCACGGGAGTTTCGAGGCCACCCTGTTCCACTTACCATCACACCAGCTTTTGCTGACTTCGTAAAGTTATCCAAGAGGTTCCGAGTAGAGATAACAAAACTAGTAGAAAACTAGGGTTACAAGAAACCATAGTATCACTGATAAGCTGGTTATGATCCTTGGGCCTAATTGATAGGACCCGAGGGGAATAGTTGCATTCGTGGTGGAAGCCCATGAAGTAATCGCACGGGGGAGAATCTGGCCTACAAAAATGATTGGACCTTGTTGTACTCCCCTAATTACGATGACGGTGTCAATTAAGGGTTGCAAGAGCACCTGCCTAATAGGGACGAAGAAGTGTATGCCTGGAAGGTCGTCATCGGACCTCTCAAAGTTAATACTTTTAAGCCCTAATGCTTCCTATCTACAATTAAGTAGATAATGGAAAGTCGGTGTCATCCACGAGAAGAGGGATCTTTTCAAATGTTTAAATATATATAGGAGAAAAAAAATACTAGGCATAGACATATACAGATACATATAAAAGCATGTAGAAAAAGGGGGGTTTGGTTTATTTTTTATCCTAAGTTATCAAATTGAAAGACAACAATTAGCAAAGCAAGATAACTATGCAAATCATGCAAGACAACTAAAGACAAGATTATAACAAAAATTAACGGAACCTTAGGTGCAATTGACTTCCACTTCCAAGCCTCTTATCCATCATTGAACATGCAACCTATTTGCTAATTTCACTACTTGTTGTGAAGACTAAACTTCTATCCTTCTTAGATAGTAGTTTGCAAGAGTGAATTCGACATCTCTTGTCAAACCTCATCAATGACTCCTGTAGTCGAAACACAACTAAAAGTCTCCCATTGATGGCATTTAGCACAAAGCATCAACAAGCTTGGTAACACTTATAAACACTACACCGTGTCTAAGCATTAAACAAATTCATGCATTTACACAAGATTAGTCAAGAACGATCGACATTCGTAGACTTCTCTCATTTGCTACAAGCAACAAACATGACAAAGAGTTAAAAATTATCATATTCATCTAGAAATTATCAATCCATCCACACAATCAAAAGCTCTAAATCATACTCTTGGATTCCTATCAAGAAAAGAGAAAATAAACCCATTTCCCCAAACCCTAACAAGTATATCATACAAGTACTTCATATACTCAAGCTTTGAAGAACATTAATGACATTAAAATACACATTCAATGCTCCATAAATTCATAATATCAAGAGTATCAATTAGGCTACAAATTATTCTTAAGACATGGGCTTGGAAGCCTTAGTCAATTGCCCCCAAGAACTTCATTTAGCTACAACAGTTCATGGTCATTAATGCTAACAAACCAAACATAATACATGAGAATTCAAAGATGAAAAATGGTTGAAACTAGGGTTAGAAACAGTACCAAACGAAGAAAAGAAGAAGATATGAATGAGAGGAAAGAGAGTGCTATTTATAGTACAAAAAGGATAAGGTTAGGTTCCGGCCACCCGTCGGTCGCGACTCGCAACTGGTGCCAGAACTTAACCTTGTCTTCTTTTCTTATCCTTCTGGTAAACACTTATCTTCACAATGATTCCTCTCATTTTTCAGGTCTTCAACTCTTTGAAGAAAGTCTTCAAAGTCTTCGAAAATATGGTTTTTGACGGCCTCCGAGTTTTAAGTCTTCAACTCTTTGAAGCAAGTTTTCAAAGCCTTCAAAAAGTTATTTTTAATGGCCTCCGGTCTTTAAGTCTCCATGTTCTTCCTTTGTCACGCATATCCACTTAGAAGAGGTAAAAAAGTGTAAAGTTGCTCTTACCCCTCCTCAGAGAATTTCTTGGTAAAACACAAGTTCTTGATAATAAAAGAGCACAAAATTTACCCCAAAAAGTACTAAATTATGCACATAAAATAGAAACATCAAACCTCTTCACACTTAAACCTTACTCGCCCTCGAGTAAGAAAAGATCCAAGCATGCGAAGGAAATGACATATCCACATCCTAACTACTGTTCCCCCAAGTCAATACCTCACAAAACTCTCAATATCACATATCCCAATGTTAAGGTAAACTGAGAAGTATCCCACAACCTCCACTCCTAAATCTACCCAAACCATATCAACCCATCAATTCATTGATATCCCTAAAATATATCCAAATTTTGAATTGACAATCCCAAATCCAATGGTACAAGGTGAAGCTAAAGACATGTATAAGGTTCAAACACATGCTCCACTTTATACCAATATATCAATCTAAACGTGAAGTATATTAATGATCAAGAGTTTCATAACTTACTTCGTCTAAGCCCGCTAAATTTCCCATTCCCAAGAGGTCCCCAAGATGTCAAGCTATCTGATTCATCCGTATAGCCACCGCAACCTTATGACTCCAACGCCGGTAAATGAGTAAACAGATAACATTTTTTTTTTCAATTTTTCTCATTTTCTCTCATTTTCCCCTTGGATCCCTTTCAGGTTTTCATCCTAGCCACACGTCATATTTCTTCGGCTTACATCTCACCTCTTTGTACACATTTAGCCTCTCATTTTTGCCTAGGTCTCCCTCTCGGGTTTTTAAACTATATGGGCCCCCAATGTTGCCTAAGATGCCCTCTCAGGTTTTCAACTTAGCAGGATTCTTTTGATTTAAATTTCTTTTTCATTTTCATTTTTTCCAATTTTTCCAATTTTTTTTCATGATTCTCCAATCCAAAAGAAAATAAAAGCATCCAAAACACTACATTGAAAAAATCCCAAAATAAAAGGGAAAAAATTATATCCAAAACAAAACAAAAGAGTTATCCAAAAGTAGCAAGTCTTCAAAGTATCTCAAACCCCAACCGTGTAATCAATAGATACCCCTCCCCATACTTAGAACACTACATTGCCCTTAATGTAGATAATAGGGCCAAAGTGTTAAGAGTGAAGTATGGAAAGGGTTAGGATATGATGCTCACAAATCACTGATGTGAGGAAGAAGGGCCACCGCCAAAGTAGCGTTGCTGATAATGACTCATTTGCCTCCTCACTCTCTGCCTCTCTACTCCCGGATCAGGGCCTGAGATATCGCCTGCCTAGAACTACATCTCGTGGTTATGTGCTGATAGGTGATCAATCTCCTCATCCATATCGATCAAGCTCTGGGAGACAAACACATTGTGCTCAAGTATTATGCTATCCTGTTGGCGGAATCCATCCTACATGGTCTGCATTATCCGTTCATAGAAATCTAGTGGAGGCTGCAGGGAGTAGTGAGGTGGCACATCATCCTCCTGCATGGGCTCGATCTCTTGTGGAGGATACGGGGACTGCTGCTACTGTCGCTAGGAGAAGGGTAGATTTCCATCATCGCGTTGGACAAGGGTTGGACCAAGGTCATAGAGCTCGCACTGGAAGTTCTCTCTACACGAGGAGTCAGGTGAAATCGCCAAATCTGCTAGAGGTGTATCAAACTCCAACTTCGTCTTGCTAGGCTGAGGAAGTGCCATGAATGTGACCTTTATGGCACCATATAACCAATGGAATACTCCTGTGGCCTGTGTGGCACTGAGCATCTCGAATCTGACCAACCTGTCTGCAGTTATGAGGTAGGAAGTGCGCCTCCCTAAGCGAGGAAAGTCAGCCGGTGGAACCAATCCTAGGTACTCAGCAAAGAGGCCTATCATACCTCCAACCATAATCTTTCCCTTTGGCTTCCCTGACACCTCTACAATCCTCTTCATCCATAGCTCAGCCCATAACCTGTATCCCAGTCCCTCACTCATCAAGTACCATAGAAAGTGAATGTTGTTGTCTGGTATATTTGTCAGCTCCACCGAGAAAAGTACAGTGCCATCCAACAGTCGGTGCACATAACGGAGTACGGGGTGGATGATGGCATTACTCTTGTCATGGGATTTCTTTGGCTTGATGTTGATGACACTCTAGAATTGCATGTTCTTCTTGATCGATGGTTCTTGGGCCCGTGGTTCCAACCTCGCCCGTATCTTTGCAGTGTCCTATCTGAAAGCTTCCTCAACTTGCAAGACAATTATCTCCCAAGATATATAATCTAGGTGAAAGGTTATGTACCTCTTGGATGGTTGTTCATTCCTCATGCTTCATACCCTGACCATGTATAGAAGCTTCAGTGTGTATTGCAGGCAAAATGGGGCACTCTTGCTCAAGAAACCCTCCATTACCCCTTTGGCGAGGAGGCATCGGACTGGCTAGATAAGCCCTAGAGTGTCCAATGTGGGTAGGTCCACGAAACTCATCTCCTTGAGGTGATGGTTGGCCAAGGCATACCATCTCTCCATATAGGACCCAGTGATCCGGGTCAAACCTATGTACCTATCAGGAGGACGGGGTACAGGGCTTGACTCTGGAGCCGGTGGTGGAGGCGGAGGTGGAGCGGAGGCGCGCCCACCTTGTGGAGGAGCCCTAGGTCTCTTGGTAGGGGCCATATCTAAAAACCACAACAAACAAGTCAAACGCACATGAATATGTATATAAGCAATATTGCAAATTCATACTCAACCTTAAACTAGTTTTTGTCAATCATCACAATCCAAATCAAGTCCATGCCAACTAGTTCAAGTCCTAATCACAATTGCACATATAGTCCATATTATGTCCAACATGCCCATACTTTCAAGTCCATGAAGTTCTCACATAGTTGAAATTTAATATGCTATATCTCAAAATCATAGTAATGCCTAACTAGTATAGCCACCATTAGTACATTCATAATGGAAACATTCAAGTCCTATGGCTAAATTACCCTAAGAAAAATAACATTGCAAAGCACAATAAAATTTTATCCAAATAACAACTATGTTCAATCAAGGGCCAACATGCCTCAAATCTAGTATAAGCCACACTTCATTCTCAACCAAAGCAACACTAATAGTGCAATGCTAGCACAAGACCAATACGAGCAACTCAACACACTCAAAGTGATTATGATGTTATCCTACATCCAACCAAGCCGTAAACACAATATATCCCCATCAAATAAATTTGCAAGCACAATATATCCAAAAGAATCCAGAGTGTTCCAATCAATCAAAATTCCTAAGGCATCACACAAAATTGACACAATATCCCACAAAATAATTGATTCAATCATAATCAAGAGTGAAGCTTAAGGGAGTAAATAATTGTACCACTTAGATGTCTAGGATGAGAAAGAAACTAAGCCCACAAGCAATTTGAAGTTGAATTGCCAAAAATCACGAAACCCTAATATCTAGGGTTTTGTGTTATTCAACAAATTAGGTTGATTTGTGGGTAGTGCTTGGGAAGATGGAATGGGGGGGGGGGGGGGTATTGAGTGGTGGCATTGAGCTGTGGTGAGGTCGAGTGGCAGTGAGGTGGTGGCCGGAGAAGGTGAAGGGAATGGAGGAGATGGTGAAGGGAAAATGGTGGAGAAGGTTAGATGGATTGGGGGAAAATTCTGGTTTATCCCATTTTTTAAAACAGGTATGCATGTCCGAAGTAGCTCGCGACGTGTTGGTCACAACTCACGACGGGTAGGTCAACGGGCACCTCAGGTCAATGTTTACATTGTGACTCGCAACCACTTCATTGCAACTCGCGACCATTTCATCGCGATTCGCGACCACTTCATCGTGACTCACAATGGTCCATCGCGACTCGTGACGAAGACATCGTGACTCGTGACGAGGCCGGGAGCTCATTTTTCACCCAAAATTCCCAATCTGGTCGCAACTCATGATGGTCCATCACGACTCGTGATGAGGTTATCGCAACTCGTGAAAATAGGAGGTTGAAACCAAAAATGAGCACAAAAATTTCCGAGCCCGTCGCGACTCGCGATGGGCTACCCACCTGGTCTTTAGAAAATTTTTCTGATTTCACTTCTTGTCCAAGTCTTTCCTTCTTGATTCCAAGCATTTATCCCTTCAAAAGTCCAATGCCTTGGTTTCAAATTGCTACAAAATCATGGAAAAACAACCTGTGAAAAGCACAAAGCAAAAACAATGAAACTAATGAAAAAATCCAAAACCAAGAAACATCAATGAAAAGTCAGGAATGATGATCCAGATGATCAAAACCAAGTTTATTTAAGATTGTAGGCATAACTCACTTCCTTTTCTTGGAGTTTACTCACAAATTGGTATAGGAGATCAACATCCTCTCCCTTTTCCGGCACAAAATTCTCGTGGTAAGGTTTCAAACATTGTCCATTGACCTTGAATGTATTGGACTTAGTTCGATCTAGAATCTCCAGCGCACTATGCGAGAATACCTTCACCACCTCAAAAGGACTGATCCATCAGGACCTCAGCTTACCTGGGAATAGGCGAATGCGGGATTGGAATAGGAGGACTTTTTGACTAATGTCAAATTCCTTCCTAATGATCATCTTGTCGTGCCACACCTTTTTCTTCTCCTTATATATTTTGGAATTCTCATAGGACTCCCTCTGGATCTCATCTAGTTCATCCAATTGTAACTTCCTCTGCAAGCTGGCCTCATCTATATTGAGATTGAATTCTTTGACCGTCCAGTAAGCCTTATGTTGAATTTCCACCGGTAGGTGACAGGGCTTACCAAACACTAACCAGTATGGTGACATACCGATTAGTGCCTTGTAAGCCATCTTATACGCCCACAAGGCATCATTCAACCGAGAACTCCAATTATTCCGGTTAGGGTTAACCATTTTTTAAAGGATGGACTTGATTTCCCAATTGGAAGCTTTGGCTTGCCCATTGGTTTGCAGATGATAGGCGGTGATGTCTTGTGAGTGATGCCATACTTCTTCAAGAGTTCCTCTATGGTCCAATTGAAAAAATGGGTGCCACGGTCACTAATCAAGGCTCGAGGTACCCCAAACCTAGAGAAGGTGTTATCTTTCAGGAATTCTGCAACCACTTTAGAATCGTCAGTCCTAGTGGGTTTTGCTTCAAACCACTTCGACACATAATCAACGATAAGAAGAATATATGTAAATCCATAAGAACTAGGGAAAGGTCCCATAAAGTCAATACCCCAAACATCAAAGATTTCACAATACAAAATAGGCCTTTGGGGTATTTCATTCCTAGAGGAGATGTTTCCTACCCTCTGGCATTCATCACAAGATTTGTAAAAGGTGTATGCATGATTATTCAATTTAGGCCAATAAAATCCAATTTCTAAAACTTTCCTAGTGGTTCCCTTTGCTCCAAAATGACCGGCACATGCATGAGAATGAAAAAATTCAAGAATTGAGTGTACTTCATTATCGGCGATACATCTCCTAACAACTTGATCCACACAATGTCTCCACAAAAAGGGATCATCCCACACATAATACTTAGCATCACTCTTCAATTTATCCTTTTGGGCCTTAGAAAAAATGAGGAGGGAAATTACCGGCGACAAGGAAATTTACAATGTCGGTATACCATGGTTGGAGATCCTTAATGGTGAACATTTTTTCATCAGGGAATTCCTCCCGTAGTAGCTCCTTCGCTACGGGATTTACCTTAATGTCTTGGTATGAAGTCAACCAGCTCAAATGATCTACCACAAGTTTTTCAGTGCCCTTCTTGTCTCGTACCTTCGACTCAAATTTGCTCAAAAGTAGGATCCACCTAATCAATCTTGGCTTGGCCTCTTTCTTTGTCATCAAGTGGCAAAGCTCTGCATGGTCAGTGTATACAATAACTTTTGTACCAAGCAAGTAAGATCAATTTTTTTCCAAAGAAAATACCACTACTAGCAACTCTTTTTCTGTGAAGGAGTAGTTTCTTTGGGTCTCATTGTGAGACATGTATGTGTAGTAGATAGTGTGTGGCACTCTCCCCACCCTTTGACCAAGTACCACTCCAACGACGTAATCACTAGCATCGCACATGATCTCAAAACACAACGACTAATCCGAGGGTTGTATGATAGGGGATAAGACTAACCTTCCTTTCAATGTATCGAAGGCCCCTTTACAACCCTCATCCATCACAAATTACACCTCTTTTTGCAACAACTTGCATAGAGGATATGCTATCTTCGAGAAGTCCTTGATGAACCGGCGATAGAATCCAACATGGCCAAGAAAAGAGCGCACTTCACGCACATTAGTAGGATAAGGAAAAGTTTGAATTGTGTTTATCTTTGCCTTGTCAACCTCAATACCCTTAGAGGAGACAACATGGCCTAAGACAATGCCTTGCCCTACCATAAAATGACACTTCTCAGAATTTAATACAAGATTGGTATCAATGCAACGTTTAAGAATTTGTGCCAAATTTTCCAAACAGTTGTCAAAAGAATTACCATGAATGGTGAAATAATCCATGAATACCTCGACAAATGTTTCAAAAAATTTTGAGAAAATGGTTACCATACACATTTGGAAAGTTGTGGGGGCATTACAAAACCCGAAATGCATACGTCGGTAGGCAAACATACCCAAGAGGCACATGAAAGTGGTCTTTTCTTGGTTTTCCGTGGCGATAGCTACTTGAAAGTACCCCGAGTACCCATCCAAAAAAGCAATAAAAGGGGTGGCTTGCTAACCTCTTAAGCATTTGATCAATGAATGGCAATAGGAAGTGATCCTTCCGGGCTTCCGCATTTAGCCTCCGGTAGTCAATGCAAATGCACCACCCATTTTGAATTTGGGTGGGCACCATTTCACACTTCTAATTTTCGACCATCATCACCCCACTCTTCTGGGGTATCACTTGAGTTGGACTCACCCACTTGCTATATGAGATTGGATAGATCATGCTCACTTGGAGTAACTTGAGGATTTCCGCCTTCACCACCTCCATCATAGGTGGGTTTAAATGGCATTGGGGTTGTCGCATGGGTCTTGCATCTTCTTCCAAAAAGATTCTAGGCATGCAAGTGGATGGACATATGCCTTTGATGTTGGAAATACTCCATCCAATTGCTTCCTTGTTCTTCCGTAACACCACCATCAACCTTTCTTCTTGCTCCTTGGTGAGCTTTCTTGACATGATAACCAGGAGCGTCTCCCCTTCCCTAAGAAATGCATATTGAGGTCACTTAGCAATGGTTTAAGTTCAATCACCTATTTTCATGAGTGACTGGAGGAATTCCAGTTCCTCGGGTTCCTCTAAGAGTAGATGCGGAGGCTTGAAAGGCTCGATTTCATCTTTTTAAGCAGGTTCAAGTCCTCAAAGCTTTCCTTCAAGTTAATGCTCATGGAGTATACATTGTGGGCATCATCACTATCACATTGAAAAGCAACTAACAAGGAATCATCACCACTTAGCTCAAAAACATCTTGCACAAATTCTTCAACAACATCTAGGGCATGGAAAGCATGTTCTTCACTAGGATACTTCATAGAGTCATTTATGTTAAACTCTACTTTTATTCCATCAAATTCCATGGTGAGGGTACCCTTATGCACATCAATCATTGTCCTAGATGTTTTAAAAAATGGCCTTCCCAACAAAATTAGGGCGGTATGTTTATCATGCTCCATATCAAGGACATAAAAATCCGTGGGGAAAACTAAGGAATCCACCTGAACAAACACGTCCTCGACAATACCTTTAGGGTATGCCCTAGAACGACCGGCCAATTGGATTACCACCCCGGTTTTGTGCAATGTATCCAAGTTTAGGTTTTCATACAAAGAGTAGGGAATCACATTTATTGATTCACCTAGATCAAGCATAGCTTTTTCAAAATGTTTATTTCCTACTATGCGAGGGATTGTGATCATGCCGGGATAGATACACTTACGGGGTAGCTCTTTTTGACACAGGGAAACATGCTCACTTTTTCCAATTTTCAACTTATTTTTGTCACTTTGTTTTCTATCACAACACAAAATTCCTTGAGAAATTTAGCATATCTAGGAATTTTTTCTATGGCATTCAACAGTGGGAAATTTACCTCACATCTAAGAAAGACTTTGTAGATGTCCTTGTTGTCCTCCTTCCTCATTTTTCCTTTCAAGGCTTCCGGAAATGAAGGTTCCGGTACATATGGAGGGATCTGCACCATCTTTGATTTTTTTTTTGAGGTGGAGATGAAGGTTCTGGGATGGAGATTGACTTCAGTCTTGGCGCAAATGTCTCCACCTTGATTTCTTCTTCCTTGCTCTTTTTGGCCACCTCCTCGACCTTCTTCTCATGGGCTTCTTCTTTCTCAACCCCTTTTTCAAACACCTCAACCCGCATAGGCTCTTTTTGAACAATTTCATTACCCAGGGAAGTGCCAACCTCTCTACCACTTCTCAAAACGATATCACTAGCATTTTTCGAGGGTTGATCTCCGGTTGGGAGGGTATTTTACCCTTTTTTCGGGCCTCCATCCAATTCACCACTTGAGTTCCAAGTTCTTGATGCTCACCTTGACTTCATCTTGGAATTTTTAACTTTTTTTCCGTACACATGCCTAACCGGTAAATGGCTTGCATCACCTCATCCTTTGTTAGCTCTGAGCTCTCCCCTTGGTCTCGAGGTTTGTCTTGGAGCCTTTGAAATTGTTGTTGAGGTGACCTATATTGTTGTTGAGAAGGCCAATACAGTTGAGGTTTTTGGCTTCCTTGAGGGTTTCCATACCGGAGGTTCGGGTTATCATGATTTCCTAAATTGTACGGCCGGTTTTGGTAGCCTTGATAACCTTGGTAGCCTTGGTGACCTTGGTAGCCTTTCCCCCCTTGATATCCTTGGTTGCCTTGGTAGCCTTGATTTCCTTGATACCTCATGGCACTCATCCCCTCAGCATAGTTTTCTTGCAAAGTAGGGCAAGTGTCCATATGATGCGCCAAGTAACAAATTTCACATGGTTTAACATGTGGCGTATTCCCGGGCTTCATCATCAATGATTTAACCATAGATGTAAGGGCTGAGACTTGGTCCTCGAGCTTCCCACTATTGGAAGAGTCACTTGCAGGCATTGGATTTCTCCTTCTCAAATCGGCTCTTGAGCTAAAATTCCTTGATTATTCCGCTAGCTCCTCATACAATTGCATAGCTTCAGATGACGTCTTGTTCCCAAGGGTGCCATAACAAGAACCCCTCACTAACTTTTGATCCTCATCAAGAAGACCATTGTAGAAGTAATAGAACAAATCCCCCTCCGAATAACCGTTGTAAGGACAACTTGCGAGAAGCTTCTTGAACCTCTCCTAGTCAAAGAGAGATTCTTCATGCCATTGGAGGATGTTTCTTATGTTCTTATTTAAGGTGGCATATTTTGAGGCTGGGAAGTATTTGGCTAGAAATATTATTTTCATGTCAAGCCAACTTTTGATGCTCCTGGGTGGTAGGTAGTGGAGCCAATCCCTTTCACCATCCCTTAGGGTAAATAAGAATGCCTTTAACTTATAAAAATCCTCATCTACTCCACGAGGAACCGTACCACCACATAAAAAGTGAAACTCAGTGAGGTGCTTGTTGGCATTCTCCCTTTTCCTAGCAAGGAAGATGTGTAGCATGTTGATGAACCGGGTCTTTATCTCAAAGTGCCCATTCGGTCCAATTAAGGGATACTCAATACACATTAGTTGTTTATCGAGGTTGGAGGTCATGGTGTGTCTTAACAATGCTTGCCCCAAAGGAATTAACCTTCCGTGGAGTAGAGGAGCATGCCCTAGGAGAGGAGGGTGTTGAGGTTCTCCTCCTGGATGCTCATCTTCATGCTCTTGATGATGCTCCATAGAGGAAGAGGTATTCATAAAATGGTCACTAGGAGGGGTGTTATTCACACTTTCCAAAGAAAGCCTCCTAGCCAATCTCAAATTCAACTCTAAATCAGGGTCGTAGTGTAGTGGTTCTTATGAAGAGGATCACGTATGAACCATACCCCAAGAACTCAAACAATACGTCTCCAAGAAAAGTGAAAATGGAAAATCAACTAAAAAATAAAAATAAAAGAAAACTAAACAAAATTTTCAATTGGCATATAATCACACATAATATTCCCTAACACTTAAAAATAAACACCTCTTCCTCGGCAGTGGCACCAAAATTTGGGAGGTCATCACTGTACCTCTCAAAGTTAATACTTTTAAGCCCTAATGCTTCCTATCTACAATTAAGTAGATAATGGCAACCCAGGGTCTTCCACGAGAAGATGGATATTTTCAAGTGTTTAAACATATATAGAAGATAACATACTAGGCATATACATATACAAATGCATATAAAAGAATGTAGAAAAGTGGGATTTGGTTTGTTTTTTATCCTAATTTATCAAATTGAAAGACAACAATTAGCAAAGCAAGATAACTATGCTAATCATGCAAGACAACTAAAGACAAGATTAAAACAAAAATTAACGGAACCTTAGGCGCAATTGACTTCCACTTCCAAGCCTCTTATCCATCATTGAACATGCATCCTATTTGCTACTTTCACTACTTGTTGTGAAAAATAAACTTCTATCCTTCTTAGATAGTAGTTTGCAAGAGTGAATTCAAAATCTCTTGTCAAACCTCATCAATGACTCCCGTAGTCGAAACACGAATAAAAGTATCCCATTGATGGCATTTAGCACGAAGAATCAACAAGCTTGGCAACACTTACAAACACTACACCATGTCTAAGTATTAAACCAATTCATGCATTTACACAAGATTAGTCAAGAACAATCGACATTCGTAGACTTCTATCATTTGCTACAAGCAACAAGCATGACAAAGAGTTCAACATTATCATATTTATCTAGCAATTATCAATCCATCAACACAATCAAAAGCTCTAAATCATACTCTTGGATTCCTATCAAGAAAAGGGGAAATCATACTCTTGGATTTCCCCAAACCCTAACAAGTATATCATACAAGTACTTCATATAATCAAGCTTTCAAGAACATTAATGACATTAAATACACATTCAATGATCCATAAATGCATAATAGCAAGAGTATCATATAGGCTACAATTTGTTTTTAAGACATGGGCTTGGAAGCCTTAATCAATTGCTCCCAATAACTAGATTTAGCTACAAGAGTTCATGCTAATTAATGCTAACAAACCAAACATAATACAAGAGAATTCAAAGATGAAAAATGGTAGAAACTAGGGTTAGAAACAGTACCAAACGTAGAAAAGAAAATGATATGAATGATAGGAAAGTGAATGCTATTTATAGTAAAAAAAAAGGATAAGGTTAGGTTCTGGCCACCTGTTGGTCGCGACTCGCATCAGGTTCATTGCGACTCGTGATGGGTGCCTGAACTTAACCTTGTCTTCTTTTATTCTCCTTGCACAATGATTCCTCTCATTATTGAAGTCTTCAACTCATTGAAGAAAGTCTTAAAAAATATGGTTTTTGACGGCCTCCAGTCTTCAAGTCTTCAACTCTTTGAAGCAACTCTTCAAAGTCTTCGAAAAGTGATTTTTAATGGCCTCCAATCTTCAAGTCTCCATGTTCTTCCTCCATAAAACAAAATCCAGTTACAAGAGGTAAAAGAGCGTAAAGTTTCTCTTACCCCTCCTAAGATAATTTCAAGGTAAAACACAAGTTCTTGATA
Organism: Rubia yunnanensis; assembly: GCA_037428765.1. Classification (NCBI taxonomy): domain Eukaryota; kingdom Viridiplantae; phylum Streptophyta; class Magnoliopsida; order Gentianales; family Rubiaceae; genus Rubia; species Rubia yunnanensis. The sequence continues at coordinate 57,721,518 of CM075064.1, read as the reverse complement.
AAAAAAGCATAAAAGTGACCCCCAAAAATAATAAATTATGCACATAAAATGGATACATCAATGCCATCGGCCACACCACATGTTATGGACACACTATTAGGTTTTTTTAGATCTCTGTTTGATAGAATCGATGATAGAAGCATTAGATTGGCCAAGTCATTCAATGATTTCCCCATGTGCTAGCTTTATAATGTAGTTGTGTTATTTACTTTGCATGTTTTGTAGTTGTTGGATTGAAAATCTGAACCCCCCCTTGCATGTTTGGTTTACTAGCTATTTATTTCACTCTTACAGATAGACGACCCATACGAGGTTGTCTTTATAGTTGATTTATTAGACCTATCATCTTTGTGGACAAACCCAGGGCTTGCCACTAAATACTTTCTAGGTAGCGTAGCAGTGAGATCGGGGTGCAGAATATAAACTTCTATCTTTGACCTCCATCCGAATTAATTAGCTATAATTAACGACTCCGGGTTGAGATAGGTCAAACTTTTGCACTGCTGCTGGGGATGCTATCAGTCTAGGCATTAACTAAGGCATAACGTGTTAGTAGAGTATTTAGTATGTCTTTTATCCTTTTCTTGTTTTTTGTTTGTTGTTTTGCAGAATAGGTATTGCTTGAGTTCTTAGTGCAAACCAAGGACTCTTGCACTACGATTCCAAAATTTGTGTGTTTACTTTGTTTTTGATTAGTTGAAACGAAAAAGAAACAAGTGCTTTAATAACCATATCTACTTCACATATGTGCCAATATAACCTTTTGATGATTGAAAATGAAAACTTAACCCTAGGTAGTTAATTTAAGTGAAAATCTACCCATTCCGATAATTTTTAACTAGAATTAAGTGAAAAGACAATTTTACCCCTGAGAAAAAAATGAAAAAAATATAATTCCTATCACTACCATTTTCTTCATCTTCTTCGATGATTTTCCTTTCTTCTTTGATGGTTACAACAACCCAAACCATTCCGGTGATGTGACCATTCTTCTTCTTTTTCTTTGTTTTTACTTTGTTCTCCGGTACCATGGTCGCCGGCGCCGCTCCTTTCCTGGTCTTGATCAAGACCTTGGAGGCTTCCATCTGCCCCGAATTTGTCAAGTACCCATTATAGGTACCAAGATTGGGCGCTGCTATTCCAGGTGGCCAGACCCACCGCACCACCACTAAGATCTTGCACCACTGACATTGTAAGATCCCGATCTGGTGCTGCGAGTGGTAGTGGAGAGCTGGTCTGACAAATTCACCGTCTATTACTCTAATTGTTTAACAAAATTGTAAAATTCTATTGTTAGAGGTGAAATTGATGAAAAAGAGGTTCTTGTGGTAGAGAAATGGCGCCATTGGCAGTGGTGAGCATAGAGAGGGGTGGAGAGGTAGTGGTTGTGGTGGCCAGATGTGGTGGTTGTATTGGCCAGAGGTGTTGCTTGTAGTGGCCAGAGATGGTCGTGGAATGTGGTGGCAGAGCTGATTGTTGTGGTTGTTGGGGTGGTGGCTGTAGTGGCCAATAAGTGGTGGTTGTCGGGTGGCCAGAAATAGGGGGTGGTGGTGATGGCAGGGCCAAAATTATCTTGAAACTATTAGGTTTTAGGTTAGAGGCTACTTTGGTCATTTTATATGTGGTCAATGCCGGTAAACACTGTAAATAGTGCTTTTATAGTTATATTGGCACTTATGTCAACTTTTTAGGGTAATTTTGCACTAAAAATTATCTGAGGGTTATAATGGCTCTTACTCAAGTAGATAGGGTTGTATTGGTATATATTCCAAAGAAAACAAAATTTGGGAAACTACTCAATGGATGAAACTTTGTAAGATGTGTCACTATGATCATCCTAAAGAGTGTTGCCCAAGGTTGAGTAAGTATGGGAGAAGAGAGGCTCAACGAGTGAGATTTTATAGGATATGCCATTGCGGCCACCCTACAGAGTCTAGCTCTTTGATGAGCGAAAGTGAGGGAGAGGTAGGAGTTGTTAGTTCCCAAGGTCGATGGGATCTAGATTGTTACCCATACCACGACTTTCCAAATTTTAGGTTTAGTGATAACTCAAATTTGTAGTATGGAAATGCATCGGGAAACCAACACTTTGGGTTAGATAGTTGGATTTCACCAACTTACCCAATGCACCAAAACCAATCCTTAGGATTGGTTCCCAAATTGGATTGTGTAGAAATTTTGCAAGCTATAGCTAATGTGACCAAGAGTTGTGATTTACTCAAATAAAAAAATGCTTAGCAAGATTAGCAATTTGGGAACTCAAATATTCTCAAGTATTGAGAAAGTTGAAGGGGAAGTGCTTGATTTAATGAAAAGGGTGAGCCAACTAGAAACCCAATATTCCAAAAATGAACCATCCCTAGTTGAATGCAAAATTTTGATAAATGAATCTAAAGGGGATAGGGAATGGTTGGTTGAGAGTGAAGAAGTAGAGGAAATGGTAGTTGTACTTAATTTTCCATATTACCTATTTTCACCTCTACCTCCACATACAGAACCAATTCCCACATTTTTGGAAACCTTATTAGAGGAAACCATAGGGAAGCCAATTGAATATGCTAAGCTTCCATAACACCTATTCCCTCTAAGGTTGAGTCCTCCTCTACTATATCTTCCTGTTGGAATATTCTTACCTCCACCTCTTGAGTTTTTTATGTCCAAAGTGATGGGGTAAAACCCCGCACCATATGGATAACATTAGGGTCATGTCGATAACCCTAAATATATAGAGCTTTTTGGGAGGCAGCCTGAGCTTTGAAAACTTTGGATTAGTTTAGCACTTTCGGTGTGTTTTTCTATTAGTAGCTTCTTTTTGTTTTTGGGACACCATTACACTTGGTGTGCCTGTTTGTTTTGTAGGAAGCATATGGTCCTTAGAGGAATGTGAGTAAATGGGGATCCAACTCATGGACCATGTAGATGTACATGGTTTGTGACGCTCAAAATGGTGGAGAAGGAGGAGAACCAAACCCCAAATTCATGGGGTTTGTAGATGTGCATGACCCATGAAGCTCACATACTTTCCTACACCACCTAATCACCATTTCTTCCCTACCACCACCCTACCACCACCAGAGTACCACCCAAAAACCAAATACCCTCAAAACTCTTAAGACACACACATCGAAACCTAAGAGGTAACTCTCCATTGTGATTCAATTCCTTATTCTATTTTTGATGAATGATAGTGGTTAGATTAAGCTTTCTTGATTAGAGGTTAGGTTAGTATATTAGGGTGATAGCAGTTTGTTTTTTAAATTCCATGATCGTGCCATCGAGGGTAGATTTTCGTGCTCTTTTTCATATGAGTGCTTTCCTATTTCTTTCCCTTCACATATGTTCTTTGATTTTGTATATGAATTGAGGATAATGCAAGCTTTAAGTGTGGGGATGGGGATTAGATAGCACTTATGATTTTTAGTTGTTTCTATGTAGCTATAGCTCTCCTAAGAGAATTTTGAAAAAATGAAAAAAATACAAAAACCTGGACAAGTCGAAAACCCAAAAGGGCGACTTGGGTAACATTAGGAAAATTTTGGATAGGTCGAAAGGCCTAGGTAAAAATGAGAGGCTAGGCTTGGCTAGGCTTACGAGCCTAGGAAAAAAGGAGAGGTTGTGTGGAAAAAGGTGAGAATTGAGTATCCTTTGTGTGTTAAAACTAGGATGAAAATTAGAAAGGGATCTAAGGCAAAATGAGAGAAAATAAAAAAAACTAGGTTTAATGCATGCTTTCGTGGTGGATTGTTTTTGAAGAATTTTCTTTGATTGCTTTTAGAATTGTTTAGGGGAACATAGGCTACCGACACTTATCTTTTTCGGTGATTTGATTACATATGTCTGTTGGGGAGTGTGAGAGTTGTGAGATTCTTACTTTCTTGGGGCAAACATGGTAATCTTGGAATAAGTTGAATGCCTCGGTTAGCTTACTTTTGCTTGCTACATTTTGCTGGATTATTTTTCTTGTCTTCTATTTACTCGAGGATGAGTAAAGGGTTAAGTGTGGGGAGTCTGATATACTTTTTAGTTACTTTTACTTGTTGGACTGCTAGTATTAGTTGAGTTTACGTGACAAGGGGTTTAGACGGCCATGTTTGGTTTTTTTGTCTGAATCCCGCATTTTGTAGACTTTGGTACTAATGGACATCTTGTATCCACGGGCTCTTTGATCTTCCTTTTGAGAATCTTTAGTAGGTCTCCTGTGGGTACTTTTTATTTACATTCTATGTGAAGGCCATTCGTAAAGATAGTAGAAGATATTGAAGGTCGTTTGCAAGGATGGTAGTAGAGATGAAGGCTATTCACATTAGAATGGTAGTAGACAAAGGACACTATCATCAATGCATGGTAGAAAGAGATTGAAGCAAAAGATAGGTGGCTGCGGAATTCAAAGCAGCCAAGGGAGAAATGTTAAATCCTGGTCCAATGAGTTGAGACAAAGTCTGAGAACTATCCGATAAGAATCAGCCTTTAAGGGTGGTTCCATTGAATTCTTCTTCTTGAAAAATATAAATTGACTGCTAAAATTCTCAAATTGGACTAATAGTTCACCCGTGGCGAAGAAAATAAGTTCAACCAAATAATGCATCAATGGGTTAGTGTAGGCCATGCATGATTTGGCACCAACGGCCTGCGCTAAGGAAGATTCCCTGCACCAAGGAGACCAACACAAGGCAATGGCATGACCCACGCCAGACACCAGGGGCCGCCAAGCACAAACCGAAGAACCCCTCCACATGGTTAAGTACCCCTCCACATGGCTAAGTATGGTCACGTGACGTCCCATTAAAGCATCCTGCACTGTCCCATTTTGTGCAGCCCGTACCCAAGTTTTTGAGCAAAGAACATAGCTTGACCACAACCCATGCCAATGGCCATGGGCGCAGGTCAGGACTTTACTATTGAGCATCTTGATATCGCTCTGCAGGAGATGATGCGAGGCCCACCAGTGCTAGATGCTACTCGCCCTAGCCCTCGTACCCCACATGCTTTAAAGATTCGAGCCATGCCCAAGAACAAGCACCCCTAGCCCATTTAGAGAGGCAACCCGTGCCAAACCTCACGACCCGCGCTACCAAGGACACACCACGGGCCGCATCATCCGTGACGGCCTGCACTAAGAGGCGGTTTCTCACCATTTTGATCATACCTCTCTCAATTTGCATCTGATTTCCCTAAAAAAATATATAAATAATTTTCTTTCCGAGCTCTATCTAACAAACTGAATCTATTCACCAGAAGGTTCACTGATTGGAGCAGTTTATTCGAGAAAGCTTCAGCGGCTAGAGGGAAAGGAAGACTAGGGTTTTGACCTAACTTTGGCCTATTTTGGGCCTATCTTTAGGCCCAATCCCCTACTACTATATATAGGAGCCTTAGTCTTCTACTAAACCCTAGCTAGTGATTATGTAGATTTTAACTCTCTCTAGTTTAGAGAGAAGGAAGAGGAGAATACTTCTTCTTCATCCTTCTCATTTATTTTTCTTTTAGTTTTCCTTTAATCTTATTTTTTTAGATCCATGGAATCTAACCTAATATTTTCCATGGATCTATATTTTATATTGTAGATTTATAGCTTGGGGATAATTGTAGTGACTTGGTTATATCTTTACGCCTTTTGAGATTCTATAGTTTATTCTAATTTTGGGTTCATAATATTATTGTGATTTGCTTTTGAGTTTGAATGCATGAGTTGTACACCACATAAGCACACACTTTGGGATGTATTCATGATAGGCACATGTATCAATACCCCTTTGGGAAGGGAAACCTGGATGTTTTTATGGGTGGATGGGAACGAGTCTCCGTGGGTGTGTGCACGGGAGATTCGAGCTCACCCTAAACCACTTACCATCTCACTAGTCTTAGCCGAATTTTTAAAGTTGTCTGAGAGGTTACGTGTATAGATAGTATAAATAGTAGAAAGCTAGGGTTACAAGAAACCCTAGTCTCACAGATAAGGTGGCTACAATCCTTGGGCCTAATTGATAGGACCCGAGGGGAGTAGTTTCATTCATGGTGGAATCTCGGGATGTAATCGCCCGGGGGAGAATCAGTCCTACAACAATAGTCAAACCTTGTTGTACTTCCTTAATTACGATGACGATGTCAATGGAGGGCTGTGAGAGCACCCGCTGTGACAGGGATGAAGAAGTGTATACCATCGGCCACACCACGTGTTTTGGACACACTATTAGGTTTGTTTAGATCTCTGTGTGCAAGAAATAAGGATAGAAGCATTAGATTGACCAAGTCACTCAATGATTTCCCCAAGTGCAAGCTTAATATTGTAGTTGTGTTATTTACTTTGCATGTTTTGTAGTTGTTAGATTGAAAATCCACCCCCCTGCATGTTTAGTTTACTAGCTATTCCTTTCACTCGTACAGATTGACGACCTATACGAGGTTGTTTTTCTAGTTGATACATTAGACCTAGCATCTCTGTGGACAAAACCAGGGCTTGCTACTAACTACCCTCTAGGTAGCGTAGCAATGAGATCGAGGTAGAAAATGTAAATTTCTATCTTTGACCTCCATCCTCAGCTCGGGGCAATTAGCTACAAATAATGACCCTAGATCGAGCCAGGTCATAGATCCATTGTAGATCAGAGACACGTGATGAGCACAAGCTAAGTGAGGACTCAACATAAGAATTTGTGGTAGTTGTGTTGGGTCTCCATGTTTATTACTATTCTTGGGGAAGCCTATGGCATCGATCATCTAGAGTGACCCAAGGGAAAGGGTTATTGTGTGGTGCTGAGTGGCCACTCTAACTATAGCCAAGGAGAGGTGAGAAATATCTTCATGATATCTAGAAATGTAAATCAATTGCGCCCAAGATTCGTTATCATATTAGTTACATATTTCGTGCTAGTTGTGATCCTATTTACATCGTTTGTTTTAATGATTGTTAATCTAGTTTCTCAAAGTAGTCATAGTGTTTTCATATACTCAAAAACCCCCACTTTGTTACCACACACTTAGAGTGACACTACATTTAACAATCGGTAGAACCCCCTTTTCCTCGTGGATGACCCCGACTTGCCACTAGTTACTTTCTAGTAGTTTGTTGTAATTAGTGCCTCTAAATACTATCTTTGAGAGGCACAACATCAGTCTCCAAAAGTTTTGCGCCATTGCAGGGGAAAAGGTGTATTTTATTAAAGTGTTAGTGTAGTTCTTTTTGTGTTTTTGTGTTTTTGCATTTTTACTTGTTTGTTGTTGACATTTGCTTGCTTTTGTGACTGTTACTTTTGATAAGGTTGTATTTCTTTGGTTCTTAGTTTATGGTCGATACTCGTACCAATAGACAAGAACCCTTGCACTATGATCCCGATCTTTTAGGTACACTCCGAAGAGCAAAGATACTTGCTCATTTTTCTAACCAAGGTACTCAAACATTATCCAAAATAGTTACACCCACATGGTGGATGATACTAGAACCTCGAGGGAGCTTATGGCTTCTAACCTAGAAAGTAAATCACTTTGCATTAATTTCCCTCCTCTTCCGGAATATGTCACTCGTTAGCTCAAGTCCGGGATGATCCATTGTTTACCATATTTTCACGGGATGAGTAGGGAGGATACGAACAAGCACTTGTGTGAGTTCCACCTCATGAGCATGAATATGAAGTTAACTGGAGTTTTGGAGGATAACTTCAATCTAAGGGCGTTCCTATTCTCTTTGAAGGATGCAGCCAAAGATTTGTTATACTACGTCCCCCGGGAAGTATAACATCGTGGGTGGACATGAAGCAAGAATTCATGGAGATTCTTTCCGGCATCTAAGTCGATGGGTTTGAAGAAAGAGCTAAGAAACATCTCCCATTATTTGGGTGAATCCTTACATAAATATTGGGGGAGGTTCAAGAGGTTGCCAACTAGTTGCCCCCACCTCCCGTACAAGGAGACCTTGTATACTATTTCTTCGATGGATTGTCCATTGAAGACATGGGGTGTGTCAATACTGCTTGTAATGAGTTGGTTGCCAGCAAGATCCCTAAAGACGTCATGACATTGTTTGCAGATATGGATAATGGTACATGAAAATTTGGTATAAGGGAAAGGGAGAGCGTGCAAGAGTCTTCAAATTTGGAAACTCCCCAACTTGATAAGAAAGTTCAAGCCTTAGCTTCCATGATGAATGAACTAACTAAGAGGAGAATGAATCAAGTCAAGGCTTATGGGGTGTGTTCGTTGGAACATCCCACCGATGCATGCCATCAAATCCAAGATGAAGAGTTTGAGAAAGCTATGGAAATGGGCTATCAAGGATGACAAGGCCAAGGTTTCCAAGGGAATACGAGCTAACAAGGCTGTCAAGGTTTCCAAAAGCGACAATGAAATGACAAGAAGTATGATCCATACTTCAAGACTTAAAATCTTGGGTGGAGAGATTATAAAGCTGGAAAATTAAATCCCAAAGGAGGTTATCAAGGTGTCCGAGATGTGTATCAACCAAATTGTCAAGGGGGACAAGCCCAATACCAAGAAAACCAAGGGCACAATTGGACTCCACAAAAATCCTACCCGAAGAATGAGGGGTCTACTTACCCTCGAGAAGGAAGACCAGGGTTGAAGTATGAAGAGCTCATGCATGCTATAAAAAATATGGTCACTAACTTGGAGGAGCGCTCTTCCGCGAGATTCAAGAACTTGGAGACCCAAGTTAGCCAAATTGTGTCTTCTGTGTCCTGATTGGAAGCTAGGGATTCTAGGAAACTCCCACCACAATCAGAGTTAAAGCCCTACCCTCCTAATGCTAGTGAAATAACCTTGAGGAGTGGGAAAGAGAATAAGGAGCCTGATAAAATTGTAAAGATTTGAAAGGAGATAGAAGAGGAGCTTGTGGTGTAGAACAAAGAGGTATAGGAGGTGGCCACTCAACCACTGGAGAAGTGAGAAATCAAGAAAGTCCTTCCACCACCACCCTTTCCAATGGCCTTGAGGGGAAAGAATTACAAGGATGAGAGCAAAGATCTTTTTTGAAGTCTTTAACAGGTGCAAGGTAAATATTCCCCTTTTTTATGCCATTTATCAAGTACGTAGGTTTTCTAAATTCATCAAAGGATTATGTACCCCTAGGAGAAATAAAATATTGAAAATGATGAGAAGATAAAGATTGGTTGTCAAGTGTCAGCCCTTTTTCAAAAGAAACTTCCCCCTAAATGTGATGATCCTGACATACTTACTATTCCTTGTGTCATAGGTGGTAAGAACTTTCAAAATGCCATGTTATAATCTATGAGCTTTAATTAATGTGATCCCATATTCCTTATATGAATCCTTAGATCTTCGGAAATTGCATGGACTTGAAGTAGTGATCCAATTGGCTGATTGTTCTAATGCCTACCCAAGGGGAATTATGGAAGATATGTTGGTCAAAGTTGAAAATTTTATTTTCCCGGCTAATTTTTATGTTCTAGATATGGAAAATGACAAAATTTTCACCCCTATCTTGTTAGGGAGGCAATTTTTTAAAACATTTAGAACTAAAATTGATGTGCATAGTGAATGCTTAACCATGGAATTTAATGGGGAAATTGTGAAGTTTAACATCTATGATACCATGAAATTTCTTAATGTGGGTCATTCTTACCATGCGATTGATATTGTTGATATTTTGTTGATTATGTGCAAGATATGGTTATGGTTGATTGCATGGATTGTGTGAAAATAGCTTTGAAAAATAGCCTTGATGTTAATGAATTGCATGATTACTCTTTGAGGGTAAATTTACTTGAGACTACAAAAAGATTTGATTTTTTTGAGAAACTACCTCTCGACCTCCCTCATAAAGTTCTCGGTGAACCTCGGGTATGTAGGAATCCCTACATCTCTTAAGAAGGCACCGGTAGTGAAATTGAAACCATAACCAGAGAATTTGAAATATACATTCCTTGGTGAATGAGATACTTTACCCATGATAATATCAAGTAAACTCACCAAGGAAAAAGAGGGGAGGTTGATGAAGGTTCTTAGAAGCCACAAGGGGGCAATTAGGTTGACCATTATTGATATCAATGGGATTATCCCCTCGACTTATGACTCACCTCCACTCGGGGTCGTTAAATGAGTCATAGCTAACACAAGCAAAGGCATTCCAAATGGAAGAAATGAAGGTCAAAGATAAAATTTATGTTCTACTAACAAACGTGCTACTAAGCTACCTATAGAGTTGTTAGTGGCAAGACTGAGTTTGTCCACAGAAATACTAGGGTCTAATAGCCAAATAAACATAACCACGTACATGTTGTCAATTCGTCTATGTGCTAGGAATAGCTAACATTGTAAAAATATAACATGAGTTTTTTGAGTTTTTCAATTAACAACTACAAACATAAAAGATAACACAAGATTAAACTATATAAACAGGCACTTGGGGGTATTTGGGTAACATGATTGATAAATGGCTTCTATCCTTGATTCATTCGCATATACATATAAACCTATCTTATGCCTATGTCACACAATGTGAAGATAACTAGGTATTTCCCCCTGTCTGTCACACGTGGTACTTACCACAATGTCGTATCTCATCGTCTCCATAATTAGGGAATGCGTTCTAGTCCAGTGATGCTATAGACCATTCCCTGTCACTTCATTCCTAATGCTAATGCGCCCCAGCTTAGAGGAATACAAAGCTTGCCTAAAAGGGCCTTGTATAGGTTGCAACCAGTAGATATGTAGTAAGTGCATTACATCCCGGACACTTCATTGTAGATCACAACCCTAGGTCTTGAGAGGCAAAGGAAAAGACACCTTGTGATGACTAAAGAGTTGGCACAACTCTAGTCGCTACAAACAATCATGCTAATCTATTGGGGTATACCAAGGAATTCTTCTCATCGGGATTTTCCAAATCAACTGCCCAACATGTGACTTATAATACAACTAGTCAATTAGAATCACAGTCTAACACATGTAAGGATATGCTCTCAAAGGAAATGAAAGCACTCATCTCCCCGGTGTTATTGACCTACCTCACAATTCTAACACTCCTAAGATAGCAATGAAGCCTAGCACAATTTCATACTACCTTACATGCATGGATGCATTATTATAATGACATAGTATAGATCTCACAATATTGGAAAGCATAAGTTCAAGCACAAGTATTCATAAGACATAAAGATAAGATAATCTAAATCTCAAAAAGACAAATTCAAATAATGTATACAAATACAAGCCCAAGCTTAATTAACTACTCCCTAAGAAATAGATCCATGGAAAATATTGAGTTAAATGCCATGGATCTAAGAAAATAAGATGAGAAAAAAGAAGAAAAGGAGAAGGAAAATAGAAGAAGTACTTCAGAGATAAAGAGAACTCTCCTCTTCATTCAACCTACATAGAGAGAGAAAAATCTACATTATGCCTACTTGCTTCCCTCTAGAATGCTAAATTATCCTATATATAGTAGTAGGGAATTAGGCCTCAAAATTGGCTCAAAATAGGGTAAAAACTAGCAGCCACAATTGACACAAGGGGTGGCATTTGGCCTTCGGTATCTTCTACCATCCTGGCGGACGGTCTTTTATAAAAATGTGATGAAAAGTACCCACGAACGACTTACTAATGTGATCACAAAGGAAGATCTGGGTGCCCATGGATACGAGGTGTCCCTTAGTATCAATAAAGTATAAACTCAGGATTTAGATAAGAAAACCAAACATGGCCATCTAAACCCTTTGTCATGTAAACCTAATTAACACTAGCAATCCAACAAGTAAAACAAGCCAATTATTATGCCAAATGCATTGGTTAGCACATGCATAATGGTGCACATCAATCCCTCCACACTCATCCTTGAGTAACTGAAAACAAGAAAATGCCTAAGCAAAGTGTAGCATGCAAGTATAAGTTAGCCAATGCATTCAACTCCCGAGCTACCCTAGTTCCCCCAAAGAAGTAAGAATCTCACAACTCTTATACTCCCCGAAAATCCTAAAGTAACATAACTACCCAAAGTATAGTGAAGAAAAAGGTAAGAAAGAATGATAACTGTTATGCTAGCTTACTCTCCCAATAGTTCCCCAAAAGCAATCAAAAAGTCGTTGCCAAAAAAAAACCAAGGAAATCCTAAAGATCCTCAACTCGATTGTAACCAAGGATATCTCTAGATTCTCAACTCAACTATAACCAAGGAAAATGCCAAAGTATCATCAACTTAGTTTCCGTTTTCTCTCATTTTGCCTAAGAGACCTTTCGTGTTTTCATCCTAGGTTTAACACATGTTGAGCTCACATTCTCACCTATTTCCACATGGCCTCTCATTTTGCCTTGGTTCGTAAACCTAGTCAGGCCTAGCCTCTTATTTTTACCAAGGTCTTTTGACTTATCCAGGCTTTTCCCAGTATTTCCTAAGTTTCCCTTCGGGTTTCCAACTTAGCCGGGTCTACATTTTTTTCCTTTATTTTCAATTTTTTTGGTGTAGCACAAAATGCCCAAAGTTTGGGTTCATAATACATGAAGATAGGAAAAACAAAAATTACACCACCAAGGTTTCTAAACCAACTACCCCAAGACAAGTTAGGAATGCTACCAAGCAAGTCACACCACCATATTAGCATCCAAAACATCCCAAAACAAATCAATCACTGAAAACACCAAAGAAACACCAAAAGCACAAAGGAATCTCAAGATGAAAACTCTCTAATTGCACAACTACTTCCTCCCCCACACTTAAATTATGCATTGTCCCCAATTCATCTTGTAAAATAAAACTCATAAATTGAGTTGGGAAATTAGTGGCACTTACTCTTACGGCCCCGAATGGCCTTCCTTCTCTTGCCTCGTCTCACTTTTTTTTAAATATCACCCATGAATCCATGCTAATGGAAGTATTTTTATCATGCATCAAAAAACATGAAAACCAAGAGTAATTCCATTCCAAACTGAAAAAATATCAAGATATTACAAGAACACAAATTTCCAAAACCTAATAATAAAAAATATTCACAAAATGTTTGTTTATAGTCGCCTTCACTACTTATCTGTAATCAATCAAGTGATCACAAATTTTTCTCACCAAGTAGGGGATTGCCCTCCTTGTTCATCCCCAAAGCTCCCCACTCAAAGTATGGTTTCAACCTTTGCCCATTTACCAACAACTTTGTGCCATCCTTTTCATTCTTAACTTCTATCACTCCTTGATCATACACCATTGTCACCTCATACGGCCCTTCCCACTTTGATCACAACTTTTCAGGAAAGAGGCATAGCCTTGATTGGTAAACAAGAACTCTTTTTCCCACAAATAAATCCTTCTTTACTATACTCTCGTCATGTCAGACTTTCGTTCTTTCCTTATAGATCAAAGTGGTATCATAGGAGTTGCACCTCATTTCTTCAATTTTTTGTAATTGCGACTTCTTGCGCTTCCCGGCTTCATTTAAGTCCAATTTTAAGTGCTTAACGGCCCAATGTGTCTTAAAATCCAAGCAAAACCAAGAGATGGCATCCCTTGCCAAAAAGGACCCAGGAAGATAACATGCCAATTGGAGTCTTGTATGTGGTTTGGTAAGCCTAAAGAGCATCACCCAACCCGGAGCTCCAATCCTTTCTAGAGGTGTTCACTGTCTTTTCAGGGATGGCTTTGATTTCTCGATTGGATATCTCCGATTGGCCATTGGTTTGCGGGTAGTAAGAAGTGGATGTCCTATGAGTCACTCTGTATTTCTGAAGTAATGTTCCCATGAATTTATTGTGAAAGTGAGTCCCCTGTCACTAAGTATTGTTCTAGGCACACTGAAATGTGAGAAAATGTTAGATTTGAGGAAGCTCACCACTGTCGTAGCGTCATTGTTCTTTGTTGCTTTTGCTTCGATCCATTTGGACATATAGTCCACTACCACCAGGATGAAGCAATGGCCATTTGACTCTGGAAAGGGACCCATGAAGTCAATGCCCCAGACATCAAAGATCTCAAGTGGTATGGAAAGGGCTTGGGGCATCTCATTCTTGAACGAGATGTTCCATATCCTTTAGCATTGATTGCAGGACAACATAAAGTTCCGGGAGTCTTTCCACATATTTGGCCAATAGAGGCCACAATCTACTACTTTCCTAGAGGTCCTCTGGTAGCCAAAGTACCCCCCTATCATGGGAGGAATGGCACGATCTAAGAACATTTCCTACCTCATCATCGGGAATACATCTCCTAATCTCTTGGTTGGAGCAATGTTTCGACAAGTAAGGATCATCCCAAAAATAATCTCTTGTTTCTTTTACCAATATATCCTTTCATTCTTGATAAAAGGATGGGGAAAACTCTTCTTTGGATAGATAGTTTACTATATCGGCATACCATGGTTGGCTTGTTGTTACCCCAAACAATTTTTTGTCAGGAACTGTTCCCAAATGGGTTCCTACCTTGCCTTTACCTTGGTTGGTTATGGGCTCTAAAGGGTTGGTAGTCTACTCAGGTGATCATCCACTACATTCTCAGTGCCTTTCTTTTCTTTTACCTCAAGGTCAAATTCACTTAGAAGAAGATATTTGGCTTTGCTTCTTTATTGGTCATCAAGTGGCGAAGAGCCGCATGATCTGTGTATACTATAACCTTGGTTCTTTATAGGTACTGTCTAAATATCTCTAAGGTAAAAATTATAGCTAGTAACTCCTTCTCCATGGTGAAGTAGTTACATTGAGCATCATTAAGGGTTACCGACGCGTAGTATATGACATGTTGTACTCTTCCTACCCTCTGACCTGGAACCGCTCCTAAAGCGTAGTCACTAGCATCACACATAATCTTAAATAGAAGGGACTAGTCTGGGGGTTGGATAATAGGTACATCCACAAGAATTTTTTTCAATGTATCAAAAGATTTCCTACACTCTTCATCTACTTTGAATTCAACATCTTTTTGTAACAACTTACACAAAGGTGAGGAAATATTAGAGAAATCCTTAATGAAACACCAATAGAACTTGATGTGCCCTGAGAATGACCTAACATCCCTAACATTAGTGGGGTAGGGTAAATATTTTATAATGTCTACTTTAGCCTTATCAACCTTTAAACCTTGATCTGACACCACATTACCAAGAACAATGCCTCTTTCTACCATAAAGTGGCATTTCTCAGAGTTTAAGATAAGGTTGGTCTCAATGCACCTCTCTAGAATGAGTGCTATCCTTATTCTCCACTATAGCCACTCTACTCTTTTTGGGTACCACTTGTGTGGGACTTACCCACTTACTATCGAAGATAGGGTATATCACCCCCGCCTTAAGTAGTTTAAGGACTTCTCCTTTCACTACTTTCATCATTGGCGGGTTTTACCACCTTTGAAGTTGGCGTACATGTTTTGTACCCTTCTCCAATAGTATACAATGCATGCAAGTGGAAGAGTTTATACCTTTATTGTCCGCTATGGTCCGCCCTATAGCTCCCTTAAACTTCCTAAAGAATTCGATCAACCTACTCTCTTGATCACTAGATAGGTTATTCAAAATAACCTTATGTAGTGTTTCACTCTCACCTAAAAATACATACTTCAAGTTCTCATGAAAAGGTTTGAGTTAAACCACAGGTTGTTCCTCTATGGAAGGTTTGGCTTCTGGTAACATGGGTAAGGCTTCCACAAAGTTCTTGGCTTTAGGATTCACATCTTCCATGCTTCCCACTAGGTTAGCATCTAAAGAGTGAAATCATCTATCATTCAAAGAAATATTCTCATTTGCATCATTATGCATGTCTTAACCAATGCATATGGCATAAGAATTTGCTTGTTTACTTGTTAGATTGCTAGTGTTAGTTAGGCTTACACGACAAAGGGTTTAAATGACCATGTTTGGTTTTCTTGTCTAAATCCCAAGTTTTGTAAAATTAATTGATACAAATGGATACCTTGTATCCATGGGCACTTTGATCTTCCTTTATGATGATTATCAATAGGTGGCTCGTAGGTACTTTTTGTCACATTTGTCTAGAAGGCCGTTCACTAGGATGGTAGAAGATATCAAAGGCTATTCGCAAGAATGGTAGTAGATAAAGGCCACAAACTCTAAATTGTGGTAGTAGAAGGATTGGGATGAAGATAGGTGGATTTCAATTTCAAAGATGCCAAGGAAGAAATGGAGAATTGTTGTTTGAGAGTTGCACAAATTTATGGGAAAGATCCAAAAATAAATAGCCATTGAAAGTGAAACCATTGGATTTGTCTTCTCGAAAGCTATGAAATCGACTACAAGAACTCTCAAATTGGACCAGCGGTTCATCCGTATCGGAGCAAACACTTCAGTCGGACGAACCAACCATGGGCAGCATGGACTATTTATGGCCAGCACGAGGCTCAGTACATATGGAACTTACCACGAGACATGGCCCATGTTAGAGGCCTTTGGCACGAGATGTGCCAACCTCGGCTGGCCGTGTTCTCAAGTCCTTTTTTTCACTCAAATTTTGGCTAAGTATAGGCGCAAACCATTCTATTTCACACGACGTGCTGTTCCAAGTCACAAATGTCAAGACCAGCCCACAGGGATTTAAGAATGAAGTGTCCAATTTCAAAATACTGAGAAAATGAGGATCTAGCTGATGGCTCGTGCCAAAGAACACTGGGTACAGACCAGAAGTGCAAAAATAGAGCTCTAGTTGACGACTCATGCTAGATGACATAGACCGCACCAACACGGCTATGCCAAGACCGGTGTCCCACTAGCATGATCCACTCGGCCCATTCTAGATCTGACGGACTGTGCCAGGACAAGGCCACGTCGGCAGCACTGCCCGTGCCAATTACGACAGCGCATGTAAAATGGCGACTTCTAGGGTTTTGGCCTATTTTTAGGCCTAATACCCTACTAATATAAATATAGCCTTTGTCTACTAGGGTTAGACATTTTAGATCAGATTTAAGATTTGAAGGGTAGCTTAGAGAGAGAAAAACACTCTCCCTTGTCTCTAGGTTGTTTTTCTTTCTTCTCTTTATTTTGTTTTTGCCCAAAAATGTGGAATCCAATGCAATACTTGGATTCCATGTTCAGGGAGTAGTTTAATTGCTTGGGGATTGTAATTTTAATAATGTTTTGACTTGTGTTTTGTGAGAGTTCCTAGATCTACCAATTTCTATTTGTTTATGATATTATGTTGGCTTGTTCTTGAATTGTCATGAAATGCATGAATGATACACTCCATTAGCACACACTCTAGTCTACATTCAAGTTGGTGCACATTTTGATACCCACCGGGGAAGCAAAACTTGGATGTGATATGGGTAGCAGGGCTGGCCCACGTGGGTGTGTGTACGTAGGTGTTTTGAGTTTACCACTACAATGACTGCACACCCGTCTTAGCTGGTGAGTTGGTTCAAAGAGTTACAGGTAGAGATAGCCTTTAGTAAAAAAATTTAAGGTTTAACAACCTTAGTGACATCGATAATGTGCCTGATCCCATTTGCCTCTTTAAGCCTAGGGTGTAGTGCCCGGACATAATCGTACGGGGGAGAAATAGATCTGCGTAATGGCAGGGCCATTGTTGCCCTCCCCTAATCATTGAGGCAGTGCTAATGGAAGATTGCAAGAGTACCCTATGTGACAAGTATAGGGAAGTGATGACCAATGATCACACCATATGTTATGAACACTAGAACAGGCTTTGATGTCTTGTATGTGATAGAATCGAGGATCGAAACACTTAGTCAATCATGTTATGCAAATATTCCCAAGTGCTTACTTATATAGTTTTCTCTTGTGTTATTTCTGATGTTCGTAGTTGTTAGTTGAAAACCCCCCAAAGCCCTTATTTTACAATAGTAGTTATTCCTAGCACACAGACGGATTGACAATCTGTACGTGGTTGTGTTTAGCTGGCTATTAGACCCTAGCATATGTGTGGGAAAACCCGGGCTTGCTACTAACTACCATATCGGTAACTTAGTAGTGAGTTTGGGAGCAGAATATAAATTTTATCTTTGACTTTCAAATGCCTTTGCTCGGGTTAGCTACAACTCATTTTAACGACCCCTGCTAGAGGTGGATCAAATTCTCTAAAGCTACCCTCTTGTTAACATTGAACATATCTTGCACAATATTGTCAAACATATCAAACATAGTGGAGTGGTTATTCACAGTTTTATTTATCGCTTTATGTTCAAATTCATGCTTCGTTTCACATAATTCTTTCAACAAACCCTTGCACTCATGCATAGAATCAATAGCATCAAAACAAACAAAACTAACCTCATGATCATGGAAGACTTAAATGGCTTCCTATTCCTCAAACTATTCAAGCATATAGGTGGTGGAGCTTCCTCATGTGTGAGCTAGTGCCTTCCTATCAATCGATTTACCATACCAATCAACTCTCTCACCTTCCCACCTATTATATCAACACAAGAAAAAATCTGAACCCCACAATTCCTAATGCAATTAAATACTTTATTTTGAAGACTTTCACTAGTTTTTGAAGAACTGCTTAAAACTCCAAGTATCTCTCTGCATGCAAACTTTGGGCTGAGATAAATCCGGGTGAGATATGGTACACGTATCATTATCCCACTCATTGATCTTGAAAAACTGTAAGCTACATTCCCTTCCCATAATTGCTCAACCACGGGCAACATTCTGTACGGTGGTCAAAGTGACATACCCTACAAAGTTTCATCTACTGAGTGATATTTACCCACATCATTTCCTTTTTAAATTTCAAATACAATAAAAGAAAACACAAAAAGTTTGGAATCATAGTGCAAGGGTCCTCAGTTTGCACCAATAACTCAAGAAATACCTATTTTGGAAAACAACAAGCCAAAGGACAATACCAGCTACTCAACTAAAGTGTTATACAAATCGACAATCAAACTTTTAAACTAGCATCCATGGTAGTGGAACAAAAATTTGACCCACCCCCACTCGGGATTGTTGAGTTGTAGCTAACCCGAGCGAAGGTGTTCTAAATGAATGGATGGAAGGTCAAAGATAAAATTTATATTCTACTCCCAAACTCACTACTAAGCTACCTATGGGGTAGTTAGTGGCAATACCAGATTTGTCCACAGAGATACTAGGGTTTAATATCCAAGTAAACACAACCATGTATGGGTTATCAATCTGTCAGCATGCTAGGAATAGCTAACATTGTAAAATTGGGGGTTTTTGGGATTTTCATTTAAAACTACAAACATAATAGATAACATGAGATTAAAATATATAAATAGGTACTTGGGGGTATTTGCATAACATGATTGATAAATGGCTTGTATCATCAATTCATTCACATATACATATAAACCTATCTTATGCCTATGTCACACAGTGTGGAATAAATGAAGGAAGTTCCTGGAAGACTTTTTGCTGTTCTTGTTACAGTACCAATCTGTCGCTCAAGCTCCATGGTTTTTTGGTCAGAAATCATCGACAAATAGAAGTTTCGTGATGTACGACTCTTCGACCTGTTTGTGATGTCTCGGCCAAAACTATAGACTACATAGAGGATGTCTCGGCTATTTGTCTTTGCTACTTAGGTTACAACCTTTACTGTTAATATTCACACTCTAAGGATGATATTTTGTATTTGAACACTGTGCGCCTATTGGCATATTTAACGGTCTGGGGAGCCAATATATACCCTCCATCTCAGGATGGTTTTAAAATAAAAAAAAAAAAAAAACACAGTGTGGAGATAGACAGATATATCCCCCTGTCTGTCACATGTTGTCCTTACCACAATGTCGTATCTCACCATCTGCATAATTAGGGAATACACTTTAGTTCGGTGATGCTGCAGACCATTCCCTATCACTTCACTCCCAATGCTAACGAGCCCTCGCTTAGAGGAATACCAAGCCCGCCTAAAAGGGAAATGCCTCACGCAGGTCACAACCGTTAGATATGTAGTGAGTGCATTACATCTACGACACTCCACCGTGGATCTCCATCCCTAGGCCTAGAGAGGCAAAGGAAAATACACCTTGTGATGACTCTATAGTCGGCACAAGTCTAGTCGATGCAAACAATCACGCTAATCTATCGGGGTAAGCCAAGGAATTCTCCTCATTGGGATTTTCCGAATCAACCATCCAACATGTGATTTCTCAAAGAACTATCCAATTTGAATCAGGGTCTAACACATGTAAGGATATTCTCTCAAAGGAAATGAACAAACTCATCTCCCCGGTGGTCTTGACCTACTCCACAATTGTAACAATCCCAAGATAGTAATGAAGCCTAGCATGATTTTATACTACCATACATGCATAGAAGCATCACCATAATGACATAGCATAGATCTCACAATATTTTAAAGCACAAGTTCAAGAACAAATATTCATAAGACATAAAGATAAGAGAATATAAATCTCAAAAAGCCAGATTCAAATCACGAATGCAAATACAACCCCAAGTTTAATTAACTACTCCCTAAGAAATAGATCCATGGAAAATTATGATTTAAATGTCATGGATCTAAGAAAATAAGATAAAGAAAAGAGAAGGAAAAACAAGGAAAAGAGAAGAAGTACTCCAGAGAGAGAACTCTCCTCTTTCTTCTATCTACCTAGAGAGATAAAAAAATATACATTATGCATACTTGCTTTCCCCTAGAACTCTAAAGGATCCTATATATAGTAGAAGGTATTTGTGCTTCAAAATAGGCCCAAAATAAGCCCAAAATAGGGTATAAAAAGCTAGCAGCCGCAATTGACACGAGGGGTGGCGTTTAGTAGGACCTTTGCTACCGATATGGCCTCATCCTAGTGTGGCCCATTAGTCCTAGCACAAGCTATGTGGCTCATCTTGGCATGGCCCATTGGTCTGGGCATGGGGTGTGTGGCTTGAAAAATATACATTATACCTACTTTCTTTCCCCTAGAACTCTAAAGGCTCCTATATATAGTAGAAGGTATTTGTGCCTCAAAATAAGCCCAAAAATAAGGTATAAAAACCTATCAGCCGCACTTGACACGAGGGGTGGCGTTTGGCAGGACCTTTGCTACCGATGTGGCCTCATCATAGTGTGGCCCATTAGTCCTAGCACAGGCTGTGTGGCTCATCTTGGTGTGGCTCATCGGTCTGGGCATGGGGTGTGTGGCTCGTGCCATGTCAGTCTTGGCATGACCATGCTGGCATGGTCCATGTGAAACGAAGTGGCCCTTCGGCTGGAGCTCCATTTTTTCACTCTAATCTACACCCTATGTCATTTGGCACGGGTCGTTAACTGAATCCTCATTTTTCTCAGTATTTTGGCACATGCACCATCATTCTTCACACTTCATGGGCTGGTTTTCACATTTGTTACATGGAATGGCGTAGACCGTGTGAAACGGAATGGTCTACACCCATACTTGGACAAATTTGGAGTGAAAATGAGTACTTGTGTACATGGCCAACCGAGATTGGCACGGTCCATGATAGGAATTGGCACAGCCTGTATTGGTTATCGGCTGTGTCTTGTGGTATGGGCCGTGCGTGGTTGAGTCTCGTGCTGGCTATGAACGGTCTGTGTTGCCCATAGTGGGTTCATCTGGCTGACTTGTTTGCTCCGCTTTAGAATAATCATTGGTCCAATTTGAGAGTTATTATAGTCTATTTCATAGTGCTCAATAAGAGGAATCAAACGGTGCTACCCTCAAGGGCTGATTCTTCTTGGATCTTTCCTAGAACTTTGTGCAACTCTTGGACAACAATCCCTTCATTTCTTCCTTGGCGTCTTTGAACATCAAATCCGCCTTTATTTTGCTCAATCCTTCTACTACCCTACTTTAGAGTACGTGGCCTTCATCTACTACCATTCTTGTGAATGGCCTTTGATGTCTTCTACCATCCTTGCGAACGGCCTTCCACAAAAAAGTAATAAAAAGTACCCACGAGTGACCTACTAATGAGATAACAAAGGAAGATCTAAACAAGAAAACAAGGATTTAGACAAGAAAATAAAACATGGCCGTCTAAACCCTGTGTTGTGTAACCTCACTAACACTAGCAATCCAACAATTAAAACAAGCCAATTATTATGCTGAATGCATTGGTTAACGCATGCATAATGGTGCACATCAACTTGTATGCATCGTATCTTGTTAGATACTGGGGCCAAATTGGCGAGGTAATCTTAATGTTGGCTAAACCCACCGATGATAGAGGTAGTGAAGAGTGAAGTTCTTAAGTTACTTCAAGATGGGATGATTAATACCATCTCTGATAGCAAATAAGTAAGCCCCACCCAAGTCGTGCCTAAAACATTGGCCTGACAGTAGAGAACCAAGATGGAGAGTTGGTCCCCATGCGTGTGCAAAATGGGTGGAGAGTGTTTATTGACTACTGTAGGTTGAATGCTGTAACTAGGAAGAACCATTCCCATCTACCCGTTATTGATCAAATTCTTGAGAGACTTGCTGAGATGGATTTTTATTGTTTGCTAGATGGGTATTCTGGGTATTTCCAAATTGCCGTAGTCCCGGAAGACCAAGAGAAGACCACTTTCACATGCCCATTTGGCACTTTGTCTCTAGGTGTAGGCCATTCGGTCTATGCAATGCTCCCGACACATTCTAAATGTGCATGTTAAGTATCCTTTTGGAATTTTTTCAGCACTTTGAAGAGGTCTTCATGGAAAATTTCTCCATTCATGAAGATTATTTTGATAGCTGTTTAAACCATTTATCGTTAATCCTAAAGAGACGCATTGAAAGAAATCTCATATTAAACACCGAAAAATGTCACTTCATGGTGGAAAAAGGCATTGTATTGGGTCATGTGGTCTCTTCCTAAGGCCTTGAAGTAGGCAAAGCTAATGTCGACACAATCAATCCCTATCATACCCCTTGAGTGTTAGAGAAGTTAGGTCTTTTCTAGATCACACTACCGACGTTTCATTAAGGACTCTTCTAAGATTGCCTCACATTTATGCAAATTATTGCAAAAAAGGCAGACTTTGTGGTTGACACAGATACCAAAGAGCCTTTTATACTTTTAAGGCAATGCTTGTTTCCACCCCCATTATCCAATCCCCTAATTGGGACCTTCCTTTTGAGATTATGTGTGATGCTAGTTACTACGCCATTGGAACGATTTTAGGTCAAAGGGTAGGGAGGTTCCCACATGCTATGTACTATTCCTCGATAACCCTTAATGATGCACAACGCAATTACTCCATCACGGAGAAATAGTTATTGGCAATGGTATTCGCTATTGAGAAATTTTGGTCATACCTACTTGGTATAGAGGTTATTGTCTTCATGGACAGTGCGGCTCTTCACCACTTAATGACCAAGAAGGAAGCCAAGGCTAGGTTGATTACATGCATACTTCTCTTGAGTGAATTTGACCTAGAGGTGAGGGATAAAAAGGTGAGTGATAATGTGGTGGCCGATCATCTAAGTCAATTGACATCGTTTAATGAGTAGGAGAGCACTATAGAGAAGCCTAGGAAGAAGACCATCCGGGAAGAATTTCCTGATTAATACTTGTTTGCAATTAGAGAAGCTCACCATTGGTATTACAATCTAGTTAATTTCTTGTCTCCCACAAATTTCACCAAAAATTTTTAAAGCTCAAAGAGATAGGTTGAGAAGTGAGGCTAAACACTATGTGTGGGACGATCCATATTTATGGAAGCATTGCTCAGATCAAATGATCTGGTGATTTGTCTCTAAGAGTGAAGTAAATTTAATTTTAAATATGTGTCACTCTCTTGCATGTGGTGGGCAACATTTCCTTAAGGAATGAAATACTATAAACAAGCTTCTTGTATTGTGATATTTTTCATGTGTGGGGGATTGACTTCATGGGACCTTTCCCAAAATCGTTTGGTAGCACCTATATTTTGTTTTCCATCGATTATGTGTCCAGTTGGGTAGAGGCAAAGGTCACTAAGACCAATTATTCAAAAGTGGTTGCGGAGGTCTTAAAGGAAAATATCTTTTCCTAGTTTGGGATTCCCCAAGTCGTGATTAGTGACCGAGGAACCCACTTTTGCAATTACACAATTGAGGCTTTGATGAAGAAATATGGAGCGACCACAAAACCTCCACAGTATTTCACCTGCAATCAAATGGCCAAGTCGAGGTCTCCAATCAAGAAATCAAAACCATTCTTAGGAAAATAATCAACCCAAATAGGAAGGATTGGAGCATCCGGCTAGATGAAAATTTTTGGGCATATAGAACGACCTATAAGACCCCGATTGGAATGTCTCCATATTAGGTGGTTTTTGGGAAGCCATGTTTTTCTTGAGCACAAAGCATATTGGGCCGTAAAAAGATTCAATACGAGTTTGGATGAAGCCGGTGTGCACCAAAAGCTTCAATTGCAAACATGATATTTTGATCACTAGAAATGAATTTGACATTGGTCAAAAAGTCATCCTATTCCAATAACGCTTTTGGTGTTTCTGGGTAAATTGCGGTCAAAATGAATTGGCCCTTTTGTGGTGGTGAAAGTTTTCCCACATTGAACGGTAGAGTTTATGAGGGTGGAGACTTTTAAAGTCTTCAAGGTAAATGGCCAACTCTTGAAGCCACACTATGAGAATTTCAAACTGGAACTAGTCGAGAGAGCTCTTCTAGATGACCCAATTAGTGAGTAAAGGCTTCCAAATGTGAAAATGTTGTGTCACCGACGTTAAATAAACTTTGTTTTGATCATCCGGATGCCACTCGTGAAATTCTGTTGATGTAGATTCATTTTTTGCAATTCTTATAAGTAGTGCTGACGGTATTAAATAAACTTGGTTTTGGTCATTCGGATACCACTCGTGCAATTCTATTAATGTAGCTTAACACACCTCTACTCGGGGTCGTTAATGTAGCTAACCTGAGAAAAGGCGTAAGAAGTCAAACAAACCAAAAAGGTTGAATGAGAGATAATCAAATTTATATTTATATTTTGCTCCCAAACTTACTACAAAGCTACCCATGGGGTAGTTAGTGGCAAGACCGGGTTTGTCCACAGAGATGCTAGATGTCTAATAGTAAACTATGCACAACCACGTACGGGTCGTCAATCCTTCTGTGTGTTAGAAATATTTAAATATTTCAAAATGGGGTTTTTGGGTTTTCTCAATTAAAAAATGCCAACATAAAAGATCACACGAGATTAAACAATATAAACAAGCAATTGGGGAATATTTGAGTAACATGTTGGCTAAATGTTTCAATCCTCGATTCCATCACATACAAGACATCAACAAACTATTCTAGTGTTCATAACACGGGGTGCGGTCGATGGTCAACACTTTCCCATACCTGTCATGCATTGCCTCCATAATTAAGGGAGTTCAACAATGGCCTTTCCATTGTGCAGATTTGTTTCTCCCCCATACGATTACGTCTCGGGCACTACACCACGAATGCTCTATTCCTAGGCCTACAGAGGGAAAGGATATTAGGTACCTAATCGAAGGCTCTAGGGTTGCTAAACCCTAGTTTTCTAACAAATGTTGTCTCTACCCATAAACCTTCGGGCCAACTTGATGGCTAAGAATAGTGTGCTATCATCGTATTGGTAAAACATGGAAAATACCTACTTGCACACACCTACATGGACCCAAACCCCGCTACCCATATCACCTATAGGTTTCTAACATAAGCAATTCATGAACAAGCCAACGTAATATCATAAACACAGAGACAAGGTAGATCGAAGGAATCTCACAAAACATATGTCAAATCATAAATAAAAATATTATCCCCAAGCAAATAAACTACTTCGTAAGCATTGAACCCAAGTATTTCATTAGATTCAATGCCTTTGGGAAAAGGAAAAATAAAGAGTTGAACAGAAAAGATTCTAGAGAGAAGGAAGAGTTCTCTCTGTCTACCCTACTCTTAAAGTCTAAAATGAGTCTAAACTTAAACCCTAGTAGACATAGGTCCATATATATTTTAGTAGGGAATTTGGCCTTAAAATAGGCCCAAAATGGGGTTAAAAACCCTAGCAGCCTCAACAGACACAACAAGTAGAAATCAACACAGTCCATGCCAGCTAAGGGAGTTTCGTGCTAGCACGACCTGCGCAGTCTTGCATGGCCCACTGGTCTATGCTGGAAAGGTCTATCGTGCTTGGAAGGGGCCATTCCACTCTTGGTTATGGGAGACACTCGGTCTGGCATGGGTCAATGGTTGGACCTCCAAATTGATGTTTCTGATTGCACGTCCTGTGTCATTTAGCGTGGGCCATTAGCTGGAGCCTTGTTTTGATTGGTAATTTGGCATGGCTCGTATCATCTGTCACACCGAGTGGGCTGGTCTTCAAATTTTGTACTTGCAAAGGCACTGACCGTTTCAAACGGCACGGTCCATTCCCATACTTGACTGATATGGAGTGAATGGGTAAGGAGCAAAGAGAGACGATGGCCACATGAATGTGCACGGTCCATTATGGGGGTTGTGGCATGGTTTGTTCCTTGGCACGGTCTGTTCTATTCACCTAGGCACTGGCCGTGCTAGCAGGGTTCCGTGCTGGTGCGACTAAGGTCGTGTCGACGTGTCTGGTCACCTGATGACCGGTTGGCTAGTTCGCCCAGTTTATGCCTTCTTCCATTTTTGACATTTTTGAACTTCAAATCCGCCTTTCTTGGCTCAATTCCATCTACTACCACACTTTAAGTATGTGACCTTCCTATCTAGTACCATTCTTACAAATGACCTTCAAATATACTACTGTTCTTGCAAACGGCCTTCTATACAATGATGTCGAAGTATCCACGAGCAACCTACTAATGAGATAAAAAATGAAGATCTAGGTGCTCGTGAATACAACGTGTCCATTAGCTCCAATTAAGTCTACAAAACTTGGATTTTAGACAAAAAAACCAAACATGGTCGTCTAAACCCTTTGTCATGTAAACCTAACAAAAACTAGCAATCCAACAGGCATAACATGATAGTTATTGTGTCAAATGCATTGGTTAACACATGCAATATCGTGCACATCAACCTCCCCAGACTTAATCCTTTACTCATCCTCGAGTAAACAAAAATAAGAAAAAGCCTAAGCAAAGTGTAGCAGGCAAAGATAAGATAGCCAATGTATTCAAACTCTTCCCAAGCAACCCTAGTTCCCCCAAAGAAGTAAGAATCTCACAACTCTCACACTCCCTGAAGATGCTGAAGTAACCTAACCACCCAAATATTGTGAAGAAAAAGGTAAGAAAAAATCATGAGTGTTAGACTAGCTTACTCCATGAATTGTCCTCCAAGGAAATCCAAGAGTTGCCAAAAAACAACCAAGGAAATCCAAAAGATCCTCAACTTTGTTGTAACTAAGGATAACTCTAGAATCTCAACTTAGTTACAACCAAGGATAATGCCAAAGAATCGTCAACTTAGATTCCATTTTCTCTCAATTTCTCTCATTTCCCTAGGAGCCCTTTCGGGTTTTCATCCTAGCTGTCACACATGTTAAGCTCACTTCTCGCCTTATTCCACATGGCCTCTCATTTTCGCTTAGGTTCCTAAACCTAGCTGCGCCTAGCATATCATTTTTACCTAGACCTTTTGACCTATCCGGGATTTTCTCATTGTTGCCTAATTTTCCCTTTCGGGTTCCCAACTTAGCCGGGTATATATATTTTTTTATTAATTTTTTTCCCATTTTTTTTCAATTTTTTCAATTTTTTCAAAATGCTCTTAGAAGACCTATTAGCTACATACAAACAACTAAGAATCATAAGTGATATCTAATCCCCTCCCCCACACTTAAAGCTTGCATTGTCCTCAATGGATACACACAATCAAAGAACATATGTCAAGGGAAGGAAATAAGAGAGCACCTAAAATGAAAAATGAACACTAAAATCTACATTTGGCGGCATAATAATGGAAGGTAATGAACAAAATACCTTCACCCCAATATAATACCCCTAACATCTAATCAATTAAGTTAAATCACAACCACTATCATACACTACAAATCGAATAAAGAATTGAATCACAATGGAGAGTTACCTCTTAGGTTTTGAGTTGTATGTTTCCAGGGTTCTGAGGCTAAATGGGTTTTGGGGTTATCTTTGAGTGTAGTATGGAATAAATGGTGATTTGGATGTAGAAGGTGAGTGAGCTTCATGGATTGTGCACATCTACAAGCCCCGTAAATTTGGGGTTTGGTTCTCCTCCTTGTCAACAATTTTGAGCATCACAAACCATGTACGTTTACATGGTCCATGACTTGGACTCCACATTTGCTCTTCTTCCCCCAAGAGCTATATGATTCCAAGAAACAAACTTATACACCAAGTGTAATAGTTTTCCAAAACCAAAAGCTAATAATAGGAAAACACACCAAAAACACTAAACATCTACACCACAATGGAATGGGACATCTTTCGTCCCCCACAGTTACAACACACATGTTCATCAAGAAAGAAATATAACATGAATGGAAAGGGAGATAAACAAAATGATAGGCAATCAATACTTACCAATGCATTGTTCCCACCTCAATAACCCCAATTTTACCCTAACATGCAATTCAATCAACATCCACACAAAGAGACAACTAGTGTACGGTCCTAGATTGTGTATTTGGTGCTGTTTTAGGTGGTGGAGTGTAGTGGTGTCTAATAGTTTGGGGTTGGAATGGGAAGATAAATGTGAAAAAAAAATTCAAAGAAAAACAAACTAATCTAATTTTTCAAAACTCGAGTCACTTCTCGAGAAGCTCTGTATATTTAAGGTTATCAGCACAACCCTAGTGTTATCCATATGGTGCGGGTTTATAACCCATCACCATAGGTAACCAAATATGGAAAGGTGGGGGTAACAATATTTCAAAAGGAAGATGTTGATGAGACATCAAATGCATGTACTTTCCTAAGCATTTAACATCTCTTTTGTTATATTTTTGTTGGAAGATTGCAAGATTTAGATAGGTTTACATCATAATGGGTCTAGATAACCGTTTTTCATTTTTCATACTTAAATCCTTCATTTTGTACCCTATTTTAGTCGAATGGATTTTTGGTTCCTACGAGCATCTAGATTCCTTTCAGTGAGATTATTTTGTAGATTTTTTGTAAGCACTTTGGATTATTTTAGTGACAGCCATTCACAAGGATGGTAGAAGATTGAAGGCCATGAGTTAAAACGTGGTAGAAGATAGGAGGGTCGAAGAAGGAAGGCAAAGAAGTGGATGAATTGTGACCCTGATGTTTGGACCATGTTCTTAGAATGATCCGAGATGAACCAACCTCTAAGGGTATTACCATTGGATTTGTCTTCTCGATTGCATTAAAATTAACTATAAGAACTCCCAAATCAGATCAGCGGTTCACCCATAGTGATGCAAAGAAGTTGAAGAAAAAAAGGACCGGCGAGCACGCGCACGTGCGCCCAAAACAAAGGCCCAAATAAACCCTCGGAAGCAAAATGTGCAGCCCATGCACTCTGCTACACTTTTTGATTTTTCTTGACCAAACTAGACTATAAATAGCCCCCCTTCTTCCCCCACTTGTCTAAGCCCGACTTGGGGCTTCAAAACCATAGGTTTTCTTCATATTTTCTTAGTTTTTGCACTTCTTCAATGAATTCTTGAAGATTTGTTATGGGTTTTCATTATATAGGCTAGATTTATCACTTGGGAACAGTTGGTTGAACTTCCAAACCCATGTAGTAAGAACCTCTATTTCACTCTTTCTTGAATCATTTGCTATTTAGCATGTAATGTGTTCTTAATGCTGAGTTTGGCTTCATTTATGCTATGGGTTGTTTGATAATGTGAAGTTTTTGTATGATGAAGTGTTAGGAGGTTAGATATGTGCACAATTTCTTAGCTCTTTGACACAAAAAATCAAAAACATGGAATTAGAACTTTTTGTTGTTTAATGTGTGGTTAATCTTGCTAGATGAGTATGTTAATGTGAATATTTATCATATTTATCCTAATGTAGCACTAAAAGGTTGAATCTTGAATGTTGATTGTTATAGGTTCAATCTAATAAATTCTTTGTTTGGTTAAATGGCTAGGCCTTTGGTAGAATGCTTGTAGTTATCAAATCTATGGTTTTTCGTGTATGATGTCATTGATGAAATACCTTTATGCATAGATTGTATAAAGTTATCATTAAGGTTTGCAAATGGTCGTTGAAACGTCTTTGTGAATTTCTAATAAAAGAAATGAATGTTGATCTTCAAAATGGAAGTGATAGCATTCCCCAGAGGTAAAGAATGTGATAGAATGAGGGAATGGTTCTTTGATCTCTATAGTTGGTTTGGAAGTGGAAAGCAATTTCCACCAAGACTTTCATTGTAGTTTTTATCCCCTTTCTTAGTTTGTTGCATGATTAGCTTAGTTACTTTACTCATAGTTGTTTTGTCTTTACGTTCATAACTTAGGAAAAACCAACCAACCCCCCTCCCTCTCTTTACTTGCTTATACACACACACACACATACACACACACACACACATAGGCTTATATCCACCATATATGCATGAACCCTTAGGAAAATTGTGAACAACCCCGATTTGCCACTATCTACTTAATTGAATTTAGTAAGCATTGAGGAATTAAAAATAGTAAATTTGAGGGGTACGGCAATGACCTCCTAAATTTTGGTGCGGATGCCGAGGACTTGTCATTTATTTTTAAGTGTTTAGGTATATTTGGTTGCATATTAGCTAGTTATTTTTATTTGCCATTTCTTTGTGGTTCTTTTTGTTCATAGTTGGTTTTTCTTGAGTTCTTGGTGAATTTTTATTGAGAATTCCTGCAATATGATTCCAAAATTTTGAAAAAAAATTGAACATCTCACCTTGAGGGAACTCGTAATGAGAAGAGAGGCTCAACAAGGAAGGTTTTGTAGGATGTGTAATTCCGACCACTTACCGAATCTTGCTATCAGTTGAGAGAGGAGCACTATGAGGAGGAAAGAACCCTTAGTTTCCAAAAACAAGGGTATATATGAAGAGTGCTACCAAGAGGTAGGAATTTTTGGTTTTCAAGGGCACGAAACTAGAGAATGGTATCCATACCGCAGTTCTTACAATTCGGAGTGGAGTGGTAATCCAGATTTGTGGTATGAGAATGATCCGGAAAACCAAAAATACGATCAAAATAGTAGGTATTCACCACCTTATACCATACCCCAAAACCAAGTCCAACAATAAGGTTCAAGTTTGACACATGAGGAGATCATGAATGAAATATCTAACTTGAAAAACTTGGCCATGACTAACGAGGAATTGGACACTCAAATCTCCTTAAGTATTAAGGATTGGGAGGGGAATATGAGAAATATGTGGAAGTGATGATCTTAATGGAAGCTCGTGATTCCAAAGATACACCATCCCAAGTCAAACTCAAAGATACGATGAGTGAGGTCACCTTGAGAAATGAGTTCGAGTTCAAAGGGGATGAAGAGTCGGTTGTTGAAGACAAAGAAATTGAGAAAGAGGTGATTGTGCTACATCCATTGCCATCATCACCCCTACCCTCACCAAATGAAACAACTCCACCACTTTCGAAATTCTTAAATGAGAAAATAGAGGAGCCAAATGACTATCCCAACCCTCCTAACTACCCAAATCCTTTAAGACCTACTCCACCTCCACAAAACTTTCCTTTTGAAAGTTTTGTACCCCACCTCTCTACTTTTGGATACTCATTCCCTCTATGGCTAACATTAGGGTCGTGCCGACGACCTTAAATATACGAAGCTTCTTGGGAGGCAACCCGCACTTTTAAGTTGGGCTAGTGTTTTTTCTCATCTTGAAAAAAAAAATCTCAACCATGTCATCAAACTCTTACCAAAAACCACAAAACTACCACCACAGTCCACCACCAAAACCACCATCTAGGAGTACTAGTAGTTGTTTCTTTTTGTGGGTATTGATTGATACTTGTATAATTGTAGATTTGCAGTTCATGGGTCGAGGTTGCATATTGGATGGAGGTCGAGAACATGGAGGATAGAACAT
The DNA here is from genome assembly GCA_037428765.1 of Rubia yunnanensis. Classification (NCBI taxonomy): domain Eukaryota; kingdom Viridiplantae; phylum Streptophyta; class Magnoliopsida; order Gentianales; family Rubiaceae; genus Rubia; species Rubia yunnanensis. The sequence goes on along the minus strand of CM075064.1, from coordinate 57,689,663 downwards.
TCATTGAGGAGTGAGCATGACTACCACTAGGAAGGACCTTTAAGGTCCTAGTTGTGGGTTTTTTCTTTCTCCCTTATTTCTAAATCTTGTCCTTTTATTCACATTGAGGACAATGTGTGTTTCAAGTGTGGGGGAGAAAAACATAACTCATTGTATTTTATTTTATTGTAGTGTGCATATACTCTACTTTGATTTGTTTAGTTTAAAAATAATAATTTCCCGCTAAGTTGATAACATGAGAGGGCAACTTAGGCAAAATTGGGAGGCCTGGATATGTTGAAAATCCGAAAGGGCAACCTATGAAAAAATAAGAGGCCAAATGGTGTGGGAAAAGGTGAGGATGAGCACTGAAAAAAATGCGTGAAGTTATGATGAAAAACTGAGAGGGCTCCTAGGCAAAATGAGAGAAAATGAGAGAAATTTTAACATTATATGCTTCTCTTAGTCCATCTATTGGGTAGTTTCTTTGGTAGAGTAAGCTAGTTTTACACTTGAATTTTGTACCTCACCTTTGATTGGTTTGATGGTTGTTTAGATTATCTTAGGCATTGGGATGTGAGACTGTGAGAGATTCTAATGTTTTGGTGGCTCGGGTAGTCTAGGAATAAGATATTGGGTGTTTTGAGAAAACCTTTGCATGCTAGTTTACACTTAGGTCTTTGCTTGTTCTTGTTTACTCGAGGACAAGTAAAGGTTTCAGTGTGGGGGATTTGATGAGACTTCAAAAGTATGTATGTTCCAAAGCATTTAACATCTTATTTTTTATCTTTTAATTGGAATATTGCTAGATTTAGATAGGTTTATGTCATAAGGGGTTTAGATGACTGTTTTCGGTTTTCATATCTAAATCCTTCATTTTGTACCCTATTTTAGTACAATGGATTGAGTAAATTGTTTTTTTGGTCTCCAACATAGTATCTTATAGTTTGTTTGGTCCCAAAGGCCATTAATGTGTTTGTTTAGCAACTAACAAATACAAAATGATTTGTTTGATCCCCAAAGGGGATTTTTAGATAAGTCAATGGTAAAATTGGTCAAAATATGAAAAATGGCCATTGAGTTTAAAAATATTTTAAAAAAGAAGAAAACACCAGCTTCTTCGTTGAATCCCCCACCGGCAGCACTTTGGAAAACCAATTTTTTCTTCTGGTCATGGTTGTTGTTACGGATGAGATGGAAAATGGAAAACCAATTCTTGCCTATTTAATCCCCTGCTGGTTAGGTCAGTGGCGCTTCATTGCCTATTTAAAACCAATTCTTTCCTATTGGGTCATGTATCTGGAAGGCCTCCGGGCCGGGTCTCTGGAAGCGGCACTTAAATCACTGCGGGGTGCCTAAAGAGTTAGCAGATGGAGGTCGGCATTGATAAGAGCGGCCAGAGGACACCACCTGACTAGAGCCGTGTTTGATTGTTGTCCCATCACCAGCCGGAGGCCACCACACGTGCAAATTTCTTTAAAATACATTTTTTTTTATTTTTCAGGGTTTTAATAGTAAATTTATGAAAATACCCCTAATCATATTGGAAAATAAGTCCAGTTTACCAGAAAACTGAAACTTCCCGGAAACTGCTTTGGGGAACAAACAAATCATTGTATATTTGTTGGTTGCTGAACAAACGCAGTATTGGCCTTGGAGACCAAAGGATGGTATTGCAATATGTTTAGGTTACCAAAAACACAATTTAGTATAATGGATTCTTGTCCTTACAACCATCTAGATTCCTTTTTTTGAGATTAATTTCCATATTTTTTGTAAGCACTTCAGAGTTGTTTAATGAAATCCATTCACAAGGATGGTATAATATTGAAGGCTACGAGTCAAAACGTGGTAGAAAATCAAAGGGTCGAAGAAGGAAGACAAAGAAATGGATGAATTGTGACCCGGAAATTTGGACCAAATTCATAGAACGATCGGAGAAGATCCAATCTCCAAGGGTGGTACCATTAGGTTTTCCTTCTCAAACGCTATAAAATTGACTACAAGAACTTCCAAATCAGATCACCGGTTAAACCGTAGCGATGCAAAGAAGTTGAAGAAAAGAAGGACCAACGGGCAAGCGCCCACGCACCCAAAACAAGGGCCAAAATCAACCCTCAGAAGCAAAATGCACACCCCGTGCACCCGGTGCGTGCCTCACGCACTCCCACACTTTTTTATTTTTCTTGACAAAATTAGATTATAAATAGCCCCCTTCTTCTCCATTTGTCTAAGCCCGACTTGGGGCCTTAAAATTTGATTTTTTCTTTATCTTTTGTTATTTTTGTCACTTTTTCCATGAATTCTTGTAGATTTGTTATGGGTTTTCATTATCTAGGATAGATTTATCACTTGGGAGCAATTGATTGAAGCTTCCAAATCCATGTAGTAAGAACCCCTATTTCATTCTTTCTTGAATCATTTGTTATTTAGCATTTATTGTGCTCTTAATGTTGAGTTTTGCTTCATTTATGCTATGGGTTGTGTGAGAATATGAAGTGTTTGTATAATTAAATGTTAGGAGGTTAGAAATGTGCACAATTTCTTAGCTCTTTGACATGAAAATCTAAGAACATAGAATTATAACTTCTTGTTGTGTAATGTGAGGTTAATCTTGCTAGATGAGTATGTTAATGTGGATTTTGATCATATTTATCTGAAGGTAGCACTAAAAGGTTTAATCTGGAATGTTGGTTGTTCTAGATTTATGCTAATAAATGCTTTGTTTGGTTAAATGACTAAGCATTTGGTAGAATGCTTGTAGTTGTTATCAAATATATGGTTTTTTGTGCATGATGACATTGATAAAATACCTTTATGGCATTGATTGTATAAAGTTATCATTAATAAGGTTTGCAAATGGTCATTGAACGTCTTTTTGAATTACTAATGAGAATAAATGAATTTGATCTTAAAAAAGGAAGTGATAGCCTTCCCCATAGGTAATGAATGTGATTGAATGAGTGAATGGTTCTGTGATCTATAAGTGGTTTGGAAGTGAAAATCAACTGCCCCCAAGGCTTTGTCATTTGTAGTTTTTATCCTTTTTCTTACTTTATTGAATGATTAGCATAGTTACTTTACTTTTAGTTTTTTTGTCTTTACTTTCTTAACTTAGGGAAAACCAACACCCCCACCCCCTCTTTACTTTCTTATTTATATATATAGGTTTATATCCACCTTATATGCCTGAACCCTTAGGAAAATTCCTCTTCTACGTGGACGATCCTGACTTGCCACTATCTACTTAATTGTATTTAGTAAGAATTTAGGGTTTAAAAATAGTAACTTTGTGAGGTACAACGATGACCTCCCAGATGTAGTAGAGGAGGATTCAACCTTAGAGGAAATATCTTAGTATATTCAATTGGCTTCTCTATGGTTTCCTCTAAGGGTCCTGAAAATGTGGGAGTTGGTTCAATAGGTGGCTATAGGGGAGAAAATAGATAATATGGAGAATTAAGTATAATCACCCCTTTCTCGACTTCCTCACTCTCAATAAACCATTCCCCATCCCTTTTGGATTCATCTACCAAAATTTCACATTCAATTAAGGATGGTTCATTTTTGGAATATTGGGTCTAGTTGGCTCACTCATTTCATCAAATCACTCACTTACCCTTCAACTCTCTCAATGCTTGAGAAGAGTTGAGTTCCCAAATCTCTAAAGTCGCTATGCAATTGTGACTGGAGTAACTCACTACTCTTGGTCACATTAGCTATAGCTTGCAAAATATCTCTATAATCCAATTTGGGAACCGATCCTAGGGGTTGGTTTTGGGACATTGTATAGGTTGGTGAAGTTTAACTATCTAATTCAAAGTGTTGGTTTCCCGATGCATTTTCATACCACAAATTTTAGTTACCACTAAACCTAAAATTTGGAGAATCGTGGTATAGGTACCAATCTCGATCCCATCAGCCTTGGGAACCAATAACTCCTTCCTTTCTCTTATTTTTGCTCATCTAAGATCAAGACTCCGTAGGGTGGTCTCAATGACATATCCTACAAAATCTCACTCGTTGAGCCTCTTTTCTCCCATAGTAACTAAATATTAGGCAACAGTCCGTAGGATAATAATAATGACACACCCTAAAAAGTTTCATCCATTGAGTACTTTCTTCCCACATATTATTTTTCAATTACAAACACACACAAATTTTGGAATCGTAGTGCAAGGGTCCTCGGTTCGCACCAAGAACTCAAACAATACCAATTCCAGAAAATAACAAACAAAAACAACAACACTAACTACTCAACTGACGTGATATAAAATTTAACAATTAAACTTTTGAATTAGCATCCCAGACAATGGCACCAAAATTTGACCTGCTTCTACTCTCAGTCGTTAATGTAGCTAATCCGACTAAAGGCGTTGGAAGTCAAACAAACCAAAAAGGTTGAATGAGATATGATCAAATTTATATTTATATTTTGCTCCCAAGCTTACTACTAAACTACCTATGGGGTAGTTAGTAGCAAGACCAGGTTTGTCCACAGAGATGCTAGATGTCTAATAGTTAACTACGCACAACCACATACGGGTCATCAATCTGTCTGTGTGTTACAAATAGGAAAATATTGCAAAATGGGTTTTTTTAGTTTTTTCAATTAACAACTACAAACATAAAATATCACATGAGATTAAAATATATAAACAAGCACTTGGGTAATATTTGCATAACATGATTGTCTAACTATTTCGATCCTTGATTCAATCACATACAAGACATCAACAACCTATTTTGTGTTTGTAACACATGGTGTGGTTAATGGTTAACACTTCCCCATTCCTGTGACGTAGGGTGCTCTTGCAATCTTCTATCAGCATCGCCTCCGTAACTAGTGGAGTACAACAATAGCCCCGCCATTGTGTAGATCTATTCCTCCCTTGAATGATTACGTCTCGAGCACTACACCATGAATGCTCTATTCCCAAGCCTACATAAGCAATGGAGATTAGGCACTTTATTGAAGGCTCCAGGGTTGCTAAACCCTAGTTTTCTACCAAATGCTATCTCTACCCGTAACCCATCCGGCCAACTTATCGGCTAAGGCTAGTGTGTTGCTATCATAGTGGTAATACTTAGAAAAGACCTACGTGTGCACACACACATGGACCTGGACCCTGCATGTCACATCTAGGTTCCCCCCATGGGGGTATCAATAGATGCACCAATATAATTCAATAGCAAGCCAATATAATACCATAAACACATAGAATTAGGTAGATCAAAGGAATCTCACAAAAAATAACCCAAATCAAATGAATACAAATAAGTAATATTCGGAAAAGACCTGCGTGTGCACACACGTGGACCTGGACCCCGCTACCCATGTCACATCTAGGTTTCCCTCCCATGGGGGTATCAATAGATGCACCAACATAATTCAATAGCAAGCCAATATAATATTATAAACACATAGAAATAGGTAGATCAAAGGAATCTTACAAAACATAAGCCAAATCATGAATACAAATATTATCCCCAAGCTAATAAAGTACTCACTAAGCGTTGAACCCAAGTATTTCATTGGATTCAATGTGTTTGGGCAAAGGAAAAATAAAGAGATGAAAAGAAAAGATTCTACAGAGAATGAAGAGTTTCTTTCTCTCTCTACCCTACTCTTGAAGTCTAAAATGAGCATAAAATTAAACCCTAGTAGACATAAGTCCATATATATAGTGTTAGGAAATTGGGCCTTAAATTAGGCCTAAAATGGGGTCAAACGGCCTAGCAACTACAACAAACATGACCAAAGGAAACCAATACAGTCCATTCCGGCTAAGATAGCTTCAAGCTAGCGTGGCCTGCATGGTCTAGCACATCTCACTGGTCCGTGATGGCACAATCCATCATGTCTGGCATTGGCCGTGCCCCTTGGACCGGTGAGAACTGCTCATTCTAGTATGGGCCACTGGCTGGACCTCCATTTTGATTCTTCTGATTGCACGTCTCGTGTCGTTTGGCCGATTTGGAGTGAAATGGAGAAAAAAGGGACGTTGGCCGCATGAATGGGAACGGTCCATGCTGGGGGGCTATGGCAAGGTCTGTTCCTTGGCATGGTCCAAGCTATTTACCTAGGCATTGGTTGTGCTAGCTAAGTTTTGTGATAGCATGGCCGAGGTCCTTGCCAGCACGTCTAATCCCATGCCAGCTGGTCGGCTGGTTTGCCTGGTTGACGTCTTCCTCCATTTTTTTACCCTTTTAACTTCAAATCTACCTTTCTTAGCTTAATTCCATCTATGACCACACTTAAAATCCGTGGCTTTCATATCTACTACCGTTCTTTTGAATGGCCTCCGAGTATCTTCCACCATTCTTGCGAGCGGTCTTCTATACAATGATGTCAAAGTATCTACGAGAAACCTACTATAGAGATCATAAATGAAGATCTTGGTGCTCGTGAATACAATGTGTCCATTATTTTCAATTAAGTCTACAAAACTCGGGATTTAGACAATAAAATTTAACATGGTCGTCTATACCCTTTGTCGTGTAAACCTAACTAAAACTACTAATCCAACAAGCAAAACATGATAATTATTGTGTCGAGTACATTGGTTAATGCATGCAATACGGTGCACATCAATCCCCCCACACTTACGCGAAGTGTAGCATGAATATATAAGTTAGCCAATGCATTCAAATTATTCCCAAGCTACCCTAGTTCCCCAAAGAAGTAAGAATCTCACAACTCTCACACTCCCTAAAGATGCTAAAGTAACCTAACCACCCAAAATATTATGAAGAAAAAGGTAAGAAAAAATGATGAGTGTAAAACTAGCTTACTCCACGAATAGTCCCCCAAAGCCAATCCAAGATTCATTTCCAAAAAACTACCAAGGAAATATAGAAGATCCTAAACATGGTTGTAACTAGGGAGAACTCTAGATTCTCAACTTAGTTACACCTAAAGATAATGCCAAAGAATTTTCAACTTAGTTTCCATTTTCTCTCAAATTTTCTCATTTTGCCGTTCGGGTTTTTATCCAAGCTTTCGCACATGTTGAGCTCACTTCTCACCTTTTTCCACACGGTCTCTCATTTTTTCCTAGGTTCTTCTTAAATCTATTCGGGCCTAGCCTCTCATTTTTACCTAGGCCTTTAGACATATCCGAGTTTTCCCCATTGTTGCCTCCTTTTTGGGTTTCCAACTTAGCCGGGTGTTTGTTTTTTCTTTTTTAAAATTTTTCAATTTTCCCCCAAAATTCTCTTAGAAGATCTATTAGCTACATACAAACAACTAAGAATCATAGTTGATATCTAATTCCCTCCCCCACACATAAAGTTTGCGTTGTCCTCAATGCATATACAAAATCAAAGAACATATTTCAAGGGAAGGAAATAGGAGAGCACCTAAAATGAAAAAAGGAACACTAAAATCTACACTTGGCGGCACAATCATGGAATGTAATGAAAAAAATACCTTCACCCCAATATACTACCCCTAACGTCTGATCAATCAAGTTAAATTATAACCATATACTATCCCTAACGTCTAGACGCCCCGTGAATTTGGGGTTTTTTTCTCCTCCTTGTCCACCATTCTGAACATCACAAACTATGTACGTCTACAGGGTCATGAGTTGGACTCCACATTTGCTCTACTTCCCCCGAGAACCATGTGCTTCCTACAAAACAAACATGCACACCAAGTGTAATAGTGTTCCTAAACCAAAAGTTAATAATAGAAAAACACACCCAAAAACACTAAACATCTACACCACAATGCAATGAGATATCTTTCCTCCCCCACATAACACACATCCTCCTCTAGAAAGAAAGATGACATGAAAGGAAAGGGACATAAACAAAATGATAGGAAATCAATACTTCCCAATGCATTGTTCCCACGTAAATATCCCCAATTGAACCCTAACATGCAGTTCAAGTCAAGCCAATACAAATCCACACTAAACAAGTTTCAATCAACATCCACACAAAGAGACAACTAGTGTGTGATCCTAGATTGTGTATTTTGTTGTGTTTTAGGTGGTGGAGTGTAATGGTGTCCAAAGGTTTGGGTTAGCAATGGGAAGGTAAAAGTGGAAAAAATTTCAAGAAAAACAAACTAATCTAATTTTTCATAGCCCGTGTTGCCTCCCGAGAAGCTCCATATATTAAAGGTTGTCGTCACGACACTAATGTTGTCCATATGGTGCGGGTATGTACCCCATCACCATAGGTATCAAAAAATGGAGAGGTGGGGGTAAAAATCATCCAAGAGGAAGATGTACTAGAGGAGGAGTCAACCTTCACTACAAGAAACACCACCTATTACTTTGGTTTTTTCACATCGGTTTTTTGCCTTAGCCCAAAAAACCGAGGTAGGAAGTCCTTTACCCCAGTTTTTTTATGTAAAAAATATTAATTACCTCATGGGAGGTCATCGCCGTACCTCTAAAAATTATATTTTTAAGCCCAATGGCTTCCTATCTACAATTAAGTAGATAATGGCAAGTCGGGGTCGTCCACGAGAAGAGGGATCTTTCCAAGTATTTAAACATATATAGGAGAAAACATACTAGATATAGCATATATATAAGCATTTAATGGGGGATTTTGGTTGGTTTTGGTCCTAAATTATGAATTGAAAGACAACAACTAGCAAAGCAAGAGAACTATGCTAATCATGAAACAACAACTAAATAGATTATTAAATCAACAATTACAGATCCTTGGGAGCAATAGACTTCCACTTCTAAACTTCCTATAGATCATAGATTCATTCTCTCATTCAATTACATTTATCATCTATGGGAAATGTTATCACTTATCATTCGAAGATCAACATTCATTCCTTCTTAATAGTAATTTGCAAAGACAAACAACGATCATTTGCAAACCTCACTGATGATCACCCTAGGCAAACAACACCATAGAGGTATTTCATCAACATAATTTCACTTGAAGGACCATAGGTTTGATAACAACAAGCCTTCTACCAAAGACATAGTAATTTAACCAAAAAAAATCACTTACTAGGCTAATCCTAGAAAAAACCACATTCAAGGTTCAACCTTTCTTTACATCTATAGGATAAATATGAGAAAAATTCACATTAACATACTTGTCTAGCAAGAATCACCACACATTATACACAAGAAGTTCTAAATCAATGCTCTTGATTTCATGTCAAATGAGCTAAGAAATTTGCAACTTCCCTAACACCCTAACACTTCAATTATAATAACATTTCACATAATCAAACAACCCATGGTATAAATGAGGCAAAATACAACATTAATCACATAATAAATGCTCTCCAATAAATGTTCATAAATGAGCAAATAGAGAATCTCACCACATAAGTTATGAAGCTTCAATCAATTGCTCCCAAGAATTAGTTTAGCAACTAGAGTTCATACTAATTAATGTTAACAAACCAAACATAAAAAAGAGAAATCAAAGATGAAAATGGTGGAAAACTAGGGTTTGAATAGTGCCAAAGTCGGGTTTGTGAAGATGAATGAAAGAGAGGGAAGGAAAATGCTACTTATGGTACAAAGGGAAGAGGTTGTGTTCTGGCTACCCATACATCGCGACTCGCGATGGGTTCGTCGCGACTCACGACGGGCGCCAGAACATAATCTTGTCTTGTTTTCTTCTTCTTCACAATAATTCCTCTCATTCTTCAATTCTTCAAATCTTTGAAGCAAGTCTTCCACGTCTTCAAAAGGTGATCTCCAATGGCCTCCGGTCTTCAAGGCTCCATGTTCTTCCTTTGTCACACAAAATCCACTTAGAAAAGGCAAAGGAGCGTAAAGTCCCTCTTACCTCTCCTAAGAGACTTTCAAGGTAAAACACAAGATCTTGTTAACAAAAGGGCATAAAAGGGATCCCAAAAAGTCCTAAAATATGCACATAAATTGGATACATCAAACCTCCCCGCACTTAAAGTTTACTCGCCCTCGAGTAAGAAAATATCTAAGCACATGAAGGAATTGACGTATCCACATCCTAACTACTATTCCTCCAAGTCAATACCTCACAAAACCCTCAATATCACACTACCTAATGTTAAGATCAAATGAGAAGTTGCCCACAACCCCCATTCCTGAATCTACCCAAACCATGTAAACCAATCAATTTATTGATATCCCTAAAACATCTCCAAATCCCGAATTAACAATCCCAAATCCTTGTACAAGGTGAAGCTAAAAGCATGGACAAAGCAAATACACACTCCACTTTCTACCAATATATCATCCAAAAAAATATATATCAACAATCAAGAATTTCATAACTTACTTAGTTTTCCCCACTAAATTTCCCAATCCCAAGAGGTCTCAAGATGTCAAGCTACCCGATCCATCCATATGGCCACTGCAACCTTATGACTCCAACGCCGGCAAATGATTGAACACATAATATTTTTCCTTTTCTCTCTTTCTCATTTTGCCTAGGAGCCCTTTCGGATTTTCATCCTAGCCACACATCATGTTTCTTTCACCCAAATCTCACCTTTTTCCACACATTTAGCCACTCATTTTTACCTAAGTCGCCCTTTGGGTTTTTGACCTATCTGAATGTTGCCTAAGATGCCCTCTCGGGTTTTCAACTTAGCGGGATTCTTTTTATTTGCGTTCTTTTTCATTCTCTAATTAACTGTTTTTCTAAATTTTCATTTTTTTCATGTTTTTCCAATCAAAAAGTAGCAAGGTGCTTTCCAAATGTTAAGGATAAGAAAAATATCAAAGCTAACATCATCTAAGTACATCAAAAGGAAAGCATTCCCAAAACAAAGGGGGGAAATATCCAAAACAAAGAGAAAAATATCCCAAAAACATCATGTCTAGAAAAAAAGGAAAAAAAAATCCCCAAACCAAGCAATGAAATTAGTTGATATCCCTCCCCACACTTAAGACACTACATTGCCCTCAATGTAGAAAACATATGGTAAAAATATAGAAAGCTAAGTAAGGAAAGGGTAAGAATATAATGCTCACAATCACTGTTGTGAGGATGAAGGACCATTACCAAAATAGCACTGTTGATAGTGGTACATCCAATTAGAGTTCCTCTTTCACCTCGCACTATGCATCCCTACTCTAGGATCAGGGCCAGAGGTACCACCTGACTAGGATTGCATCTGATGAATGCGGGCTGAAAGATAGTCAATCTTCTTATCCATGTCTATCAAGATCTAGAAGACAAAACATTATGCTCCAATATCATACTGTCCTAGCGGTGGAATCCATCCTGCATAGTCTGCATCATACGCTCGTAGAAGTCAGGCGGAGGCTGGGAATAATGAGGTGGCACATAATCCTCTTTCATACGCTCGGTCTCTGGTGGAGGCTGTGGAGAAAGCTGATGTTGTCGCTCAGTGAAAGGAAAGCCACTCTCATCGTGCTGAATAGGGACTGGACCGAGGTTATTGAGCTCGTGCTAAAATTCCTCCCTATAAGAAGAGTCAGGTGGAATCACCAGGTCCACCAAGGGTGTATCAAACTTAACTTGGTCTTGTTGGGCTGAGGAAGTGCCACAAAGGTGACCTTCCTGGTGCCACATAACTAGTGAAACACCCCTATAGTCTGCGTGGTGCCAAGCATCTCAAATCGCACCAACCTCTCAGTAGTGATTAGGTAGGAAGTGCGCCTCCCCAAGCATGGAAAATTAGCCAGTTGGACCAATCCTAGGTGCTCCACCAAGAGGCCAATCATGCCTCTAACAATAATCTTCCCCTTTGGCTTCCCAGCCACCTCTACGACCCTCTTCATCCATAGCTCAGCCCATAACATGTATCCCAACCCCTCACTTGTCAAATACCATAAGAAATCCATTTTTTTGTCTGGAACATTCATCGACTCCGCCGAACAAAGCACTGTACCGGCCAGAAGTCTATGCACATAACATAATGCAGGATGGATGATGGCACTACTCTTGTCGTGGGAGTTCTTCAATCAGTCGGTTATGAGCCTGTGGGTCCAATTTCTCCCGGATCTCAACTATGTCCTATCCAAAGGATTCCTCAACCTGCGAGATGATTATCTCTCAGGGTATATCATCTAAGTGGAAAGTGATGTACCTCTCACATGGCTGATCATTGCTCATGCTGCATATCCTAACCGTGGTCAAGAACTCTAATGTGTATCGCCGATAGGAGGGGGCACTCTTGCCCATGAAACCCTCCAACCCTCCTTTGGAAATGAGGTACTAGACTGGCTGGGTTAGCCCAAGAGCGTCTAGTGGGAGTACATTGACAAAGCTTGTGTCATTCAGTTGTCAAGTTACCAAGGCATTCCACCTCTCCACACAGGGCCTGATAATTCGGGTCAAATCCATGTACCTATTAGGAGGGGGAGGTACAAGGTTCGCCTTCGGAGCCGGCGGTGGAGGTGTAGGTGGGGCGGCGGTGCACCCACCTCGTGGAGGAGCCTTAGGTCTCTTGGTAGGGGTCATATCCAACTACCACAACAAGCAAGTCAAATGCACAAGAATATACATACATACAATATCACAAAATCACACTCAATCTCAAATTGGTTTAGCCAACATCACAAACTAAATCAAGTCCAATCCAACTAGTTCAAGTCTTAACCTTAATTGCATATACAATTCATGTCACATTCAACATGCCCATAATTTCAAGTCCATTAGGTTGTCACATAGTTAACCATCATATATGCTATATCTTATAATCACAGTCATGCCTAAGTAGTTTAGCTACGGTTAGTACGTTCGTAATGTTAACATTCAAGTGCCATAGCTAAACTACCTTAAGCATGATAACATTGCATTCAAATATCAACTATGTTTAATCAAGCCAATATGCCTAATCTAGAGTACAAGCCACAACCAAATTCTCAACCAAAGAAACAATATAAACACAATGCAAGCACAACACCAACATGAGCAAATCAACACAATCAACATGAGCACAATGCTATCCCACATCCAAAATCTCACATGAATATAATCAATTCAATCAACCATGTATAAATTAACACCTATAGCTAATATGTCTATCAAACCAAATCATAAGCATAATATGCACAAGGCCTAGTGAATGCTAAACCACAAAGCATTACCCACATTTACCATTGCAAAATATCCAACATAATGACTACACGAGATATTTGCAATTCAAGGCACAAATTGTGAAGAACTATCATAACATACACAATATATCATCATTCACAAAGTGCACAATTTTCACCAAAATCAACCTACACACAATTCACAATTCTAGTGTTCAAAAGTGAGGAATCGTTACAATAGTGTGTGTAGGAGGATGAAACAATGAAGCCCACAAGATATCCTAGCCTAATTAGCTAGATTTCAAAAAAAAAATCTAAAACTTAGGGTTATGGATTTTTTTCGAAATTGGGTGGATTTGGTGGAAGGAGATGGAATGGGATTGATGGAGTGTGGATAGGGAGTAGATTCCACCCTAAAGGAACAGTGTGGAGGTCAGATTTAATGGAGGAAAGTGGGAGAGGATAGCTTAGGGCAGCGGTAATGGAGAAAGAGGAGGAATTGGGGAAGAATTGGTGTTATGCATGTAACTTATAACACCCCTATATTGTGAAATCTTTGATGTTTGGGGTATTGACTTTAAGGAACCTTTCCCTAATTCATGGTGCTTTACATATATTCTTCTTGCCGTTGATTATGTATCAAAGTGGATTGAAGCAAAACCCACTAGGACTGATGATTCTAAAGTGGTTGTAAAATTCCCAAAAGATAACATCTTCTCTAGGTTTGGGATTCCCCGAGCCTTGATTAGTGACCATGGCACCCACTGTTGCTACCGGACCATAGAGGCAGTTCTAAAGAAATATGACGTTACTGACAAGACATCCACCACATATCACCCTCAGATTAATGGCCAAGCTGAAGTTTCCAATAGGGAAATCACAGGCAGGTCAAATGTCGTAACTGGTCAAAGCAAGGGTCGCGACTTGTGACCAGTCCGTCGAGGCTCACAGTGGTCCTTCGGGGATCACGATGGTCTATCGGGGCTCGCAATGGACCATTGCGACTTGCGATGGGACTGTCGCGAGTCATGAAAAGTGGATCTGTGAGGTTTAAATTTTATAAAATATTTCTGATTTGGTTGTGACCGCGACCAAATCGCCGCGACTTACGATGTGCCATCACGACTTGTAATATGGCTATTGCGGCTCGTGAAAAGTTGATTCTGAGGGCTCCAATTCATGTGTGATGCTAGCAATTACGTCATTGGAGTGGTGATTAATCAAAGGTGGGGAGAGCGCCTTACGCCATCTATAATGCATCCATGTCTCTCAATCAGGCCCAAAGAAACTACTCCACCATAGAAACGTTTTTTTAATGAAGCCATCCGTAGATGGGGGAAATTATATTAGGCCTTCCCAAGCCGTAAAATAGACAATGTAAAAGGAAACATAATAAGAATCCGAAGATAAGTAGCGTTATACAATGTAGAGCACTAGGCTCTTGAAGCAACACTTGTTGCTTCCAAAAGAAAGATAAAAAAGTATCGACAGTTAGTGAGAGGATTCCAAAAGCTCTTTGTCTAAATGGGAGAAAGTAAGAACTTATTAGTGAATCAAAAAGAAACACAAGGCAGTTCCAGCCCTCCCACTTAGATAGTAATCGCTTCCTCAAGTAATAGTAACAGATGACACCAAAAATCTGGCTGTTGCAGTCCATCCTAAGTAGGATTATGTACATGTTAGAGGTTGGAAATATGGTTAAGACCTAGTGTAAAGACCCTGATGTATCACCAAGCAGCCTGAAAGCAGCCTGAAATCTTCTGGTGCACCCATTGCGAGCAAAGCAGCCTGAAAGGATCAACAAAGCTTGTATGATCCAGCCTTTGAGTCTACCTTTTTCCTGCTTGTACTCCTACGGTTGTACCATTTTGAATCCACGTCGCCATAACCTGAAGTCAAGAATGTAAAATGAGTAGCATCTGAACTAATTTGCAAACCGCAGAGAAGGAGTTCCCAGCTGATCAAGTCTAACTAAACCCTGTACAGTATTGGAAAGCTCAGAAATGTTAAGAAAGGATGAATCACTTTGAAGTTGCAAACAATTTCTAGCAAGCGTATGAGCAACAAGGTTTGCCTGTCTATATACATGACCAAGTTTTATATCACTCAATGATTGATGGATCTCATCAGCTAAGCAGAAATAGTTCCAATGAGAACGAGGTGGATCATTAGCAGAGAGGACTGCTGAAAGGCAGTCACATTCTATGTACAGGGGTGAAGGCAAATCATATGTCATCTGTATAGCAAACTTAATAGCCTTCAGTTCAGCTTCTAAAGGGGGAGGATGCGTTAGAAAATAGAGTGGAAGCTTCCCTGAAAGCACCCCTACTGTCCCTAATAATCACTCTAATCCCACACATATTAGTATTTCCGGACCATGAAGCATCAACATTAAGCTTGAAACCCGATGTAGGCCTTTTCCAAGCAATCTTCCATATTTTAGGCTTTGGTGGACGTTTCAGGAGGGGTAGAAAGGAGTGATTCGATATGCTAACATCCAGGGGAGATTCAATGTAAACCGGTTTTGCACTGAAGGAGGTAAAGATCTGGTCTCTAATCAATTGAAGCACTAGAGTAGAGGAAGGCTTAATAGAATCAAATAAATATCTATTCCTCATCTTCCAAAGATTCCAGAAAGTAAATATGGCAGAGGATCGGATCATGATTGAATGTAAAGCAGATAAAGTTGGCATAGTTAAGTAATATGAGATTCTCTCCCAAACTGAGGGGAAAGCCCTATCACTAATACCCATGAACTGGTGGATAATTTTCCATACAGATATTGAGAAATCACATGAGTTAAAGAAATGCTCTAAGGAATCATCATGTTTGTTGCACATACAACATTTAGAGGCCAAACAAAACCTCAGTTTCCTGAGGATGTTATCAAAAGGCAACAGAGAATTTGTCACTTTCCACATAAACACAGATATCTTTTTTTCCATTCTGGAATTCCAAAGATGTTTGGAAGAGGATATGGTACCTGAATGGGTGCAGAGCAGATTATATGTATGTTTAAAAGAGAAGCTCCCAGAAATACCTGGTTTCCAGATTAATCTGTCAGCTCTGTGTGGAAATAATTTGGATTCCTGCAATAAAGTAAGAATATGAGTTGGCATGAATGGTTCTACTTTTGTGATGTAAAGATCTTTGTTAGCAATAAATTCAGAGACAGTACATTCTTTGGCTATGTCCACACTATTCTGATCACATACATCTGTAAGTAAGCCTACATCAAGACATTTTGAAGTCCAGAAATTACAATCACCCCTCCCTATAATTACTTTAGAATTATTCTCAGCCCAAAGATTTACTGAGCATATTCTCTTCCAGTTTGGAGAGGTTTTGTGAGATGGAGGTAAGGCTACCAATAACTGAGTCCAGAGGGCATCACCCAGTTGGTATTTCCACCACAATTTAACCGAGCATGTTTTTATTATGGTATGTATAGATCTAAAACCTAATCCATTTTGATCAGTGGGGAGGCACAGATCAGACCACATTTTCCATGATCTCTTAGGTTTTAAATCCTCTCCCCAGAAAAACCTACTCAATTTTTTTTCAATGGTAAGTATGATCAGCTTTTTTGGTTTGATCACCTGCCAAATGTGTTGAGGGATAGCATATATACAAGAATTAATCAGAGTTATCTTACCCCCCATAGATATCCATCTATTTTTCCAATTCCCAATCCTATTGTCAATTAGTTCAAAGAGTGGCTGGAAATGAATTTTTTTTGCAGCTCCAGTGAAGATTGGAACTCCTAAGTAGGAGAAAGGAAAGGAACCAAGTTTCATTCCTAAAATCCTTTTGATATGAGTCACTCTTTGTTCTGTTGCATGCTTACCTATGAAGATGTCACACTTGTTATAATTAATAGACTGGCCAGTGACTTCCTCAAAGATGGACAAAAAAGCCTTTAGTCTAATTAAGGTTAGTTTTTTTTGCTTTGAAAAAAATAACAGTATCATCCGCATAAGATAAATGAGAAATTCTTGGAGGATTACCTGGGAGATCAAAGTAGGATAACTTACCATTGTCAAAGATGAAAGTCAGACTTCTTGAAAAAGATTCAGAGAAAATATTGAACAAGAATGGAGATAAGGGGTCTCCCTGTTTAATACCCCTAGAGGATTGAAAAAATCCAACTGGCTTACCATTAATGAGAATAGAGAACCAAGCCTGGGACAAGTTTTTCATAACAGTATAGATAAATTTTTCATGGAATCCAAATTTTGCTAAGACTTTGTATAGAAAAGACCATCTAACCCTATCAAAAGCTTTTTTGAGATCTAGTTTAACTATGCAATTTGGATCTCTTCTCTTCCTGTTAAGAAATCTAAACATTTCCTGTAGGTAAATGACATTATCAGAGATATCTCTACCATGTAGGAATGCAGTCTGGTTAGGAGAGATAATTTTAGGCATAATAGACTTAAGTCTTTCCATTAGTACTTTAGAACAGATCTTGTTTATCACATTGGAGAGACTTATAGGTCTATAGTCATCAAAGGAGGTTGGGGTTTTCTTCTTTGGAATTATGGTGATCCATGTACTACTAATACCCCTAGGCAGATTAGCTGAAGATTGAAAATCATGAACAGCTAGAAGGAGATCATTAGCTATGATATCCCAGGATTTAATGTAAAATTTAGCAGTAAAACCATCTGGACCTGGAGTGCTTGATTTATTAAGACTGTAGACTATCAACTTAAGCTCATCTAGTGTGACTGGTTTCAAAAGATTATCATTATCTTCCTGAGTAACCAAATTTGGGATATGATTAAGAAAATGAGATTGAAATGGAGAGCTATCATTGGAAACATCCTCAGTTAGAAGATCCTGATAATATTGGATAGCTTCCATTTCCACCTCCTGAGTATTTTCCAACCACTGTCCATTCCTGCCCTTAATTTTTGTGATCCTCAATCTATTGTTCTTATCCTGAACAGATTTATGGAAGAAAGCAGTATTGTTATCACCATCTTGGATCCATTTTATCTTAGCTTTGTGTTTCCAGAAATTTTTTTGTTCAGACATGGCTCTTACTAACCTAGCTCTAGCCTCCCTAAGATTAACCTGATTAGTAACAGAATTATTCTGATCCGATATGGCTTCCTGAGCCTGCAGGGCTAATTCAGCTTGTGTGACATTATCATGGATGTTTCCAAATTGTTCTTTGTTCCAGATTTTTAAAGCCTTCTTAAGTCTAACCAGTTTTAAGTAAAAAGCCAGCATTCCTGAGTTATGCATAGGGGTGTCCCAATCTTTCTTAATTACATCTTGAAAATCCTTTCTCTTGTACCATGTATTAAGGAACCTAAAAGGTCTAGGATTGGATGATATTTCACTACCTACAGTCAACAGCAAGGGGTTGTGATCTGAACTTACTCTATTCAGAATCTGAATTGAGGAAGAAGGGTAGGAAAGAGACCATGATGCAGTACACAGTCCTCTATCAAGTCTCTTAACTGTAGGAGATCTTAACCGATTATTAGTCCAAGTAAACAGGTTCCCAACAGTGTTAATTTCTTCCAGAGCCATTCCATTAATGAAGTCATTAAAATCTCTCATACTTCCTAAATTTGGAGTGGATGGTCCTCTATATTCAGTTATTGATGTAATGCAATTAAAATCTCCAATAAACAAAGAATCTGAATGGCTGAAAGACCTGAGATCAGACCAGAGATCATTTCTCTCTAATCTGGTCCTTAGACCATAAATTAAAAAGGCATCCACCATAGAAACGTAGTTGCTAGCGGTGGTTTTTCCTTTGGAAAAATTTTGATCTTACTTTCTTGGTAAAAATTTATTGTGTACATTGACCATCCAGCGCTTCATCACTTGATGACAAAGAAAGAGGCCAAGCCAAGATTTATTAGGTGGATCCTGCTTTGCCGCGAATTTGAGTTTAAGGTGTGAGACAAAAAAGGCATAGAGAACCTTGTAGCCTATCATCTGAGCCGGTTGCCTCCATGCCAAGATAGTGAGGTAAATTTATCAATGAAGGAGCAACTACGGGAAAAGTTCCCCGATAGAAAGTTGTTCGCAATCAAGGACCTTCAATCGTGGTACATCGACATTGAGAACTTTCTTGTCTCCGGTAAAGTTTCTCCTCATTTTTCTGAGGCTCAGAAAGATAAGCTAAGAAGAAATGCTAAATATTATGTGTGGAATGATCCCTTTTTGTGGAAATATTGTGTAGATCAAGTTGTTAGAAAATGCATCCCTGATAATGAAGTGCATTCAATTCGCATTTTTTGTCATTCTTATGCATGCTGTGGTCATTTTGGACCTAAAAGGATAGCTAGGAAAGTCTTGGAAAATTTTTTTATTTGCTTACTTTGAATAAGCATGCATACATGTTCAACACAAGGGTTACAGAATTAGATTCAGAATTAACCCTAACCAAAAGGATTGGATTTCTCAACCAAATGATGCCTTGTGGGCGTATAGGATGGCTTACAAGACATCGATCCGTATGTCACCTTACCGGTTAGTTTTCGGTAAGCCATATCACTTACCGGTAGAAATTCAACACAAGGATTATTGGCCAGTCTATGAATTCAACCTTGGTATAGATGAGGCCGGTTTGTATACGAAGCTACAATTACAAGAACTAGATGAGATCCAAAGGGAGTCCTATGAGAACGTCAAAATCTATATGGAGAAGACAAAGGTGGGGTACGATAAGATGATCATTAGGGTGGAATTTGACGTGGGTCAAAAGGCCCTCCTATTTCAATCTTGCATCCACCTATTTCCCGGTAAGTTGAGGTCTTGATGGATTGGTCCTTGTGAGGTGGTGATGTGATTCCTCCATGGTGTGGTGGAAATCGTAGATCGAGCTAAGTCCAATACATTCAAGGTCAATAGACAACGTTTGAAACCTTACCACTAGAGTTTTGTGCCGGAAAAGGGAGAGGATGTTAATCTCCTTGATCCGATTTGTGAGTAAGCTCTAAGAAGGGGAGCAGGTCTTGCCAATGACGTTAAATAAACTTTTTTTGATCATCTGGATTATCATCTGTGACTTTCCGTTGATGTTGTTTGGTTTTGAGTTTTTGTTGTTAGTTTCATTAGTTTGCTTTGTGCCTTTCACGGTTTTTTTCCATGATTTTGTAGCAATTGGTTGAGAATTTTTTTAAGTACTAGGTAGGTGACCAGTCGCGACAGGGTCAAAAAAATCACAAGTGTCAGAGAGTAGGAAATATCTCATCAAGAAATGAGATGCCCTGGGGGATAATTGTATTCATGTGTTGATTTATGCTTGTGTGAGATTCTTAGTTCATCCTTATTATTGTACTTTTGATATTATTATGACTTGTTCTTGAATGTTATAATTGCATGAATGGTACACTCCATTAGTACACACTCTAAACTACATTCATGTTGGTGAAAATATTGATACCTCCCCCCGGGGAAGAGAAACCATGGATGTGATATGGGTAGCAGGGTCTGGGCCCTCTTGAGTTTGTGCAAGTAGGTCTTTTCCGAAGGGTTATGGGTAGAGATAGCAAAGAGTAGCAAGCTAGGGTTGTAAGAGGTCCTAGTGCCATAGATAAGGTGCCTACCTCTCTTTTCCTCTTTTCTAGGCCCAGGGAGTAGAGTATTTGTGGTGGAGTGCTGGGGACGTAATCGTACGGTGATAAATAGACCTACTACAATGGTTAGACCTTGTTGTACTCCCCTAATTATGGAGGTGGTGCCGATGGAAGATTGCAAGAGCATCCTACGTGATCGGTACGGGGAAGTGTTAACCTTTGACCACACTATGTGTTATGAGCACTAGATTAGGTTGTTGAAATATTACATGTGAATGAATCAAGGATTGAAGCATTAAATCAACCATGTTACGCAAACATTCCTCATGTATCTAGCTGATATAGTTTACGTTCTTTTTACTTTCATGTTCTTAGTTGTTAATTGAAAAAAAAACCCCTGTGTTTACCATACTATCTATTCCTAGCAAAAGATATGGATTGACAACCCGGACGTGGTTGTGTTAGATTGACTATTACGCCCTAGTATTTCTGTGGACATACCCACGGTTTACCGCCAACTATCTTATCGGTAGCATAGTAGTGAGTTGGGTGCAGAATATAAATTTAAATTTTCCATCCCATTTGAGATCATCCCTTTGATCCTCATCCTTTGCTTGGGTTATTTAGCTACAATTAACGACCCCGAGTGGAGGTGGGTAAGTTTTTAAAGACATATAAATGTGTTTTCATCAACTCGTCGGGGGTTAATAACCTAGTAGTTCATTTTTGCAAACCTTTTTCATCCACTCTATCTGCATGGCGCAGTATTGGTACACTAACCGACTCCTCATTCTTCATGAATTCAATACGGTATTCTACAGCCTCCTCGGTTACATACCTCTGCACAATACTAGTATCCAGGTGATATTTATTTTTAAATAACCCTCAAATAATAGCTATTAGCTAGTTATTTTTATTTTCCACTCCTTGGTGGTTGTTTTTGTTCGAAGTAGGTATTGATTGAGTTCTTGGTAAATTTTTATCGAAAATCCTTGCAATATGATTTCGGACTTCTGAATTTTTTTTTAAAAAAATAATAATAATGAAGCTTCTCCCCTTGAGGGAACTCATGATGAGAAGAGAGGATCAACAAGCAAGGTTTTGTAGGATGTGTCATTCCGATTATCCTACCAAGTCTTGCTATTTGTTGTGGGAAGAGCACTATGAAAGGGAAAGAACCCTTGGTTTCCAAAACCAATGGTATTATGAAGAGTTCTACCAAGAGGTAGGATATGTTGGTTTTCAAGGGCAAGAAGCTCAAGAATGGTATCCATACCACAATTCTTACAATCCAGACTGGAGTGGTAATCCGGAATGGTGGTATGAGAATGAGCCGGAAAAAAAACAATACAAGAAAAATAGTTGGCCATCACCACCTTATACCATACCCCAAAACCAAGCCCAACAAGGAAGATCAAGTTTGACACGTGAGGAAGTAATGAATACAATAGCCAACTTGAACAACTTTACTAGTGAAGAACCGGACACCCTGCTCTCCTCTTGTGTTGAGGCTATTGAGGGGCATGTGATGAGTATATTAGAAGCGTTGGCACAAATGGAAGCTCGTGATTCCAAAAATACACCATCCTAAATCAAACTCGAGGATTCGGTGAGTGAGGTCACCATGTGAAATAATCTTGAGTTCGAAGGGGATGAGGAGTTGGCTGTTGAGGATGATAAAAAAGAGGAAGAGGTGATTATTCTACATTCATTAGCATCGTCACCCTTAACCCTACCTATTGAATCAACTCAACCATTTTTGAAAGTTTTGAAGGAGATAAGAGATGAGCCAAAAGAATACCCCAAGCCTCCTAACCACCCAACTCCCTTTAAACCATCTCCACCTCAACAAGACTTTCCTCTTGAAAGTTTTGTACCCCTACCTCTCTACTTTTGGATACTCATGGTGAAGGGGTTCAAGCCTTCACCATATGGATAACATTAGGGTTATGCCGACGGCCTTAAATATACGGAGCTTTGTCATACCAACTACATAAATAGACTCGGCCTTTATTTTGGTTTTTGTTGTTTAGTTTTTATTATTTTGTCTTGTTCTTTTTACGGTGTGTTTTTCTGTGATTATGTAGCAAAGTGAAGTGCATTGCATTGGAGAAGATGAAGGAATGAGATCTATGAGAAAGGGAATAAAGCTTGGAATGTTGGTAAGAAAAGATAGAATTCTTTCTAAGTGCTAAGAGGTCTTGTAATCGTGAGTCGCGATGCCCTCACGATGACCTCGCGATGACCTTGCGGCCGACCATCACGAGTTGCGATGTGATTAGAAGTTTTTTGCTAAAAATTCAGCTACCAGCCACCACTTTCCGCGAGTCATGACGAGCTGTCGCGAGTCGCAACCAACGGGTCCTCGAGGACAGCATCCCCTCGAGACCTCGAGTCGAGCCAAACCCAAAAAACCATTAGTCCTTGAGGCCATAGGACCTCGGATTGAGCTGAAACCTTCGAGACATCATTCCCTCGAGACCTTAGGTCCTCGAGTTGCAATCTTTCGACTTGAGTTGAAGCCCTCGGGACCTTGGATCCTCGAGGCCACAGGACTAGCCCTTCGAAAAGCTGTGAGTCTCAAGACCATCATCCCTCGAGATCAGTCCTTCAAGACCAGTCAGCCCCCAAGACCTCAGGTCCTCGATACCAGCTCTCGAGACATCATCCCCTTAAGACCTCGAGGCAGTAAGCTACCGACTCAACAGAACTTGAAAGTCCATTACCCTCTCGAGGTCAGTTCTTGAGACCAACCCTCGACACATCATCCCCTCGAGACCTCAAGGTAGCAAGCTCTCGACTCGAGCAGAACTTGATAGTCTATAACCCTCTCGAGGCCAGTTCTCGAGACCAGCCCTCGAGACATCATCCCCTCGAGACCTCGAGGCTGCAAAGTTCTTGGCTCAAGCCGAACCTGAAAAACCATCATCCCTCAAGACCATCCTTCCTGAAGTCGAGCCGAAGCCCTCAATGTATCAGCCCTCGAGACCTCGATTCGAGCTGAGCACTCGATTCGAGCTGAGCACCTCGAGACCTCATGTCCTAGAGGCTACAAGCCCTCAAATCATGCTGAATCCCTTGAGATCTAGGGCTCTCGAGGCTGCCATCCCTTGACTCAAGCAACAGCCCTCAAATCCTCGAAGCCACAAGCCCTCGATTCGTGCTGAACCTAAAAGTGCATCATACCCTTGAGACCGCATGTCCTCGAGGCCACAAGCCCTCGATTCGTACTGAAGCCCTCGAGATCTTGAGCTCTTAAGGCTGCCATCCATCAACTTTAGCTGGAGCCCTCGAATCCTCGGGTCCTCGACACCAAAAGCCCTTGACTCGAGATGATGCATCGCGAGTTGTGACCAGTGCTGTTGCGAATCACGATGAAAAATCCTAATTTTTAGCTGAGCTTAAACACTGCATAAACCTCACTTATTTTCCACCAAATATTCCCAAGAACCACCACACATCTACTTATTCCTCCACCATCTCACATATATTGACTTATGAAAATTCTTGCATCTTTATAGTATCTTTGTTGATTGTAGTATGTCGACCACATCATTGAGTCTTTAATTGCTATATTCTATAATGATGGTTAGATATGTGTCGATATATGTTGGATATTTTTATTGGAAAATCTTATAAGTGGTGATTGCATGATAGGCTGGTTGTTCTTTGATAATACTATGGTTATTAACTCTTGATGCAAATCATAGTATTATAAATTCTTATGTACTTGTGAGTTTGATGTTGTTCTTTGTGGTGTTAGTCTTGATCAAACGGCGCCAAGGATAAAATGTTTTGCTCAAGGGGTGAGTTTTTCTACAGCAATGTTTCTCCCCTTTCTGGCTCCGAAACCAATTTCGGGACTGATTCTATACAAGTACAATGGATTGCGCCATATCACCGAAGACTATGCAGAGAAACGGGTGTCACTCTACCTCAGACCTTGAGTTTTATTAATCTTACCATACATGTTTACATTGAGGGCAATGTAATGTCTAAAGTACGGGGGGGTGTTAGAGGACTCACATGCATGTTAGAGGACTCACATGCATGCTAGCTTCATTTGGAATGCTTTTTGCTACTTTTGATTAGAAAAACATGAGAAAAAGAAAGAAAAAATGGGAAAAGGAAAATTTAAAAAAATAGAAAGAAAAGAAAATCCACTAAGTTGAAAACCCAAAAGGGCAACTTAGGCAACATTGGTGGCCCGGATATGTCGAAAACCTGAATGGACGACCTAGGAAAAAAAGTAGAGGTCAAAATGTGTGGAAAAAGGTGAGAAGTGAGCCAAAGAAACATGATGTGTGGCTAGGATGAAAACCCGAAAGGGCTCCTAGGCAAAATGAGAGAGAGAGAGAGAGAAAGGAAAAATGCTATGATTTCACTCATTTGCCGGCGTCAGAGTTACAAGGTTGCGTTTGTCATATAGATTAATAGGGTAGCTCAACATCTTTAGACCTCTTGGGATTGGGTAACTTAGTGGGTTGAAAAACAAAGTATGGGTATGAAATTCTTGATTCTTTTATACTTCATTTTGGTTGATATATTGGCATTGGGTGAAGTATGTGTTTAAACCTTCTCTATGGTTTTTACTTCATCTTGTGTCGTTGGATTTTGGTTGATATACTGGTATGAAGTGAATTATGTGCTTGAACCTCCTATATGGTTTTAACTTCATTTTGTGTCATTGTACTTTGGGATTATCAATTCGGGTCTTTGAAACGTTTTTATGGGTAGGGAATTGATAAGTGGTAGGTTTGGTTAGATTTAGGAATTGGGGTTGTGTGTGTGAAAAATTCTCATTTGAGCTTTGATTTTGGGATTTATGATATTGAGAGTTTTTGTGAGGTTTTGATTAGGGGAATATTAGTGTAGGATATGGGCATATGAATTCCTTCGTGTGCTTGAATCTTTTCTTACTCGAGGGCGAGTAAGGTTTAAGTGAGGGAAGGTTTGATGTGCCCATTTTATACTGCTATATTAGGGATTTTTGGATTCACTTTTGTACATTTTGTGCTCTAAATGTGACATTTTGCCTTGAAGTTCTCTAAGGAGGGTTAAAAGCAACTTTTACGCTTTTATTACTTTTCTAGAGAAGTTTCTGTGACAAGGTAATTTGTTCGAAGACTTTGTAGAATACCTTTGAAGATTTGAAGATTTGAAGACTTGTATTTGAGCTTTTAAAGATTTGAAGAATTAAAGAAGTGAAGATAAGAGGAGGATATGAAACAAAAAGGAAAAAGAAGAAATGGTGCTGGAAGTGAAGTCTGTCGTGAGCCATTCGCGACTCGTGACGGACGAATGGCCAGAAAATCTTCCTGCTTTTTATACTATAAATACTCACCTTATCCACTCCTCTTAAAAAAACACAAATCCAGCCCTTTCTTCTTGCATTTTTCTGGGTTCAAACCTTAATTTTTCTTTCTTTCTTTTCTTAGTTTTTGTAGGTTAATCATGTCTTTTATCTATCTAGCTTAGTTTTATCTTGGGAGCAAAGGATTGAAGCTTCCATTTCTACGTAGTAAGAACCATTTCTATCTATTTAGTGCTTTTGCTATTGTGCATTTATTGAGCTTTGAATGTGAATTGTTAATAGCATTGATGTTGTTGAAAGCTTTAGTATATGAATTTCTTGTATAATTACTTGTTAGGGTTGGGAGAAAGTAGCTAATTCTCCCCTCTTTTAATGTGGAATCCAAGAGCATGAGTTAGAGCTTCTTAAATGACGTTGATGTGTTGATAATTGCTGGATGAATGTGATAATGTCGAACTTGTTGTCATGTTTGTTTTAGGTAGAAAATGAGAGAAGTTTATGAATGTCGATCGTTCTTGACTAATCTTGTGTAAATGCATGAATTGGTTAAATGCTTAGACACTGTGTAGTGTTTATAAGTGTTGCCAAGCTTGTTGGTTCTTTGTGCTAAATGCCATCAAAGGGATACTCTTCGTACTAAGGGAGTCATTGGTGAGGTTTGACAAGAGATGTCGAATTCACTCTTGCAAGCTACTAACTAAGAAGGATAGAAGATTTATCTTCACAACAAGTAGTCAATGTAGTGAATTGACTGTTTTGCTCATTCTTGAAGCCTTTGTTATTTATCGTTCATGTTTTCTTAATGCTATGTTTCTCTTCATTTATGCCATGGGTTGTTTGAGAATAGGAAGTGTTTATTTGACTTAAGTGTTAGGGAGTTAGGAAAGTGACGAATTCCTTAGCTCCTTTGCATGAAAATCTAAGAACATGAACTTAGAACTTCTTGTGTATAATGGGTTGTGATTCTTGCTAGATAAGTTTGTTAATGTGGATTTTTCTCATATTTATCCTACAGATGCAATGAAAGGTTGAACCTTGAATGTGGTTTGTTTAAGGTTTAGCCTAGTGAATGCTATGTTTGGTTAAATGGCTATATCTTTGGTAGAAGGCTTGTTGTTGTCAAATCTATGGTCCTTCGTGCATAATGTCATTGATGAAATACCCTTATGGTCATTGCTTGTCTAGGGTGATCATCAATGAGGTTTGAAAATGGTCGTTGTTTGTCTTTGCAAATTACTATTAAGAAGGAATGAATGTTGATCTTCTATTTGCATTTCCCATAGGTAATAAATATGATAGGATGAGTGAATGGTTCAATGATCTACATTTTGTTTGGAAGTGGACGTCAATTTCCCCCAAGGCTTAATGTTTCGTAGTTTTAAAACCCTTTTTCTTAGTTTTGTTTGATGATTTAGCATATTTGTTTGACTTTGCTAGTTGTCTTGTCTTTTAACTTTCATAACTTAGGACCACCACACAACCAACACCCCCCTTCACATGCTTTTATATGTATATATATATACTTCTAGCCAAATAGCAACCTTTTGTGCTTAAATGCTTAAGAAAACCTCCCTTCTTCGTGGACGACCCCGACTTGCTGCTATCTACTTAGTTGTAGATAGTAAGCATTTAGGGCTTATAAATATTAACTTTGAGAGGTACGGCGACGGCCACCTAGTTATTATGTTTTCATTATAGACGTTATTTTTTCAAGTGAATATGGTGTACAAACATGTGAAAGCATGCTAATAGATGTTATTTTAAAGGGAGATAACATCAAATGTTTCATTTACATAATTTTGTTATAGTGAGGAAACACTACATGAAGTATATATTTTGTGTACCATATGAGGGATTGGCATGCATGTTTAAGATTGCTATGTTTCCTATTTATCCATAGTAAAGGTTCCATATGAAGTATTATATTGCATTTATCATTTATGTTTGTTCTCATTGAACTCTACATTTAGGCCTTCTAATCATTAACCACGATAAGAGGAAACGGCCCCAAGAAGGGGGAGATATGAATCAATCAAAAAGACATAGGCAAGGTCACGGTAGGGCTATTTGCAAGAAATTGAGAGACATGGTGGAGAAGGGTACGGAATGTCCTATGAAGTTTGATAACATCGGGAATGCCATAGGGGAGGAAAGTAATTGGTGGTCTAGTTACCTCAGTTTGATTGCTAGGACAAAGGTAGACATCTTCTTGTATGAATTGTGGCCTCATGTTGATGATGTTTACAAGGATAAACTATGGAGGGTCATGCAATATGCCTTTGAAATCGAGTGTGATGATATGGAAAAATTGAAAAACAGAACTATATGGCACTTTGGTGAAAGATGGAGAGATTTCAAAGCCAAATTGGCTAGGGATTACTTGTTTGGTAAGAAGAAAAATTGCAACCCCAAAATCAATCATCCATTCATAAGTGAATCGAGTTGGAAGGGTTTTGCTGAAAGAAAACTAGCTGACAAAAAATTAGTTTGGAATTTACACTGACATGCTTACAAGTACATACACACTGTGTACATATTTATAAATTTATACATGCATTACATTATTGAAAAACATGATTATCCTTGAGTATAGATTTCTTGGTAGCGTTGCAATGTGTATGTTGTGCATGATTGCTAGGGTTTTAGAATGGTAAATCCACCATTTGACCAGAAAATAGTAGCCGTGGCTAAACATGCTACATCGTAGAGTACTAATTAGGTTATTATAAATTGATAAAATTGACTAGTTTGTTACGCCATGAGTACACTTAGTTTAGACACTGTATTGGACCGATAACTTGTGCAAAATTGCAAACTTGCTTGCCGCTAAATGCGATGTACTAACCGATGGGTGTCCAATGTTGGCCAGAGCAGAGGAATTGTGTTACCGAGTCCACTAAAATTATTGATTTGTAGTATGAACCATTTTTTATAATGATTTGACTGGGTGTAAGGGAAAAAGGTGAACTAGCAGGTTGGAACAAGATGCACCACACTATGAGTCGTGGAGGATTTTCACTAGCTATAACAATAATCATAAAGGAAAGGCTAGAGTGTTCGACAAGGTGGAGCTTGGAATGACAGATGAGAAAGCGAGGAATTCAACGGATTATCCCATGCCCGATGAGGTTCCCCGATTTGAGAAATGACTAAAAGGCTACAATGGGCGTGGGGAGATGGAGAGTAAGTTCCACACCAAAGATGCGGAGGTTGTTGCCAAACAAATTGTAAGTTTTGCATCAGGTTTAGATGATATGGTATGAATGAATTTGTTCAAGTAAATTTTAGAAGAGGTTTATTATTGGTAATTTAAAGGAGGACTTAAAAAGGAAGCAAGAGTCTGGCGAGTTCATTGGTGTTGGAAAGAAGGACATACTAGGGGTTGTGCTTAACAAGAAAGAACATCTGGGTCAGGTTCGGGGTGTCAAAATGATCGCTACACATAGGGAAATCTTTGTCAAACCCCAAACTCTTAAAGTTGATATTACGTCAATTAGTAAACAAAGAGAGACTAATGCATTGAAATCCACATTGAGCCAACTAGTGGCTTATGACTCGCAAGAATCAAATGGGAGGAAAATTCCACTTGACTTGGAGAAAATTATTGCATGTTCTAACCAACAACCTCAACTCCACCTCGTGCTTCTTCTCTGACAACATCAAAACATGATATCTTGGAGTGTCATAGTAGGCTCGTACCACTGTCTCCGACCTCATCTATAGACTAAGAACAAAGTTAGTAGAGTCCACCCAACGACACATTAAGGTAAGTAAATATATTAAACTAATCATGTTCCAAATTATTTGACACTAATTACTGACTCTTCATTTATAGGATAATTCATTGTGCATACTACTTGTTGAACGTGTTGATGGAGAGAGCCACATCGTGGTGGAAGGTAAAGTGTACACATCAATACGAGTGCATCATTATAATCCGGTCGCAAATGATAACATCGTTGTCAATTTCAGAAAGAACCTCGTAGATGGTATTGCTCTTCCAATCCCAAAACCCAAGGCCAAAACAGTGGACGCGGCATTAGGAATGTTTGTTGAATGGCCCCTTCATTTGGTAGATATTTTGGAGAACAGACAACGAAGAAGGTATAACATCGATAATCTATATACTATTTCTTATTAGTTGAGACAAATGTTTAGAAAATAATGTTTACGGTTGATTTCAAGAAGATCGAGACAAGGATTATAAGGAGCCTGGTAAAATTTCCCAATACATATGGGGATCCAAAACTAACAAAGTCTCGTGTCTCTAGAATGACGCCACCATCATTCCATCCCACAAAGGATGGTTCCCTAAGGAACATCCACACGATTGTGACATCACACCCTCCCTCGTGTTCGTACAAAATCCCCATGGATGAAGTGAGTATTTTAGGGTACAAGGTAGATGCAATTATCAAAAAGGAGGATTAGGTATCATTGTTCCATTTCAATAATGTGCCCCCTCTCGTGGTGCAACTAAATTGCGTGTAAGTATTAATGCATCACCCTAACTTGATTCAACTACATACTTATTGCATTTGGCTTCAATCAAACAAGACTAACCATGATTATAAGGTCCTGCATGTACAATCCATTTCAAAAATGAAAGGGTGGATATGAGTTCTTTACCCAACAAAGATCCAACATGACCATGTTACGATGGAAGAGCGTTTGGCCTACTTTAGCTCCCGGTTGATGCAAAAGGACCATCTGATATATATCGAACCTTATTACGAGTGGTAAATCAATTATACTTATTGCATTACAATTGTTTGGTTTCTATTGATCAATATGTGATTGTATTGGCAATTTCATTTTTGTAGCAAACATTGGATGGTGGCTATCATCGTTCTTCCTTCTCACACGGTGTTCTGGTACCACTACTAGAAAACAGGTACATATGCACCAATATTTATTATTGGTAGGGCAATATTGGTGCTATAGATAACATATGCACCGGTAAAGGGACAATAAACTAAAATACTGGTTCCTATGAATAAATTCAGCATCGGTTCACACATTACCGATGCTAGATACCAGTGCCTAAGAATAAAATGTGTCTGGGAGGCTAATTTTTCAGCACCGGTATAGGGATAAATGACATATATCGGTGCTATCACCGGTACCTATGACCTGGAATAGTAATTTGACGGGTAAAATATAGTGCAAAAATAGCTAGCAATGGTATCAGGGATAATATACTGGTGCTAGAACTACGTTAAATGCAATTCTATTTAACCAAATCTAAATTACTCTAGAACATATTCTGCGCTTTCCAACATTTCACCAAAAAAATCATTTATTTAATCTTTATATATTTTGGCAAGAATAACAAAAATCATATATTTTGGATTAATGGATGAAAGGGTAGCACTATTTTAGGTCATGATGTAATTTTCCAAGATTGTGTAGAAGTAATTAATGTTGACTTTAGAAACCCTGTCATTCACCCAAACATTCCCAAATCGCAAATTCGTAATCATATACTATTGAATTGCATTTTGGTGTCACTCATTTCGTGATTCGACAACTTTCTTGGAGAGACCTAAGTGCAAAAAATAAAACTTTACCCGTAACTCCAAATTGAAATCCGCTCGAATGTGATGCTACCCTATGCACCCCCCATTGTATTTTTCAAGTCCATCAAGAATATTTATCAACAATCGGGCACAAGATTATATCTGCAATCCATTCTGATTTCCCTTTCTTACTTCTAAGTGATCAACTCTAAGTTATTCTAGAACATGTACTAGTACTTTCTAACATTTTGCCAAAATATTCATTTATTTAATATTTCCATATTTTGGAAAGAATAAAAAATTTAATATATTTTGGAGCAATGGATAATCGGGTAAACAATTTTGGGCTATAGTGTAATTTTCCACAATTGTGTAGAAGTAATCAATGTTCAAAAATAATATTGATCAAAAGGTTTTACAACGGTCTCTTTACTGTTTGTGTGTGCGAACCACGGTGCGAACACGGTGTGAATTTTCTTCTTCTCCTCCTCACCTCCAATTCCTTTCCTTCCAATTTGATCCTAATACTCGCTGCCGACTTCTGGCAACAACTATCCGCCGGCAACGGCAATACGCCGGTAAAGCCTATCTGTAGTTGGTAGCTATGGCGGCCGTCCAAGCTCTACCCATCTCGGAAAACAGTAACCTAAATCAAACACCTCTTATTACGTTATCGTTCGCCGCAGCATTAAAGAGTAAATCCTCCCCTCTAACTAAGGTCTTACCTAGTAACCCGGAGTTAATTCCCAAATCCCAACACCTTGGTGATGTGGCATGCTTATACTCTGAAGATCAGATCGCAAAATTGTCATCTCATTATGCTAATGCCCTAGTAGGTAAATTCACGAAAGGGAGATGCTCAATGGAGCAACTGGAGCAATTCTTCAGAACGGTTGGGTTCGCAGGTAAGTACCAACTCGGATCCTTAGACTATAAGCATGTGCTCATTAGATTCGAACTGCTTAACGATTATCAACGTTACTGGATGAAGGGAGTGTGGAATTTTAGTGGTATCCTGCTCAAACTTTTAAAATGGACCCCTGAATTCTCAATTCACAAAGAATCCCCCATAGTTCCTGTGTGGTGCATTATTAGAGAAGTCCCTTTGTACTATTACAACTCTGCCTCAATAGAATCCATTGGTAATAGTATAGGGAGTTTTATCAAAAATGACATAGCCACTGAAATGCTCACACGACCCTCAGCCATTAAACTTTATGTTGAAATTGATTTGCAAAAACCTCTGTGTAATCATATTCGTTTGGGATCTGTAACAAATAAAAAGAAATATCAAATTGAGTATGAAGACATCCCTTTATACTGTGATCACTACTCTAAACTAGGTCACTCTTTGGCCCAATGTAGAGCCTTCCCTCGTAATTATAATGTCAAACCTCAGGAAGAAAACAAGATAATTAATCAGTCCCTGTGGCAGCCAACTGGGAAAAAGTTCGAAATTCCCCCCTAATCATACTTGATGAACAGCCTGATCATATCATCAGTGATACAGATAAGATTGCAAATCTTGTGGCAATGCCATCCTCTTCTCAAAAGCCGCAATCCACTCCTAACATTGAGACCTCTAGAGCTGTAGGTTCTCAGCTGGATATCACTCCTGAAAAATGTATCAGCCCTAAAAATAATGTTAGTGCAGATAACTCCTTATCCAAACTGATCAATGATTCTGCCTTTACCAATTTTACCCCAAGAACATATGCCATAGATGATATTCATGTGGGTAAACATACATTATTTTCGGTACAACAAAAGATTACTTCTAACTCCTCTCAAGGAAGAGTGGGAAATAGATTTGCAGTTCTGCAGGATGAGCATGAGGACTTAGTTTGTAATCAGGATGATGTAGCAGCTCCAATACACAACACCTGTCATCAAGCCAGTACCATATCCCCTTCTAATCTGGGTCAGGAAGCATTGCAAGGTAAGTCAAAAGGTAAAAGAACTAACTACCTCTCCCAGATTAACAAAATGATGCTTAGATCATCTACTAAAAGTAGCAAATCTGGTGAGCAATGACTAGTCTCCCTTCAATAAATTACTCGGTGTGGAACATTAGGGGGATGGAATCATCTATGTTAAAATTAAGTAATCTGGTTAGACTCAAAAAGATTCATTTGCTGTGCCTAATTGAACCTATGCATGATAACTCTAAACTTCATTCATATATGGATAAACTTAACTACAGAAATGGTCTGACCCTATTTAATAGTAAGATATGGATTATGTGGTCAAATTCAATAACAGTTTCTCTATTATCTTCTCATGAGCAATTTTTACATGTGCACATAAATCATTTGACCTTGAATGTCCAAATGGATGCTGTCCTTGTTTACGCACTCAGAAATAGAGAAGGTAGGAAGAACCTTTGGAAAGACCTGGCTCCTATCTCAAATGGTGATATCATTTTTATTGGAGATTTTAATACTATCACTTCTCTCATTGAATATAGGGGCCCTAGTACTCCTTCCTTAGGTAGCATTAGAGATTTTAATGCATGGATAAATACTTTGGGTGTTCAGGAAATTAATACGGTTGGGAATCTGTTTACATGGTGCAACTCTAGACTTAGGAATCCCACATCCAAAAGACTTGATAGAGGTTTATCTACCATATCCTGGAATCAGAAGTTTCCCTCCTCTTCCATTCAAATCTTGAATAGACAAACCTCTGATCATTCCCCTCTGTTACTACAAATCTCAAATTTGACCACTACTAACCCTAAACCATTTAGGTTTCTTAATGTCTGGTTTAATCGGCAGGATTTCATCAATCTAATTCAGGTAAATTGGGATAAAGAATTGAAAGTTACGGGTTTGCTAGGTTTCTATCTTAAACTAATCAGGCTTAAAAAGGAGATAAAGATATGGAACAAAGATTTCTTTGGGAACATTGATACTAATATTTTAAATGCTGAAGAATCCCTTAGAATCCAGGAATCTAACTTTGATCTAAATCCTTCAGATGCTGAGCTTATAGAATTAAATCGGAAAAAAGCTTTATTGTTACGAGCTCAAAAAGAAAAGGAAAAGTTTTGGAAACAAAAAGCAAAATTGAAATGGAACAAGCTAGGTGATAATAACACTCAATTCTTCCATAAAGTGGTTCAGGAGAAAAACTCTAGATTACAGATTAGTAAGATTAAAAGTAAAGATGGTCAATGGCTTAGTACTCAAAAGGAAATTAACAATGAAGCCATTTCTTTTTACACAGATTTGTTACAGGAACCAAATCTATTGCCTAATGACACATACTACTCACATTTCCTGAATCACATACCAAATGTTATTACTGCATCTGATAACTATGAATTATCTAAACCTGCAACTAAATCTGAGGTTGAGGTAGTAGTTAATGGTTTAAATAGAAACAGTAGTCCTGGTCCCGACGGATTCACATCCAAATTTTACATTAAATGCTGGCCTATTATAAAAGCTGATCTAGTTAAGGCTGTTAATGATTTTATTGATGGAACTCCCCTGCCCAAGGGAATATCCAGTACTTGGATCACCTTAATTCCAAAAAAAAACACACCTTGCTCATTTGATGATTTCAGACCTATAAGTTTGTCTAATGTCCTTAATAAAATATGTTCTAAGGTTCTTATGGAAAGGCTTCGACCATACATGGATAATCTGATCTCCTCTAATCAGTCGGCCTTCATGAAAAATAGGGACATCTCGGATAATATCCTTTATCTCCAGGAAATGATTCGATTTCTAGATAAGAGAGCTAGGATTCCTAATTGTATTCTGAAGTTAGACTTGCAGAAAGCGTTTGATAGAGTTAATTGGCATTTCTTGATGAACATTATGTTGAAATTTGGTTTCCAAGGAAATTTTGTACATGCTGTGATGTCTAATTTGTGCCAAGCTTATTTCTCTGTACTTATAAATGGCAATCCTGTGGGTTTCTTCAAAGCCACAAGAGGAATTAAGCAAGGTGATCCTCTATCCCCCTCTCTCTTTAATATTTTTTCTGAAGCTTTCTCTAGAAGTTTATCCTTCATTTTCCATAATAACAAGCTTGCATACTATCAGTTACCATCTCCAATCCCAGCTGCAACCCATCTTATGTATGCAGATGGCACCATTATATTTATGCAAGCATCTAAATATAATCTTGTTAGGATTAAGGCCTTCCTGGATGTTTTTGAGTACACCTCCGGCCAAAAATTTAATTTTCATAAGTCTGATTTCTATATTAGTAAAAGGGCTTCAATTGGAAAACTAAATCAGATCAGGATGATTCTTAAAATGAAGCAAGGCTCCCTTCCTTTTCAATATCTAGGATGCCCTATTTTTAAAGGTAGAACACTTACTAGGTACTATCAGCCACTTATGGAGAAATATGATAAAAAATTGCAAAATTGGAAAAATCAGTGGCTAAGTTCAGAGGGCAAATTAGTTCTAATTCAGTCCTGCTTATATTCAATGCCTCAACATCTTTGGAATGTTACTAAACCACCAAAAACAGTAATCAAGAGCTTATAAAGAAGGTTGTCTAGGTTCTTCTGGGGTGAGTCTGATGGGAAAGGAAACAAAGTTTGGAAAAATGGGCTCATCTAGCAACTCCAATCTCTAACGGTGGTTTAGGTTTCAGGTCAATTAGAGCTATTTTGGATGTATGCTCCCTTAAACTGTGGTGGAAAAGTCAACTAGGGAACACATTATGGTCTCAACTGTTATGGTCCTTTCCTGATTCACATAAAAAATCTGTAACCTGGAAAAGGATTTGTTTGGTTAATCTTTTTGCTGATCAAAACTCCTTCATAATTCATGGTAAAGGGTTATGTAATTTTTGGACATCAAATTGGTGCATGATAGGTCCATTAATAAACCATGTTCCTGATCATATCACTGCACCATTTCTGGATTATACAGTGGCAGACTTTATCAGAAACAAACATGAGATTATGCTACTGATCTCTCCTTTTTTAGAAAATGATACTCTCTCTTTCTTACAGGAAGCCCAAATTGAAGAATCAAGAGAGGATAGGATTATATGGAAACCTGATCCTGTTGATCAATTTTCATCTAAATCTGCATATCGTGCAATTACAGGCTCATCAGGTAATTCTTTAGCCTTCAAATTTCTATGGCATAGGGCTCTACAGAATAAGATTTCGATATTTGCTTGGAAGATGTTACATTCTCTACTACCATTTGATGATGTACTCATTACATGTGGGTTTAGTCTTGCATCGAAATGTCCTGCTTGTTGCCATAGGGATTCACTAGAACATTTTTTTAATTACATGCCCTCTGGCCAAATCTATATGGAGCTACATGGCTTCCTTAGTTCAATTCCAACTACCTGAACCTCAAACCTTAGCTCAAACCTTCTTCACGTTCTAGAATTGTATGGATCTACCTAAAGGCTATCAGTTGTTATGTAACATAATCCCTACCATTACTTGCTGGTGCCTCTGGAAGTCTAGAACTCGATATCTTTTTTATCAGTGCCCCTTTTCTGCTGATTACATTCGTAAGGAAGCTACTGACATTATCAGGCTAGCTCTGTTTTCTAATCCTACATATTTGAAATCCACAAATGGCATGCCTCATCTAATAAAAAATCTCCTGCCTCAGTTCAGACCTCCTCCTAAACCGATTATTAGAACTGTATGTTGGGAGAGACCTTCACAACATTGCATTAAGATTAACACAGACACATCTTGGTTCCCTGATAAGGCTTCAGTAGGGGTAATTATAAGGAATTGTACTGGTTCACCCATATTGATTAAATCTGTTACCATCTCTGCTGATTCATCTCTTCTTGCTGAAATCCTTGCGGTCAAAATTGCTTGTCAGAGTTACAACAATTTGAATGAATCTGTTATCATCGAATCGGACTCTTTATTGGCGGTCAAGATGATATGTGAACCTTATACTGCTCATTGGCCTGTATTTGATGTGGCCTACAAAGTTAACCATCTTCTTAAGGGCGCTGTGCTTCAGTATGTGCCTAGGGAGGGTAATTTGGTTGCAGATGCAATAGCTAAACATCATTCTGCTCATAACCTGACTTTGCATCTCAGTAATACTCCTGTGCATATTAGGGGTCTTATTGCACTTGATAAGATAAACACTCCCCAGATTAGAACTATCTCACATTGCTTGTGATAGGATTGATACTGCTGATGGTTTTTTCATTCATACAGGTTCCTCTCAACTGAATTCACCTTGGATACCTCACTATTATTACTGATCTAGCTTTGCTGCTGCTTGGTGACTCGGATACTGAGGCTCGGGCTCATTCAACATACGTTATTCCACTTTTGCTATATCTCTTTATAGCTGGCCATTTACTAGTTAGTTGTCTGGCCAAAGAGCGAATTAACACGGGGTGTGGAGATTTGTTGCTTTGGAATCGCAACTAACAAAACTCGTCTAATATTTCGGATCATGTATAGTTCTTAGCGTAGGCTATACTTCACTTTTGTGGGCAATGCGGTTGCCTTCTGTAAAGTTACTCGTACTATACTCTGGTTCTTTTGGCTTGGGGTACCAATATATCAACCCCCACCCTTGGGTGATTTTCATAAAAAAAAAATCAATGTTGACTTTAGAGGCTCTTTTGTTTACCCGTACATGCCCAAATCGCAAATTTGCAATCGTATATTCTTGAATTGCATTTTGGTGTCGCTAATTTTGTGATTTGACAACTCCAACTTTCTTGGAGAGATCTAAGTACAAAAAGTAAAAACATTACCCGTAACTCCAAACTGAAATCCCCTCGAATATGATACTACCCTATACACCCCCCCCAGTTTGTATTTTCCAAGTCCATCATGTATATTTATCAACAATCGGGCACACGAACATATCTGCAATCATTTCTGATTTCCCTTTCTAACTTCTTAGTAATCAACTCTAAGTTACTCTAGAACATGTACTATTTCTATATTTATGTAATAATAACAAAAATCGTGTATTTTTTTAGAGAAGAATAATGTCGTAATGAATTTTTGTGCCATAGCATAATTTTCTATAAATATGTTAGAGGCGCTTCTGTTCACCCATTGTGTCCCAAATTTTGAACACACGATCATTTTAATGGTTATATATATAATCTGAAACCCTAATTTTATTCCCAACCCATCATTCCTCCCATCCTTCACAACCGTACACTCTCTCCGCTTCCACCACCATGCCCCCGGCGACCTCCAACCTCTTCATCCCTTCTCACCATAGCGACATTTAACAATGTCTCATCACCACAAGAACACCGCGACACATGATTTGGCGAAGAAATTTAAAACCCTTGAATTTGACTACCACGACCGCACTAAAATTGAGGGTTTGTACTGTGAGTGATTAATGTTAAAGTTGGGATCTTTTGTGATGTTAATGTTGTTCTGTTTTTAGTTGGTGGTTCTGTTTTAGTCATATTAATGTCCATGTTGGGTTTTTTGGAACAATTTTCATGAAGTTGAATGTAGTTTGAAATTGAGAGGAAGGAGATTGAGAGTTTGAAATCTAAACCCAGTTTCTTGATTTTGAGTTTTGACTGTGAAAAGGCTGATCCCATTACTCTGAGTAATTTCAGTCAAGTTGGGATCTTTTGTGATTTGTCTTGGTGGAAATAAATTTTCTTTGAAGCTGGTAACATGGTAATACTGTTTTAGTCAAATTATGGTCCTTGATGAGTTTATTCAACAGTTTTCTTGGTAGTACTGTTTTAGTCAAATTATGGTCCCTGTTGAGTTTTTTTCACAGTTTTCCTGAAGTTGAAAGTATTTTTCTGTAGAGAAATGAGAGGAAGAGGATTTTGAAATATTGAGTTTGAAATTCAAAATCAATTTCGTGAATTTGAGTTTTTGACTGTGAAAAAGATGAGTTTTTTGGATATTACTCTGAACATTGTCATTAAGAATTCTCAATGGGGTTTTATTTGAT
The DNA here is from genome assembly GCA_037428765.1 of Rubia yunnanensis. Taxonomy (NCBI): domain Eukaryota; kingdom Viridiplantae; phylum Streptophyta; class Magnoliopsida; order Gentianales; family Rubiaceae; genus Rubia; species Rubia yunnanensis. The sequence goes on along the minus strand of CM075064.1, from coordinate 57,650,402 downwards.
TTTCAGGATACTTAATTTAAAATCTTATTTCTTGTATCTGAGCAGGATTGTGCCCACAGTCTTTTGACAATTTTATCTAAAAATTTACAACCCTCTAATTGAAGATTCTCTCCTTCCGTGGATTGATTAAGCTGTGTAACGGGTTTTACTCACTCGGAGGACGATCGAGGGCACCGTAAATGAAGAAATCATCATTACCAAAGCCTGAGTAGACGACTTTCTCACCACTTCCTCTTCTCATTACAATCAAACCCCGGCGAGCTGTGTTTTTTTCATTTTATTTTGATGGATTTTTTTTATTACCGGTTTGGGGATTTGTAGGGGTAGTTGAAGAAGATGGCACTAGTATGAGTTTGGAGTGTTGGCATTTTCAATAAGTAGGGTGGATATGGAGATCAAGATAGAAGCAGGGTCTCCGACTTTCTTTTTTTTTTAATGAGAACATCCAAGGGTGGGGGAAGGTATATTAGAGGTTCCCCAAGCCTCCATCAAAATGAAGTACCCTTTACAGACAGGACACATTAGCCTTAGTTCGTGGTTAGGCAATAAGGTTGCCCCCAAAAGTCCTATCAAATCTAAACAAAGCACTTGTGTAGCAACTATCCTAGCCAAAAAGGGGATTGATGATGAAATTACGATCCAGAAGAGAGAACCTCCACCCCTTGTGTTAATTCTCTCCTCCGGCCAGGAAACTTCAATTACAAGAGGTGATAGTCTGAACATAAAATTCTGAAACTGAAATCCCCAAAGAAAAGTTTCAGAATCATAGGAAATATGTACAATGACTTGATTTGTGAGAGTCCAGAAGAGAGTAACTGAAAGGATTGAAGTCACAACCCTTCTCCAAACCGTTAGATCAGAAGCGTACCAACATGACTAGCAGCAATAGTTTCCCATGGGTATGGGATGAACATGGTCAGTAGAGGAAAGGAATCCCCAATCTACGGAGAGCTCACAGAGAATGATGAGTAAGAAGAATAAGATCAGATCCTGAACCTGCATGAGAAAATTCTAGTTTAGCAGTATCAATCCTTAGGTGAAGCATGTTAGGACACTCTCAGTTGAGGAATATGTGCCCTATCTAATGCAATCAGACCTAAGATATGTTGGGGAATGTTATTAAGATTAAGACACTGAAGATGACATGTGTGATGCTTTGCAATTGCATGTGCAACAGAATTACCCTCTCTGAAAACATGACTAAGATGAGCACTACCTAGTAGAGCTTTAACTTTATAAACCAAATGAAACAGCTTCCAGTTTGCACAGTAAGGGTCGTTTATCATTATAATAGCCAGCTTACAGTCAGTTTAAAAAATGCAGTGTTGCCCTACATGCAACAAATTTTCACATGCAAATAGCAATACCTTAATCCCAGCTTCCAGAGGTGTGGCAGCAGAGATAGGGGCAGAAGCTATATTAATCAAGGCGCCTGATTTATCTCTAACGATCATACCAGCAGCTGCCTTGTTAGGAAACCAAGAGGCATCTATGTTAATTTTTATTGACCCCGATGGAGGACTCTCCCAAAAAATAGTAACTATGTTAGGCTTAGGGGGAGGTCTAACAAAGGGAATCCAATGACTGAAATGTGATGCAATACTGGAATGTAGGAAATAAGTCCTTGGAGAAGTTATGAAGGCTAGCTTAATTAGGTCAAGTATTTCCTTGGAAATTTGCTCCGAAGAGAAAGGCTTATTGTCAAAGATGAACCTATTCCTAGCTTTCCAAAGCTCCCAGCAAGTAAGAGAAGGGATAATTTTGCAGAGAAAGTGCTTCCATCTATCTAAGTCATGTGTATTCCAAAAGATGAAAAATCTTTCAGACAGGGAATGATTAGGATCTAAGTGAAAGTTAACTATAGATGCTATGTTACCCCAGACAGTCTGCGCAATAGGACACGAAATAAAGAAGTGCTGAATTGAGTCTGAACTAGAGCAAGCTGGACATTTAGAAGCTAGACTGAAACCACAGGTAACAAGCACTTCATCAAAGGGAAGAAAGGATTGCAGCATTTTCCAAGTGAAAATTGAAATCTTCTTTTGCAAAGCATTATTCCAAATGAATTTGCAAGCAGGAAAGTTACCTGTTCCATGAGTAAGAGCCCTATAAGTTAACTTAGATATGAAGTTACCAGAGGCATCAGCCTTCCAAATTAGTCTGTCTTCCCTCTCAATAGTCAGTTCCGAATCCTGAAGGAAAGACAAAGTATCATGTTCCAGAAAAGAAAGGTCTCCGACATTCTCGAACACTAGTTGCAACAAAGCAATTTACATTTTGTAATCGATGTAACTAACTTGATTATAAGCACTTTTTTTTTATATTAGTATAGATTGATATGAGTTTTTTTTAATGAGAACACCCGAGGGTGGGGGATTATGTATTAAGGTTCCCCAAGCCTTAGTCAAAGATCAATAAGATGTACATAATATGTAGCTTGTTCATAAGGAGCGTTGAAGCAACATAGTTGCCTCCAAAAGCCCTACCTATCTACAACTAGGATGTGTAACAACTATCCAAACTAGTAAAGGATAGTTATTGAGTTGCGATTCCAAAAGAAAGAATCTCCACCCCTTGTGTTAATTCTTTCCTTTGGCCAGGCAACTTCAATCCAAAAATTTCAAAGCTTAATCTGAAGAGCTCCAAACCAAATGTAAGATTTATAAGTAATCAAACTAGCAGCTAAAGTGTACTTGTTATCAGCTCTAGATTTAGTACTTTGCATAAACTTGAGTCAGAAGTCCATGAATATATTGCTGAGTTGAGCTTCAGGTCTTTACCTCCTCCAAAGCACCTTCAAAAAAAGAGAAAGCAAAACTAAGCAGTATCAATTCCATTAAAGAGCATGCTTATTTAGTCTGATGTAAGGTGTATGCTCCTTATCCAAAGAAATGAGGCCTTTGATGTGCTTGGGAGCATTAGAAAGGTTTAGACTCAGGTTATGGCTTGAATGGTGTTTTGCAATAGCATCTGCCACAGAATTACATTCTCTAAAGACATGTTTAAGTTCAGCATTTTTTAACATAGATTGTACTCTAAAAGCTAGATCAAACAGTGTCCAATGCGCAGTATATGGATCTTTAATCATTTTTACTGCCAACAATGAATCTGATTCAATTGTAACAGTATTATCTAGATCAGCAAAAGATTGGCACGCAAATTGTATTGCTAGAATCTCTGCTTGGAGTGGGGTAGCAACCATAATATCTGTTGAGTGAATCCGGAATGGTGTACCAGAACTATTTCTAGCAATAAGGCCTATTGTTACCTTATTAGGATTCCAAGATGTATCTACATTAATCTTGTAACAGATTGATACGAGTTAGTTTTAGCTACTTTAGTTTAATAGTAGTGTTTAGTATTCATTGAATTCAGTTCACGTTTTTCTATATTTTAGTGCAATTTTTGTGTCCCAGTAAATATTTTGATTTCTAAATTTTTAATAAAAAAATGAGCACCGGTAAAACCGGTGCTAATTTTTTTATTGATCACCATGGGAAATAGAAATGGTAAAACATCACATTCACACCGGTAAAACACCCATTAACACTCCTATCCTGCAGTAGTGTACGATACATTACATCTAATGCTGCGAGAAACAATTTCATTCGAATTACAAAGGTGATGACTGATCACATAATTAACAAGCACAAATAATTCACATGGAAGTCCCTAAAGGTTAGAATTCAATTCAACATTGTGTTATGGAATAAGAATTGCCAGAAGTACTTATCAGTGTGTTTGTGAACAATTTACCCGATCGACTAGCATAAAATACAAATGGCCGCGTGGAAAAGCGATTGCGATTGTATGCGCTTGATGAAGGATTTGGTCATGCTTGTGAGGAGAATCAATTAGATCTACAAAAGGTATTTATTATTCTCACATATTGAATCTAATCAATAACATCATATGGCTTTGCACAACCTATGTCCCAATTTTGACATTACTCCTTGTTGTAGTATTTTAACGAATAAAAAGAACCGTACACCATCAAGCAATTGGAGGAAGTACGCGACAATTTGGCTAACTTTATGATTGTAAGGAATTTAAAGCATTTACTTAACCCAACTACGACATGAGAAACTTCGAATAGGTTGATTTTTTGGTGAGAGCATCATTCTCTAAAATGTCAATTGATACTTTCCAAGGTATTTTTTGACACCTAGATATAGATCTCTAGGTAGCTATGGAGTATCAATCGTATAGTTCATTTTGTGAGAATTTTGATAACATACTAAGTGTATGGATGGTGTAGTGCTTCTCGTTCTTATCTTTATGCTTTGTGCATGGTGTAGTAACATTCAATCTGAAAGGGCGTTCGACGCTGGGTATTCTACTTGTGAAATTTTTTCTAATTCTGTTATTATATGAGGACCAACATAGCACACTATAATAATCAATTCAGTACAGCAGATCTAAACTAAGCGATGTCGCATATAGTTACATTGGCTCACTGACGGTACATTCAAGCATGCGACATCGCACAATGAACCACAAAGCAGTCTCCGATATCGTAAACACCTCGACTATGAAATAGTCCTCTGTGATGTCACTGACTCTTCGTTCGCCTATCTCTAATTAATGTGGAAATTCTTCCCAAAAAGGTGAAGAAAAAAAAATTGATTTACAGCGGTTCACAACCGCAGTTAAAGATCATAGTCAGCGAAGTCGGTTACTAAATTATGCGATTTCAGTTAGGGTCAACAACGACGTCGCAATTTACATACAAACGCAATTGGCGTCCGTGGCTTCGCCCATTGGTCGATCATCAGTTGGACACTATAGACTTAACTATGATCATTTTGTAGAAAAACCAATTTTAAAAAAAAGTTATTTACTGCGGTTCAAAACCACAGTTAAAAGTCTTGGTCTGCGAACCTGGAACAACCTGATGCGATATCATTATGATTAATAACGACGTTGTAAATATTATATGCTACGTTGAGTAATGTGACTTCGCTCATAGATGGATGTCGACAACCCCCACATGTGAAGCGATGTCGCTTTGACGTCGTCATGGCCATCGACTATGGATTATTTTTCTCGGTTAATGTTATGAAAAACTAAGGAAAAAATGACTTTTTACTTCACCCACATTTACCTCGGCTTTTCAGGGGGAAAAACCAAGTTAATAGGTGTTGTCTATTGTAGTTCTTAGAGGAAATAGGTGGTTTGGGATCTTAACATATTCAATTGGCTTCTCTGTGGTTTCCTCTAAGGGTTCCAAAAATGAGGGTGTTGGTTCCATAGGTGGAGGTAGGGGGTGAAAATAGGTAATATGGAGAACTAAGTATCATCACTCCTTCCTCGACTTCCTCACTCTCAACAAACCATTCTGCATTCCCTTTGGATTCATCTACCAAAATTTCACAATCAACTAGGGATGGTTCATTTTTGGAGTATTGGGTTTCTAGTTGGCTCACTCTTTTCATCAAATCACTTACTTGCCCTTCAACTCTCTCAATTCTTGAGATGAATTGAGTTCCCAAATCTCTAATGTCACCATGCAATTTTGATTGGAGTAACTCACTACCCTTGGTCACATTAGCTCTAGCTTGCAAAATATCTCTATACTCCGATTTAGGAACCAATCCTAGGGATTGGTTTTGGGGCATTGTATAGGTTGGTGAGGTCCAACCATCTAACCCAAAGTATTAGTTTCCCGATGCATTTCCATACCAAAAATTTGAGTTACCACTAAACCTCAAATTTGGAGAATTGTGGTATGGGCACCAATCTCGATCCCATCAGCCTTGGGAACCAACAACTCTTACCTCTCTCTAATTTTTGCTCATCCAAGAGCAAGACTCCGTAGGGTTGTTGTAATGAAATATCTTACAAAATCTCACTCGTTAAGCCTCTTTTCTCCTATAGTCACTAAACCTTGGGTAACACTCAACAGGATGATCATAATGACACACCCTACAAAGTTCCATATGTTGAGTACTTTCTTCCCACATATTTTATTTTCAATTAAAAACACACACAAAGTTCGGAATTGTAGTGTAAGGGTCCTCGATTCGCACCAAGAACTCAAACAATACCTATTCTAGAAAATAAAAAAACAACAATACTAACTACTTAACTAACATGCTATGCAAGTTAACAATTAAACTGTTAAACTAGCATCCCCGATAACAGCGCCAAAATTTGACCCGCCTCCACTCGGGGTTGTTAATGCTGCTAACCTGATTGAAGGTGTTAGAAGTCAAACAAACCAAAAAGGTTGAATGAGAGATGATCTAATTTATATTTATATTTTTCTCCCAACCTTAATACTAAACTACCTATGGGGTATTTAGTGGCAAGGCCAGGTTTTTCTACAGAGATACTAGATGTTTAATAGTTAACAACTCACAACCACGTACAGGTTGTCAATTTGCATGTGTGTTAGGAATAGCTAAATATTACAAAATGGGTTTTTTTGGGTTTTTTAAGTTAACAACCACAAACATAAAAGACCACACAAGATTAAACTATATACACAAGTACATGGGGAATATTTGCATAACATGATTGGCTAAATGTTTCGATCCTTGATTCCATCACATACAAGACATCAACAACCTATTCTAGTGTTTATAACATATGGTATGGTCGATTGTCAACACTTCCCCATACATGTCACGTATAGTGCTCTTGCAGTCTTCCATCGGCACTGCCTTCGAAATTAAGGAAGTGCAAGAACGGCCCTGCCATTGTGCATATCTGTTTCTCCCTGGTACGATTACGTCCTGGGCACTACACCACGAATGCTCTTTTCTTAGGCCTATTGAGGTAATGGAGATAAAGAAACTTATCAAAGCCTCTAGCGTTTCTAAACCCTAGTTTTCTACCAAATGCTATCTTTGCACATAACCCTTCGAGCCAACTTGCCGACTAAGACTAGTGTGCTTTCATCGTAGGAGTAAAACTTGAAAATGACCTATGTGCACACACCCATGTGGACTCGGACCCCGTTACCCATATCACATTTAGGTTCCCCCTCGGGAGGTACCAATAGATGCACCAACATGAATGTAGACTACGGTGTGTGCCAATCTTAGTGTATCATTCATGTAATTCATAAGCAATTAAAAAACAAGCCAACATAATATCATAAAGAAATAGAAATAGGTAGATCTAAGGAGTCTCATAAAACATAAGTCAAATCATAAATAAAAATATTATTTCCATGCTAATAAACTACTCCCTAAGCCTTTAAACCCAAGTATTTTATTGGATTCAATGCCTTCGGGCAAAGAAAAAATAAAGAGATGAAAAGAAAATATTCTTGAGAGAAGAAAGAGCTTATTTCTCTCTCGACCCTACTCCTGAAGTCCAAAATGAGCATAAACTAAAACCCTAGTAAACATAGGTATATATATATAGTAGTAGGGAATTAGGCTTTCAAATTGGCCCAAATGGGGTAAAAAAAACCTAGCAGCCTGAACGGATACGGCTAATGGAAACTGGCACAGTCTGTGCCGGCTAAGGGAGCTTCGTGCTGGCGCAACCTGCGTGGCCTGGCACGGGCCACTGGTCCATGTTGGCATGTCCATCGTGTATGGGATGGGCCGTGCCCCTCAGTCTAGCATGGGCCACTGATTAGACCTCAATTTTAATGCTTCTAATTGCACGTCCTGTGTTGTTTGACGTGGGCCGTCGGCTGGAGCCTCGTTTGATCAGCAATTTAGAGCGAACCATGTTATTCATCACACCCCATTGGCTGGTCTTCATATTTTGGACTTGAAACGGTGCAGACCTTGTGAAATGGCATGGCCTGTTCCCCTACTTAGCTGATTTGGAGTGAAACGGAGCAAAAATGAATGTTGGCAGCAAGAACGGTACGACCCGTGCTGAGGGCTGTGGTACTGTTCGTGCCTTGGAATATTCCATGCTATTCACTTAGGCATGGTCCGTGCTAGCAGGGTTCTATGCTAACACGTTCGAGGTCCAGTCCGGCACATCTGGCCTTGTGCCAGCACATCTGGTCACGTGCTGGTTGGTCGGCTGGTTCTCCCGGTTGAAGCCTTCCTCTGTCTTTGACTTTTTTGAACTTCAAATCCACCTTTCTTGGCTCAATTCCATCTATTACCATACTTTAAGTCTATAGCCTTCATATTTACTACCATTCTTGCAAATGGCCTTCGATTATCTTCTACTGTTCTTGCGAACGGCCTTCTATACAATGATGTCGAGGTATCCACTAGTAACCTACTAATGACATCATAAATGAAGATCTAGGTGCTCGTGAATACAACGTGTCCATTACATTCAATTAATTCTACAAAACTTGGGATTTAGAAAAGAAAACCAAACATGGTCATCTAAACCCTTTGTCGTGTAAACTTAACTAAAACTAGCAATCCAACAAACAAAATATGATAATTATTGTGTCGAATGCATTGGTTAATGCATTCAATACGGTGCACATCATAGCTTCATTTTTTGCTATGTTCATAGGTCGTGCCGATGGCATTAAATTAACTTGGTTTTGATCATATTTAATTTCTTATTTTTTGATTTTTTAGAGCAATGTTATGCTAGGGTATTTGTTTTGAATTTCTCAGGAAAATGGGATGAAGCGGGATGAAAATATGAAGAAAATTGGTGATTCAAGCAAAAAAGATCCTACGCGAGAACTCCGGTGTGCGGCCACAAACATAACCACATGGGCTGCGCATTTTGGGTCTGAGGGCTGAACGCCCGTGTTACATTTATGCGTGGAGGCACTGTCAATGCACCCTCACTCAGTTGGGCACAGTGGCACCGCGCGGTTGCACGTTTAGTGCACTGGCTGTGCGCCCAGCTGAACACCCCCCTCACACCCACTTTTTATATTTATTTTTAATTTTTTCCCCTTTTACTCTCCCTACCTTTTTCTCCTATTTTCTCCTTCCCTTAGTGAGAAATTCTCCCATTCCTTATCCACACCTAAAAATTCCTCCTTATTCTCCTACACCCAAATTCTTCATCCTTCAACTTCCACTCCTTAAATAATCCATTTCTGACATTAAAATCCTTACCCTACCAATCCTAAACACTTTCCACATAGCAACCATAATCCATTCATCTTCCAAACCAAGAAAATTGAAGTTGTCTCTTCAAGAACACCCAAAATTCAACAATTAGGTGTTCTTCAATTCGGAAGAGGTGTAATCAAATGCTTGTATTTCTTGGAAATTGAGGATTATTGGAGACTTATACACCAACTTGGTGCACCCACTCAACCCGGGAACGACAACGCACCATATTGGTAATTCTTGAAATTTTTCCTTCTTATGTGTTTTGATGAACTTAATTGTATAGTTGAGATTGTTGTGTATGAAGGGGGTTATGAGTTCTTGATTGAAGTTGTGGAAATATTTGTTGTGGTGGTACTGTTTGTGCTTATTGTGGATTTTTGTGGTGGTAATATTGTAGGTCGTTGTGGTGGTAATGTTTGTGCTACTTGTGGACTTTTGTGGGGATAATATTGTGAATTTTTGTGGAGATTGTGGTTGTCATATTGTAGAATTTTGTGTAGATAGTGGTTGTGCATTTTGTGGATTCTTGTGGTGATAGTGTTGGGGCATATTCATTAATTTTTGTGGTGGTAGCATTGGTGCAATTTTTGTGGACTATTGTGGTGGTAGTACTTGAAATTGGATTTTGTGCTCCATTGTTGTTGTGGGGTGGGAAGTTGAGTATATTCTTCTTATGGCCCCTAAAAAAATAAGAGCGGAAGAGGATAGTTCCTCTAACTCAATACCTCCCGTAGTTTACAACCAATCACTTCCTTATGATGGGTTGTGATGTGCCCATTTTATACGGTAATATTAGGATTTTTAGAATTCACTTTTGTATACTTTTGTGCTCTAAATGAGACATTTTGCCTTGAAGTTCTCTAAGGAGGATTAAAAGTGACTTTTCCGCTTTTATTACTTTTCTAGAGAATTTTGTGTGACAAGGTAATTTGTTTGAGGACTTTGAAGACTTCGAAGAATACCATTGATGATTTGAAGATTTGAAGGTTTGTAATTGAGCTTTTTTAAGATTTGAAGAATTGAAGAAATAGAGAGAAGAAGAGGATATGAAACAAAAAAGAGAAAGAAGAAATGGTGTTGGACTTGGAGTCCTTCACAAGGTCATCGCAAGCACGTCGTGACTCGCGACGGAGGAGGGGTCAGAAACTTTTCTTGCTTTTTACACTATAAATACTCACCTTATCCTCTCCTATTTAAGAAGACGAATCCAACCTCTTCTTCCTGCATTTTTCTGGGTTCAAACCCTAGTTTTTCTTTCTTTCTTTTCTTAGTTTGTGTAGGTTAATCATGTTTTTTAACTGTCTAGCTTAGTTTTATCTTGGGATCAATGGATTGAAGCTTCCATTTCTATGTAGTAAGAACCATATGTATATATCTATTTAGTGTTTTTTCTATTGTGCGTTTATTGAGCTTTGAATGTGAATTATTAATGGCATTGATGTTGTTGGAAGCTTGAGTATATAAACTGCTTGTATGATTACTTGTTAGGGCTGGGAGAAAGTAGCTAATCCCCCCCCCCCCCCTCTTTTAATGTGAAATCCAAGAGCATGAGTTAGAGCTTCTTAATGATGTTGATGTGTTGATTATTGCTACATGAATGTGATAATGTTGAATTCTTTGTCATATTTTTTTTAGGTAGCAAATGAGAGAAGTTAATGAATGTCAATTTTTCTTGGCTAATCTTGTGTAAATGCATGATTAGTGGAAGTAGTGAATAAACTTTGTCATTCGTTCTTGAATCCTTTGTTATTTAGCATTCATGTGTTCTTAATGCTATGTTTCACTTCATTTATGTCATGTGTTGTTTGAGAATAGGAAGTGTTTGTATAATTGAAGTGTTAGAGTGTTAGGAAAGTGACAAATTCCTTAGCTCCTTTGCATGAAAATATAGGAACATGAACTTAGAAATCTTGTGCATAATGTGTTGTGATTCTTGCTAGATAAGTATGTTAATGTGGATTGTTCTCATATTTATCCTATAGATTCAATGAAAGGTTGAACCTTGAATGTGGTTTGTTCTAGGTTTAGCCTGATGAATTCTATGTTTGGTTAAATGGTTATGTCTTTGGTAGAGGGCTTGTCGTTGTCAAATCTATGGTCCTTCGTGTAAAATGCCATTGATGAAATACCCCTATGGTCATTGTTTGTCTAGGGTGATCATCAATGAGGTTTGCAAATGGTCTTTGTTAGTCTTTGCAAACTACTTTTGAGAAGGAATGAATGTTGATATTCCATTGGCATTCCCCATGGGTAACAATTGTGATGAGTGAATGGTTCAATGATCTACATTAGGTTTGGAAGTGGATATCGATTGCCCCTAAGGCTTTATCTTTTGTAGTTTTAAAACCCTTTTTCTTTGTTTTGTTTGATGACTTAGCATAGTTGCTTGACTTTGCTAGTTGTCTTGTCTTTTAACTTTCATAACATAGGACGACCAAACAACCAAACCCCCTCCCCCTTTTACTTGCTTTTATATGTGTATATATATCTACCCCTAGCCTAATAGCAACCTTTTGTGTCTAAACGCTTAGGAAAATCCCCCTTCTTTGTGGACGACCCCAACTTGCCGCTATCTACTTAGTTGTAGATAGTAAGCATTTAGGGCTTATAAATATTAACTTTGAGAGGTACGGCGATGGCCTCCCAAATTTTGGCACCGGTGCCGGTGAAGAGGCATTTATTTTTAAGTTTTTAGGTGTATTTGGTTGCATATTAGCTAGTTGTTTTTATTTTTCACTCCTTGGTGGTTGGTCTTGTTTGGAGTAGGTATTGCTTGAGTTCTTGTTAAATTTTATTTTATCGAGAATCCTTGCTATATGATTTTGGACTTTTAATTTTTTAAAATAAAGCATCTCACCTTGAGGGAACTCATGATGGGAAGAGCGACTCAAAAAGCAAGGTTTTGTAGGATGTGTCATTTCGACCATCCTACCGAGTCTTTCTCTTTGTTGTAGGAAGAGCTCTATGAGGGGGAAAGAACCTTGGTTTCCAAAACCAATGGTATTATGAAGAGTGTTACCAAGAGGTAGGAGATGTTGATTTTCAAGGGCAAGAAGCTCAAGAATGGTATCTAGATAGCAAGCCCTCGACTTAAGCAGAACTTGAAAGTCCATCACCCTCTCGAGGCCATTTCTCAAGACATCTTCCCCTTGAGACCTCGAGGCCGCAAGCCCTCGACTCGAGCAGAACTTGAAAATCCATCAGCCCTCGAGACCCCTGGTCCTCAAGACCAGCCCTCGAGACATTATCCCCTCGAGACTTCGAGGTAGCAAGCCTCGACTCGAGCTAAACTTGATAGTCCATAACCCTCTCGAGGCTAGTTCTTGAGGCCAGTTCTCGAGACCGGCCCTCAAGACATCATCTTCTTGAGATCTCGAGGACGCAAAGTCCTTGGCTCGAGCCGAACCTGAAAAACCATCATTCCTCGAAACCATTATTCCTCGAGTCGAACTGAAGCCCTCAATGCATCAGCCCCTCAAGACCTCAGGTTCTCGAGGCCACCAGCACTCGATTCGAGCATAATTCCTCGGGACCTCGGGTCCTCAAGGCTACAATCTGACTCGTGCTGAAGCCCTTAAGACCTCAGGTCCTCGAGGCTGCATTCCCTCGACTCGAGCTGAAGTCCTCGAGACCTCGTGTTCTAGAGGCCACAAGCACTCGATTCAAGCAGAACCCAAAAGTGCATCATACCCTCGAATCCTCGGGTCCTCGAGGCCAAAAGCCCTCAACTCGAGATGATGTATCGCGAGTCACGACCAGTGCTATGGCGAGTCGCGATGAGAAATCCAATTTTTCAACTGAGCTTAAACACTGCATAATCCTTCCTTCTTCTCCAAATACTCCCAAGAACCACCACATATCCACTCATTCCTCCACCATCTCACATATATTGACATATGAAAATTCTTGCATCTTCATAGTGTCTTTGTTGATTGTAGTATGCCGACTACATCATTGAGTCTTTAATTGCTATATTCTATAATGATGCTTGGATATGTGTCAATATATGTTAGATATTTTTATTGGACAATCTTATAGTGGTGTTTGCATGATGGATTGGTTGTTCTTTGATAATGCTATGGTTATTAACTCTTGATGCTAAATCTAGTATTACAAATCCTTATGTACTTGTGAGTTTGATGTTGTTATTTGTGGTGTTAGTCTTGATTAAATGGTGCCAAGGAGACAATGTTTTGCTCGAGGGTTAAGTTCTTCTACGGCACTTTTGCTCCCCCTTCCGGCTCCGAAACCAATTTCAGGACCAATTCTATACAAGTACATTGTATTGCGCCATATCACCGGCGACTATGCGGAGAAATGGGTGTCACTCTACCTCTTACCTTGAGTTTTATTATTCTTCCCTTACATGTTTACATTGAGGGTAATGTAATGTTTTAAGTGCGGGGAGGGGTTAGAGAACTCACATGCTTGCTAGCTTAATTTGGAATGCTTTTTGTTACTTTTGATTGGAAAAACATGAGAAAAAGAAAGAAAAAAATTGAAAATTTTGAAAACAAAAATTGATAATGAAAAAAATAGAAAGAAAAGAAAACCCACTAAGTTGAAAACCCGAGAGGGTAACTTAGGAAACATTGGGGGCCCGGATATGTCAAAAACCCGAGAGGGGGACCAAGGAAAAAATGAGAGGCCAAAATATGCGGAAAAATGTGAGATGTGAGCCAAAGAAACATGATGTGTTACTAGGATGAAAACTCGAAAGGGCTCCTAGGAAAAATGAGAAAAAAAGAGAGAAAAGAAAAATGCTATGATTCTTGCCGGCGTTGGAGTTATAAGGTTGCGGCTGTCATATGGATGGATCAGGTAACTCAACATCTTTAGACCTCTTGGGATTGGGTAACTTAGTGGGTTGAAAAACGAAGTAGGATTATAAAATTCTTGATTTTTTTATACTTTGTTTTTGGTTGATATATTGCCATTGGGTGATGTCTGTGTTTAAACCTCCTCTATGGTTTTGACTTCATTTTGTGTCATTGGATTTTGGTTGATATATTGGTATGAAGTGAAGTATGTGCTTGAACCCTTCTTATGGTTTTAACTTCGTTTTGTGTCATTGTACTTTGGGATTATCAATTCGGGACTTTGAAAAGTTTTTGGATAGTGAATTGATAAGTGGTAGGTTTTGTTAAATTTAGGAATTGGGGTTGTGTGTGAAAAATTCTCATTTGAGCTTTGATTTTGGGATTTATGATATTGAGAGTTTTTGTGAGGTTTTGATTGCGGGAATATTAGTTTAGGATATGGACATATGAATTCCTTTGTGTGCTTGAATCTTTTCTTACTCGAAGACAAGTAAGGTTTAAGTGCGGGGAGGTTTGATGTTCCCATTTTATACGGTTATATTAGGACTTTTAGGATTCACTTTTGTATACTTTTGTGCTCTAAATAGGACATTTTTCCTTGAAGTTCTCTATGGAGGATTAAAAGCGACTTTTATGCTTTTATTACTTTTCTAGATAATTTTGTGTGAAAAGGTAATTTGTTAGAAGGCTTTGAAGACTTCAAGGAATACCTTTGAAGATTATAAGATTTGAAGACTTGTAATTGAGCTTTTAAAGATTTGAAGAAGTGAAGAGAAGATGAGGATATGAAACAAAAAGGAGAAAGAAGAAATAGTGTTGGACTTGGAGTCCGTTGTGAGGTCGTCGCGAGCACGTCGCGACTCGCGATGGAAGAGGGGTCAGAAACCCTTGTTGCCTTTTGCACTATAAATACTCACCTTATCCTCCCGTCTTTAAGAAGATGAATCCAGCCTCTTCTTCCTGCATTTTTCTAGGTTCAAACCCTAGGTTTTTGTTTCTTTCTTTTCTTAGTTTTTGTAGGTTAATCATGTCTTAGAATTGTCTAGCTTAGTTTTATCTTGGGATCAATGGATTGAAGCTTCCATTTCGATGTAGTAAGAACCATATGTATATATCTATTTAGTGGTTTTGCTATTGTGCATTTATTGAGCTTTGAATGTGAATTGTTAATGGCATTGATGTTGTTGGAAGCTTGAGTATATGAATTGCTTGTATGATTACTTGTTAGGGTTTGGAGAAAGTAGCTCATTCTCCCCTCTTTTAATGTGGAATCCAAGAGCATGAGTTGGAGCTTCTTAATGATGTTGATGTGTTGATTATCACTAGATGAATGTGATGATGTTGAATTAGTTGTCATGTTTGTTTTAGGTAGCAAATGACAGAAGTTAATGAATGTAGATTCTTCTTGGCTAATCTTGTGTAAATGCATGATTAGTGGAAGTAGTGAATAGATTTTGTCATTTGTTCTTGAATCCTTTGTTATTTAGCATTCATGTGTTCTTAATGCTATGTTTCACTTCATTTATGTCGTGTGTTGTTTGAGAATAGAAAGTATTTGTATGATTGAAGTGTTAGGGTGTTAGAAAAGTGACGAATTCCTTAGCTCCTTTGTATGAAAATCTAGGAATATGAACTTAGAACTTCTGGTGCATAATGTGTTGTGATTCTTGCTAGATAAATATGTTAATGTGGATTTTTCTCATATTTATCCTATATATGCAATGAAAGGTTGAACCTTGAATGTGGTTTGTTCTAGGTTTAGCCTAATGAGTGCTATGTTTGGTTAAATTGCTATGTCTTTGGCAGAAGGCTTGTTGTTGTCAAATCTATGGTCCTTCGTGTATAATTTCATTGATAAAATACCCCCATGGTCGTTGTTTGTCTAGGATGATCATCAATGAGGTTTGCAAATGGTCATTGTTTGTCTTTGCAAACTACTCTTAAGAAGGAATGAATGTTGATCTTCCTTGGCATTCCCCATGGGTAACAATTGTGATAGGATGAGTGAATGGTTCAATGATCTACATTAGTTTTGGAAGTGGATATTGATTTCCCCCAAGGCTTTATCTTTTGTGGTTTTAAAACCCTTTTTCTTTGTTTTGTTTGATGACTTAGCATAGTTGCTTTTTTTTTTTTTGATGAACGTATGGATTTCATTTCATCGCAAAAACAAAGAACATAGTTACAACTTTCAACTCCAGCCCTATGAAGCATCTAGTATAGTATAAAAGGACTACTTCACTAACATCCAAGTGTCAAGGATGTTCTTTGCGGACTACTTAGATACATAAATTTTACAACAAGATTTGGGTCCATAAACTAAATTCGGAGGAGATGACCGAGCCCAGTTGTGGAGGAGTCATGGTTTTGTTTTCAAAGATCCTTTGGTTCCTCTCATTCCACAGATGGTAGATGCAGTACACCATAAGGGGGAAAATCCTTGACTTTGCTAGTTGCCTTGTCTTTTAACTTTCATAACTTAGGACCACCAAACAACCAAACACCCCCCTTTTACTTGCTTTGATATGTGTATATATATGTACCCCTAGCCTAATAGCAACCTTTTATGTCTAAACGCTTAGGAAAATCCCCCTTCTTCGTGGATAACCCTGACTTGCCACTATCTACTTAGTTGTAGATAGTAAGCATTTAGGGATTATAAATATTAACTTTGAGAGGTACGGCGAAGGCCTCCCAGGTTGAAAAACATAATTTGGGATTATGCTGAAAGATGGGAGAGGTTGAACAACAATAGGCCCATCATAGCCACTCCGTTTGTGGATAAGGATGTATTGACTAAGTTGGGTTTGTTGGAATCGGTTAATGTTATGTTGGATACAGGTGCCTAGACCAATTTGTGAATGCAGTACACCCTCTTATAGATCCTGGACACTCTAGTTCCTCTCCATGGTGAAGAAGATCACTTGTGAGGATGGTAACCCGGGGATCATGTTTCACCTGATTGATTAAAAAAAAGAAAAGCAGTGTATGATGATGTAATGTTGGATTTTTAGGTAGGACTACACCAAGGCAGGGGAGGTATTTGAGCAAGTAGAGGGATACACTGACCAAGGATTCTGGGAACTTCTCACGGGAGAAAAAATAACTCACAAATCCAAAGCTTCTTCGATTATCCATCCGGCGATCCGGTATGTCCAGTGTCTTCTTAATACTACACTTTTTAGTCATTGGGGAGTATAAAAATTGTGCCACATATGATTTGAAATGCCTTTGGGCATTTACACCGCACAGAGATGGTGCCTTGAATTGGGTTGATGGATGCATTGGATTGTCAGACAATGACTCATGGCGCATTTGTATTGGAGGAATGATCACACTCTTGGCACGACATCTGCATATTCAAACCCCACCAAGCTTTATGCCAATTGTTCGCCATCTCGATGATAGTTTCTACACCATCAAGATTTTGGTAAAGGCAAAAATGTTAAAATCCATTGAAGACCCAACGAAGTTCATTTAGCTTCATCGTGAAGAAGAACCCTACATGATGTTTCCATCAGACCACCTAGCGGGTTACCCGGAGAGGTTTGTGGGGTACCGTCCCCTTCTGGACACTACTTTTAGTGGATCTCCCCCATCCCGTGTGCAAGGAAGAGGCAATTCTGCACCACCACAAGCTTCACGACTGGGCTCATTTGCTCAACTCCATGAATCTTTCCAAACCATAAGAGGAACACTTGAGAATATGAACAATAGGCTTGGAAGCATGGAACAAAGAGTAATTGGCATGGACCAAAGAATGGATAGCCTCAAGTACTTTGTCGATGACACTTATGAGGGCATGAATAAAAATGTGGACGCAATCCTTGAATTGCTCTCATTGACCTCCGGAAATGCCCCACCATCGAGGAGAAGCGTAGGAGACACAAAGAGGAAAGAGAAAGGAGATGCAGGAACCGAGAAGGTCGCGCAGGACCTTCAAGATCCTAATTGTGAGAATTTCTTATTCATCTTCCCTACTTTTTCTTTTGATTATTTATATGCATTGGGGATATTTCATAATCTAAGTGTGGGGGAGGGAATTTGGATGCTCGTGTTTGCTCATTTATTTAGTTGTAATTTTTGGTTTAGATTTCTTTCAAAATGAAAAAATATATATATTGGAAGAAAAAAACCCCTCTATGTTGAAAATCCAAGAGGGAAACTTAGGAAAAATTTTGGGGACCCAGATAGGTTGAAAAACCAAAAGGGCAGCCTATGAAAAAAATGAGAGGCCAAATGGTGAGGGTGTGCGTTAAAAAAATTAAAATTTGTGTGAAGATAGGATGAAAACCTGAGATGGCTCCTAGGAAAAATAAGAGAAATTGAAAAACTTTATGCTTCTCTTGGTTTGCATATTGATAGTTTTTTTTCGGTAGAGTAAGTTAGCTTGAAATTATATGTATACCTCACTCTTGTTATGGTTTGTTGGTTATTTATATTACCTTAGGATTTGAGATATAAGAGTGTGAGAGATTCTTATATCTTGGGATTTGGGTAGTCTAAGAATAAAATGTTAGCATTTTGGGGGGGGGGGGGAATTGCATGCGAGTTACGCTTAGTCCTTTGCTTATTCTTGTCTACTCGAGGATGAGTAAATGTTTAAGTGTGGAGGATTTGATGAGATGTCAAATGCATGTATTTTCTGAAGCTTTTAATATCTCTTTTGTTTTCTTTTTGTTGGAGGATTGCTAGATTTAGTCAGGTTTACATCGTAGGGGGTTTAAATGACCATTTTCGATTTTCATATCTAAACCCTTTGTTTTGTAACCTATTTTAAGTCGAATGGATTTGTGTCATTATGAGTGATAAGCCAACTTCACCTTTTTTGTACGTTTGGAGCTCATGTTTGTAATAGATTAGGTTTTTATTTAAGGATAATGGATGCTATGTTAATAAGAAGGTTAGGATGATGATTTAAAAGTTATATCTTAAGTCTCTAGTTTAATAATTTTTTGTAATACCCTTCATAATCGTGCTCATGATTAAAGATTCAATAATGAAGATTCAGAAAGGAAAAAAAGAGCTTAGAATTGAAGGCCAGTACGATTGGGGAGAAGAAAACATCCGGATTTGAAGAAAGAAGACTGGCCGACCATCACGAAGACCGGTCGGGTGCAAATGACCGGGCGCGCAGCTTATGCCTTTATCGACACGCCCGCATGCCCCAAAGCAAAGTGGAGAATAACCCCTCGAATGCAATTGTGAGGCCTGTGTGCTGGGATGCACGACTGCCCACAGATGCTCAGACCTCGCCCAACAAGAGCGCGGACTACGCTCATTTGTTTTTTTTATTTGTCTTGGTCAAATCTTGACCACTTAGACTATAAATAGCTTCTATCTTATCCTCTCTTCATACCCCCAGCTTTATACCCTTAAAACCCTAGTTTTCATTAACTCTTCTTCATTTATTGCTTATCTACCATGGGATTTCACCCCATTGTTATGGGTTTTAGTTATCTAGGCTAAATATACTCTTGGGAGCAATAGATAAGCATTTCTAGTATGAATTTGTGAGATTTGATTTATCCTATTTTGTGCTTTTATTATCAAGTATGTTTTGTGCTTTGTTGCGTGATTAATGCATAATTTAGACTAGGATGATCAACTAGTTGATGATTGTGAATTGATTGTTTTCTAGGTTTTTGATCAAACCCGAAAGACTTTTTCCTTTTTTCGAGGTGATTATTGTTGGTTGATGTTAGGTTGTAATTAGGGGTGACAACTAATTATAATTTCTTATTGATGAAATTTCATAGGTTTATGATGAATTTGAATGGCTTTTCCTAATTATCGATGTGGCTAATTAATAACGTCTAGCATTAAGACCAATCCTCGTAGTCGTTATTAGTAGATATACTTGTGCTATATGTATGTTTCTCACTTGTAGAACATTGTGGTAGTTGTGTTGGGTCTTCATGTTTATTGCTATTCCTTCAGAAGTGTATGATGCCGATCGTCTAGAGTGACCCGAGGGTAAGGGTTTTTGTGTGGCGCCAATCGCCCACTCTAATTATAACCGAGGAGAGGTGAGAAATGTCTTCACTTGAAAGGTGTTGACAAGTTCTCCACAATATGTGGTTAATGCATAAAAATATAATAATTAGTCGATGATCAAAGGATAACTAGAAATTTAAACCAATTGCGCCAAGACTCGTTACTAGACCTGGCAAACAGGTCTCTTCGGTCGGATACAAGTGAGACCCAATCAGGTCGGGTATGATTCGGTAGATTGTTTTGTCTTTGGGTATCGGGTCTTGATCGGGTGTGTTCAGGTTCAGATGTCTTTCGGTAGTTTTGAAAAATATTTGAATGGGTCGGGTTTGGTTCTAGTTATTTCAATTTCAATACAATTCGGGTATCATTTTTTTGAATCAGGTTTGGATCAAATTTGGTTCAAGTTGTTTCGATTACAGGTAAAATTCGGTTTTACATTTTTTTAATCAGGTTCGGATCGGGTTTGGTGTGAGTCAGTATGATTTTGGTGCCTTTCGGATACATTCTCTTTCGGGTCGGGTTTGGTTGGATTCCAATATATTCAATCCGGGTCTTGTTCAAATAAATATAGCAAATTGTCATTATAATGAACATAAAATTTTAATATATTAATTTTGTAAAAAATACTTTTGCTGAACTAATCTATTATATATATAATTTTATTAGTCACTTTTTTAATGTATACTTACAATTTTTTGAAATGAAAATTTATTTCTCTTGTAAAGAACATGCCATTTATGCAAACATTGATCTGTATACGTTACTGCATAAAGATTATACTAGTATGTAAGAACAAAATAGAATAGTTTGTATTTAATTTTTTTTAATTTTATGTTGTCGATCATAACTCATAAGTTCATAAGTCATAACTCACAAAACTCCTAACTTGTAAGTTATAATATATATATATATATATTATATAGTAGTTCTCCAGACAGGCGGTCTGTCCATAAGTTTATGGACAGACCACTTATTTTTTTACCGTATACATTCACATTCAAATACATATTATTACTTGTTTTAACTTTAAAAATACAATATTTAAATTTTATAAAAAAAACTTACAACATTTAAAGTAAAAATCACCGTGAACTGTCTATAAGCTTATGGAAAGACCGCTTTTCCTGATATATATATATATATATATTCATGATTGCAATACATTTTAAAAATATAGCATATTAAATTAAGAAAAGAAAATATTCTAGAAAGACATGCTCATTTTTTCTTAATCAGGTGAAATATTAGTATATTACCAATAACTCTGCTGACTTATATAATCAACCCTCGAAGTGGAATTTTAATAAATATTAATTCTCATTTATTTTTATAATTGTGCCTTACTATTTTACTTAGTTATATTCCACCGTAACTAATTTGATTAATATACATATTTGAGTTCTATAAGCACTTATTAATAGTTATTATATTTTATGTGCACTTATGACTTAACTGAGTTAATTCTATATGATATATTGTACATCCAAAAATTTATTAAGATACCAAATTGAAAGGTTGAATTTGCTGAAGCGAAACAATTGACTGTGTGCGAAACCGACGTGCGAAACACACACTTAATCCACTACTCACATTTCAGTTACTGTTTTCTCTTCTTCTTCTTTCTTTTCTGCCTAACGGCTCTTTCGACGGTAACTGGTCGACGGTAATGGCGTCTCCGACGCCAAACCTAACACTTGATCACAACACAACCACAGGAAAAAGCTTCCTTCAAGCTTTGAATACCAAACCTTCATCACTCACAACCACCCTCCCAGACACGCCTAATCTACATCCAATTACAGAATATAAGGGCAAACTGGCTTTCATCCTTACCCCGGAGGAAGGCGAGATATTGGCTTCCCATTATCAGAACGCCTTGGTTGGAAAGTTCAATCGGGGGAAACCGACTATGGATAAACTCGTCGCTGCTTTTAAATCAATAGGTTTTAAGGCTAAATGCCAATTGGGTTCAATTGATTATAGACATGTTCTCATTCGATTTCAGGATTGCGAGGATTATCAGCGGTGCTGGATGAAGGGCCAATGGATGGTTCATGGAGCCTCAATGAAGGTCCAGAAATGGACCCCAGATTTCTCACCTACGACAGAATCTTCAATAGTTCCAGCATGGGTAACTTTTCACCAATTGCCTTTACATTTTTATAACATCTCAGCCATTAAAGGCATCAGTAGTCAGATAGGTAATTTTCTGAAAATGGATGCTGCAACCCAAGCTCTAACTAGACCCTCTGCTATAAAAGTTTGTGTTGAAGTGGATCTTATGGCCCAACTCCCAAACTCAATTGTAGTAGGAATAGGTAATAAAGTTGCAGACTATAATATTGAGTATGATCAGTTACCTCTGTATTGCAACCACTGTAAGATTATAGGCCACAGTTAGACAAACTGCAATTTCTTGCATCCAGAACTAAGGAAGAATAACAGGAATTTAGCTAAGCCAAATGTGACTAAAGCTATTTTAGATATAGGTAAAGATGGAAAACATTCTGCAGTGGCTCTGAATACACTAGGTAAAGACTCTAAAGATCCATTGGAACAGGAAGGACCTTCTAACTTATCAGTCTCCCAAAAGGAAATGGAATTTCAGTTACAAATTCAGGAATCAGATTATAATTTGGGTAGAAATAATAACAGGAGAGAAAACCAGGAGCCACAAGTGAAAATAAATAAACCTTTTTACTCACTGGATGATATTTCCAAACCTATCACTAATTTCTTCTGGAGGAAAAAAACCCAACAGTCAGAAGCCCTTCCTGCTCAACTGGAACCTCTTCCTGCTCAGGATGAGGTTTTAGTTAAGAGGAACATGGTGTCCATATCAAATGCTTTCCATACTTTAACTGACATACAGGACGAAGAGAATGAAGGTCAAGAGGAGGATGCAGTCGATATTTTCCACGAATCTTTGGAGACACATGAAGTTCAGTTACCACGGGTGAATGTAGAAAAGGATAACAATGTGGCACTATCCACTCTGCAACTGATTCAGAGTTTTCACCAAAATCAAACTCCAGCTGAAGAGCAGAGTAATTCAGATGACAATGCTCCAGTTGTAGTGCAGAGCATCCCTGTAGTGCAACATCAAAGTGATAGAATCCATGAACAAAGCACTTTAGGGGAACACAACTCTGATGCAAAGCAAAGTGCACAACTACAGGTAAGCACATCTCCTCTAGAAATTCTGAAGAAAGGTGTGGACAAAAGAGGAAAAAATACAAATGTTTCACTTAATAATTTAAGGAAACTAAGATCCTCTCAAAAAGCTTCCCCCCCCCCCTAATTTTAAATGATTCTGTACACCAAAATAGGAAAAATTCTTGTATGGAATGTTAGGAGTTATGGCACTTCTCGAGATAGAATAAAATATTTAAACAGGAGACACAAGATTGACATTTTATGTCTAATTGAACCATGGCAGGATAATCACTTTTTAAATCATTTGAAACATGAACTTGGTTATAACAATGCATTCCATGCTCACACTGCTAACATTTGGCTTCTATGGAATCAGAATTTCAGTTTGACAATTATAAAAGAATCTGATCAGTTTATACAAGCTAGAGTAACAGATAATGCCACTTCAGCCTTTTGGAATGTGAATTTCATTTATGCAAGTGTTCATCGAAATTTGAGAGAGAAACTGTGGCTAGATCTACAAACTACAACACTTGATCCTTCAATTTATATTGGTGATTTTAATACTTTAGTATCTGTTAATGAATATAAAGGTAGGAAATCCACCCCAAGGAAAAGCATGAAACAATTTAATGATTTCCTAGCTATGATGGACTTACATGAAATACCTACTGTTGGTAATTCTTTCACCTGGAGTAACAATAGACATAGAGACAAGGGGAAGGATCTTCTTTTTCAAAGGCTAGATAGGGGGATAGGAAACTTAGATTGGTTAGAGCTTTTTCCGAATAGTTCCATACAGGTTCTAAACAGAACGACATCTGATCATTCTCCTCTTCTCTTATCTATTCAATCAGCAGTAGAAATAGCTCCAAGACCTTTCAGATATCAAGAGATGTGGTCTAATAGAGAAGAATTTCATGATGTTGTTGCTTCTAATTGGAATTTACCCTCCTCCATGTTAGGAATGAAAAATTTTGTTCACAAGTTAAAGAGGCTTAAGATAGTAATTAAAGAATGGAACAAAACTGTGTTCGGAGATGTAAATTACAATCTGGAACAATCGTAGCTAAGAGTTAATGAACTGGAAATCCAATATCAGCAGTTTCAGGATGAATTGGTATTAAAGGATCTATTGAAAGCTAAAACTTTGCTCCTCAGATCTCAGAAGGAATACAACATTTTTCTGCAGCAAAAAGTTAGGGTAAACTGGTTTAAGCAAGGTGATGCTAACACAGGATATTTTCACCACACAATTAAGGAAGAAAATAAGATCTAGAATAACTAAAATTAAAGATGGGGATGGAAACTGGATATCTGACCCGACTTTGATAAAAGATGAGGGTGTTAAATTTTTTCAGAATCTTTTAAATGAGGATACAACTCAGAATGATGGGAGATATCTTAAACACTTTCTGCAGGAGATCCCTAGGGTTATAACTGACCAACAGAATTCAATTTTGCTTAACCCCATTGACTCACAAGAACTGAAAGTAGCAGTTTTTGATCATAATAGAACCAGCTCACCTGGATCTGATGGATTCTCTGGAGACTTTTACTTAACTTTCTGGGATATAATTAAGCATGATCTTTTGGATGCTGCTAATGATTTTGTATGTACTAGTGACATTCCAAAGGCAATTTCTAGTACTTGGCTCACCTTAATACCCAAAAAAGCCATCCCAAACACATTTGCAGATTTTAGGCCTATAAGTCTATCTAACTTTGTTAACAAAGTCTTCTCTAAAGTTCTAATGATGAGGATTAAACCTTTAATGCATCTACTCATTTCCCCTGAGCAAAGTGCATTTTTTAAGGGACGGGAAGTTTCGGATAATGTGATTCTTATGCATGAAATGACAAGATTACTCTCTAGAAAGTCTAAGATATCAAATTTGATTATCAAACTAGATATGCAAAAGGCTTTCGATAGGGTCTCTTGGTCTTTTCTTAACTCCATTTTACTCCAGTTTGGATTCCATGGCAAATTTGTTAGACTTATCATGCAAAACATTGCCTCTGCAAATTTCTCAGTATTAATAAATGGTGTTATATCTGGTTATTTCTCCTCTTCTAGGGGAATTAAACAAGGTGATCCCCTTTCACCTTTCATATACAATATTTTATTGGAGGCTTTCTCTAGGGGTTTGAAGAAATTGTCCAGTATTGGATATTTACAGCACTTTGATCTCCCCAAATCATGTTCTCCTCTAACTCATCTTATGTATGCAGATGACACGGCTGTTTTTCTCAATACTAAGCTAGAAAACTTAAGACACTTTAAACATTTTATGAAGGCTTATGAGACCACTTCTGGTCAAAAAGTTAATTTTGCAAAATCAGAATTCTTTGTTTCACATAAAACTTCTCAATAGAATGTCCAAGTAGTTAAAAGGATATTAGAAATGGAGAAAGGCTTGTTTCCTTTTAAATACCTGGGAGTCCCTATATTTTCTGGTAGGAATTTAAAGGTGCACTATTTGCCAGTAATTGAGAGAATGGAAAGATGATTCATAATTGGAAGAATAAATGGTTAAGCTTCGCTGGTAAAATCATTCTAATCAATCATTGCTTCCTCTCAATTCCAACACATATATTTTCAGTCCTTAAAACCCCTAGGATAGTTCTTAAAATAATGGAAAAGATGGCATCTAGTCTAATTTGGGGAAAATCAGATCACGAGAGTAGGAAAAATTGGAGATCATGGAAAAGAATGAGTTATCCAGTAAATGAAAATGGTTTAGGTCTAAGAGATTTAAAAGCCATAGTGGAAGCTTTCTCATGTAAATTATGGTGGAAGTTACAGAGAAATGAGACTCAATGGTCCTCACTTTTATGGACACTACCTGTCACTTATAAACAATCCCAAATTTGGAGTAGAATAAGTGATGTAACTCCAATGGCAAACAGTTTAAGTAGGATCATCTTTGGTAAAGGGGATTGTTCATTTTGGAATTCAAACTGGATGGGAAATGGTGCCCTTTACTATATTTGGCCTGAGGATAGGGACATCCCTTTTGAAGATCTTACTCTGAGTTCTTTCATCAATAACAAATCTGCCTACTTACCAAGGCTGGAGCCTTTTTTGGCTACCAATATTATACAAATATTGCAGGAAGCAAAGCTGGAGCATCTACATGAGGACCAGCTAGTATGGACTCAAACAACAGATGGGAATTTCACTATCAGATCTGCATACAACTTTCTCAGACAAAGGAATCCTGAAATCACACATTTTCATAAGGTCTGGTCTTCATACATTCCTGGAAAAATGTCTATACTTACTTGGAGAGCCTTAAACTCCATCCTCCCCTTTGACAATGTTCTAAATAGGATGGGTTTTTCTTTAGCTTCAAGGTGCCCTTTCTGTTTGAGCAATAAGGATAATCTTGATCATTACTTTAACTCATGTACTGGATCCCTCTCAGTTTGGAATAGTATCCACTCCCTACTAAAGCTGCCAAAAATTAGTTTTTCTAACTTAAAGAGTAGGGTTGAGTACTATTTATCTTACAATGCTGACCCAAAAATACACTCAAAACTGATAAATGCTGCTTTTGTATCTACAATCTGGGCTCTTTGGACAGGCAGAAACAAAAACTTTTTTGAGAACAGACCTCTTACCTGTGAGAATTGTATCCATGAAATTAAACAGACTATCTTCACAATCTTTACAGCTCATAAATTGAAAGGGAACAGGGAGAGGAATAAACATTGGGTTCAGGCAAACATCATTCCTAAAATTTTTCAAAAACATAGACCTGCAATTACAGTAGTAATATGGAAAAAACCACTCATTGGCTTTAAAATAAACAAAGATTCTTCTTGGATCTTTAGTGGTTCTACTTTTACTGCAGTAGTTATAAGGGACTGGAGGGGGGAGGTAGTCAAACTAAGAGTTAAAAAACTGGAATGCTCATCTCCTTTGCTTGCGGAACTATTGGCTATCAAAATGGGATATGAGACCTGTTCAGAATTAGCTTTAGGATTATGTGGAGTAGAATCGGATTACTTAACAGCAGTCAACGGCATTATAAACCCTAGCAGATGTCCCTGGAGATTTTTCTCAATAAGTAAGGCACTTCATGAACTTTCTTCCTCTCATTCAATTCAGCACATTCCTAGACAAGCTAATAGGACAGCTGATTTTTTGGCAAAATTTGCTAGGCAAAACAATCTAAAAGGTGATATTGATATTAGGTCAATGCCTAATTTCTTTAAGGGATTGTTATTTTTAGACTCCATTGGTTTTCCTGCAATACGAGTTGGCTAATACAAGGACATCAAAAGGATATAGAACTGGAGGAAGTGACTGTAACTGCTTATTTTCTTTCTGTTCGTTTGCAAGGTTGCTGCTGTTTGCCTCCATAAATTTCAGGTACCATGCTAGTAAGGAGGGATAGAGAAGGAACTGATCAGAAGTTACACTTGGTGTCGATTTGATGAAAGGAAGCACACATCACAGATTACAACATTTGCGAATACTTCTCTGCTGTTTTAGTTTACTGATGCTTCTGGCTAACCTGTTGCAATTTGAGTTAGCTCTGGTTTGATTTACCTCTTGGTTGGCATACTGTTGACTACTAGGCGTCTCGAATTTCGGATTCGCCGACCGGTTCGCGGTATGTTAGTTATTTGGTTATCTCAGGCAGACAATGATGGTACATAGATGAACTACATTTTTCTTTTAGCTTAGCTATGGTGGAAACACCACTTTTGGGAAGCAAGGCTTTGCCTCATGACTACTTAGACTCCACGATCATCTTAATATGATCCTTTTGTAACCTGTAAAGTTCTAAGACTCTAAGCGCCTATTTGTGCTTATTAATCTGGTTAGGGGAGCCAAATAAATTCCCCCCATCCTAGGATGGTTTAAATTAAAAAAAAAGTACATCCAAAAATTGAAAATTTTTAACTACAGGATTTATTAATATTTATAATGAGTTAATGGCGAGTAATGCTCTTGTTTAACTTGTATGAATATCTTTATTTTCTACAAGTTAATTGCTTAGATGATATATCCTCTTATAATCAAGTTTACTTTGAATATCCGTGATGTTTTATTTTATTTGAATGTTAATTACTTTTTAAGTTCATAATCTCAAGCACCATATAATAGAAATTTTTTGGATGGTGCTGTCAACGGGATATTTAAGTCATTTAGACTAACCTAAACTCAAGTTGTCTAAAAATAACATACTAATATTATAATATGTTACTGATTTAAATTATTTACTACATATTGATATAATCAATTATAACTTGTTAAAATATATAACTTCTTAAAATAATTAAAACCATAAACATATCATTGTAATATATATATATATATATATTTCATATTACTAAAGAAAATCCAAAGAAATACATAATCTGAAATAACAAAATGTTCGAATTGTTTTATACATTGTCATTTGTCACATTGACAGAGTACTTTTGATAGAAATACGTAACATATTATTATTTTATTTATGACAAAATCTTGTTTTAGACCGACTAACTGTTAAATGAGGACATTTTATAATTAGTGAGACTAATAAGGTCATTTGATATTTACTTTTATTCATTGCAGTGAGATACACATATAATATAAGTATGATAGAATTTTAAAATAAATCTCAATAAATAGATAATTAATTTTTAAATAATTTGAATGAAATATTATAAAAAATAATCAAATTTTAATATATTCAATATTTAACTATTTCTAACGATCTCATATAGTTTTCCTTAGATGACTAAACTTTAAAATTTTAAATAAAATTCTTTGTTTTCAATTTAAATGTAGGCAAAGTCTAAGGAAAGACCGTCTTTCCATAGGCCTACGGAAAGACGGGTTTAATTAAAATAATGAAAAGGTGAAATTGTTTTATTGCAATATTAAAATTTTATTCTACAACATACTGTAGTTATAAAGTTTACGACCCATTTAATGCAACCCAAAATTTTATCTTCATTTTTTTCTAATTTGCAGTTTATACTCTTCAATTTACTACTATCTATTTATGAAAATAAAATTAAAAAGTAAAACCAAAATATATCTAAGAACTAAGATAGAAACCAATCAAGTGAATCATTAATCAACCAACGATTCAAATTATCTTTGTAATTAAAGAGTTAATTATGACTAATAAGTAATAATTGATAACTAATAGCTAATTAGTAATTAACTAATTATCTTTTGACTTTATCTACGGGAAATATAAAAACTAAAAAGGGTCCAAAATCAGAAAGCTCCAGACCAAACGACTTCCTAATCTAAATTCTGAAATAATCGCGAGTCCAGAGACACAGTCTCCAGAGTCCAGACTCTCTATTCTTTCTATCAGCAAAGCAACGGCCACGGCGCAAGGATTCCCAAAAATATGGAAAAGTTATCAATTTCAATCTGCTTCCAGTATTTTCGCACGGAAAGAAATCGCACAACAACAACAAGCACGGCTCTTGGCGCCCAAAGGTTCGTTCCCGCTTTATTTTACATTGAAGAATAAGATTTTGGCGCTCAAAGTCATTGTCTCCGAATCCGACGGAATTCAGCCCCATATCTGCGACTAATCTTATGTTTGAAGGAATATATATACATATATACATCTTATATTTCATCTAGTGGAGTATTCAGTTCAGATAATTCAATATTCTTTCAGGGAAAATAAGTGTGAAAGAGAGGTGTTCTGATTCCTGAATTAGTTCATCAATTGAAGAGGTAATTTTCAATACTCATTGAGTCATTGTCTGTTTGTATTGTATCATTTGTATGAGAACTGAATACTATATGGAGATAGTTTAATCTGCTTAAATTGTTTTAATTTTGATTAAATTGAGTTCTTTTCACTCTTTCAGTTTGTAATACACCTCTTTTAACACGGATATTCTTACTATTTGACTGTGACTTTCTATTTCTACAGAATTATAAGCTCACTAAATGATGAAAATCATGAAGTAATGGATGCAGTCACAGGACTCGAGCTGATGGAAATGAGGTTCCATCTTTTGAGTTGGGATCCAAGGAAGCATGGGCTGGTCTCAAGAGTAAAGTTTGGAAGGAGTTTATTCAAATCAGTTGAGCCGATAGTCATGATGAATATTTGAGAAGTCAATGCAAGCATTGTAAGGAGGGATCAATTATTGCTGAATCCAGTAGAGGGACTACTAATCATACGAATCACCTTGAAAAGTGTGCAGCGTATCAAGCTCATCTTCAGACTTTGAAGAAAGAAGTTGATCAGGTTAGATTTTTTTATCAAAAGATTTACCGAGACTTAGTAGAAAAAGCAATTATCAAACACGGTTATTCTTGTTCCTGGGTTGAACATGAAGGAAATAGAGGGATTCACGAGTACTTGAATGATAAGGTTAAATGTATTAGTTGAAATACTGCAAAATCATATTGCATGAAGATTTATAACACTCGGAAAAATCTCCTTAAAGCCATTCGGAAGCGTGCACCAGGTCGTATAAGTCTAACTAGTGATTTATGGACTTCTTGCCTAAGTGAAAGATATTTGTGCTTGACTGCTCATTTTATTGATGAGAATTGGAAATTGAATAGAAAATTTTTGAGCTTCTGTCATATCCCACCACCACATTCTGGACTAGAAATTTACAAGGTTATAATAAAATTAGTTAAGGATTGGGGCATTGATGATAAGCTTTTTTCTTTGACATTGGATAATGCCTCTAGTAATGATAGAATGCAAAGTCACATGAGGGTGAGGCTTAATGATTGGGGATTCTTGTTGAATAATGGTAATTACTTTCATGTTAGATGTGCAGCCCATGTGCTAAATCTTATTGTTAAGGATGGACTTAACGTGATTGAGAATGTTGTGGTAAAAATTAGGGAGAGTGTGAAACATGTTAAGGGCTCCGAAGCAAGAAAATTTTCTTTTCGGAAAGTTGTGGACTTGTGTAGAATAAGAGAGACTAAGTCATTGTGGTTGGATGTTGCTACTAGATGAAACTCTACGTACATGATGCTCGATAGGGCTCTTTTGTATAGAGATGCTTTTGATGATTTTCAAACTGAAGATGTGACATATAAACAATGTCCAGAACCTTATGAGTTGGACATGGTTGCGAAAATTTGAGATGCTTTGGAACCATTTAATGTTATTACTGAGTTATTTTCTGGTAGTGACTATCCTACGGCAAATTTGTACTTTGAGAATGTCTGGAATATTGCTATGTTGTTAAAGGACTTGGTTCAAAGTGAATATGGGATTTTGAAAAGAATGGCAGTAGAGATGCAAAGTAAATTCGATAAATATTGGGCTGAAAATGAAGAAAACAATTATTGCACCTTGTTTGCTTTTGCAATAATTCTTGACCCCCGGTGTAAACTTGATTTTCTCAAGTATTGTTATAAGAATTTGTTTGACGGTGATGAGTTGAAAACGGCAAGAAAAGTGAGTGATATATCTCTGAAATTGGCGATGCTATTTAATGAGTATTCTTTAAGGCCATAAAGTAGAATGTCTTCTCCATCAAACACTCAAACCTGATCCAACTCTAATGGGACTGATAGACGCAAGCGCAAGTGTGACTATTCTGCGGTAAGTTTGTTGTCCTTAAAATAAATTATGATTAGTTAACTTATATTTTAGGTTAATAATATGTATATTTAGTATTTTACTGCTTTGTTGTTTTTTTAAGTATTTTAAATAGTTTATAATATGTAACTTATTTTTTCCGTAGGATTTTGATGTGGATGAGACGGATACTTTTAATGAAAAGACAACATTGCAGGTTTATTTAGATGAATCTAGAGTTCCCAAGAGTAGCAAACTGGATGTTTTAGATTTTTGGAGAGAACAAGAAAAGAGATATGGTGTGCTTTCTGATATGGCTAGAGATATATTGGCTGTCCCTCTCACAACTGTTGCTTCAGAACCAACATTTAGCATTGGAGGTAGAATTTTGAACAAGTGGATGAGCTATTTCATTCCCGAAAATGTGGAAGTTTTGATAACTACACGCAGTTGGTTGCACGGCTATGAATGTAAGTGCTTTTTATTGGTCAATTTTCATGTTCTGTTTCATCTCTTCTTTGTACTTGAATAGTTTTCTTTTGTTACCCATGAAGGCTTTGGAGACGAGGAATTTATTGGATGTCACGTGGAATGGATTTGATGGAATCTTATGGTAATTGGTAAGTAATTGACAGTGACAACCATGCTTTTATGCAATGCCAAAATGGAAACTTTTCCAGATCCATTCTTCAGGTGCATGGATGGACTCAAGGTTCTGAATCTGTAATAGTTTCACAACATCTCGAATCCTCTGCTTACATCAGTGATCGCGAATCTCTGAAGCAACTTAAAGTGTTCAAAGGGCATCTGAATTTTCCAGGGATGTATACGCAGTTCATTGCATCTCAATGCTGGCCTAAACAGTAAACACTATGTTATTCTGGTCAGCAGTAGTCAGTAAAGCATCTGGAAGCCTTTAGAATCAACATTTAGAGTTTAACTTGATAGATCAAATGTGTCTTTTGAATTTTTCTAGATTAACTTATGTTATACTTCATGATTGTTTGGTGTTTTGCTCTCAGAATCATAAATAGACTAATCTAGATTTTTCTGATCTTTTTGGTTGATATGAACCTAATCACTGCATTTTCAGTTTACTACTTATTATTACATTGTCAGGACATTTACCTTATTCTCCTCTTAGTTTCTACAAAGGAAGCAGCAGCTCAGATACTTTTTCTATTGATAATTTTATTTCATCTATTCCAATAGGTTCTGAAATAAAATAAACTAAAGATCACTAAGTTGGCTGGGTCCTTTCTTGAATTTTTTTGGTATTGTCAAATAAATTAAATGTGAGTCTTCAGATCATGGTAACCACAAAGTCACTGTTTACTTTGCAATGTCTGCATCAGCAGAATTCAGGGCAAGATAGGATATTGTATTGTTCAACTCCAATCTGGTCTCAATTACTGAAATTTGTTGTTTGGAAGTATATTCATGTTGCTGCATAACATAATATGTTTTTAAGTTGTATGGAGTACCTATTAGTGCTGCCAAATGGTCAGGTTTGTCAATTTATTGTCATAATTTCTCAGTTCCACTTGAGCCTTAATGCTTCAAGTGTAGATTGGTCTAATCTGGTCTCAATTATCTAATCCATTCCAGGCTGATTCTTTTCTTTAACTGAATGGATATTTGTATTGAGTAAATGTTGCCAAGTTTCCATAAGATATGTTGCTCTGCTTAATGAAATTGCTATTTATGATTTCTTAGACTGATGCCTTCTTTCATTCAGGTGGCATATGATTGCTGGAAGATTACCTGGACGAAGACACTACTAGATAGGGAACTGCTGGAACATGCTCATAAAATAGAGGCTCTTGAGATTTGGAATAGATCCCTCCACTCACAACGACCTTGATTCTTTTACTGAATTCCGTAAGTGATTCTTTTCCTGAATTCCGTAAAAATTTACCTGAAGAAGAATCCAATACTGTATAGATCAGAAAACCAGTAAAATATGTACAAGTATTTCACTTCTTTAGGTCTTTAGCTTTAATAACTACTAGAATTCAAACTTGACTATTTTAGTTTAAATACTGCACTATACAGGTTTCGATGAAACTTTTTAATCAATGCTGCAGATATTGGACGATAGATAAGGAAGAAAGGAACCATTAGTAAAATATAAATTAAACCCCTAGTGCATTGAGCAAAGCCTTGAGACTTTGCAGTAGTTGGATTCCTTGTACTCCCTCTGTCCCAGGTCAAATTGCATAGAATCTTTTTCACATATAATAACGGCAAACAAAAAATTACTTTTGAAAAACTATTTTTTATAACGAATCCAACAATACCACATACGATAATATTGTTGCTTATACATCTACTCAAATATGCGGTCAAAGTTTGATAGAGAACAGTGCCAAATAGTAAGTGTGCAGTTTGAGCTGGGACGGAGGGAGTAATAATTTGGCCTCAACCAGCCTCGTTTAGTGAACATGGCTCGGAACTTAGAGAGTTATTGATAAAAAACAGGAAACGACTGAATGCTCTCGAATTACTGTTACTGTGGGTGAAAAACGTGCGAAAAACACACACACTGTTCCTTCTCTTCTTCCTCTCTCTCTCACTTTAGCCTGATAACGGTCTTTTTCCAGAGTCTCCTCCTGGTTCTGGTCACAAACTATGGCATCTCCGACACCTGCGCCGCCTCCTACTCCTCCTTACCGGTCAATAAAAGCTTTCTTCAAGCTCTTCATTCGAAACCATCCCCTCTCTTAGCATCCCTTCCCGACACTCCGAACCTTCATCCCATTACTGAGTATAAGGGTAAGATCGCCTTTATCCTCCCACCAGAGGAAGGCGATCTCCTGGATATGCATTATCAAAATGCATTGGTTGGAAAATTCAACAAAGGGAAACCTCCTATGGAGACTCTCCTTACTGCTTTCAAGTCAATAGGTTTCAATGCTAAATTTCAATTAGGTTCAATTGACTACCGTCATGTTTTGATTCATTTTCAGGACAATGATGATTATCAGCGTTGCTGGATGAAAGGACAATGGATGATCCATGGATCGATGATGAAGGTACAGAAATGGTCACCAGATTTCTCTCCAAAAGCTGAGTCTTCAGTAATTCCGGCTTGGGTAACGATTCATCAACTTCCAATCCATTTTTACAACACTTCAGCTATTATAGGAATCAGTAGTCAAATTGGCAAGTTTTTGAAAATGGATGCCGCCACTAAGGCACTAACCAGACCCTCTGCTATTAAGGTCTGTGTAGAAATCGATCTGTTGGCTCAGCTTCCTTCCACTATTATCGTAGGAATTGGGAATAAGGTGGCAGAATACCCCATAGAATATGATCAATTGCCCCTTTATTGCTCCCATTGTAAGATAATAGGACATAGTCACCTAACATGTAATTTCTTGCACCCTGAACTGAGAAACAACAAAACAAAAAAAAAAGTGAAATCAAAGAATCTCAGGTTAGGAAACCCCCAGTACGAAATCAGTCTAGCTCTGATGTAGGCTTTATTCCACAAGACACAGTAGAATTAGAAGGAACTTCAACCTTATCAGTGTCACAAAAAGAAAAAGATGTTCACAATCAGGAAAAAAATTCGGTTTTAATAATGGAGAATCTAAATCCATATAAAGCTAATCAGTTGAAGAGAAATAACACCTTTTACTCTCTAGATGACATCTCAAAACCAATCACTAACTTCTTTTGGAGAAAGAAAAAACAATCAGTACTTCCCCCTATAGAAGAAACTCCAAGTCACAAAAATGTGGTTTCTATCTCAAATGCCTTCCAAGCTTTACATGACCTAAATGATATGGATAATGTTTCTAAAGAAGATGATATTGCTGACATTTTCCATGAGTCACTAGAAACACAGGATATAACTGAGCAGGCCATTGAGGAACAGGTAGTGTTAACACCAGATGCTGTGCAAGGTGATCCCTCTGCCCTGGTACCTGTGCAGCCTAATGAGGAACTGGTAGTGACACCAACTGTAGCGGTGCAGGAGGATTCCTCAGCTCACATGGCAAATCTAGTGACAGAATCCACAAATCACCATGATACTCCAGGTAATAGTCATGACAAGGCTCTTCAGGAGGTAGGTATCCCTAACTCTGGAACTAGTGAAAAATGTGAAGTTTCATTGACACAAAACAGCAAGGCTAAAGTTGGTAAACAAAGGATTTTAAGATCATCACAAAAAGCTACCCCAACTAGTTTTAAATGATACAATACACCAAACATGGTAATATTTTAGTCTGGAATGTTAGGGGTTATGGTACTTCAATTGATAGATTAAAGACTCTCAAAATGAAACACAAGATAGACATCCTGTGTTTAATTGAACCATGGCATGATAATCAAGATTTGATAAAATTGAAGCATGTTTTAGGGTTTGAAAATGCAATATGTGCTCAGTATGCAAAAATTTGGCTCCTATGGAATCATAATTTCAACATACAAAGTTTACAGGAGTCAGATCAGTTCATTAAAACTAAAATAGAGGAAAGAGCTACCTCTTCTTCCTGGATATGTTTTTTCATCTATGCTAGTGTTCATAGAACTTTAAGGGAAGTATTATGGTCTGAATTTCAATTTTCTGTGCCTGTGTCAGTATCTTCTGAGCCTGATCCATCAGTCTACATAGGTGATTTTAACTCTGTAACATCTGTTACAGAGTACAAGGGTAGAAAGACCACCCCCAGGAAGAGTATGAAACAATTCAATGATTTTATATCCAGTACAGATTTGCATGAAATACCAACTGTAGGTAACTCGTACACATGGAGCAATAATAGATATCTTGATAAGTGTAGGGATTTACAGTTTCAGAGACTTGATAGAGGACTTAGTAACCTAGAATGGCTTGAACAATTTCCCAACAGCTCCATACAAGTCCTAAATAGACTAACCTCTGACCATTCTCCCTTACTGCTTTCAATTCAATCAGCTCTAGAGCAGGTTCCTAGGCCTTTCAGATACCAAGAAATGTGGGCTAATAGAGTTGAATTTCAGGACCTGGTAGTTTCAAATTGGAACCTGGGCTCTAATTTTCAAGGTATGCATAATCTGGTGTATAAACTTAAAAGACTGAAGACTGTTATAAAAGATTGGAATAGGTCTAACTTTGGCAATGTGAATCAGAATCTTATCATTTCCGAGAATAGAGTAAATGAACTAGAGATACTTTTCCAGCTTTCACCTCATGATGAAATGTTAATGGAACTCACAAAATCTAAAGCTGACCTTCTCAGAGCTCAAAAAGAACATAACATTTTCCTTAAACAAAAGGCTAGGCTTAATTGGATTAAACATGGTGATGCAAACACTAATTTCTTTTATCATTCCATTAAAGAAAAAAAAGCAAGATCAAGAATTTGCAAAATTAAGGATGGACTTGGTAACTGGATCTCAGATCCTAAACTGATCAAAGAGGAAGGAGTTAGGTTCTTTCAGGAATTACTTAATCAGGATGTACCACAAATAGAAGGAACCTATCATAATCACTTTCTTAAGGAGATTCCTAAACTCATTACGGAAGAACAAAATCTGTTACTTCTCAGTCCCTTTAACATACAGGAACTGCATTTTGCAGTTTTTAATCTTAATAAATCCAGTGCTCCTGGCTCTGATGGATTTTCAGGTGAATTCTACACTCATTTCTGGGAAACCATCAAAGAAGATCTCTTGCTTGCTGCAAATGACTTCTTAATAAATGGTAACATCCTAAAAGCCATTTCAAGTACATGGCTCACTTTAATCCCAAAAAAGGAAATCCCCATAACCTTTGCAGACTTTAGGCCGATCAGTTTATCTAACTTTGTCAATAAAGTTTTTTCTAAATTGCTTCTGGAGAGGATTAAACCTTTAATGCACATTTTGATCTCTCCTGAGCAGAGTGCATTCATCAAAGGGAGGGATATCTCGGATAATGTCATTTTAATGAAAGAGATGACCAGATTATTGTCTAGGAAATCTAAGGTCAAAAATCTGATAGTTAAATTAGATATGCAAAAGGCTTTTGACAGAGTCTCCTGGTCTTTTCTAAATTCTATCTTACTAAAATTTGGATTCCATGGCAAATTCGTAGCAATTATAATGCACAACATTGCTGCTGCACATTTCTCTGTTCTAATAAATAGTGTGACATCTGGTTTTTTCTCTTCCTCCAGAGGTATCAAGCAAGGGGATCCTCTATCCCCTTTTCTATATAACATTATGTCTGAGGCTTTTTCTAGAAGTCTCAAGAAAATTTTCTCAGATGGCTATTTGCAATATTTCAGTCTCCCCAATACATGCTCCCCCCTTACACATATCATGTATGCTGATGACACTGCCATATTTTTGACCACCAGGTCAAATGATCTGAAACTTTTTAAATTGTTTTTGTTAGCATATGAGAGTACATCTGGACAAAAAGTAAACTTCTCCAAATCTGAGTTTTTCTTAGCTCAGAACATCCCTCCTCAAACTGTTCTCACAGTCAAGAGGATTTTGGGAATGGAGAAAGGTTCTTTTCCTTTCAAATATCTAGGTGTACCTATTTTTTCTGGTAGAAACTTAAAGGTCCATTACCTTCCAGTTTTAGAAAGAATGGAAAAAATGATTAACAATTGGAAAAATAGATGGCTATCCTCAGCTGGTAGGATCACCTTGATTAATCACTGTCTCCTTTCTATCCCTACTCATATTTTTGCAGTTCTAAGACCCCCTAGGATAATCCTAAAAAAAATGGAGAGAGCTGTTTCGAGTCTATTCTGGGGGAAGGGTGAACATGGAGACAAAAAAAAGTGGAGAACCTGGAAGAAAATGTGTTTGCCAGTTTAGGAAAATGGCTTAGGATTTAGAGATCTAAATGCAACAGTAGAAGCTTTCTCTTGTAAACTGTGGTGGAAGTTGCAACATAACAATACTCAGTGGGCTTCTCTCATATGGTCCTTACCTGATTCATATAAAAAATCACACACCTGGTCTAGGATTACAAGAATTACTGCCATTGCAAACAGTGCTTCCAGAGTTCTCTATGGAGTAGGAGAATGTTCTTTTTGGAATGCAAATTGGATAGGTAATGGAGCTTTAATTTACAAATGGCCAGAACACATTGAATTACCTTTTACAGATATCTCCCTCAGATCTTTCATTGAGGGTAAATCATCTTTCCTACCACTTCTGGAGCCACACTTGGCTACCAACATTACCTATTCCCTGCAGGTGGCTACTTTGGATTATACACACAAAGACAAGCTCATCTGGACTCCTAATTTGGATGGAAACTTCTCAATCAGGTCAGCATACTCAATTTTCAGAATACGGAAACCATGCATCAGAGATTTTTCTAAGGTCTGGACCTCCTTTCTTCCTGGTAAAATGTCAGTCTTATTATGGAGAGTCCTAAATGGTATATTACCTTTTGACAACATACTTAACAGATATGGTTTCTCTTTTGCTTCTAGATGCCCTATTTGCATGAATCATTCTGACAATCTTGAACACTATTTTAATTCATGCATATCTTCCAATGCTGTATGGCAAAAGGTCCTCTCCTTGTTACAGCTACCTTCCCCTGGATTCAGTAGTTTTAAAAATAGAGTACAATTTCTTTTAGCATATCCAGCTGATTCCAAGATACATGAAAACCTGATTTCTGTTTCCCTAGTGGCTACTGTCTGGTTCTTATGGATCTATAGGAACAAAATAATCTCTGAAAACACAGCTTTCTCTTCTGAAACATGTTTCCTTGAAATCAAAGGGATGATTTACCAAATCTTTACTGCTCATCAATTTTATGGAAATATTGAAAAGAACAAGAGATGGATTCTGGCTAATATCATTCCTAAATTTTCTAGTAAGAAGAAAAAACTGATATCGATTGTAAAATGGAAAAAACCAGATAGAGGCTACAAAATAAATACGGATGCCTCCTGGAAAATTGGTGGTAAATCTGCTACTGCAGTGATTGTAAGGGATTGGAGGGGTTTCTTGATCAAAATGAGAGTTAATACTTTTCAAAGTTCTGGCCCTTTACATGCTGAGCTTCTAGCTATTCAAAGTGCTTATGATATATGCTCAGAACTTTCTTTGCATAACTGCATTATTGAATCAGATTGCCTAACTGCAGTCAAGGGGATTATTAATCCATCCCTCTGTCCTTGGAAAGTTTTCTCAATCTGCAGTACACTCCACAGGGCACATCTCTTAATCCCTATCCAGTATATCCCCTGGGAAGCTAACCATCCTGCAGATGTTTTGGCAAAATTGGCTATGGATAACCATCTCCAAGGAGATGTGGATATTATGTCAGCCCCAATTTTCCTTAAAGGTCTCCTTGCCCTGGATATTTCTGGAGTCCCGGGGATTAGAGTGGCAATAAATTAGGTTCCCACCCCTTTTTTCTTATGCTGCGGCTAACATTTTCTTGCATTTATGACTAACAATTTTATGTTTCTGACTCGTTCTGTGCTGTTAGTTTCTATGATTAAGCTTATCACTGAGCTGCTCTTTCGAATATAGATACTGCTCCCTTCTTCTTCATATTTAAGGTACCAGATGACTCCTACGGGAACTGATGCTGACTGCGGACATCTCCTTCGCTGCATCACGCAGACTGTTTGGATGAAGACACTCACTGCTGATGATTTGTTCCTTCAGCTGCTCCTCTCTCAGCTGGAAGATAAAGCGGATCCATGCTTGCTTACTTATGAGGCTTTTAATCAAATCTCCTACGGTCTGAATATCATTGACTAACTGGGGTTTCGAATGTCGACTCCCTGACTCGTTCGTGATATCTCAGGGCTTAGATAATCTGTTTCTGATTCAGTCTGGCACTTATTTTTATTTTTACTGATCATATTGTATGTTGGTTTTACCTTGCTTACACTACAAGTGCTCTTAGAGCTCTTGAACATCAATCGGATGACTTTTTGTAACGCACAAACTCATGATGCTATTGCTAGCTCTTTTTACGGTTTGGGGAGCCCATAAATATCCCCCCATCTAAGGATGGTTATATTTTTTTAAAAAAAGGAACTTAGAGAGTTAGAAAAAAGAAAAGTGAAGCAGCAAAGAATGTACAGTATAGGCAGGATGAGAAAAAAAAAGAATAGCAATTTCATTAAGAAAGTAATATTTGGCTATTTGAAAATATTGTTGAAATATTGAAGAAATAATGTACATAAGGAAAAAATAAGGTCCAAACATGCAGAAATATTGAAGGTAGGCAGCCGATTAGAACTCCAAGAATATTTTGACTTTAGAAAAACAAACATTATAATTTGACGTACTAAAATATATCCTGAATCCTTGATTTGAAGTTTTTTTATCTTCCTTGCAAAATATCTAAGAAATAGAATTTTATTTTATTTTTCTGCAATATTAGGTTGCTTCGTTTGATTGTGATTGTTCGTGTTTTTTATACTTATTGATGAACATTACTTTTTTAGAAGATAAGGGCTCCTAGTAAAAATTGGATGAAATTGAGCGAACATGATCGCTTAAATGTTCAGTATGCTGAAATTGAGCGAACATGATCGCAAAAATTCGTACATGAAGTCTCCACCAGTGGTTAAAGATCATCTAATAGCTTGGGGTATTATTCCAAATTATACGTTCTGGTATCATCACGGGGAAAAGGTAGTTGAGTCTCAGGATGTAGATGATCATGGGGTTGAGTTTGATCAAATAGATGATGAGGAATTAGAAGGGTGTGATAGTGAAGATGGGATTGAGACAATGATAAGAGATATGTTTCCTGATCAGGCCTTTGTAAATACACACTCCTCAGAAAATCCTCTACCTAATAATATGGATCAAACTGAAGAGCCTAATAAGTTGTATAAGTCTTTGAAGTTGTATACACACTCCTTTTGTGGCATAGAGCATCAGAAGCCTATCTTTTAATTTTGGTTTAGCAGAAAAAGTAGACGAGTAGTGCTATTCTGTAAAATGGCCACTATGTAAGTTGTATAGCTTTGAATTCTTTGCAGTAACTGTTTTGCATTAGCGGCAGCCATTAATGTAGCTGAACTTGAAATTTTGACTTCTCTATATGCAAGTTGTGCTTGTGAATTACGAGTATCTTTTGCTGCATTCACACTTGATTATAGTAATCTTTGTCAGTCCATTTTTAGATTGCCTTTTTGGATGATCACACGAAAGATATGTATGGACATGGTGGATTTACATGTGCGATATAAAATGTGATCTGCAATTTTGCTGCATTCACTTCAAGCATCATTCTTGAATTTTGGTTGAGTGTGACAAAAGCTGTGTTTTCTGAATCCGAACTCAATGGTTGTTTATATTGCTGATCGGGGCACCACATGGCAAGCTACAGTAGTTCTGTTTATGTTTCTTTTTCTATGGGTGCCCTCTTCAAGCCTCTAAATAACATCATTATACGACGGAAAAGAGAGAATAAGTGCACGATATTGCAGCAACAGTTGCTGCTGCTCTCTGCTTGGGTGCTAGTCCAATCAGTTGTTAGTTGGAGGTGCATTTAAGATTGTCCGGTAAGCTGATAGGAAGGCTCAAGTCTTTGATTCTAATATTTTACAAGACTATATACTATTATAAACACCAAGAGCGAAGGACTATCGATGCTATTGTGAAAGCAAGGTAGAGTTCATTTGATTGCAGATAAGTCTAGTTTCTCCACGTTCATCCTCATCAAATCAACTTCAATATTACAGTGAATATCCCTTATCAATCATTCTAGTTGTGGTTGGAGATGGTCCTTGGGATATGATGAGGGAATTTGATGATAACATCCCTGCAAGAGCATTTGATAACTTTCAGGTTACTTCACAACGCCAGTGTCATAACGTAGTTATACAAATGATGAAAGGTTGGGGCATTTTCTCACTTTCTTTTTTTAAAATAGTTTGTCAACTTTACGGACACTATGTCAAAAAATATTGATCCCGAGAGGAATGAAGCAGAATTTGCGCTCACAACATTGATGGAGATACCTTCCCAATACAAAGCAACACTTGAACGCAACATATTGGGGTAAGCATCTAAGTATCTTGCTTTAAAGACCATATACTCTATGAATTTCTATGTATCATTTGCATTAACAGCAGAATCATTTTGCAGATGTCAAACACAGATGGCTCCAAACAGAAAGCCTCTTCCTCCACCAGCTAGTACCAGATCATATCACCAGAATAGTTATTGGGGTGGTGCTTACCCTTATCGGGCCCCTAAAGTTGCTTCCCAAAACTCTCCCTCCTAGAGTAAAAAGGTATACAAAGGATAGCAATCAAAATCAATCCTAAATTAATGACTAATGGCAATCCATGTTTAATATATTTACAATGTGAACAGATGATCTGTCCTGTTTGTCAGAGAAATACCAAGAACATGGCCTTTGGGTGTGGGCACCAGGTAATTATGCAATCATAAATATGAGAAATTTTCTTCATGAAAAATTGTTGCTAACTAGAGTGTAATCTTGTCTTTACAGGCTTGTTATGAGTGCGGAATACATCTTATATTATGCCCTGTTTGTCGGACACCAATTACAACTAGAATAAACTCCCTTGGGGCCTAACTTCCGGACAACAATCTTCTCATCTGGAGCGACTTTTGGTACCAGCAAGTATCTAAGGGTGGTAAAGATGGTAACATGGTGAAGCGATTACATATTCTTATGCAATGGCCAAGTACTGGGGTCAGCCCATCTTGAATTTTTGTATAGAAAAAGCATATTACAGGAACTCTCTATATCACTGGTTCAGATAAGAGTATTCTTAGCCTGTCCAAGTCTATCTTGTGTGTCAACTCATATTGCGTCTTTCTTTTCCTTCCATAAAACCAGCCAAACATGATAAAAGCAAGGGCAAGGGAAATAGCAAATGGTATCCAACCACCTTCAGGAATTTTGGTGAAGATTGAACTCACATATACGCCTTCCATAACAAAAAACACAAAAAAATAAAGGGCCACCAAAATAGTTGGAGTTCTCCCGATAATGAACATGATCAAGGTGAGTAGTATAGTAGTAATAAGCATCGC
This sequence comes from Rubia yunnanensis, assembly GCA_037428765.1. Classification (NCBI taxonomy): domain Eukaryota; kingdom Viridiplantae; phylum Streptophyta; class Magnoliopsida; order Gentianales; family Rubiaceae; genus Rubia; species Rubia yunnanensis. Next base: position 57,606,899 of record CM075064.1, on the reverse strand, counting down.
CATGGTGACAACAACTCCTTTAATGGAAGTTGGCATCAGTTTCAACCGGTATTTGGAAAAATGATGATATGTGAATTGATTAGACAAACATGCATTAAAACTTTACTCAAACTGATTGCTTCATGGCATGTGTGAATTGATCATTACAGCCAATAGAGCCTCTTCATTGTAAGAACCTTAATTTTCATAGGTAATTCAGGAAAAAAATGACTTAAAGAATAGTACAATTTAAAGAATGACAATCAGCAATCAGATGATTTATAGACCAGGAAAAGACAGATTACAGTCTCTGATTAGCTCATACTACACAGTGCATTCGCATTTGATATGTAAGAAATTAATTGTTAGAATTATAATGAGACCATATAAGTAAACTATAGCATAACAAAAGGATGGATGGAATCATTAGTATAACTCACCAAGACATTTCCAATATCTGCTCCATCTCCAAATATTAGTATGACAGCAACACAGATAACCATCAGAATATAGTTGATCTCTGGAGCATAAACTTCTCCTTCTTACCTGGTAGATGTGTGAACGATCTTGACTCGGGGGAAGTAATCAAGGGCTACAGATTGCTTGATAATGGAAAACGTGGCTGAAATCAGTGACTGACTAGCTACGATAGCAGCCAATGTGGCAATGACAAACATAGGCTAGTACACTACAGAGTGCAGACGGTATAAACTTATAAAAGCCATCAGCATGGTCATTTGGCCCAACGAGGTAATTTACAATGTTCTTTTATTTAATACATAAATTTTAAATATACTCTTAAAATAATTTCATCTAACTATGCTATTAATACACATTTTCAATTTATAAATTTAATTTATTAAATGATATTTTAATATTAAATAACATATCAACACTGTTTGTTTATAATCGTAATGTTATTTTCAACTAAATATGATCAAGTTAAAATTTTAGACAGTAACAATTGTAACACACTATTCAATCTTATTCGAGTCTTGTCCAGTTTGAGTTAACATTAATCCGAATGTCTTCAAATTTGGGTTAACATCAATTCGGTTCATTTCGAATAGAGTAGTAGTCGGGTATGATCAGGTTTCTTTCAGGTACGGGTCCTTTTTAGGTTCGGATTCAGGTTCGGTCTAAGTGCAGGTCCTTTTCGGGTTTCGGTTCAGGTTCGATTCGGGTTTAGGTGTTATTCGAGTTTAGGTCCCATTAGGCCTGGCAACTTAAGTTCGAGTACAGTTCAATTGGGTGATTTTGGTTTTTGGTTATTGATTGGGTTTCACTATTTAGATGTCGATTCGATTCGATTCGGTTATTTATTACCAGGTTTTTGGGTTCGGTTATATTTTGTCAGGTCTACTCGTTATCATATTAGTTACATCTTTTGTGCTTGTTGTGATTGTATTTACATCATTTATTTTAATTGTTTGTTAATCTAGTTGTACAAAGTAGTCGTAGTGTTTTTCTAAACTCAAAACCCCCAACTTTTTTACCACACACTTAGAGTGACATATTTGTGTGTTTTTAACTGCGTTTAACTCTTGATAAAAAATCTTTTTTCGTCGTGGATGACCCCAACTTGCCACTAGCTACTTTCTAGTAGTTAGCCGCAATTAGGGCCAATAAATATTATCTTTTTTGGAACTCGATAAAACTTCTATTTCTTTTCAAAATATGCACAACCCCGTGTTACAAAGGCCCTATATCAGTCAAAATTTACCATAAGTTGAGCACATAATGCTTTCAACTTTGGTTTAACCCAAGATCTATATACCACACACTCTATAATTTTACTTACAATGTATTTGGTCTCCTATTTATGGAAGCACACTTCATTTCTCCTCTTCCATGTCCAGTAAATTGTTTCTACTGCTGCCATCTTCAAGAGCTGGACTTTCCTTCCCTTGCCTCGACATTTTTGCACCAGTCATGCTATTTCCTCATCCCACGTACCAGGTTCCCTTGCCATCTTCAGCCATTGCAACAGGTCCCTCCATGGTTTCTTTGTTTCAGAGCAAGCAAAGAACAGATGCTACATCTTTTCCTCCCTATCGCAGAAACTGCACTTTCTGTCTGTGCCTATGCCGAACTTGGCCAATCTGTTTTTCGTAGCCATTCTCTGAAAATAGCACATTCAGAGAGTAAATTTTGCCCTTAGCCTTGCATAGTTGTTGTAGAGGAGTTTTCTCCAAACTATTTCTGGTTATTCCTGCTTCATTTCCTCATAAACACTCCTGATGCTGAACTTTTTGAGCCCTTCTTGCTTCTGCCACGCCTCCATGTTCAGTACCATGTCCCTACATTTCCCCAGACTTTTGATAATCCAGGATGCATTGGTTGGGATCTTAACACTCAGTCTGTCCCTGTCCTTTATGATATATGCATGAAGCCAACATATCCATAGCCTATCTGCCTTTCTACAAACATTCTATAAGGTTTTACTCTCGATTGCCATACTGCAACGAGATTAAACCTAGTCCCCCAGCTTTTCTCCTTCCACATATTTTTTCCTATGTCACTGGTGACTTTCTGGAAATCGTCTCCCCTCCACACCAAAGGTAGGTACGGCATAGAGGCCCTATGTGTTTAACTACTGCTTTCGGTAAATGGAACACTTGCAGCCAGTAATTAAATACTGAGAAGATCACACTTTTAATCAACTGTAGTCTACCCAAGTAATTCAATAGCTTAGCACTCCAGTGTTTAATTCGTTCAATTATTTTCTCAATCAAGAGATGGCACACATGGATTGTTAAATTTCTACTAGCTAAAGGGATGCCAAGATACCTAAATGGAAGTTGCCCTTCTGTGAACCCTGTCAGCTCCAGTATCCTTCTTCTCTGGTCCTGTGCCACATTTCCAATGTACACGTTGCATTTGTTCCTGCTGACCCTGAGCCCAGTGGAGTGCTCAAATTTCTGGTACGCCCTCATCAAAACATTGACAGAATCAGCATCTCCCTTTGATAGTAGCAGTACATCATCCGCAAAGCTGATGCTATTCAACTGCAGAATTTCACAGTTCGGATAGAATTTAAACCCAGCCTTCTTACTGCAATCCTGTAAGCACCTTGTCATATATTCCATAACGAGTACGAATAACAGTGGCGAGAGGGGGTCTCCCTGCCTTAGTCCCCTCTTTGCCTGGATAAACCTGGTAGTTTACCCATTGACATTGTATCTGTATGACACTGTTTTCACACCCACCATAGCCCATCTCACAAATTTCTCATCTATTCCTATCTCCTTCATAATATCCTCAAGTGCTCCCCATTCGACGGTGTCGAATGCTTTCTATAGATCCATCTATATAGCACATCTCCGGGTCCCTCCCTTTCTGTTGTATCCTCTGAGCAATTCATAGACCACCATGATATGGTCGTGAATACTTCTCCCGGGAACAAAGGAAGCTTGGTTAATTTGCACTACTTCTCCAATTACTTTGCTCAGCCGATTCGTCATTACTTTAGATATCACCTTGTATATTGTTGAAACACAAGATATGGGCCTATAATCCTTCACCTTGATTTCCGTGGGACTTTTCGGAATGAGGGTCACTAATGTGATGTTTGCAGCTCTGTATATCCTTCCTGTTTCAAAAAAATCCATCACTGCTTCAATGAAATCTTCCTTCATCACTCCCCAGTTACTTTGAAGAATCTCGCATTAAACCCATCACTACCCGGTGCTTTCATGTCACCTATACCCTTCAAGGCTTCATATCTTTCCTTCTCATTAACCTCCGCAATTAGTTTCATTCTGTCTTCATTATTCAATGTTTTGCCATTCCTCATGATCTCCACATCTATGCCTTCTGATCTGGTACTTAACCTGCCAATCAAATTCTCGTAGAAACTGAGTATCTCTGCTTCTATTTCCTCCTGCTCAGTGGTCACACTTCCATCTTCTTTTTCAATTTTTAGTATACCTGCTGCCTTAATCTTTGACTTCACCAATGCATGGAAATACAAGTTGTTCCCATCACCCAAGCGTAGCCAATGTATCTTTGATTCCTATTTTACAATTTTCTCATCTATTCCACTCCACTTGTAGACTTCTTCTATACAGTTTATAACCCTCAGTACTTTCTTCTTATCCATCATATCAGTCATCAAGTTTCTCTGGGCTTTGCTTAACTCTTCTATGGACTGCTCCAACTTTCTTTTCACCCCACCAACTTGCTTCATAACCGGTTTTAAGTCTTACTGTAGCCTCAACAACTTCATCCATACCACGTACATAGGCCTACCATTTACTTGTTTCTCCCAGCTTCCCTTAATAGTTTTTAGAACTTCCTCCCTTTCTAGCAGGCAGTTTGAAAACTTAAACTGTCTAGGTCTCCTCCCCTTGTCTTCAAACAGCTTCACCCTCAGTAACGCATGGTCTGAGATCCCCGCCTCTATAATTTCTACTACGGACTCAGGAAATCTCAGAAACCATTGTGAATTCCACATTCCTCGATCAATTCTTAAATAGATGATTCCTCCCACCTGTCTATTCGACCATGTGTAGAAGTCTCCTGTTGATTTGCATCCATTCAGTCCAACATTCATCATCATTTATTCAAGTTCTCAATACTCACTAGCATGCACATCATTACCTCCCATTCTATCATTTATACCGAGGACATTGTTGAAATCCCCTAATAAAAACCAAAGCCATGTAACCAGTTTCTAAGATTTTTCAATATCCTTCCAGAGTACCTTTCTCACCTTCAACTGATTCCCAGCATAGATAGCAGTCAACCAACATAACAATTCCCCACTACTATAAGTTACTTCACACAATAGCATTTGATCAGTCATATCCCTCTTCAGTACCGTAACTCTTTTATCATCCCATAATAGCCATATTCTACCATTAGGGTGGGCCTCATAGTTATAAACTGCCACCAGAAAGATGGGAGTAAATCTCTCTCTGATTCATTGTATTATTTGACCCCCTCACATTCCATGAGATAATCATGGAACATGATCGAAGCCCTCTGGAGAATCAATCAAAATTCTCTGAGCTGCCTCCAGTCCCATCAAACCTTGTCTGCTACATTCTCCTTGTGTGAGAGCCACACCCTCCTTTTGTTTCCCCCTGTTGCTTGGTGCCACCACCTTCCAGGCATTTCTTTCACCACTGCTCACAGTCTGCTATGCCACCACCTTGATCACTGCTTGTTGTTTACCCTCAGTCTGACTCTCCTTCCCTTCAACTGGTGATGTTCTTTTCTTTTCCTGCCACACTTGGACCTGTTTCTTCTTTTCTCCCTCACATTTACACCTATGCCTCCCATTTGGCATTTGTCATAGAACATGGGCCTCCCTTCAATTTCAATTGGTTGTTGGATTTTGTTTCCTTCAACATCCCTGATTATTACAACCTCCCTAATCTGCTGTGAATTATCAACTTCCACTAAAATCCGTGCATATGATACCCGCGGCTTGCTTGCAGTGCATTCGTCTGTGAACAAGGGCTTTCCCACCGCACTTTCAATCTTCCCTAAGCTCTTGGGTCCCCAAAGATGGATTGGTAAGTTCGGTAGCTTCACCCAGACAGAAAGGGTTCGCATCATATCACTCTTAAATGAAAAATTAGGCTTCCATAAATGCAGGAACATGACCATGCCATAGATCATGTACGGCCCCCTCCTCAAAACTTTGTCCCTATCCTTCTCAGATTTTAGACGGAGGATAAAGTATCCCTAGTCATTGTACAGTATCTCTGGTGCACTGACAAACGACCAGAACTTCATTACATACCTTTTCACAGCATTCATCGTCAAATTCCTACCTAAAACGTACATAATCAGAGCGTTCTTCCAATAGTCTAATTCATCCTTCACATCTTCCATTTCAATCTCTACCTCAATTTCCCTATCTATAATAGTAGGAGCTACATAATCGATCTTCATCCCATTTTTCCGAACCCTATTTACACTGATTATATCTACCTATAACATCCCCTCTTTTTCTCACAATTCTCAATCGAATTGCCCTTATCAGTTGACAGAATAGAGTTTACCTCTTCTGTAGCTTTCACCGCCTCAGTATTCTTCTCCGATAGCTCCTTGTCCTCTTCCTCCATCAGACCGATAGTCTCAATATGCTCCTCCCGTATTGATTTACTCCACTCTGCCATCGTCGGAGCCACCTTCTTCCGTGGCCTTCCCCTTCTACGCTTCATGGTTGCTGCGAAGATCACACCACTAGTGTGTGTGTTTCGCCCGCACAACCATTTTCCTAGATTAAATATATATATTGTGCACTTACCGATAAATATTATGTTTGAGAGGCACGATGAAAGCCTCCCAAAAGTCCCAACCAATTTATAGTCCACAAACAACCTAGTTTTAGGACTCAAGAATTTTTTCACAACATACATAAAAAAATATTTCCTGGACTCTTCACCACCTTCACCTAAAGTCATCAGAAGGAATACTTCCTAAACCATCAACTCCAAACTCAATATTCTACTTATCCCTCAAATTCAAATCCTTATTTTCACCCTTACCATAATTACTAACCTCAACGATATGTTTATCACTAATAGGTAATCTTAAGACATCACACATCATCTCGAGCTATAAACTACCTATCAGACCCAACAGTATGAATGTGCCTAACAACATTAAAGTTAGAAATTAGGTAAGGGATAAGGCGTTTGGGAAGACGAGTGAGATTAAGCTTCAATAAACTACTAAACTCAATCTCTTGACCATATTTCATCTAATTTGCAATCAACATGCTTGCCAACTTGTCATTCTTCCCAGGGTACACTTAGTATCGTTGCCCTTCTCAATACTAAAAAAATAAAAGAAAGTAATAAAACATCAAACATACCTCATATAATCATTAACAGCAGCAGACACAATTGTTTACCATTTACGCGCCCTCTTCACATGTATTTTTGTAAATGTTTTAACCTGTTTCTTGGAAACCACCTCTTCACATTCTGATTCATCAATCAGTGTTCTCCTGACCTTCATCAAAAGCTTTAGAAACTTCCTCTCCACTGTTTGAAACTTCATTGCCAGATTTCATAAGTTTTAGAACTTCCATCATCATCTTTGCCATGACCTCCATATTTCTCATTGCTACTATTAGCATAATTCTTTTCTGAACAAGTGTCTAAATCCCCACTGGTCTCACCTTTAATGCCATCATTCTTCACAACATCTTCACCATCATTTGTTTGAAATTTTTTTGGTTTCAGGAACAGTACTGAACACCTCATCATCTACAAAAGATAAAACATCATATCAGAATGTTAACACATACCATAATCATAACTACACAACAAAGCTATAAAAAATGAAATCCATTAAAAAATACATCTTATCATCTACAAAACTAAACATCGCCTTAGGATGTTAAGGCATCAAATCAACATAACTACACAACACAGCTATAAAAACTAAAAATAAATTAAAAAAATGTGTCTCATCATATACAAAACATAAAATACCATATTTGAGTGTTAACACGTTAAATTTTTATAACTACACAACATAGCTATAAAAAATAAAATCCTAATAAAAAAAGAAAAAGAATACCATAATGAATGATATAATCCACATCAGCATCACCAACAGCTATATCCTTATTGACAGAAAAATCCAAAATTTTACCAGAAAATTTCTTGTTACCACCATCACATATGAAACAAAAACATCAAACCACAATGTTAAAACATCTCATCTCTAAAAAACTATATTATGGAAACTAAAAATCATGAAAACATCACAACACCTCTATTCACATAAGGGATGATCTTCCTTACATCATCACCTAAAAAATATGAAACATCAAACCATAATGTTACAAGGTTACATCATAATTATTTTTAAAATAGCATTATGCATATTATCAACCGTACCAGCAGCTTCCAAACCAACAACATCTAAACTTTTCATGGCATTCTTTTTAGATTACGTCTTCACGCCAGCATCTCTCTTACAATAAGAAGTTCATTTCTTATCATCACAAGCTACAAGACATAAAAAATCAAATAATATTAAATAAACAAAATAAAAAAGGTTGAATAATAAAAAATGAATAAATAAAAACTATAGGCTAGAAGAACACTTTCTGATGCACCAGTACCTTTGCCGTTGACACCTTAGCAGCACTCTACCCATGCTTCACAACAATTTTCTTGTGAATCATCCTCCTCACGAGAACACCTTCAAAATCACCAATTGGAACACCTTCAGAACCGCCACCGGAAGCACCACTAGATTCAATAAGAGCTTTCTCTAAATTACCCACACCAGCAATCACAGCTTTATCTTCCTCCACCAAATTGAGATTTTATTTAGAACTCTCCTTCTTTCTTCTCTTTTTAGAAGAGAGTTCAAAAACCAAACAACATTATCAACAAAAATAGGAAACATCAATATTCTACATGCACATAAATAGAAAAAAAATCCTGAAATTAAATCAGGATTATGATCACTTTTTTAGCCGCTATGACTTTCTCATTGTGTCACCCCCAACAATTGGTGCATCTGAAATATGAAATATTATTATTTTTAAACGTTAAGCAAATATCAACATCAATTACTTTGTCGAAAGAGAAAAATAGGATGACAAAAAAAAGATGCACATCAAAGCACAGGAAGACATCAACCTTAAATAAAACAACATCAATTTAAAATACTGAAATATCAATAGAAAAAAAAGAACATCACACTAAAAATATGAAAACTGATCAATATAAACATTGTACCCTAAAACATCAACACGATCCCCCTAAAACATCATGCAAAATAATTACTATATCAAACTGAACCTAACATCCACAAAATAAAGTAAATTACGGAAATAAATCAAACAAGACCATCAATAACAGGAAAAATATATAAATACCCTGAGAAGATGCTCATTTCCTCAAACTTTTAGAGACAACTGCACAACTGCCTTCCACTGGTTAGCTATACATCTTTGTTATATCCATGAGCTGGTTATCCAGTGAATCACCGCCATCATTAGTCTTAAATATCTACAAAACAGGAAAAAAACCAAAAAAATGAGCATAAAAACAAGAAAAGAAATTTGCAACCTCAAACATTGGAAATAAAAAACTAAATTAACACAAAATAAAAAACAAAGCATTATATATCCCATGCAAAAGAATAACTTCAAAAAAATCATAAAAATAAAAAACTACACATAAATAACACCACGACGACTTAACCTTTAAATAAGAAGACTCATATTATGATAGATCACCAAAGAACGTTGTTGAAATCACACAAAACCAATCAAGTCGCCGAAAATGAACCATTTACCTTCATTGCGCTTTACAAAAAAAATAGAAGGGAAATCGAAAGAATCTCAGCTTAAAATAAAGGAATTGGATAATTATTGGCCGCAAATTCAAAACTTGAAAAGCGTGAATGAGAGAGGTTGAAGAAAGTGCATTAAAGACGAACAATTTTTGTGAGGGAAAATTTGGAAAAGAAATTGAAAAGTTTCATATCTATACCAGGACTCTTTTTTTTTTAATGAAAACACCCGAGGGTGGGGGATGGTGTATTAGAGGTTCCCCAAGCCTCCATCAAAACGAGTAAAAATTACAGACAGATAAGCCATAGTTTGTGATAAGGCAACATGGTTGCCACCCAAAAGTCCTACTAGTTTCTAAATGAAGTACGTGTGTAACAACTATCCTAGCAAAAGAAGGATAGATGATGAAGTTGCGATCCGAAGGTGAGAATCTCCACCCCTTGTGTTAATTCTCACCTCCAGCCAGGCAACTTCAAATACAAGTGGTAATAGTCTACAGTTACAGAATTCAAGATACAGAAGTCCCGAAAAGCAGATTCTGATCACGCTCAAGTATGTGCAGAGCATGAAATGTGAAAGTCCAGTAGAGTGAAACTGAAAGGAGATGAAAATCCCTCCCAACCTCCAGACCGTTTTATGAGGAGAACTCCCCTAATGAGAACCAGCAGTAGGCTCAATTGCAAATTATTGTAATTTTAACTCCAGCCCTAAAGTTTTTTTAATACAATTTCAAACTCCATGCCACATCATTTCAATTTATTAAATTATACTTTTGGATAAGTTAAACTTGTAATAAGATGTATTGGAATGTGAAAAATATACTATAAATTTAATTAGTAAAATACAAAATTTAAAATAAAAGTATAGTGTTTGAATTAAAAACTACAATATTTACGTTGTAAGGCACAACATATGCTCTATAAATTTAAAAGTGGTCTTTATTCAAGAGACCTTTTTTTTACCAACTGATTTTATGCTTTTGAAAAAACCTGAACCTATTAAATAGTCAATCATAAAAAATAGAACATTGTATAGAGTTTTAATATTTTAAAATTAGCACTCCATATGCTCCAATTAAAACTGCACACTTTTTTAAACCATCTAAAAACATGTTTGACCACCGATATCTTTGGTTACATTAACTTAACCTAAAATAATTGATATTTTGAAAATCCATGCTACATAGAATCTAACAGTATCCCACCCAACGATATTGTAACCTACTACCTCTTTCACTAGTATGGGAAGGGGGATTAAAGGCGGTTCAACCATACCAGATAAGTCATTTTGTAGGTGATTTCATTAGTCATGCCTTTGATGCTCTTTGATCAAAGGCAGTTCCCGTAGCCATCTTTATGTGACACCATTGAAGGCAGTTATTTTCCGCCTTAAACAATGACTCAGAACCTTCTTTGATAGTTTCTGAGTTCGGAACTATGCCCAGTTGGCTCTGCTCTTGGATGCGGTTCCAATGCGGGAACTTCACTCCTATTTCGGTACCAGAATATGTATCGTAGGTTCTTTTATGCTTCATAATCAAGGGTGAATTCGGCACCTTTTCTATTTTTTGAAGTAAAAATCACGTTTTATTAGATGTACGTCACGATTTTGAACTTAAACTTGGGAAATTAGTTCTAAATTTGGAACTTCAGTTGGCCATTTCTGTATATTTAATAGTTGAACATTGGACACAGTTCTGAACTCGAAAGCATCGTCAGACATAATCGTAAATAGAATATCGCATAGATAAACAAGGCTAAGAATTTTCTTGAATCATAGATCCAATTTGTACCACATTATATGACATGATCCTAGAAACTAACAAAAGTCTATAGATAACGTTAGACAAGTAAATATCAATATATAGGAATAGAAATCATGCAAATTCTATTCCCCGCAATACATTTCATGAACTTGGAGATACCATCGTCTTCCGCTCCATCCATCCCATCAGAGAGATACTTTTGAAACTCGAGGCACCGGGTCGAATGATGAAATGGGTTGTCAAGTTGGGAGGGAATGACATCCAGTTTTAGCCAAGGATGGTAATCAAGAGTTTAGCCCTATAAGATTTTATTGCTCAGACAACTAATCCCATCGAGATCAAAGAGGAAAATTCAGTTGACAAGATGTGCAAGCTTTATGAAGAAGAATCCTCGCACTCAGGGGCGAGTAGAGTGGGTGTGTTGCTTACTAGTCCCGATGGTAAGAATTATCCCTACGAGGCTAAATATGAAGCCCAGATCATTGGTTTTTGACTGGCCAATGAGCTCAAGGTCAGATATCTAGAAATATTCAGTGATGACTAGATCATGGTCCAGCAAGTCAATGGGGAGTACAAGGCTAGAGAACAAAGCCTACAATAATAATTGGAGGTGGTGAAGCCCATGCTGGATTTTTTTCGAAAGTAAACCTTGACGCAGGTATCCCGAGAGATGAATCACAAGGTAGACGCCGTAAGAAAACTTTCTTTTTCTAACCTCAACATTTAGTCTCAAAAGAAATTTCTGATGGAAACATTGAGTCGGCGTAGCTTTGAAGGAGAAACAGTGATGGTGGTTGATGAGGAAGAGACTATGAGATACCTTCGAGACGGAGTCCTTCCAGAAGTAATCGTCAAAGAGAGGAAGATAATGATGAAAGCTCCAAAGCATGTAATTTAGGATGATGTGCTTTACCGATGAGGTCACCTTCAACCGCTTCTTCGATGCATCACCCCATATGAAGCTGACTACCTAGTCAAAGAAGCCCATGAAGGGGTGTTTGGAAGTCACCAGGGTGCTCGATCAGCGTGGGTATTATGGGCCAAAGATGTTCGATGACGCCAACAAGCATATTCGTGTCACTAGTGTAAGCGACATGCGCCGATCACCCATGTTCCATGGGAGGTGATGCTAAGCATACATAGCTCCTGGTCGTTCGACAAGTGGGGGATTAATCTGGTTGGACCCTTTCCCGAGGCACCTGGGAAGTTTTGATACCTTATTGTAACATCAACTACTTCAATAAGTGGGTCAAAGCTAAAGCATTGACCAACATGAAGGGGGAAACGGTGATCGCTTTCTGCTAGAAGAACATAACATATCGGTTCGGCATCCCTAAAACCATCATAACTGAAATGTAACACAATTTTCCCACGATTCTTTCAAGAGTTAATGTGAGGAGTGCAAGATCCAACAGGAGGTGGAAGTCACCAATCAAACTATTTCCAATGGCATTAAGTCAAGGCTCGAGTGGGCTGAAGGGAAATTGATAAACGAGCTACCATGTGTCCTATGATCCTATCGAACAGATGAATCTTCTGCTATAAGGGAAACGCTCTACAATTTGGTCAATGGTTCAGAGGCTACGATTCCCTCGGAGATTGGGGTACCTAGCCCAAGGGCGATGTCAGCCAATAATAATGATAAGGGAACCAACAATAACAACTGTCGGGTGGACCTCACACTACCATAGACACCCCCTTCTAGCACTGGTTTTTTATCAACAGTTTTGAAAATCGGTGCCCAAATTGTAATAGCATCAGTTTTTATTTTAAAACTAGTGTTAATTTAACACCGGTTATTAAATCCAGTGCCAAGACCGATGTTGGAAAAAATAGCAAAATTTTAAATTTAATCTTCCCGCAAAAAAATTCAAAAATTTGCAAAACATTTCAAAACATTTGCCAAAATTTTAAAAATATTGCCAAAAATTTCAAGGGCAGGGAGAATCAGGAATTTCATGGGCTGGGAGAAAATTTTTCAGAAAGGAAGAGAATTTGATTCCCTTTATATAACTGAACCAAATAAAATTTTAAAAACTAGGTTATTCCATTCCTTTCTCTTCCTTTCCCTTTCTTGATTACTTTCCCTTTCCCAGCTTGAACCAAATGGCCTCTCTCAGGGGGGCGTTTGGTTGGGGTGAATCAGGAAAGGGAAAGGGAATCAGAGAGCTTGATTCCCTTAGTTAGTGTTTGGTTTGATTTTTTTATCATTCTCTTTCCACATTTCTAGTTTTACCATTCTCTCAATTGGGTGTAACGTGATCCTCTGGTCTTACCTTAGGATTGAGACTCCCTTTCCCTCCTCTTCCATTTCTCTCTTTGTTTTATCAACTCCAAAATAAGATTATACTTTATATTTTATCAAAATAAAAATTACAAAATTATGATGGAAAATTCTTGGAAAAGACCGTCTTTACATAGGCTTATGGAAATATGGAGTTTATTTAGAATAAAAAAAGGTAAAAGGTCTTAGTTGTAATATTAAATTTTTATTATACAACGTGTAGTAGTTATGAAATTCATAACCTAGTTCATGCAATCCAAAAATTTTAGCTTCATTTCTTCTAATTTGCACTTTAAACCTTAGTTTTTCCAAGACTAATGGAAAGACCATTTTTCAAGAGGCGGACTCAATTATGATTATGATTTCAATTATAATATTATAATTTTTTTTTTATTGTATATAGGTCAAATTGAAATGAACTATAATTTTCATATGAACTTTTTTTAAGTAAAAATAAATAATTTTTTTTTTAACTTTATACCATGAATAATAGTTACTCCCTCTGTCACAGCCATTTCTGCACACTTTTTGGTAAACTTTCTCAAGCCATATTTGACCATAAATTTTAATTAGTATATGTGTTCCAACATCATTATGTTGGATATTGTTGGATTATATGCACCATGTATTTTCTAAAGAGTAGGTCTCCTGATAGGCGGCCTGTCCATAAGCTTATGGACAGGCCACTTATTTCTTACCTTATATGCTGCATTTGTTAAATTACATACAAAATATAAAATTTTTGAAAATATTTTTTATATTATATATTTTTATATTTTCACATTCAAATACATATTATTACTTGTTTTAACTTATAAAATGCAATATTTAAATTTTATAAAAAATTACAATATTTAAGGTAAATGCTCCTGTGGACTGTTCAAAAGCTTATGGAAAGGCCGCCGCCTTTCCTGAGAGTTTCCCTTTTCTAAATATCAAAATTTCATAGGCCATTCGTATATGTAACTAAAGTTATCCGTGGTCAAATATGGTCCGAGAAAGTTGACCAAAAAGTGTGCAGAAATGGCTGGGACAAAAGGAGCATATTATTTTATAATAAATTTATTGTTTTTTATTAAAATACTATTATTTTATATTTATCTAATATAAATATTAATTATTAAGTAGTATTGTTATACTTTAACTTAATTAAATTTAAGACAAAATAATATTGTCATACATAAAAAATAATATTATAATTTTACTTTTTAAGTTTTATATGACTGGAATATTAATAACATTTATATTTATATAATTTTGATAAATATAATATTAATTCATAAATATTATTATATTATAGAGGTCATCCATACAATTGAATATCATACCGATGTCCAACCCAAATGAAAAGGAAAAAAGTGAAGATATAAATTGATTCTCATGCTTTTGATAGAGGTTGTGATATTTAGCCGTAATAAGGTTCTTGATGTTGAATAATAAATATTTGATTTATAAAATATAATTATTTTATTAGAAAATATTTATGTGTTGATGAATATAATACCTTATGTTATATTTTGGATTTGCATCGATTTTAAGTTTTTTTAAAATAATATCCTCTTGACGTCCATTCTTAAAAGATTTACATGTCATTTTTTTAACATTATTATTAGCACATTTATATTTTAAATGAATTGCAGATTTTTAAATCAATATGTCGAATGGGATATGAAATAAAAAATATGTTAAGATGAAAATATGTAAATAAAATATTTACCACAAAGGATTCTACTGATACAGGTAAAAGCCTTGCCCCCAATGGTGAACAGAGAAGATCCACAGGTAATGATGGCAAGGCCTCTAACACTGGTGTTTCAATGCCTGACAAAATGTGTATCCCTGGCAGTGGCAACACAGCTAACCCAGTTTCTCAGGTACCATTTGATGATAATCAATCCAAAGCAGCTGACAAATCAAAAGGTAAAGAACCTATCTATTTTACTAATCATGTTGTTCAGAACTCAAAGGATGCTGCAAGCAAGTTCACCAACCCATCTATCATAGAGGGGGAGGTTATATCTTCTCCCCTACTTCTGAATGAAAAGGAAATTGCACAAAAGGCTAGTGATATTATCTCAAATGTGACTATTGATGTGCTTGATAAATCTTATTTGAAGAATATGCCTGCTGATCACATTGTTATGAATGCAAATGGTGATAACTTAATTGTCAATGCATGCTCTACTGAATCTCTAGTTGTTGGTAATGAATTGACGAACAAGGACATTGCAAAATCTTCTAATGCTAATGGTGATATTGTTTAATGTTCCCTTCTGATCAATCACGTGTTCTAAATAATCTGTATGACAATGAAAGAGTCAATGCACAAGTTGTTTTTTCACCTACCGTCAATAATCTTTCTGCTAACGTTTCTCAAAGAAGCAATGCTAAAGAAAATGATCTTGTGATTTCTAAAAATAAGTCTTCTGAGAGCCAATTTCAAAACTCGGAAGCATCCCCACCTATTCAAACCACTGAACCTACCATTCTCAATATGGTCCATAAATCTCCTAATCCAAACTCTTCTCATGAGGATTTTATGGAGTTGAATGCTGAAAACCTTCCTCTAATGTCCGCAGGCCAAAAATCTGCCAAAAGATTAGAGTGGCTCAATGCAGAAATACCAGTTAACTAGCATTCCTCATCTCCCAAAGATGACTCTTTGAATTTTAAGGCAATAAAACAGAGCCTAATTGAATCTAACAACCAATTTAACATTTTGTTAATTAACTTAGATAATCAAGAATCCAAAAATAATGTTAATCCTAAGGCAAAACCCAGAAAATACAGTAAGAAATATTACACAGCAACTCCCAAAATGGTTTCAACCCGTTCCTTATTGAATAACTTAACTCTTTTCATTGAGTGAAATCAGAATCTGTGTATGGAATGCTAGAGGTGTGGGTAACAAATCCACACAAACAAGACTTAAGGACATTAAAAAAATATTCAAAATTGAATTATTTGCAATTATTGAGCCTATGCTTAATAGTGCAAATATAACTTCAGTTTCAAAAGGCCCCTACCATAGAGACCCCCTCTAACACCGGTTTTTTAGCACCGGTTTTAAAATCGGTGCTAAAAATCTAATAGCACCGGTTTTTTTATTTTAACACCAGTTTTTTAAAAATCGGTGCTAAACTTTACAATAGCACCGGTTTACAATAGCACCAGTTTTGAAAATTTCATTTTTCCCACCAAAGAAATAGTCAAAAATTTTAAAATAGAACCGGTTTTGGAAATATTAGCACCCGTTTTCAAAAACCGGTGCTTAATATTTGTAAAATTCTATATTTCTGCCAAAAAAATTTAAAATAGCGCCGATTTTAGTAAAATATAGCACCGGTTTTAAAAACCGGTGCTAAAAATTAAAATATAGCACCAATTTTTGCAAAAATTAGCACGTGTTTTAAAAACCGGTGCTAAAAATTATAACTTAGCTCCAGTTTTTTGTAAAATATAGCACTGATTTTAAAAACTGGTGCTAAAATTAAAAAATAGCACCGATTTTTTAACATATAGCACCGGTTTTTAAAAATCGGTGCTAAAAAATTTCAATACTCATTTTCCCGCCAAAGAAATAGTCCAAAAATTTAAAATAGCACCGATTTTGGAATAATTAGCACCGGTTTTAAAAATCGGTGCTAAAAATGAAAAAATAGCACCGGTTTTGGAAGAAAATAGCACTGGTTTAAACCGGTGCTAAAAATTTTTAAATTTTTTTTAATTTTCCCGCCAAAGAAATTGACAAAAAAATTCCCGCCAAAGAAATTGCCAAATTTATTTAAAATAGCACCAGTTTTAAAAACCGGTGCTAAAAATTATAAAATAGCACCGATTTTTAAAAACCGGTGCTGAAAATTTTAAATACCCATTTTCTCAACAAAGAAATAGCCCAAAATTTTAAAATAGTACCGATTTTGAAAAAATTAGCACCGATTTTGGAAGAAAATAGCACTCGTGTAAACCAGTGCTAAATTGTTTTTAATTTTTTAAATTTTCCAGCCAAAAAATTGCCAAAAACAATTTCCCACCAAAGAAATTGCTAGAAAAATTTTAAAAAGCACCGGTTTGAACCGGTGCTAAAATTTTTTAAATTTTTCCAGCCAAAAAAATTTCCCCCCAAAGAAATTGTCAAAAACTTCTAAATGTTTGTCGAATTTTTTAAAGTTCATTATTTCCGCCAAAGAATTCAAAAAATTCGCAAAAAATTTCAAAAACTCTTCGCAGAAATTTCATGAGCTAGAAGCGGCTGCGCAGCAACTCTAAGCTATTTTTTTAACTTTCAAGATCGTCCACTTCTTTTGTTGACTTTAACTAATGACTAAGTTAAGTTAAATTAATCAACTATCAACCTTTAATGACCTTATATGTACAAATAAGAATAAAATTTGTTTACATTAACTAATTAACGTTCACCCTTAATTGATTTAGTATAATCCCTCCATCCCGGATTAAATTGCACAAGATCAAAGATTCAGTCAAACTAAGAAAACTTTGACTACATATTTGAACAGATATATAAACAATCATTCAAACTATACTTGACTTTCAATATATAAACATTAAAAGCAAAGTTGACTTTAACTAATTAACGGTCAAACTTTATTTGAATTAGTATATAATAAATATTAATAAAAATGTTTGACTTTGTCTAATGTCAAAGCTTACTTGAATTTCTATATATAAATACTAGTGACTAAGTTGACTTTAACTAATCAAACGTCAAAAGTTTACTTGACTCTCTCTGTATAGAAACACTAGTGACTAAGTTGAAGCTGAGGAAAAACTTTCTCTGAAGCGATTTTGGACGAAAAAGGAGTATCCTTCTCCCACGATCCACGGGAGCATTTTCGTCCGATCAAGCGGTAAATCCAGGCCTGAGACCAGATTACTCAGATTCCCCATGGGATTCCGAGCATAATAATCTCCAGGTTGTGGGTTTTTCGTTTGCTTCTCTGCCGGCATTGCGAGGGTTTCCGAAAATAGGTTCTTCTTAGTCACTTGGCTTTGAATTAGTTCATTCCCTGTTCGAGCACTGATACTTTATCATCTGTTGAGTACTTGGATTGTGAATATGTTTGTTCCTATGTGTAATATCTGGCATGCGTAGCATATTTCTGCCTATCTACTAATCCCCTGTTGCCGGGATAGTTACTAGGAATTTTTGTTGTTTTCGAAGTAGAATATTGCGTGGGAGATAAGTTAGTCTCCCTTGTGCATCTGATACGTTAGTCGGATTGTGTACCTAACCCCTCTTGTCTTCTCTTACTATCACTATGAACGGGAAAACATGGACCAGACTCCTATATCAACCCCTGCCACCAAATCGGCAAATCATTCGGGCCTGAATGACCAAGTGGAAAAGACCTTCAAGTCTAGAGAATGGCATGATCCGCTATTAGAGAGAAAAGGGCAGTGGGATGATGCGGATATCACCTTGAACAAAGTAGACATTATCACAGACCAAGATGTGTATTTTGTCCTCTCAGAGGAAGAAGTTAACAAGGAGCAAGTCCGGGTGTTCTATGGTTTTTTAGGCGTCTTCCCAGGTTCTTTCCCAGGTATACATGCTGTCCAGAAATTGCTCATGGCAAAGTGGGATGTCCAATGCTGGGTTCAGACAATGACAAATGGGTACCTAAAATTTGGATTCAAAACAGCGGAGGACAGGGACAAGGTACTACAGGGTCCGAACCATTTCCTCCACGGTAAAAAGTTGTTTATTGTTCCTATACCTGAGTCTGGGAAGTATGATATGCGTATCATGGCCAAGAAACCGATCTGGATTCGTATGAACTACCTACCAAAGTCATGCTGGCACAAAAAAACCCTCGAGAAGATAGCCTCCTCCCTAGGTGATCCCATCCTCATGGATAATGGAACTCAAGATCTCGTGGGCTACTATGCCAGGATCCTAGTCCTCATCGACACCTCCAAACAGCTCAAAGAAATGGTAAAATTCCGTATGCCGAACGGAACTACCAACTCGCAACGGATACTGTATGACTACTGCAAACCGTGGTGCCCAAACTGCGGAGAAAATACACACCTCTTTGAAGGTTGCGATGAATTCTTCAGGGCCAGGGACGGGGTTTTTCAGGAACTCATGGCAAAAACAAATCGGGATGTAAACTTCGACAAAGGTGTTCTGCCACACAGGTAAGAGGGAAAAAATCCAGATGGGGAGCTCTCCCGTACAAATGGCGACACAGTTTCAGGGCCAAAATCAGTACATCCAGGGCCTAGCACCACGGAGCAAGAAGTAAACTCGGTAAAGGAAAAGTGCGGCGACACAGAGGTGGTCATGGAGATGGCCTGGGGGAAGGAAACAGGTGATCCTACACCACCGAGCGCCCATCCCCGTCTCAGTGATAATGCCGGCTTGGTAGAGCCTCCGGCTTTCGGTGATGCAGACAAATCGATGAATGTTGCAGGAAGTATACCGGACAGCATGCTCCATCCGGAGGCAAGAAGAAGGAGCAACCCCCCTAGGGCAGGAAGACCTCTGGCACCAAAAGGAAAAACCACAGTTGAGAAACATATGTTCAAGAGCAGCGGCAGAACTAGATTCTCTTACATGCTGCTCAACCCATCGACAAAGACCTACCAAAGAGTGGCGGAAGCAGCAAAGAGTTCCTCTTCAAATGACAGCAGTAAAGGTGGTGGTCCGAGGCCTGAAGGGACCTTCGCCCCCCAATGAATGCAGCCTGCATAAACATACGAGGCCTTGGCGCCCCAACAAAAAAGAGATGGGCGAAGAACATCATCTCCGAAAACAATGTCGGTTTGTTAGGTATTCTTGAAACAAAGGCAAGTGAACGAACACTAAACAACTTTCTTAAAGGTTGGAGATACACCCACAATTTTGAATCGGCACCAAATTCAAGAATTCTGGTTGTTTGGGACCCCAAAAAGTTTAATGTCGAGACAATGGGAAAAATGGCGCAGCTGATCCATCTCAGAGTATGACACCTATCATTGAATGTGCATTTTCTTTGCACCTACACGTATGGAAACAGTGAGGGAAGACTACATAGATTGCCCCTTTGGGCAGAGCTGAAGTGATACGGTGCGAACCTTGACTCACCTTGGATGGTTCTTAGCGACTTTAATGCCATCCTTAGTGTAAATGATCATATGGGTAACACATCCCCCGGGGTCTACCAAATGAGAGAATTTCAAGAAGCCTGTACCACCTGTGGTCTGAGAGACGCCCCAGCAATCGGGGATCATCTAACATGGCATAATGCGGACTTCACAATCAGGCACAAACTAGACCGTGTCCTCCTAAATCACAAATGGGATGAAGATTCCTGCCGTACCACCTTTCTTCCTGGATCAGCCCTCTCTGACCACCTACCTTTTGTAATAGCTCTAGCACAAGAAAATGAACAATTGAACAGACCTTTCAGGTATCAAAATATGTGGAATGCGCATCCGAGGTGCAAACAGGTTGTTCATGATCACTGGTCACCAGCGGTTCAAGGGTTCAGAAAATATGTTCTATGCCGCAAACTACAAAGATTGAAGAAACCCCTCAAAGAGCTGAGGAAAAGGGACTACCACCACATATCAGAAAAGGCAAAATGAGCAGATATGGAGTACGCGAACGCGTTGAAAAGTTTAATGCCAGGGAATGCATCACGGGAACTGATACACCAACTGACTGTTCTAAAGCAAACAACCTTGATCTTCTACACGGCGGAGTCAAAATTCCTAGCCCAAAAGGGGAGAATAAACTTTGTCACTTTGGCGGATAAGGGCACAAGTTTCTTTCACGGCTTGGTAGCCAACAGGAAAGGTGGTGGAGTCCCGGCAATTCTGGACGCAGAAGAAAGATTAGTCACATCTAGCGAGAAAAAAAGGGGCACTACTTGCGGAGTTTTATAAGGGCTTATTCGGGTCAGATGTACCACGTGCACCAATCGATCCAGATATAATCCGTTCAGGCCCCTTACTTACTGACATGGAGAGAGCCACACTGAGCCAAGATATCAAAAGACATGAAATCAAGTTAGCCCTCTTCTCCATGTTCGATGACAAAGCTCCGGGCCCGGATAGCTTTACCGCAGCTTTTTTCAAGAATCAATGGGAGATCGTGGGATAGGATGTCACAGAATCGGTCTTGGAATTCTTCTGCACTGGTGAACTGCTAAAAAGGCTAAATCATACCGATGTTGCACTTATTCCCAAGAAAGAAGACAACCTAAGGGTGGCTGGCTTTAGACCCATCTCCTACTGCAATATCATTTACAAGATTATCTCCAAAGTCATCGCCAACAGAATTGATCCCCTCCTTCCTGGCCTCATTGACCCCTGCCAAGCAGCGTTCGTAAAGGGACAGAAACTTTCTGATAATGTCATGATGGCTCAAGAACTCGTGCAGGGCTACGGACTATCACGATCCTTTCCCCGCTGTATGATTATGGTAGACCTCGCAAAGGCATTCGACACAGTTTCCTGGGATTTCATACAGGAGGTACTAAATAGCCTAGGTTTCCCACAAACATGGGTTGATAGAATCATGGAATGCATAACAACATCGACGTTCTCCATTGCGATAAATGGCAAATTGTGTGATTTCTTCAAAGCCAAAAGGGGACTGCGACAAGGCGACCCCCTTTGACCCCAACTTTTTATCATTTGCATGGAATACCTTTCCAGGTTACTGAAAAACAGGGAAGAAACCTCTCCGTTCTCCTACCACCCGAGATGTGAACACCTAAAAATCACCCACCTGGCATTCACGGACGACCTGATACTTTTTTCGAAGGCAGACCGGAACTCTGTCCATACCATCATGTTTACTCTAAACAATTTCCAACAGACCTCATACCTAGCCATCAACGCCGCAAAGTCAAAATTCTTCGGAGTGAGTATAAAGGATGACTTAAGCTTCACCGGCATTCCGTGGGCTACTTTTCCGGTCAGGTACTTAGGTATCCCATTGGATTCCAGTAAACTGAAGGTCTCTCAGTTTCAAATGCTTCTCGACAGTGTCGACAAGGAAATTGCAAGATTCAAAGGTCATACATTATCTTATGCGGGGAAACTGGAACTCATAAAATCCGTGGTACAGGGAGTTGTTGGATTCTGGACACAGCACTTCATCATCCAGGGAAATGTTATGGACTCACTGGAACAAAAATGTAAACACTTCCTATGGGGTGAAAAGAAGTAGAAAAAGGTTTCCTGGAAAAGGCTTTGCACCCCGAGGAGTAATGGGGGTTTGGGAATTTGGGACTTCAAGACTTGGAATATGGCCGTCCTCGCACAGCAACTATGGGATATACACTCAAAAAAGGAATCACTCTGGATCAAATGGGTCCATCCACAATTCATGAGCACGAGCAATATATGGAATGTACACACAAGGCCTCCGTGCGGCAGAATCTCAGAGAAGTTCTCACTCTACTTCAAGAATCTGTGCGAAATACGAGACAACCTGATAATCATGTGTGGAGGCTCAAGGGAAACACTCATCAACTTGCTGGTGGTTTGGACAGGATCCGAAAAATTCATGGCGATGGCTCATGATCATTTTCACAGGTTCACTTACCCCCATCTATATGACATATCCACCCTCCCAAGACCAAGATTCTTCAAATAAATTTGGAGTGGCTCGATACCATCCCAGTTCTCTTTCATTACATGGCTTGCATCGCTTGGTCGTCTCCAAACCAAGGACAGGTACCATGGAGGAGCTGACGAACCCCCAGACGACATCTGCTGCCTATGTCGCTCCAAAGCAGAGACACACGATCATTTATTCTTCAACTGTGATTTCTCAAACCGGTATGAGAGAGAGTGCGAAACTGGATTGGATTGAGATGAGCTACCACCTCCATTGCAGCCTCGGAAAAATGGATCAGAATACAGGTAAGAGGATCGAAACTAAAAAAAAAATATGGGTCCACTGGCGCTGACAACCACAATGTACTACATATGGAGTGAAAGGAACAGAGTCCTCAAAAATGGACTTCGCCCGGACTCGGTAAGGGTTTTCAAGCTTATTCAAAAGGACTGTTACCTCATCCTTAACAGACTATTCCTGCACGAACTGCTGTTCTAGACAGGGATCCTTCGCAAACAAACATCAAAAAATGAGGAAGTTCCTTCTTTTTTCCTAAAGTTTCCTGCAGGTAAGCTTATGGGACACCATCGATACAACACTAGAGAGGTAAATATTTCTTTTGCAGGTAACAACAGATGCAGACATCCACCTGGCGGCCAGAAGAAGCAAAAGGAAAAAAACACACTTTAGGACTCGGGGGCCAGTTGTTCGAGAGGTCTAGAGGACCAGTTGTTTGAGAGGTCTAGAGGACCAGTTGTTCGAGAGGTCTGAGAGCCAGTGGTTCAAGAAGTCTCGAGGGCCACTAGTTCAAGAAGTCTCAAGATTCACTGGTTCGAGAGGCCTCGAGGGCCACCGATTCAAGATGTATCAAGGGCCACCGGTTCGATAGGTCTCGAGGCCCACCGGTTCGAGAGGCCTCGAGGGCCACCGGCTCGAGAGGTACTGAGCTCCAGAGGCTCGTGAGGTCTCGAGAGCCAAAGGTTCGAGAGGTTCCTAGGGCCAGTGGTTCGAGAGGTCTCGAAGGCCAGCAGTTCGACAGGTCTCGTGGGCCAGTGGTTCGTCAGGTCTCGAGGACCATAGGGTCCGAGAGGTCTCGAGGGCTAGTGCTTTGAGAGGTCTCGATGGCCAGTGGTTCGAGAGATCTCGAGGGCTACAAGTTTGAGAGGTCTCAAAGACCACCAGTTTGGGGTCTCGAGGGCTACCGATTTGACAGGTCCGGAGGTCCAGAGGTTCGTCAGGTCTCGAGGGCCAGAGGTTCGCGAGGTCTCGAGGGCCAGTGGTTCGAGAGGTCTCGAGGGCCAGCGGTTCGAGAGGTCTCGAGGGCCAGCGGTTCGAGAGGTCTCAAGCGCCAGGGGTTCGTGAGGCCTCGAGGTCCACCGGTTCGAGAGGTACCGAGCTCCAGAGGCTCGTGAGGTCTCGAGAGCCAAAGGTTTGAGAGGTCCCTAGGGCCATCGGTTCGAGAGATCTCAAGAGCCAGCGGTTCGACAGGTCTCGTGGCCCAGCGGTTCAACAAGGCTCGAGGACCAGGGGTACGAGAGGTCTCGAGGGCTAGTGCATCGAGGGGTCTCGAGGGCCAGTGGTTCAAGAGATCACGAGGGCCAGTGGTTCAAGAGGTCTCAAAGATCACCAGTTTGGGAGGTCTCGAGGGCCACCGGTTCGACAGGTCCAGAGGTCCAGAGGTTCGTGAGGTCTCGAGGGCCAGAGGTTTGCGAGGTCTCGAGGGTCAGTGGTTCGAGAGGTTTCGAGGGCCACCAGTTCGAGAGGTCTCGAGGCCCGAGAGGTCTTGAAGACCAGTGACCCTAGTGGATTCGAGGGCAAAGTGAAAAAAAATAAAACAAAATTTTGAAAACGATAAATATTTTTGGGTCTCGAAGGGCTAGACGTTCAAGAGGTCTCAAGGTCCAGTTGATCGAGGGGTCTCAAGGACCAGTTGTTCGAGAGGTCTCAAGGACCAGCCGTTTGAGAGGTCTTGAGTCTCGAGGGCCAGTGGTTCGAGAGGCCTCGAGGGCCAGTGGTTCGAGAGGCCTCGAGGGCCAGTGGTTCGAGAGGCCTCGAGGGCCAGTGGTTCGAGAGGCCTCGAGAGCCAGTGGTTCGAGAGGCCTCGAGGGCCAGTGGTTCGAGAGGCCTCGAGAGCCAGTGGTTCGAGAGGCCTCGAGGGCCAGTGGTTCGAGAGGCCTCGAGGGCCAGTGGTTCGAGAGGCCTCGAGGGCCAGTGGTTCGAGAGGCCTCGAGGGCCAATGGTTCGAGAGGCCTCGACGGTAAGTGGTCCAAGAAATCTCGAGAGCCACTGGTTCGAGAGGTCTCGATGGCCACCTAGAGTGGTCTCGAGGGCCACCGGTTTGAGAGGTCGCGAGGGCCACCGGTTCGAGAGGTCATGAGGGCTACCGGTTCGAGAGGTCGCGAGGGCCACCGGTTTGAGAGGTCCCCAGACCCAGAGGTTCGGGAGGTCTCAAGGACAGTGGTTCAACAGGTCTCGCGGACCACCGGTTCGACAGGTCCAGAGGACCAGGGGTTCGACAGGTCGCGAGGGGCAGTGTTCTGAGAGGTCTTGAGGGCCAGTGGTTCGAGAGATCTCGAGGACCACTGGTTCGAGAGGTCTCAAAGGCCACCAGCTCGAGAGGTCTCGAGGGCCAGAGGTTTGAGAGGTCCCCAGGGCCAGCGGTTCGATAGGTACAGAGGTACAGAGGTTCGTGATATCCCGAAGGCCAGTGGTCCGAGAGATCTCGAGGACCACTGGTTTGAGAGATCTCGAGGGCCACAGGTCCGAGAGGCCTCGAAGGCCAGTGGTCCGAGTGGTCTCGAAGACTACGGGTCAAAAAAATTGAAAATGATAAATATTTTTGGGTCTCAAAGGGCCAGATGTTCGAGAGGTCTCAAGGTCCAGTTGATCGAGAGGTATCGAGGACCAGTTGTTTGAGAGGTCTCGAGGACCAGCTGTTCGAGAAGTCTCGAGGGCCAGTGGTTTGAGAGGTCTCGAGGGCCAGTGGTTCGAGAGGTCTCGAGGGCCAGTGGTTCGAGAGGTCTCGAGGGCCGGTGGTTCGAGAGGTCTCGAGGGCCAGTGGTTCGAGAGGTCTCGAGGGCCAGTGGTTCGAGAGGTCTCGAGGGCCAGTGGTTTGAGAGGTCTCGAGGGCTAATGGTTTGAGAGGCCTCAATGGTAACTGGTCCAAGAAATCTCGAGAGCCACTGGTTCGAGAGGTCTCGATGGCCACCTAGAGTGGTCTCGAGGGCCACCGGTTCGAGAGGTCTCGAGGGCCACCGGTTCGAGAGGTCCCCAGACCCAGAGGTTCGGGAGGTCTCGAGGATCAGCAGTTTGACAGGTCTCGCGGGCCACCGGTTCGACAGGTCCAGAGGACCAGGGGTTCGACAGGTCGCGAGGGGCAGTGTTTTGAGAGGTCTCGAGGGCCAACGATTTGAGAGACCTCGAGGACCACTGGTTCGAGAGGTCTCAAAGGCCACCAGCTCGAGAGGTCTGGAGGGCCAGAGGTTTGAGAGGTCCCGAGGGCTAGCAGTTCGAGAGGTACAGAGGTCCAGAGGTTCGTGATGTCCCGAAGGCCAGTGGTCCGAGAGATCTCGAGGACCACTGGTTCGAGAGGTCTCGAGGGCCATAGGTCCGAGAGGGCTCGAAGGCCAGTGGTCCGAGTGGTCTCGAAGACTACGGGTCAAAAAATTAAAAAATTAAAAAAATAATAATAAAAAAATTAAGCCTTCTTTTTCCTTGGCAGAAACTGTGGATCACGGGAAAGGGAGTTCTCAGTTTCCCCATCCACTGGGGAGAAAGCTTTCATCACTTGGGTTACACAACTACTTGAATTGGGTAGTGGATCAATTAATTAGCGTACGCAAAATTAACTAACCCACTACTAGCTGAGATACTTGGATTTGACGGTTGTGCGATTTGCCTGCGCTGCACTGAAAAGTGTAAAATGGCATACGGCTGTCCATTTGCCTAAAATGGAGAGAACGGTTACAAAACCGTTATGTGGGGCGTGCGCGGTAGAAGTCATGCCCGGTCTCTTATCATTAGGAGGTCTATCCGCGGGGAAACCTGGGAGCACCATCGACTACGGTCAACTAGCTCCCATCCCCAAAGGAAAAACCTCGGCACCCACACAGAGATCGTTACCGAAGGCCAATGACACCCCTTTATCTTCATCTTAGGGGTGTACATGGTAGAAGCGGTGCACCAACTCCATCAGGAGAGGACGCATTGCTTCATTCCTCGGAAGGCCGAGACCTCTCTTGGTTTTGAAGGCCGTCGCCACACTTCAGTGATGGTTGGGATTACACCTATGGGGAAAAACCATGGGTCAAGAGCCGGCTAAGACTCCCGGTTGGATGGAGGTTCCATAGAGGAGGGGCTAGCAAGATTGTTCTCATGATCCTCTGTTCTCTTTGTTATTGAGTCACCTGGATGTAGCATTTAGACAAGGGGCAGTATTTTCGGTAACATATATTGAGGGAGTGGGCCAATGTCCCCACTCCCGTACACTCCCACATCATTTTTTGGGGCCACCTAATTGTACCATCTAGATCAGGGGTAGTTTAGTAGGTTTCATTGTATCACGGGAGTGAGACAATGTTCCCACTCCCGTAGACTCTCACGGTTTCTTTTTATTTACCATTACCTTCGACTAGTGACTAAGTTCAATTTAACTAATCAACGGTCAACCCTTACTTGACTTTCAATATATAAACACTAATAACTAGGTTGACTTTAACTAATTCATGGTCAAACTTTATTTGAATTAATATATAATAAATACCAATAACTAGGTTAACTTTGTCTAATCAACAGTCAAACCTTACTTGACTTTCAATGAATAAACACTAATAACAAAGTTGACTTTAACTAATTAACGGTCAAACTTTTTTTGAATTGATATATAATAAACACTAATAACTAGGTTGACTTTAATTAATTAAAGGTCAAACTGTACTTGACTTTCAATGTATAAACACTAATAGCTAGGTTGACTTTCACTAATCAACAGTCAAACCTTACTTGACTTTCAATATATAAACACTTATAACTAGGTTGACTTTGGCTAATCAACGGTCAAACTTTACTCGACTTTCTATATAAACACTCTAACTAGGTTGACTTTGTCTAATCAACGGTCAAACTTTACTTGACTTTCAATATATAAACACTAATAACAAAGTTGACTTTAACTAATCAACGGTCAAACTTTACTCGACTCTCAATTTATAAACACTAATACTATGTTGACTTTGTCTAAACAACGGTTAAACTTTACTTGAGTTTCAATAAATAAACACTAATAACAAAGTTGACTTTAACTAATTAACGGTGAGAATTTATTTGAATTAGTATATAATAAATACTAATATAAATGTTTGACTTTGACTAATCAACGGTCAACCCTTACTTGACTTTCAATGTATAAACACTAATAACTAGGTTGACTTTAACTAATTAACGGTCAAACTTTATTTGATTTTAGCTAATGAAAACTATAATGGGCTCAAACCCATAATTTTAGCCCAAACCCCGCGTCCTAATTTCATACACTTAGCCTTCCTTCTCCCTTGCCCCAATTTCATTCGATAAAACCCTGGATGCAACTCTCTCACACCCATCGTCCCTCCACCTCCTCTGGATCAGCCATCGGCCACGCATCATCTGAAGAAGTTGACGGAAGGGGAGATGGCACCGGTGCCGGTGCCGATGAGGGAGGCAATCTTCCCGCTCGTTTTCTCGGTAAGGGACCCCTTCGCCCGCGCCTGGACTCCACCACCACCTGCGCTTGGAATCCTCCATCCTCCAGCACCATCTCCCCGCTACAGAGACTTTACCAACGCGGTGGAGGGGCTTGCATAACCGCTTTGGACTTTTCCTCGTTTCTTTGACCAAGGTATTCGATTATCCCCTCTCTTGTTGTCCTCAATTTCAGTTTTCTCATGCGAAAAGCCCAGCCGGATTTAAGGAAAAAGTGATAATTTCTAACGAAAATGAAAAATGTAACAGTGGAATGAACACTGTACAATATTTTCATTTTATTTGCTGTCCGCATTAGCTCTGTATTGTTTGTAGTTAATGAAATAGTCTCATTTTCTAAAAAATAAGTAATGCAGCTAGTGTTGTGCATAACTTTTCCGAGTGGGTTGCTTTTGTGAAAATGCTTTGATGGGCTGGCTTTTTTTAAATATGATGGTATTTTTGTGATGTAATGTAGTTATGCGATCATTTTTTGGAGCCAAAGACGAAGGCAGAGCTTGCATTTGTGGATCGTCAGAGCTGCTCGTGGTGGTGGCTCGTGTTTGTGGTTCACCGGAGCAACTTGCAATGTTGGGTCTCGCAGCTCTGGTTCTCCTCTAGTTTTGCGGAGGTGGGTCAAATTTTAATTAAATTCAATTAATTTGTAGTGATTAAATTTAAATAATTTGTGTGAGCACTAGCGGTTTTAAGGCATTATCTGACTGTTGAATTGTACTTGTAAATTTATTTAGATATTAGATGATGATTCTTAATTCTGAGACATACTCTTAACATTTTCTGTTGTCCGATCTCGTTTAAATAATATTCCTGTTCGTCTTACGAATTAAATGCATGTACCTTGTTTACTAGAAACTATGAAACTGTATTTACTTAGTCTACAGGAGGAAATGGGTGTCTAGATGTGGAATACTTCACATTTTCATCAAGAATATATAGCCGATCACCTGAGATCTGCATCTCTAGTTATAAGCCATGCAGGTTAGTTTCTGGTTAATTCGAATGATACCTTCTAATTATCTAGTATTAGTCTAAAGAGGGGTTTCTTTTCCTTGTTGAGGTATGATGCAATGGTTAGAAGTCATGGGGGGATTTTTTTGGCAACAAAATAAAGCTGACTAGCAAATAAATAGTTAGTTTAAGAAGCCTGATTGCGCATTGTACGTCATGATTGCGCATTGTGTTCTCCTCTGGTTCGCTGCTCTCCACAATTTTTTCTGGTCTTCTCTTCAGGTATCCTAACTCCTAAGCGTGCACGCATGTTTTCTGTGTGTGTGTTGAAATTTTCATGCTAGTTTGTTGTTCTAATTACTTAGCTGAGAAGCTTTAGAATACTGCGGCATTTGCAACTGCTGTGTCTAGTGTAGTTTATCTGGAAGAATATGATTGTTTAAGTAG
Source organism: Rubia yunnanensis (assembly GCA_037428765.1). Classification (NCBI taxonomy): domain Eukaryota; kingdom Viridiplantae; phylum Streptophyta; class Magnoliopsida; order Gentianales; family Rubiaceae; genus Rubia; species Rubia yunnanensis. Next base: position 57,576,880 of record CM075064.1, on the reverse strand, counting down.
CTACAGCATCGGATGATAATTCAAAATATCATTAGTTCGTATTTTTCAGTTGTGTAATTTGATCTTCTAATTTAGTTATTAGGAAAACTCTGTGTTACAGAACTATTGCATTGTTGCTCTTATTTGCGCAAGGTAGATAAACAAGTCTTTCCATGGGTGTTTCCTTATACAATTGTCTTGAACGCTACTCTCTGACTTTCTCGAACGCTGCTTGCTAAGAAGCAATTCACTTTTTGTAATCGATGTAGCTACCTTGATTATAAGCACTTTTTTTATATTTGTGTAGATTGATACGAGTTATTTTTAGCTACCTTAGTTGAAGAGTAGTGTTGAGTAGATTGATACGAATTCAATTCACATTTTTTAAAATATATTTTAGTGCAATTTTTGTTTTCTAATAAACATTATGATTTCTAAATTTTTTATTAAAAATTAGCATTGGTAAAACTGTTGCTCATTTTCTTTATTGCTCAATTTCATTTTCTTTATTGATCACCAGAGGCAATTGCACTGTTCGTTATGAATGCTACAAGTTAAATGATAAATTTTGAGGGAAAAGCAAACATATTTTGAGTCCCACTCAAATGAAGTTTCTGTTCATGCTTGATGATATGTTTCACTTTGGCATTTTAATGTTGTATTTTACTTTAAACGTTTTTTTGCTCTGTAGCATATGATTTATGTGAGTAAGATTGTTACAGTCATTTCATTAATGTTATGAATCAGCATAGGAAGAATATGATAGATATGTGTTTATCTTGGTGGATTATTTTGTGGTTTACTTTACCGAATGTTGATGTGTGATTGAATCAAATTGAGTTATGTAGCCTCGTTAAGTACTCAAGGTTGATATACTGATATGAACGTCTTTATTCTGGTATAAGCTTCTGGCATAAGCTTCTGGCATGGTTTATAGTGATCTATTGAATAAGCTTCTAGCATGGTGAGATTGATTCATCTCCAAGGTCTCCGCCGCAATGTTTAGTCTCATTGATCATTAGTTTTGTATCATAAATTTTTTTGGTTTTATTTCTATATTATCAATTTTTTGAAGTTAATTTTATTATTAAATTCATGTCCTATTAAATTGTTAGTTTCAGGTCTTTTTCTCTTCCTCTAAAAGCTGCAGCGTGCTGCAGCTTCCTCTGTTTCAGGTCTTTTTCTCTTCCTCTGAAAGCTGCAGTGCACTTCCGCTTTCAGAGGAAGGGATTATTTTTTATTCGTCGTAAATATTTTAGCACCGTTTGGAAAACCGGTGCTAACAAAAAAACTGGTGCTAACAAAAAAACTGGTGCTAATGAAACACCCGGTGCTAACAAGAAAAACAGATGCTATAGCGGTACATTTTAGCACCGGTTTAAAAACAGGTGCTAACTAAAAAACCGGTGCTAAAAGTTGGGATTTAGCACCGGTTGTTTTCAACCAGTGCTAAAGTTTCATCGCTTACTTAGGCACCGGTTTTTTTCCCGAAAAAACCGGTGCTAGAACATTAAAAAACTGGTGCTAAAGGGGGGTTCTTGTGATAGTGGGCATTGGAATCCAACATAATTTTTCTGATGATAAATGTAAGATATGGTTGTTTTGGTCTGATAATATCAACCTCCAAATTAAAGCAGTGGAAGAACAGTTCATTCTTTCTTTTTTCAGGCATTCTATTCTTCAAAATTAATGTCAAATAGACTTTATTTATGAAAAACACACAAATAAGGAAAGAAGGAAAATGTGGCAATATCTTTAAAACCTTAAAAAAACTTCCCTTTGCCTTATTGGAGATTTTAATGTTATATCTTGCCCAGAAGAATAAATTGACCCCTTTATTCCCAATAACAAAGACATCTCAACTTTTAACAAGTTTTTAAGCTACAACAATCTTTCAGTTATTCCTGCCTTTGGATCCATGTTCACTTGGACTAGGATGAGGCCAAGTATGGAAAAGGCTGGACAGAGGGTTATCCAACCAAAACTGGTCGCAAGATTTCCAGTCTTCACATATACAATTCTTAGCAAGGGATACTTCAGACCATAGTCCATTAATCATACATATATCAGATAGCCAAAGCCATACTGCTCCTAAACCTTTTAAGTTCTTAAATTGTTGTTTTAACCACCCTTCTTTCTTGAACTTAATTGAACAAGCTTGGAACTCATAGACAAAACTTCAGGGTATGAAAAAAATTGTTTTCAAACTAAAAATTTTTAAAAAAAACTCCCTGAAACAGTGGAATTAACATTTTTGGCTATATATTCATGGCAGTCCAACAATGTGAATAGCTATTTCTAAAGGCTGAAGAAGATCTTCAGCAACCAGACAATCTAACAAACTTGATAGCCTTTAATAAAGACAAAGCTAACTTAACAAAAGCCCTTGCCAACCAAGAATCTTACTGGAAGCAAAAATCCATAATCAAATGGCTAACTGATGGTGATTCCAACACAAAAAAATTTCACCAATCAGTTAAAAATAAACATAAGAAACAAAGAATAACATGGATAAAACACAGCCAAGGTGATTTGATTTTTGACCAAAAACTTATAGGAACTTAAGTAGTTACCTATTCCTCTGACCATCTATCCCAAGAAGTCCATAATCCAATTGGTATCAATACAGCTTGTTTACTTGATAACATACATATTTCAATCAGTGATACCATGAACCAAAACCTAACCAAATCAGTATCTATGGAAGAATTGACCACCACTGCTATGAACATGAACAATGACTCAGATCCAGGCGTTGATGGCTTCCTAGACCATTTCTACCAGAAATGCTGGAACATTATCAAACATGATGTTCTTCAAGTTGTTCAAGACTTTTTCAACCTTTCAGAAATGCCTAAGGCCATTACAGCTACACAGATTGTATTATTTCTCAAGAAAGATGTTTGTTCATCTTTCAAAGACTACAGACCCATTAGTCTTTGTAATTTTTCAAACAAAATTTTTACCAAGTTGATAGCTGATAGATTGAAACCACTTATGGAAGACATCTTAACTCCTTAACAAGCTGCATTTACCTCTGGTAGAGAGCTAAATGAAAATGTTCTTGTAATGCAAGAAATGGCAAGCTAAATTAATTCCAAAACCAGGGGTTACAATATGATACTTAAGTTGGACATGGTGAAAGCCTTTGATAAGGTTTCATGGTCCTTTTTATCTAAACTCCTAATCAAAATGGGTTTTGATACTCATTTTGTAAACCCAAAAATCAATAACATTAAATCAGCATACTTCTCTATCATTGTAAATGGGAATTCTTTTGGCTTTTTCCCAACTTCAAGGGGTCTAAAGCAAGGAGACCCTCTGTGTTCTTTTCTTTTCATTCTTATGAAAGAATCTTTATCAAGAACACTAAAATTATTTTTTAGTATGCAGATATTCCTTACTACGATATGCCAAACCACATGCTGAACATAACCCATCTCTCTTTTGCTGATGATACGGCAATGTTCTTAAAATCACAAAGGCATGGCTTAAAAACTTATGGTATTTCTCAAGATGCATGAAAATGCACATGATCAAAAGATCAATAATGAGAAATCTTCTTTATTATTATCCAAAAAAGCTTCTCCAAGAATCATTTCACAACTTAAAACTGAATCCCAAATGATTCAAGGGAAATTTAACTTTAAATACTTTGGTTCTCCAATTTTCATTAGAAGAAACAAAAATTCTCATTACATCAATATCTTAAACTCTGTGACTTCCAAAAATTTTCAATGGCAGAATATGTTATTATCCCAGGCTGGGAGGATGATCCTTATTAAACATGGTTTATCCTTCATCCTCTTGCACATCATAACAATGCTAAAGCCAGCCAAACAAGTAATAAAAAGTCTACACAAGACAATGGCTTCTTTCTTTTGGAATTCAAAACCATCATCTAATCAGCCAAAGAGAACACGGAGATCTTTTGAGAGACTATGTTATCCATTAGATGATATTAGAATTGGTTTCAAAAATCTTAACACTTCAATCAAACAAACATTTCATATGCTCAAACAACCCATGGTATGAATGAGACAAAACACAACATAAATGCCATAATAAATGCTCTCCAATAAATGATCATAAATGAGCAAATAGAGAACCTCACCACACAGTTTGGAAGCTTCAATCAATTGCTCTCAAGAGATTAGTTTAGCTACTAGAGTTCATACTAATTAATGCTAATAAACCAAACATAAAACAAGAGAAATAAAAAATAAAAATGGTGGAAAACTAAGGTTTGAATAGTGCCAAAGTCGGGTGGAAGAAGATGATTCAAAGAGATGAAAGAAAAATGCTATTTATAGTACAAAGGGATAAGGTTGTGTTCTGGCCACCTATGTTTCGCGACTCACAGCGGGTTTGTCGCGACTCGCAGCGGGCATAAGAACATAACCTTGTCTTCTTTTCTTCTTCTTGTAGCAAACAATGTTCTTCACAATAATTCCTCCCATTCTTCAAGTCTTCAAATCTTTGAAGCAAGTCTTCAAAGGGTGATCTTGAACGGCCTCCAGTCTTCAAGTCTCCATGTTCTTCCCTTGTCACATAAAATCCACTTAGAAAAGGTAAAAGAGTGCAAAGTCCCTTTTACCTTTCCTAAGAGAATTTCAAGGTAAAACACAAACTCTTGATAACAAAAGAGCACAAAATTGATCCCAAAAAGTCCTAAAATATGCACATAAAATGGACACATCAAACCTCCCCGCACTTAAACTTTACTCGCCCTCGAGTAAGAAAATATCCAAGCATACGAAGGAATTAACGTATCCACATCCTAAATACTATTCCCCAAGTCAATACCTCACAAAACCCTCAATATCACACATCCTAACATTAAGATCAAATGAAAAGTTTCCCACAACCCCCATTCCTAAATCTACCCAAACCATATCAACGTATCAATTCATTGATATCCCTAAAACATCTCCAAATCCTGAATTGACAATCCCAAATCCAATGGTACAAAGTGAAGCTAAAAGCATGCATAAAGTTCAAACACATACTCCACTTTATACCAATATATCATCCTAAAAATGAAGTATATGAACAATCGAGAATTTCATAATTTACTTCATTTTTCCCGCTAAATTTCCTAATCTCAAGAGGTCTCAAGATGTTAAGTTACTCGATCCATCCATATGGCCACCGCAACCTTATGACTCCAACGCCGGAAAATGAGTGAGCGTATAACATTTTTCCTTTTTCTCTCTTTTTCTCATTTTGCCTAGGAGCCCTTTTGGATTTTCATCCTAGCCATACATCACGTTTCTTTGGCTCACATCTCACATTTTTCTGCACATTTAGCCTCTCATTTTTGCCTAGGTTGCCCTTTCGGGTTTTTGACCTATCCGGCCCCCTAATGTTGCCTAAGTGCCCTCTCGGGTATTCAATCTAGCGGGATTCTTTTCTTTTTTTTTTTTGTTCTTTTTCATTTTCTATTTTTTTCAAATTTTTGAAGTTTTGTCATTCTTTCCCATGTTTTTCCAATCAAAAAGTAGCAAAATACTTTCCAAATGTTAAGGCTAAGAAAAATATCAAAGCTAACATCATCCAAGTACATCAAAAGGAAAGCATCCCCAAAATAAAGGGAGAAAATATCCAAAAAAAAGAAAAGAAAAAATCCCAACCATGAAGTCTAGAAAAACATCCACAACCAAGCAATGAAATCAGAAAATACTACTCCCCACACTTAAAACACTACACTGCCCTCAATGTAGACAAAATAGGGCAAAAACATACAAAGCCAAGTATGGGGGTTGCAGGAAGACATAACTCACAATCACTGTTGTGAGGATGACCACCATCACCAAAGTGGCGATGCTGATAATGGGCAAGCTAGTCAGTGTTCATCTAACGCCTCGTTTTGCATCTCTTCACTCCGGGATCAGAGCCCGAGGTACTACCCAATTGAGACTGCACCTCATACATGCGGCTAAACTATGGTCAATCTTCTCATCCATATCTATCAAGCTCTAGGAGACAAACATTTTGCTCCAATATAATGTCGTCCTGGCGGCGGAATCCATCCTGCATAGTCTGCATCATACACTCATAAAATTCAAGAGGAGGCTGAGGGAAATGAGGAGGCACATAACCCTCCTGCATAGGCTCGGTCTCTGGTGGAGGCTATGGAGAATGATGATGTTGTCACTCAGTGAAAGGCAAGCTACTCTCGTCACGCTGAACAGGGGATGGACCGAGGTCATTGAGCTCATGCTAAAATTCCTCCCTACACGAGGAGTCAGGTGGAATCGTCAGGTCCACCAAGGGTGTATAAAAATCCAACTTGGTCTTGTAGAGCTAAGGAAGTGCCATGAAGGTGACCTCCTAAGCCTGTGGGTCCAACCTCGCCCGGATCTTAATTGTATCACATCCAAATGCTGCCTCAATCTGGGAGACATTCATCTCTCTGGGTACATCATCCAAGTGGAAAATGATGTACCTCTGACATGGCTAATCATTCATCATGTTGTATATGTAGACTATGGATAGGAACTCTAATGTGTATCATTGGTAGGAGGGAGCACTCTTGCCCATGAAACCCTACAACCCTCCTTTAGAGAGGAGGCATTGGACTGGCTGGGTTAGCCCAAGAGTGTCTAGCGTGGGCACATCAACAATGCTCGTCTCCTTTAACTAGTGGGTGACCAAGGCATCCCACCTCTCCGTATAGGGCCTAGTAATCCAGGTCAAACCCATGTACCTATCAGGATGGGGGAGGTACAGGGTTTGACTCTGGAGCCGCCAGTGGAGGTGGAGGTGGAGGTGGAGTGGCGATGAGCCCACCTCATGGAGGAGCCCTAGGTATCTTGGTAGGGGCCATATCTAACAACCACAACAAACATACTAAATGCACAAGAATATACATACAAGCAATATGACAAAGTCACACTCAATCTCAAACTACTTTAGCTAACATCACAAACTAAATCAAGTCCAAGCCAACTAGTTCAAGTCTTAACCACAATTGCATATACAATCTATGTCACATTCAACATGCCCATAATTTCAATTCCATTAGGTTGTCACATAGTTAAACATCCAATATGCTATATCCTATAATCATTGTCACGCCTAACTAGTTTAGCTACCATTAGTACTTTCATAATGTTAGCATTCAAGAGCCATAGCTAAACTACCTAAAGCATGATAACATTGCATACAAATATTAACTATGTTTAATCAAGCCAATATGCCTAATCTATGGTACAAGACACAATAAAATCCTCAACCAAAGCAACAATATAAACACAATGCAAGCATCAACATGAGCAAATCAACACAATCAATACAAGCATAATGCTATCCCATATCCAAAGTCTCATATCAACATAAGACCCTAACCACAAAAATTTGCAAAGTTTCAACAATCCCAGTTCAATAAATATCACATACAACTCACACAATTTCCACAAGAACAATTTATATAACAAAATAAAATTCAAGCACAAGAAAGTGAAGGAATGTACCACTTAGAGACTTAGGGAGAATAAAAAATGCAACCCACAACTAATTTTAGCCTAATTCACCCAAATTTGAGAAATCCACAAAAACTAGGGTTTCGGGATTTTCACAATTTTGGTTGATTTGTGGGTGTTTGTAGAGGATTAAGAGGATAGGGGTGATGGGTTATGGATGTGTGATGGACTTGCGGTGGTTTGGTGGTTGGGATTGATGGAAATTGGTTGAGAAGATGGAGGAGATGGGGGAGGATCGACGGGAAGAATGGAAGAAACTTGTGCAGAATTATGTGTTCTTCCCATCATTTAAAACACCCATGCCCGCTCGTTATGAGTCGCGAAAAGTGGACCTGAGAGATACCAAATTTGCAAAATTCTCCTGATTTGATCGCGACCAAATCGTCGCGACTCGAGATAGGCCGTAGCGACTCGAGATAGGCCGTAGCGACTCGCGACGTGGCCATCGTGGCTCACGTAAAGTTGAGACTGAGAGCTCCAAAATTAAACCATTACCTAATGTCGTCGTGAATTGCGATGATCTGGTCTCAACTTGCGATGGCTTTCCTACCTTGTACTTAGAAATATTTTTAACCTCACCCTTTGTCCAAGCTTTTCCTTCATAACTCCAAGTATTTCTCCCTTCATCAATCAAATGCATTGGGCTCAAATTGCCACAAAATCATGGAAAAACAAACCGTGAAAAGCACAAAGCAAGAAAACTGAAACTAACGACAAAAACTCAAAATCAAACAACATCAATGGAAAGTCATGAATAACCATCTGAATGATCAAAACCAAGTTTATTTAACGTCGTCGGCATGATCTAATCCCCTTCTTGTAGCTTACTCACGAAATGAACCGAGATAATCGGTCCCCTTTCCCCAATCAGGGTCAAAGCAATCGGGATTCACATCATCCCACAACAAAACCTTCTTCAAATAGCTTAGGATTTCTTCATGTTCCCTCAACATTTCTAACAACTCGCCTTTTTTTCGATGGTGATCTCAAGCACGTGAGCATTCGGGGTTTTCTCTCCTTCTCTAAGGGATGAATATTTAAGAGCTTTTGGTGGTGGTTTTCACTCTCCCATCGAAGTCTTCTGAAGAGAAGGAGGGAAAACCACCCTTATTGGATTACCCATGGACACACGAAAAGTGTTGGATGTTGCTTCACCAAGACTGCATTTGCCATTTTCCCCTTCAAGTTAGTACTAACAACATTTGAAATCAAAGCATCACTCAAAACATCATCTATGGCAACATTTAAGAAAGTACCATCTTTGGGCTCAACTACATCTTGCTCTTTATCATCAATAACATGAATAGCTTGGCAAGAATGGTATCTACTAGGATGAGCAATAAAATTATTAGTGTCAAATTCTACCTTCCGCCCATTAAATTCCATGGTTAATGTTCCTTTATGCACGTCAATTATGGTCCTTGAAATCTTTAGAAATGGCCTTCCTAAAACAATAGGTTTAGTACTATTGTCACCTCTCATTTCAAAAACATTAAAGTCTACGGGGAATGTCAAAGAATCCACTTTCACCAACACATCCTTCAAAATACCTTTCGGGTATGTGCTAGAGTGATCGGCTAATTGGACAACAACCCCGGTTTTGTGCAAAGTGCCAAGATATTTAGAATTTCATACAAGGAATATGGGATCACATTGGTTTACGCACCTAAGTCTAGCATGACCTTGTTAACACATTTGCCTCCTATCTTACAAGGGATTGTAAACATTCCCGGATCATCACATTTAGGGGGCATTTTATCATCAAACACAGCGGAAACATATTCACTCTCCACACTCTTTTTCTTACTTTTCAATTGTTGTTTCCTATTGACAGTACACAATTCCTTAAAAAAATTAGCATACCTAGGAACTTGATTTAGAGCATTTAAGAGTGGAATATTTACCTCACATCTTCAAAAGACTTCGTAGATGTCCTTGGCATCCTCCTTATGCCTCCAGAAATGGTGGTTCCAGCACATAGATAGGGATCCCCGCCCCTCTTGACTTCTTGTGCGGTGGGGATGAGGTTTCAAGATTTGATCCCGGTATTGGCACAAATGTCTCCACCTCAATTTCTTCTCCTTTGCTCTCTTTGACCAACTCCTCGACCTTCTTTTCAAGGTCTTCTTCTTTTTCAACCTTCCTCTAAACAACAACCCTTGCTTGGGGCTCCTTCACTTCCCTTCCACTTCTCAATGAGATTGCACTCACATTTTGTCGAGGGTTGATCTCCAATTGAGAAGGAAGTTTGCCCTTTTCCTAGACCTCCATCGGATTCACCACTTGAGCTATTTGATGCACTTAAGTTTCCAAGTTCTTGATGCTCTCCTTGGCTTCATCTTGGAATTTCTTACTTTTCTAAGCACACATGCTCAATCGGTGAATGGCTTGCATCACCTCATCGTTTGTAAAACCCGAGCTCTCCCCTTGGTCGGGGCTCGTCTTGAAGACTTTGATATTGTTATTGAGGTGGCCGATATTATTGTTGAGGAGGGCGATACGATTGAGTGTTTTGACCTCCTTAAGGTTTCCATACCAGAGATTTGGGTTATCACGATTACCTAAATTGTACGGCCAGTTTTGGTACACTTGATTCCCTTAATAGTCTTGATAACCTTGATAGATTTGGTTTCCTTGATAGCCTTTCCCACCTTGATACCCCATGGTACTCACCTCCTCGACATTATTGTCTTGTAAATTAGGGCAAGCGTCTGTGGGATTTTCCGAGTAACAAATTTCACAAGATTTAACATGTGGCACATTTCTAGGCTTGGTCATCAAGGATTTCACCGTAGAAGTAAGGGCTAAGACTTGGTCTTCAAGTTTTCCATTATTGGAAGGGTCACTTGTGGGCATTGAATTTCTTCTTCTCAAATTGGCCCTCGAGCTAAAGTTCCTTGACTCCTCAGCTAGATCCTCATATAATTGCATAGCCTCCATTGAAGTCTTGTTCTCAAGGGTACCACCACAAGAACTCCTCACTAGTCTTTGGTCCTCATCAAGAAGACCATTGTAGAAACAGTAGACCAAGTCTCCCTCCGAATAGCCATGGTAAGGACAACTCGCGAGAAGATTCTTGAACCTTTCCCAATAGTTAAAAAGAGATTCTTCATGCCATTGGAGGTTGTTGCTTATGTCTTTCTTCAAAGCGGCAGATTTCGAGGCCGGGAAGTACTTGGCTAGAAATTTTGTCTTCATGTCGAGCCAACTTTTGATGCTCTTGGGCGGTAGGTAGTGGAACCAATCCCTTGAACCATCCCTCAATGTGAATGGGAATGCCTTCAACTTGTAGAAGTCTTCATCTACTCTGTGGGGGACCGTACCACCACACAAAAATGGAACTCAGTGAGAGGCTTGTTGGCATATTCCCCTTACCTACCAAGGAAGATAGGTAGCGTGTTTATAAACCCTGTCTTAAGCTCAAAGTGCCCATTCGGTCCAACCAAAGGATACTCAATGCACATCGGTTGTTGATCAAGGTTGTGAGCCATAATGTCCCTGAATAAGGCTTGCCTAAAGGAATCTCCCTGCCTTGGATAGGAGGGGATCTTCCTTGGAGAGGAGGATGTTGAGGGCCTCCTGCCAGATGCTCATCTTCATGCTTGTGTTGATGCTCCATAGAAGTAGAGGTATCCACAAAATGGCCACTAGGAGGAGTGTTATTCACACTTTTCGAAGAAAGCCTCCTAGCCTGCCTCAAATTGAACTCTAACTCGGGGTCGTAGTGTAGGGGTTCTTGTGAAGAAGATCGCGTATGAACCATACACCAAGAACTCAAACAATACATCCCCAAGCTAAGCGAAAGTAGCAGGTCAACTAAGAAAAAAAATAAAAGCAAACCAACAAATATTTGCAAATAGCACATAATCACACATAATATTCCCAAACATTTAAAAATAAATGCCTCTTCCCCGACAGTGGGGCCAAAATTTGGGAGGTTGTCATCGTACCTCTCAGAGTTATACTTTTAAGCCCTAATGCTTCCTATCTACAATTAAGTAGATAATGGAAAGTTGGGGTCGTCCACGAGAAGATGGATCTTTCCAAGTGTTTAAACATATATAGCAAAAAAACATACTAGATATAAGAATATATATATATAAGCATGTAAAGGGGGGGTGGTTGGTTTTGGTCATAAATTATGAATTGGAAGACAACAACTAGAAAAGCAAGAGAACAATGCTAATTATACAACAACTAAATGATAATGTAAATAACAATTAACAGAGCCTTGGTGCAATTGATCCTCATTTCCAACCCTATGGATCCTAGATTCATTCACTCATTCAATTATATATTTTTTCTATGGGGAATGTTATCACTTCTCATTCGAATATCAACATTTATTAATTCTTAATAGTGATTTGCAAAGACAAACAAAGACCATTTGAAAACCTCGTTGACAATCACTCTAGGCATACAACACCATAGCGATATTTCATCAATGGTATTTCACATGAAGGACCATAGGTTTGATAACAATAAGTCTTCTACCAAAGACATAGTCATTTAATGGAAAAAGGCATTTATTTGGTTAACCCTAGAACAAATCACATTCAAGGTTCAACCTTTCTTTGCATCTATAGGATAAATATGAGAACAATCCACATTAACGTACTTATCTAGCAAGAATCATCACACATTATACACAAGAAGTTCTAAATCCATGTTCCTGGATTTCATGTTAAATGAGCTAAGAAATTTGCAACCTTCCTAACACCCTAACACTTCAATCATACAAACATTTCATATACCCAAACAACCCATGGTATAAACGAGACAAAACACACATTAATTCCATAATAAATGCTCTCCAATAAATGTTCACAAATGAGCAAATAGAGAATCTCACCACATAGTTTGGAAGCTTCTATCAATTGCTCCCAAAAGATTAGTTTACCTAATAGAGTTTATACTAATTAATGCTAACAAACCAAACATTAAACAAGAGAAATCAAAGACAATAATGGTGGAAAACTAGGGTTTGAATAGTGCCAATGTCGGGTGGAGGAAGTTGATTCAAAGAGAGGAAAGAAAAAATGCTATTTATAGTACAAAGGGATAAGGTTGTGTTCTTGCCACCTGTGCGCCAGAACATAACCTTGTCTTCTTTTCTTCTTCTTGTAGCAAGCACTCTTCTTCACAATAATTCCTCCCATTCTTCAAGTCTTCAAATCTTTGAAGCAAGTCTTCAAAATATGATCTTCAACGGCCTCCGTTTTTCAAGTCTCCATGTTCTTCCCTTGTCACACAAAATCCACTTAGAAAAGTTAAAAGAGTGTAAATTCGCTCTTACCTCTCCTAAGAGAATTTCAAGGTAAAAAACAAGCTCTTGATAACAAAAGAGCACAAAACCGATCCCAAAAAGTCCTAAAATATGCACATAACACACATCAGTCTTCTATTTTATAAATGGAATCCAGAAACTGCTTTCCCTCATCCTGACCTTACAGTAGCTGAATTTTTAATCCAACCAGCTATTTTTCCGCCCTCTTTTCTTAACCATTTCTCAACTGAGATCATACAGACTTTGACAAGTGATTACAAGCTCTTCCCTGAGTATGATGATATGTTGATATGGAAACAAACTCCTAATGGTTCTTTCACATTAAAGTCATCCTATGAAGCTATCAGACCAAAAAGCAAAATATTAAGTTATTTACTCATCTCTGGTCTAAGCTTCTACCTAGGAAAATATGTATCATGAACTGGAGATTGCTTAACAGAATTGTACCATTGCCTGACATACTTGAGGATTTCACATTTAATCTTCCATCAATTTGTTCTTTTTGCAAACAAAACTTAGAGAGTTTACATCACTCCTTCAATAGTTGCCCTTTCACACAAAGGATATGACATACGATAGACTAAGTTTTTGGAATCCATTCTTTATCCTTTGATTGTTTGTGGACAAATTATTTCATTATTGGAATATGGAATTGGCTATTCCTGAATTTAATGCTCTCTTTGGTTTATATGGTGTTCAACAAATAAGTATCTCTTTGATCAAACTATGTCAAATGCATAAACTATATTCAGGAAAAACTTTTGGCAATTATATGACATTTTGATTCTTTCTAAGATTAAATGTTTCTGGCAACTAACTAGAACAGTTCCTAAGCTATTTCTATGTAGGGATAAAACCAAGTCTATAAGGAAAATAATCCATTGGACATCTCCAGTCCATTTCAAATTAAATACTGATGGCTCTTTTCTAAAGAATGGTCATGTAGGTGCAGGGTTCATTATCAGAGATTGCAAAGGAAACTAATCGTTGAAGCTCCCAAAACACTCACTGCTACTAGCATCTTTCAAGCAGAAGTTCAAGTACTCCTTTTTGGAATTAAGGCAGCTAAATTTTGTGGAATTAGAAACATTAAAATTGAATGTGACTCTGAACTCTTAGTTCAGATAATTCGAAGAGTTTTTGAAGTTCCTTGGCAAAGCTTCTCTGAAATCTGCCAAATTTGGGATATGCTTCGGAATATAAGTTGATCTATATCACACATTTATAGAGAAGCTAATAGCATGGCTAATGCTCTTTCTGGATTGGCCAGCTCTCAACAGGTGTCTCCATTCTTTAATCCATCAAGTCTGGCTAATAAGATTAAGGGTATGATCTACCTTAACCCTATCTCATTTCACTATCTTAGGAAATAGTTTAAGGTTCTCTTATGTTGTTTCTAGTCACATTATATATTTCCTTTGAAAGCGCTAAGCTTGGTTTTTCCACAAGAATAAGTTTTTTTTATGAAAGTTTTGTATATAGATCAAATCAAACCAAAAGATTTTTTAGGCTATCACTCCTAGCCTTTTACAAGCAAAAACCCCTATCAAAACTTGCTATTTAAAATCAAACAAACAACCAGCTCTATATTCTATATAGGCTCATATTCAAAATTTTCTTTCCATCTCTTGTTGCTCCTCCATTTGCATTCAGCTTCAACTTGGGCAGCCAAGGTCTCCATCTTCAAATCTTCTTGGCAAAAGATCCTCTTGTTCCTTTCATTCCATATTCTATACAAGGCACTAGTAATCTTCATCAACATCAAGTCTTGCCTTCTTCTTACCATCATCAACAAACATCTTTTTACTTGCCTCATGTTGCTCATATCCCTCAACTTCAAAATTTTCATCAACCCCCTAGTGTATGTACAACTCGAAAACAAATGGGTTGTTGTCTCATCCACCTCATCACATAAACTACAACTTTTTTGTATCTTCAAAATCCCAAATTTTTGCAATCTATCAACCGTGGGCAGCCCTCCCTTCAGTAGGATCCATAGGAAAATTCTATGCTTAGGTAAAATGTTTTTGTCCCAAATTACCTTTGCATAGTCCCTTTTGCTTCCTCCCTTCATTTCATCATACACCATCCTTGTCTTCAACTTGCCTTCCTTGTCCAAACAACTCCCAAGGGTTTGGAAGTGTTTATTTTTCAATTTGCACAACATCTTCCAATGCCAACTAGAACTTACCCCTCCTTTGCTTCCTTGTAGACATCCACCCTTTATGTAATATGCTTGAATCCACCTTACCCAAAGAATATCTTTCTTTGAGTTTAAATCCCACAATTGCTTACATAGTGCTGCCTTGTTCCAAATGGAAGGATCTCTAATCCCCAATCCTCCAAAATTTTTTCTTCTACAAATTGTGTCCCAAGAGATAGGAGTATAACCCCTTTTCCCTTCTTCTCTTCCCCTCAAAAAACATCTACAAATTTTCACAATCTCCTCATGAACACCCTCAGGTATACTTAGTATACTAGCCCAAAATCCAGCTATACTTAGTAAAACCGAATTGATTAATTGCACCTTCCCTGCATAAGAAAAGAACACTTGAATTCCAACTATGCAATTTTCTTATAATTTTATCCACCATTTGCTCACAATATTTCTTCCTCCACTTCACATTAGACAAAGGCAGCCCCAAATATTGCATAGGAAAATCCCCTCTTGTTACATTTAACACTCCAGCCAACAAGTCTTTCTCCTCTTCATCCATTCTAGAAAAATAAATTCTAGATTTTTTCTCACTTATTGCAAGACCCGAGACCTCCATAAACCTCTTCAAGCAACCTTTTACACCCTCCATGGATTTTTGGTTTGCTCCACAAAAGATAAGCAAATCATCAGCAAATAACAAAGTATGCACACCAACCTTTTTACATCTTTGGTGGAATTCTATGTGCTGCTCCTTGTACTCCTTTGCCATCATTCTTGTAAGGTACTCCATGCTCAAAACAAACAACAAGGGGGATAGAGGATCCCCTTGTTTAACTCCTCTTCTACCCATGAATCCTTCAGAATACCACCCATTCAAAACCAAGCAAAATGATGACTTCATTGTACTTCTCTTGATCCAATCTATCATCAACCCGGGGAACTTTAAAACCTCAAGCCATTTAACAAGAAATTTCCAGCTTATACAATCAAAGGCTTTGCTAATATCCACTTTAACAACACAACTTCTCTTCATGCCATCAACATTGTACTTATGCAACAATTCTTGTGTTAAAAGGATGTTGCGTGATATGTGCCTACCTTTCACAAAAGCACTTTTATTCTCACTAATCAAACAAGGCAGCACCTCACAATGTCTTGCACAAATTACTTTGGTTATCACTTTACAAAGTACGGAGCAACAAGCAATAGGCCTATAATCACATGCATATTGAGGTTGAATCACCTTTGGGATCAAGGATATCACGGCTTGATTCAAAGAGTTTGGAATTTCTTCCCCCTTGAAAAAACTTTGTACGGCCTCCACCATACTTCCTCCAATTATCTCCCAATTGCTCCTAAAAAATTGGCTTGTATAACCATCTCTCCCCGGGCTTTTGTTAGGATGAATCCCCCAAAGTGCTTTCTTCACCTCCTTTTCACCAATTGGTTGGATTAAGGATACTTGTTGTTGTATGCTTAGAACTCCACCAAAAATAGCCAAGTTTTCCTCCAAATATTTAGTTTCCCAATAGACTCCCAAATGGCTTTCATAGTGTCTCTTCAAATGTTCTTCAATCTGGTCTACATTGGATAGTAATCTACTCCCCTCCTTTATGTTCAAATTTTGGTTCTTGTATTGCCTTGTTCTCATAGAAGCATAAAACAACTTTGTAGGCCTATCCCCCTCATGAAGCCATTGCACTTTAGCTCTTTGTTGCAAGAACTTGTATTCAGCCTCCTCCAATTCTTCAAGCACTTTCCTTGCATCAAATTCCACCCTTTGCCTCCTTTCATCCCTTGGTTCTTCATTCAACCTCTCTTGTGCCAAAAGCCATTCCTTCTTAGCCTTCTCCACCCTTTCTCCAATCTTAGAGAACTCCCTTCTATTAAGCCTATTCAAAGGCTTTTCCATGTCTTCAAGAAGCTTTCCAAAATCCTTCATTGTGCTCACCTTCCTCCAAACAGCTTGGATTGTCCCCTTGAAATGTGGTGAGGCCTCCCACATATTGAAATATTTGAAGCTCCTCCTCTTCTTCTTGTCTTCCTTATGCCGACTCAAAATGATAGGATGGTGGTCCGAGAGTGTGTCCGGTTTTACCTCTCAAAAGGCTTGGCCAAGCCTCCTTACCCACTCTTGGTTTACAATGCCCCTATCAATTTTGCTTTGTATCAACTCCCCCACTTCCCTTATATTGCTCCAAGTAAACATTTGGCCAATAGTTTTAATTTCAACCAACAAACTATTCTCCATCACACCTTGGAAATCCAAGACTTCCTTTTCTTCAACATCGTTTCCACCTTCTCTATCCCCAAAATCCAAGAGAGAGTTAAAATCTCCTATGATCAGCCATGGTTTATCATCTCTACTCCCTTGCCCCTTTAGGAACTCCCACATTGGTTTTCTCTTTTCAATGGTGTTATGGCCATACACCACCGTCAAGAAGAATTTCAAGTTATTGCTCCTAGTCAACCCATCAAAATCCATCCATTGAT
This sequence comes from Rubia yunnanensis, assembly GCA_037428765.1. Lineage (NCBI taxonomy): Eukaryota > Viridiplantae > Streptophyta > Magnoliopsida > Gentianales > Rubiaceae > Rubia > Rubia yunnanensis. Next base: position 57,559,479 of record CM075064.1, on the reverse strand, counting down.
CCCCAACATTCAACACCTTCATATCATAAAAATCAGCCCTCCAACCTAGCCAAATTCTCCCCCCTAAAACATTCCCATTTGTTATCAACTCCTAACCAAGCCCTATTCTCCCCCACACTTTTTTTTGGTTTTCTTCTTTTACTTTAGTTTCCAACAGCCCCAAACAACCTATATGATTAAGCATACAAAAGTTTTTCACCCTCCTATGCTTCTCACATTTATTCAAACCCCTAACATTCCAACAAGCAAATCTACTATTCATAAGGAGGGTCGGATAAGAGAGTATACCCATTACCTTCACTCCTTGAACTCCTCGAATCTTCTTCTTTCTTCCTTGCTGCCCTTATTCCTTTCTCTACCATTTTGAACTCAATCTCCTCCCCTAGCAGCCCTTTAACTTCCCTTTGTTGCCCCTTAACATCTTTCACTCCATCTTGCTTCTTATCTTCTTTCACAATCCTCCCAATTGGCACATAAATCCTCCTATTTGTTTGACGTTTTTCAGGTCCATTTTCCTTCCTACACACCTCCTTATTATGCCCAATCATCCCACATTTTCCACATTTAGTTGGCTTCCATTCAAAACAGATTCGTTGGCTAACAATCACATTGTTTTCATTAAGGTAAATCAACTTATCCGGAAGGGTATCACTTATCATCACCTCAACTTGCACCCTTGCAAAATCCAGCCTCTCCTTCTCTTGTATTGCCCTATCAAGATTCAAAGGCTTCCCAAGTGGACTTACTATCTTACTTATGAGTTTTGGTTGCCAATACTTCAATGGCAATCCGGGGAGCTGAATCCAAACCGGGACAACATTAGGTTCTTCAATCACACCTTCTTCATTTCAATCTTTCATTAAAACGGGTTTCCCATCAAAGAACACCACTCCTTTCTCCAAAACAACCTCTTTATGCTTCTTACTTTGAAATTTAACCATAAAAACTCCTGAATTTAGAAGCCATACCTTGTTGATTCTTCTTCCCCAAATCCGAAAAAAGAACCCCTCCATGACTTTGAATGGTGGGTTGCTGCCCAAAACCTTGCACATAATAGTAGTCTCCCATTGCTTTGAGCTTTCTTCCACCTCCTCCATGGTGATTTCACCCATAAACAGCCCATCTATCTCCACGGGTTGGTAATATTGGATCTCCGTCGAGCTAGATTTGAGTATAGAACTCCAAGATCTGACCTCCTTCTTGCTCTCCTCCTCCACTTCTTCACTCCAAACAATTTTTCTCCCTTCTTTAGAGCTGCTGAAATTCAAAATTGAACACTCATTTTTTGCTTCTTCAAAAACTTCTTTTTCTTCCACTCCTTGGCTTTTAGCTTCTTTAGGGCCTAAAAGTGACTTGTCAAGAACACTTTTCAGCCCTATTTTGTTTTGTCCCTTGCCCTCATCCTTCAACAAAGCCAAGCTGATCACCTCCTCCTTCAAAAACGTTTTTCTCTCCTTTGATTGTTGTGTTTTCCCTTTATTCTTAGTGTTAGATCCCCTCATGGTGTGAGGATGGCAAATTCAAAAGAGAATTACCAGATCTGAAATAAGAAAAAGGGAAGAACACCCATACTATGTGAAAATCACCCCTAGTACTTTAGAGAGTCATTAATACATTATCCACACAAAAATAAGTTATTGTGTTATCCTACTCTGGTTTGCAGATATAGAAGCAGACTGGATGTTCTTTGGCTGGACTAAGGATGGATGGTTGTGGACTGATGGAACAATACCAGAGGATGTTGAGGTCAAGAGGTCTATTACACCAGTACTGACCAAACCAGGAGAAGTGGCTCAAGTTCAGACTTTCAACGGCCATCAAACTTGCTTAGCATTCGTGGATCTCTCCAGGGGAAGAGATTTGCAGGGATTTCTATGGGAGGCTATCTCTTTTTACTAACACAAGGGAGTGGAGGTAAAAAATATGGTAGGCCATAGAAATTCTCGTACCGGGTATAGGGCCATATTCTTTGTCGACTAGGGGATTGGAGACAAAGGATATGGATTACAAATTATTGTGTATAGCTTTTCCACGAGCAGCTTTTTACACATAGTTTTTACTACCACGTCTCTAAGTTGTACTATGAACTATATTTTCCTTTAGGGCCTGGGGAGCCTAATTAAAACCCACTCACATATGTGAGTTTTTAATTAAAAAAATATTTACCACAAATTATAAATAGATTTACATATTTCTTTTAATCACATACAATATATTAATAAATTAAAGATGATGAGCTACATATTTTATATAAAATATTTTTTATATGAACTTGGTATGAAAATAATTCATGAAATACTTTACATTTTTTCTAGAAGATTTGATAATGTGAAATAATTTCTACTTATATATGTTATTTTATAAATAATGCTAGAAATTAATTTTTTTCCTAGTGTGAACCACATAGTAACAAAGGGAATGAGAAAGAATTTGATTCCCTTCCCACACTTCAACCACACAGATTTTTAAAAATAGGGTTATTCCTTTCCTTTCTTTTCTTTTCCCTTTCCTAATTCCTCTCCCTTTAAAATAAAAACTTGGTTATGATGCTTCAAAATAAGAAAAGAAAAAAAGAAAATTATAATTATATAATAATGAATAATTTTGAAATAAAAATCTAAATATGAAGGTGTGTTGTTTTAATCTGAACCATTGATTTCTTCCAAGAATTGAATCTGAATCACTAAATCCTATGAGTATATAAATAATCTAACCCTAATTTCTGGCCATGCTTCTTCTCTAGTCTTTTTTCCATGTGCACCCTTATGTGACAGATAGAGGGTAGTGTTGACTATCGACGATACTATGTGGAATAAGTATTAGGATAGGTTTGTAAGTCATATATGTGATTGAATCTAGGATCAAAATATTCCCCAAGTGCTAGCTTTATATAGTTTCCTCTCTCTTGAGTCTTGAATTATTGTAGTTGATAGATAACCCCCACCCCCTTCCTGAAACGTGATCGAGTTGACGACCCAATTGCGGCTTTGTATAGTTAACCGTTAAATTCCTAGCATCTCTATGAATGACCCCATTCTTGCCACTATCTACACCTTAAGCAGTTTAGTAGTAAGAACGGGAGAAACAAACAAATCTCTCTATCTTTGTGAAGCACTATGCGGGTTAATTTATGCCTAATTAACAACCTTACGGAGGGTGGCTCAAATTTTGGTGCCGCTACTGGAGATGCTAGTCTAAAGATTTAATTATTAACTTGCATAGCTTGTTATTAGAGTAGTTAGTGTTGTTTTTCTCTTTGTTTGTTTGCTTGAGTTGGTTTTTTGCTTTTGAGCCTTTGTGATAGTCATTCCAGTTACTTCTAATCATTTTTCTAGTCTTTGTTTTTGGTTGGTAATTGTCTAGTTTCTGGTTTATGGTACATACCCGTACCAAGAACCTAGGAACTTTACAACACCTACCACAATACATAGGTGGTCGGCGAAGTAAGAGGAGGAGAGATAGAGTAGAGGTTCCACAAGAGCCAGTTGTTGTTGAAGAGTTTGTAGATATGGCAGAAGATAATCGTACACTTAGAGAGTTGATGGCTCCTGACTTGGAGAATCAACCCCTATGCATTGTCTTTCCCCATTTGCCACCGAACTTGACTTGTGCGCTGAAGAGCGGGATGATCTAGTGTATGTCAATCTTTCATGGAATGGCCGGTGAAGATCCAAACAAAAACTTGTTGGAATTTCACCTAGCGTCCACCAATATGAAGCCATTGGGGGTTTTGAAAGAAGATTACAACTTGCGATCTTTTCCTTTCTCGTTGCGGGATGCAGCCAAGGATTTACTATCACTACAAGAAAAATAACCTTTTACCTCGGTTTTTTTTGTTAACCCCAAATAACCAAGGTAAAAAATTCTTTAACCTTGTTCTTTCTATTTTTCAAAGTAAATAATAATTTTTTACCTCGGTTAAAAAATAGGGGTAACATTTTACCCCAGTTTTTAAAAAATTGAGGGAAAAAGTCTAACATGATCGACGTCACAAGCATGTCTGGCTTACCGAATTTAGTTTTTTTTATGACCGACGTCGCACGTCACTCTTACAGACCTGAATGACCGACGTTGCACATATTTATCATTTACCAACTTTGCTTATTATTGCCTCGCAGACATGAAATGACTGACGTCGCACTGATGTCTGGCCTACCGACTTCAGTTGTTTTTGTGACCGACGTCACACATCACTCTCGCAGACCTAAATGACCAATGTCACATGCATTTCTCGCTTACTGACGTCGCTTATTATTGTGAACGATGTTGCACGCATGTTTTGCCTACCGAAGTTGGTTGTTTTTGTGACCGATGCCGCACGTCACTCTGGCATACCTGAATGACTGACGTCGCAAGTCTTTCTTCCTTCCACATTTTCAAATAATATATATGCAATGTAAAATTAATATTCAATATTCTTAATGAAAAATTAAACTTATACATTCGCAAATTCACATTCCTCCTTTGCATTTTATTATTAATATTATTATTTTATTTATTAGTACATGAATAACTAGATAACACTCGTGGGATGTACGATTTAAAATAATTGAATGTATATATGTATATGTTAATAATATAATTTATTTTTAAAAAAACTAAAATTTAATTAATTTTAATTTTCTTATGCTACTCCATTTCTTTTGAATTTTTAAAAGATTTTATAACTATACTTTTAACTATGTATTTGTGTCAATATTTTCAAATGAAATAAATTAAACGTAGAGTTTGATTAATATATGATCGAATCAAATATCAATAAATAAACTTTATTTTTTTCACCGAATAAAATTTTATATTCTACTTATTCATCATTATATAAAATAAGTTATATATACAATTTTATTCAGTGAAAGATAGAGTTTATTTTTTAATATTCAACTTCGATCACATATGACTCGAACACTACATTTAATTTATTTCATTTGACACAGGGCTAATTCCAAAGGTAACATGTGGCAAAGGTGACATGGATAAGAGTTGCTCTTTTAGTAAATATTTAAACATGTATAGATTATGAGTTGACTTTCTATATATAAAAACAAATAAAATTTTTTTGACCTTAATCAATAATCAGTAAACCCTTTTTTGACTTTTCATACATAAATACTAATGAAAAGATGATAGGAACGACTACTAAACCGTTAATCCTTGACTTTTCATATAAAAGTACTAATAAAATGGTTTGATTTTAACTCATCAACGGTCAACCTTATTTGACTTTCCATACATGTAAATTAATAAAATGGTTTTACTTTAATTGATAAATGGTCAACCTTGTTTGACTTTCCATATATAATGACAAATAAAATGGTTTGATTTTAACTAATCAACGGTTAACATGGTCAACTCTTATTTGACTTTCCATACATAAATATTAATGAAAATGTTTGATCTTGACTAATCAACGATTGACCCTCAATTGACTGTACATATATAAACACTAATAACTAAGATTTGACCTTAACTAATCAATGGCCAACCCTTGTTTGACTTTCCACACATAAACACTAATGAAAAGGTTTGACCTTGGGGAACCAACGATCAACCCTTGACATTCCATACATAAGCACTAATAAAATGGTTAGAACGTAACTAATCAATAGGACAACCATTTCTTGACTTTCCACATATAAATATTAATAACTAAGGTTTTACCTTAACTAGCCAATGATCAACCCCTACTTAACTTTCCATACATAAACACTACTGAAAATGTTTAAACTTTAATAATTAACAGTCAACGCTAGCTTGACTTTCCATATATTAACGCTAATATAATGGTTTGTCCGTGTCTAATGAACAATCAACACTTATTTGACTTTCCATTTATGAATGCTAATAAAATGATTTTGCATTGACTAATGAACGGCAAACTTGACTTTTCGTATATGAACACTTATGAAATGGTTTGACTTTAACTGATCATTGATGAACTCTTACTTGACTTTCCATATATAAACACTAACGAAAATGTATAACCTTAACTAATGAACGGTCAACTGTTACTTGACTTTCCATGTATGAACACTAATGAAATATTTACATAAAAATAGAATTATAATAATTTTAAATTTTATTATTGACATAGTTATTCAAAAATTTGAAGTTATAAAATAAAAATTTTAATGCAAAATTTAATTTTGAAAACTATGAAATGTAAATATAAAGGATTTATTTCAACCCAATGTCTATTAATAATATTTAATAATACAAAGGGAATAGGGATTACTCGCAATTTAAAAATGAACAATTATTATTAATATTAATTGTACAATGATACAATAATAGTTAATTATTTTATAAGTTTTAACTATACAATGATTAATAATAATAAATTATTATATATAATCAATCATAACTTACATGAGGCTCTGACAGTGCGGGCAAAAACACCATCAACTATGTGTTTCATTCATCAATTTTTTCCATTCTAATTAGGTAGGGTTCTCGAATCAGCGTCACCATGGGTAGATCAGGGGGGAAGAAGTTAGCAATGAAAAACATGGTTAAATTGTCTAACAACGTTGGAGGTGAGAAACTCAGAGCAGAATCATCAGTTGGTGAGAGGGGTTTAAAAGGGGTTTTGATCAAAGAAGAGGATAGCAACAATTCTACGCCAGAATTGGTGGTTGTGGTCGACGGTATGACAGGCAGAGCACTGGATGGCCTTGAATCAATAGGGCTGCTTCTACCGGTAAAAAATAACCAATTAAAGTTGAATTGGGGGAAATTTCTGGTGAGAAAAAAGGATGGCAAGATGCTCTCATGGGATGATAGAGTGAAAAACGAGCATGAAAAAGACTGAAGCAAATTGTTTCAGGCAGATGAGAATAAGGTTAGATTTTATGAACCTAGTGTGATAAAAAGGATGTCAATGGGTCAGATAACGATAGATGAAGTTGAGGAGAGCGTCAAGCAGTGGTGCTTAACGGTGGTATGCAAAATGCTTGGTTTCAATCCTCCATTTAAAGTGATGGAAGGATTATTCCACAAAACCTGGAACAAAAGAATCAACAAGGTATGGATGGTCAGTAAAGGGGTCTTTATAGTAAATTTTATTTCAGTTGATCATAGGGATGAGATAGTGGAGAATGGAATTGTTTTCTTTGATAGCAAGCCTATTATTGTTAAAGCTTGGTCTACTGATTTAGGTTAGTTTGAACCCTAAAAAATCCCTATATGGATTCAGATGCCTAGTCTTCCTAGTGCTTACTGGCATCCAAAAATCATTAGCAAGATTATAAGCCCTATTGGAAACCTAGAGTGTTTAGATAGAGCTACCCAACAGAAGGATAGGTTAACCTATGCCATAGTCAAAGTGGAGGTAGAAATAACTGATAGTGTGCCTGATATGGTATCATATATGAATGAGTTTAAAGTAATCATGTTGTAGAAGTTTTCTTTGAGTGGAAACTGTTAAGTGTAGTAGATGATGTATGTTAGGGTATAGCATGGGGAAGTGTAGAAGAGCAATAGAGGAGAAAGGTGAGGTTGGAAAAAAGGGATGGTTGGTGTATGTGCCAGTGAACGTAGTAGGGAAAGCATTGCAAAAAGGGGTGGTATCTGAGAATGAATTTGTTGATGAAAATAGGGGTACAGAAGATACTCAGGAACAAGCACTTGCGGTGAAGGCAGGGCAGAAAGAGGATATGAGAAATGGGTTAAGAGGAACAAATAGGGGAAATAATATTATAGTGACTGACAAACAATTGAAAGCAAAAGGAAAAATGGATTCTAATCAGAGCATAGAGATGGTGAGAAGAAGCTGGAATGCTGTTGTAACCTTGAAAGACATACCACCTGATGGAATGTAATTGGCTCTTGTGGAATGTCCGTGATTTGAATAAAATCATACAGTATAGTTAGAAAGTTTTGCAAGCAGGACAATGTGGGTCTACTGTGTTTATTGGAAACAAAAATCAGAAAAGACAAAGATAAAAAGGTTTGGAGGAGTATTGGTTTAGGCTGGGATATGGCTACATATGCATATGTGGTTACTGGAGGTAGAATCTGAGTGCTTTGGAGAACGGATTTGCTTGAAGTTAGCATAGATACAATGGGTGATCAGTGGATGGATTTGAAGATTTATGTCAACAAAACAAAAAGGGAATGCTTGTAGTATATGGTTTTAACACTGGTCAGAAAAGAGATTGTTAATCATATTTCTGATTATATTATAATTGATTCTAGATAAGTCATGTTGACTAAGCTAGAGTTCTACTCATATTCTATCACCTTATTGTACTCTATATTTTCCTGTCAGCAATACAATATTACTTACGCAAAATACATCTTCTCATGGTATCAGAGCAGTGTTCTGATCTACCTTCTAAAACCTTTTTTTCCGACCGTCTCTTCCCCTTCTTCTTCCTCTAGCGGCCGATCTCCTTCTTCCATTCTCATCATGGCCAGTGAAAAATTATCGTTTAATACTCTTCTTCATATGCTATAAATTAAACTAAATAAGACCAATTTTCTTCTCTGGAAATGCCAGATTGAATATGTTCTTCGCCCTCAGAGGCTTTTCAGATATCTCGATGGGTCGATTCCACGCCCTCCTCTGCCCACTGTGCCAATGGTTGGTTCAACATCTTCCTTCTTTGCCACTGCCCTCCACGCTCCTCCTCCTGATCGTGCGGCTACTCAGGCAATTTACAATATGGCCAAGGATGCTTATGATCTTTGGATGGATGAAGACCAGAGGGTCTGTAGCTTACTGTTCTCCTCTCTTTCTCCTAAGGCCCTCTCCGAACTTCCGGCCTCGTGTGTGACTGCCAAGGATATCTGGGACAGTTATTGTGCCATGTTTCAGACCAGCAGCACTTCCACAATTCTTCATCTTTGAGCCGATGCCCATGGTATATGTAAGAGTGGCTCTGTTCATGAACTTCACTTGCAATTTAAAGACATTTTTGAGCAGTTATCCCTTATGGGTTCTCCTATTTCTAATGATGATCAAATCATCTAGTTTTTAACTACTCTCGGGTCTAAGTTCAAGGATTTTTCTGTTCCTCTGATTAATTCTTCCCCTACCTCGCTTTATGCTGATGTTTTGTCTCGTGCCAAGAATCATGAGGCATTTTTTGAAAAATCTTCAAGGAAATTCGATCACTGCTTGTTGTCCAGTGGCATTCTCTGCAGGGGAACAGCCTTCTGTCAGGCATTCTTGGGATCACGCGCCAGCCAGGGCGGCAGCACCCCGTGCTCCTTGAGGTGGTCATTCTGGTGGTTGTAGAGATGGTCGTTCTGGCGCTGGCCCTGGTCAGTTCCGGGGTGGAGCCAGTTATGGACGCGGCCGTCCTCATTGTACCTGGTGTGGTCGTCCGGGTCATTATGCGGCTACCTGTTACAAGATGTTAGCACATACTCATCATTCTGATCCCTCACACCTGGCTGACAATTTTTAGGCTTCGCTATAGATAGAGCCACACTCTCGCGCATCCAACTGGTACGTTGATTCTGGTGACACCAGTCATATGGCGTCTTCTGCGTCTGGACTTAACAGTGTCGCACCTTACTCTGGTAATTCCTATGTTTCTATTGGTAATGGTGCTTCTGTTCCAATTTCTCATATTGGTGATTCTCGGATTTCTAATTCTTTGACACTGTCTGATGTTCTGGTTGTACCTGCCATCACTAAGAATTTACTGTCCATTAGTAAACTGACCAGGGATTTAAATGTCTTTGTTACTTTTGATGATCGAAACTTTGTGATCCAAAAAAAAGTTTCGAAGGAAGTCATCATCAAGGGCCACAGTGAAGGCGGTCTGTACGTTTTGGACAAAGGTGGCGCAGCACTCGTTTCCTTCTTGCAGCAGAATACTGGACGGGCATCTTTTGAGCTTTGGCATGCTCGGATGGGGCATGTTCCAGCCTCTATCACCTCTGGCTTACAGAAGTCTGGTCTCATGTCTGTTTCTTCTTTATTACCCAAACCGCATACTTGTGCTCCATGCGTTATGGCAAAGGGGTAACAGTTAGCTTTTGTTGAGAATAATAAGCATGATGCGCACATTCTATATTTGATTCATTGTGATTTGTGGGGGTCTTTCCCATTTTTGTCTTCAAATGGTTTTTCTTATTATGCCTTGTTTGTGCATGATTATTCTTTCTTTACATGGTTTTTTCCCTTGCGTTAAAAATCCAAGTTTGTCGACACTTACTTGCAGTTCGAGGCCATAGTTGAGAACCAATTTACGTCCAAAATTAAGGTTTTTCATAGTGACGGTGGCACTGAGTTCTTAAATACGAACTTACGTTCCTATTTTGCCTCCAAAGGCCTTCATCATCAAGTTTCGTGTCCTTACACCCCGCAGCAAAATGGTCGGGCCGAGCGTAACCACAAACATGTTGTCAAAATGGGATTTACTATGCTCTTTCATTCCCATCTGCCCCTGTCGAGATGGGATGATGCTTTTGCTACTATGGTTTACACCATAAATCGGCTTCCCATTCTGGTGTTACAAGGGACTTCTCTGTATGGACTTCTTTATCATCATGATCTAACCTACTCGAACTTCCATCCCTTTGGTTGTCGAGTATTTCCTTATGTTCATTCTATGGCCCCTCACAAGCTATCTCCACGAAGCATTCCTTGTGTTTTCATCGGTTACAGCTGTCATTATAAGGGCTTTCGTTGCCTTGATCCTGCCACTGGTAAGATTTTTATCACTCGTCATGCACGCTTTGATGAAGGTTGTTTTCTTTTTACCTCATCTTCGACCTTGGCCACTGGCTCTGCTCTCTCAACTTTGAACGTTGCTATTTTTCTGGACACTGATGGCAGCTCTGGTCTGCCCCTCTCGACTTCTGATCAGCCGTCTCATATGCCCTACTCTATTTGCTCGATGGAATCTGTTCTGTCGACCATTGACCTGTCCACTCCATCCCAGTCACCGGTGGCCAGCTCTTCTCCCTCTGCTGCATCATCTTCAACCACCTCTGATATTCTATCATTGGCGCCCTTTCTGGTTTCTTCTCCTCCGGCTTCGTCTTTGCGGTTTCATACTCATCCCATGGCCACTCGATCTTCCACTAGGGTTGTTCCATATCGAGACTATTCTGGTCTTGTGGTTTATAGCCTCCTTGCTACCCTTGTCGATAAGTTTGAGCCCACAGATTATCATTTTGCGTTGAAGGACCCGTCTTGGGTTGCTGCGATGAATGAGAAGATTGTTGCCTTACGAGGACAGCATACTTGGGACCTTATTCTACGTCCTTCTGGTGTTAACGTTGTTGGCTCCAAATGGGTTTACCGGCTAAAATATCATTATAATGGTACAGTTGATCATCACAAAGCTCGTTTTGTTACGCAAGGGTTCTCTCAGATTTCGGGTTTTGATTTTGATCATACCTTTAGTCCGGTTGTCAAGGCCTCCACTATCCAAACCGTTCTTACCATTGCCACTATGCGGTCCTGGCCTCTTCATCAGTTGGATGTCAAGAACACCTTCTTAAATGGTATTCTTGATACTCCAGTCTATATGGCGCAACCGGTTGGTTACAAGGACTCTCTTCATCCTGATTATGTCTGCCGCTTGCGAAAGGTCATTTATGGTCTTAAGCAAGCACCTCGATCATGGTTCCAGCAGTTCAGCACCTATTTGTCTCCTCTTGGGTTTCGATGCAGTTCTGCCAACACTTCTGTTTTTGTTCTCTCTCGAGGCTCATCCTTGCTCTATCTCCTGGTCTATGTTGATGATATTATTCTCACAGGCAATGACTCTGAGCTTCTTCAAAAGTTTATTGATCGGACACATCAGGAGTTTGCTATTAAGGATTTGAGTTCTCTTCATTACTTTCTTAGCTTAGAAGTATCACCCACTTCCTCGGGTCTGCTTCTCGGTCAAGCTAAGTATGCTCGAGATATTCTCACTCGTGCAGGTATGTCTGGTGCTGTCCCGGTCTCTACCCCTTTTATTCTTGGTTTGCAGTTACACAGCTCCACCAGTCTGCCATTTCAGAATCCGACATTGTATTGATCTTTTATTGGTGCCCTCCAGTATCTAACGATCACTCGTCCTAATCTGGCATTTGCGGTCAACACAGTCAGTCAGTTTCTTCAGGATCCTCGTACTGACCATTATGATGCAGTCACTCGGATTCTTCGCTACGTCAGAAGCGCTCTTCATTTTGGCCTCACCTTTCGCTCGGCCAGTCTTCCTAAGGTCTTGGGGTATTCAGATGCTGATTGGGCTCGTTGTCTTGAGACTCGCCGATCTACGTATGGATATGCAGTCTTTCTTAGTGGAAATCTTGTTTCTTGGAGTGCCAAAAAGCAACCTACCATCTCTCAATCCAACACTGAGTCTGAGTATCGAGCCCTTGTCAACACTACCTCGGAGATGGTCTGGTTGACTTATTTGCTTTGAGACCTTCGTCTTCTGCTTTCGAGCTCCTCATTGTTGTTATGTGACAACAATAGTGCCATTTTCATGGCTCAAAATCCAGTTGCTCATAAGCGGGCCAAGCATATTGATATCGACTATCATTTTGTTCGTGAGTTGGTGGCATCTGGTAAGCTGCGAGTTGCACATGTCTCCACTGGTCTTCAAATGCTGACATCTTCACCAAAGGACTTTCTCGTCCTCTCTTTGACTTTTTCCGATCCAAGCTTTGCATCGCTGAACATCCGATGCTTCGCTTGAGGGGAGGTGTTAGAGTAAATCATATTTCTGATCAGATTATAATTAATTCTAGATAAGTCATGTTGACTAGGCTAAAGTTCTACTCATATTCTATCACCTTATTGTACTCTATATATTCCTATCAGCAATACAATATTACTTATGCAAAATACATCTTCTCAGAGATAGTTTGTGGCAGTATCTGAAAAGCTATGGAGATAAAGGTCTACCTTGGATTATTGCAGGTGATGTCAAATCTCCTCCGAAGTTTCAAGACAGAATAGGGGTGCCCCAGTGGATGTCAAATAGATAAAGTAATTTCAGGAAGTCATGGAAGCATTGGACTTGATGGAAATTAAAAAACTGGATACCAGTATACCTGGTCCAACAGAAGGGAAGGAGTGGATAGGGTTATGAGCAGGATTGACCAGGGATTAATTAACAAAATCTGGTGGAAAGAAATGGATGATGTGTTTTGTGAAGTAAAAAATGAGCCTATGTCTAATCATCTGCCAATTTTGGTGAGATATGATTCAAACACGGTAAATTTTAGGAAGACTTTTAAATACTATAATATGATATCATTATCTCTTCTATTTGAAAGCACTGTGAGGCAGATCTGACAAAGTGGAGTTGTACTAATACTGGCAGATTTAGCACCAATTATGAAGGCACTGGAGAAGCCTTTGCAGAAGCTTAGTTGGAGATAATTTGGGGAAATAGGAGTAAAGGTTGAGGGAAAATGAAGGAATGAGTGCAGGCACAGGATGACTTAAATGCAGAACCATTGTCAGTTTTAAAATAGAAGACTAAAAGTAATGCTAAAAAGGAGCTGGAAATACTGCAGGAGGATGAATATAGATTCTTACAACATAAGGCTAAAATGCAATGACTGGGAGAATGAAATGGGCTCACTAAGTTGTTTTATGATGCTGTCAAGCAAAGGCAATACAAAAACAATATCATGGCACTAAATGTTGATGGTATTCAGGTAAATGATCAGTTGTGTATTGAAAAAGAATTGGCCAGACATTTTAATGCTCAGTTGGGCATGGAAAAGGAAACACTGAAATTGGATACAATTGTGGTGGAGTTTGGGAAAGTGTTGAATATAGAGAAGCAAGCAAGGTTGATTTTGCCTGTCACTTCAGAAGAAATACATAAAGCATTGAGGGGTATTCATTCCTCCAAAATCTCAGGGAAAGATATGTATACAAGTTTGTCTTTCAAAGTTTGTAGAGCATTGTGGGTAAAGATATGATAAGGGCAGTGAAGGGATTCTTTTCTAGGGAGGATATTCCAAATAGCTTTAGCAGCACAGTTTTAGCTTTATTGCCAAAGATAACATTACCTCAGGTAGCTTATGATTTCAAGCCTATCTATAAGCTTATCACAAAAGTAGTATGTGCTAGGATGAGAGAGGTGCTACCTGATATTATGAATACTAATAAGAGTGCTTTTATTAATGATAGATACATTGCACATAATCTATTACCTACACAGGATTTGTTGCATAGATATAACAATGGTAATATAAAACTAAGTTGTATGATGCAATTAGATATTAGTAAAGCTTTTGACAGTGTTAGCTGGAAGTTTTTAAAGGATTGGTTGATGGTTTTAAAATATCCAGGTTTAATGGTTGATTGGATTAAGAGGTGCATAAATGGTTCTGGTTTTTGCTTGTCTATAAATGGAAGATATATTGAGGTTTTTAAGGCTGAACTGGGTCTGAAGCAGGGAGACCCTATGTCCCCTCTTTTGTTTGTTGTATGCATGGAATACTTGACTAGACTGTTATCCAGAGCAGTTGGATGTAAAACTGTTGATTACCATCAGAGATGTAGTAAAGCAGAAGTACACTCATTGTTGTTTGCTGATGATCTTTTGGTGTTTTGTAGTGCTTACAAAAGATCTATGGATGGTATAAGGGGAGTTTTAGAGGATTTTTAGAAAGCAATTGGCCTAGGGATAAACAAAGATAAGTCAAATGTGATATTCTTAAAAATGGAGGAAGGTGAACAGTTTATCTTGGCTGCTATTCTACAGATACAGAAAGGGGAATTCCTAGTTTAGTATTTGGGGATCTCTTTATCAACTTTAAGGTGGGTTAAGGAGTACTGTGAGAAACTCCTTAATAAGATTAGGCACAGAGTAAAGAGTTAGGGTTCCAAAAATATGTCTTATGCTTGCAAATTACAGTTGATCAACTCAGTGTTTCTGAGTATAATTGGTTATTGGGGGAATGTGATGAAGATTCCTGAAAGTGTTAATGAAAGAATAGTAAAAAATTGTGTGAGTTATCTCTGGGCAGGGATGAAGATCAGTGGGGATTTACTGCAGTCTCATGGGATTGTATTTGTAGAGGGAAAAACAATGTGGAATGGAAGTTATGCATCCAGATTTTTGGAATCAGGCTGCTCTATGTCAGCACTTATGGGACATTGAAAATAAGAGGTAAATCATGTGGGTGAAATGGCTTAGTTCCTATTATTTGAAGGGGAATGATCTGTTGGAATGTAGAAGGAATGAATCTCAAAGCTGGCATTTAAGGGTGCTATTAGCTTAAAGGACCGGGATGTATGATAAACTGGGTGAATGTGTGAACATGCAGGGTAAGTTAGTGATCAAGGAGGTGTATTCTTTAATGGAAGGAGACACAGCTGCAAAAGCTACAACTTTAATTATCTGGCACAAAGCAGTGCATCCCAAGCAAAAACTGTTCATGTGGATGTTAATCAACAAGAAACTTGGTACTTGTGCATGTTACAGAGGTTTGGGATAATTGGTGGGCAACATTGTTGTTGTCTTTGTGGTCTGGTACCAAAAACCTCTTACTACTTGTTTGTTGGTTGCCTCTATTTACAGGAAGTGTTGAAGGACTTGAACTTGAAATTGCATAAAACTAAAAGGGGGTTGAAGAAAGTGTGTTTTCTGCTTACAATGCATAGAGTTGGGATGAAATTAGGAGTGTTATCTACTGCTTTATACAACGTGTGGCTGAAACGAAATCGAAGAATCTTGAAGAAGAAGGAACTGAAAACTGAGACTATCATATTTCAGACGGTAACTGAATGTGAATGGAGGACTCAAAATGACTGAAAATGCAGGTTGAAGATGCTAGAGGATGAGATCCTGCTGCAGTGATGTAAACTGATGCGTCTATTGCATCTGTTTGAAATTTTTGTTCTATTTTGTGTTAAATTTGAGTGTAATGACTTTGCCTATAATTATGGAATGGGTTTTGTCTATTGGACCGAAAATAGGGGTTGGCTGGGCCATTTTTTCATTGGGTTTGAGGTGTATGGGCTCAAAGGGATAACCTAAAGATGATATTATTTGCTCTTCAAGTAATATATTCATTCTTCTTTAATAAAATATTTATTAATGAAATGGACCAAACCCTAAACCCTTTCAGCCCAATGCCTACAACTACTTCAGCCCAAACCCTACCACTATATTTAATAGTCCAAACACTAATCTAAGGCATCCTCTCCCTCTTTCTTTATTCATCAACCCAAACCCTTCTTTCTTCTCAAGCCGACAACGACAACGACTCCACCAATGCTAACGCCGCAGATCGACCAATCCGACTAACTCTGTCTCCACCTCTGCTATACCGCGCCGGAGATCCACCTCTGCTACGCCCCTTGACCTCGACTATACTTTATCTCCACCACGAACTCTAGAAGTGCTCTACACCACCACCAAACGCCTCCAGCAGCGCCTTGCCTCGCCTTGCTACCAGGGTTTCTACGACTCACCTCGCTGCCAGCGCATGCCGCATCCCGCCCTCTCCCGCCCGCAGTCACCTGCTCCGCCGTGCCACCGGAAGCGCCACCTGTCAATGAATAGGTGCTCGGATTTTGTGTATTTTGTAAATTAGATTAGGTTTTTTTGTAAGTCAGATTTGGTGTATGCTGTAAATTGGATTAGACTTCTGTGAAATGGATTTTGTAAATTGGATTTTGTGTATGCTGTAAATCTGATTTGGCTTCCGTAAATTCAATTTTATAAATCGGATTTGGCCAGAAAAGTGCTGGCTTTTTTGGTTGAAGAAACTCCAGTTTGATTTTGAACTACGAAAGCACAATCGACGTCAATTTTGCTTCGGTAGTTTTTTTTAAAATTTGCATTTGGACCGTGCGATGTCGCATAACTATCGTTCACATCTTTTACTGCAATTTTGTTTTGGTGCGACATCACACTGCTTTCTGTAAGTTAATTTTTTTACTTTGGTTGTTTTTTGAAACACTAATGTAAAAATTACTTTTTACCTGGATTACGAACCGAGATAAAAAATACACTTTTTACTCCGCCCACATTTACCTCATGTTTTTAAGAATAAAAATTGAGATAACCGATGTAAAAGATGTTATTTCTTGTAATGTATACTACCTTCCCTCGAGATGCACCACCTCGTGGATGTACATGAAGCAGAGGTTCCTTGAAAAGTACTTTCCGGCTTTAAAGTCCATAGGCCTAAAGAAGCAGCTTTCCAACTATCCCAAATGGCAAACGAGTCCCTTTATGAGTATTGGGAGAGGTTTAAGAGATTGTTGGTGAGTTGTCCATACCATCCATTTAAGGAAGGTGATTTGGTGTACTACTTCTTCGAGGGACTTTGTGATGAAGATATGAGAATAGTAAATGTGATGTGCAATGGCTCGATAGCTAACAAGAGTCTAAAAGATGCAATGGCATTGTTCGAAGAAATGGCCAATGGGATAAGACAATTTGGCACTAGATCCCTGGTGAAGACATTGGAGGAGCCGGCTCAATCTTCCAAATATGAAGAGCAGGTTCAAGCACTTGCTTAAATGACGAAGGAATTTATGAAGGGGAGAATTCATAAAGTCAAGGTGTGCGGCATATGTAGTCTAGATCATCCTGCCAACATATGACAGCTAGTAGTTGAAGAGTTTGAAGAAGTAAAGGCATTGAATTTTAACGAAGGAAATAGGTAATTTGCTAGGGGCAACAACAAGGGTTCCGGGGGAACAAAGGGGGTGAAAGGCAAGACCCCCATGTGAATACCTTAAACCCTAGATACCGAAATCACCCCTACTTTCGTTGGCGCGAGGATATTCAAGGTCAAGGGTACAATCGAGGTGTACAACCTCAACCCTACCTGAGGGGATGCGGGCCTTCCAACAATAATGGTGCTTTTTACAAGTCAGATCGGGAGGAGATCCTTGATGTGATTTCCCAATTGGCAAACAAAAGTGATGTGTTTGCGGAGCGGACAAGGAGAGAATTGAGGATTTAGGCACTAGGGCTTTTTCTAGTATTAAGAATCTCAAAGTCCAAATCGAACAACTTGCAATCTCGGTGAGCCAAATTGAACCTAGGGAATCTGGCAAGCAACCTTCATAACCCAAAGTTAACCAAAGAAATGTGAGTGTTTTGAAGCTAAGGAGCGGGAAGGAGGTGCGTGAGGCCAAAAATGAAATTGTGCAAGAAGGTGATTTGATTGTGGAAGGCGACGAGAAACTTTTTGAAGAACGTTAGATGGTTGTAGAAGACAAGCCCTCGAAAGAGCTCCCCTCCACCGAGGCTAGGGTGATCCCTCCACCGCCTTTCCCAATGCACTAAGGGGAATGTCAAAGGTAGCAACCAATCAGAAACACATTCAGAAAGTCTTTGAAAGAGTTAAGGTTAGCATTCTTATTTTAGATGTGATTGAACAAGTTCCCTCTTATGATAAGTTTTTGAAAAAAATGCATGTACTGAAAAGAGGAATAAGCCAACTAGGAAAGTATGATAATTGAAGATAGGGGGAGTGGTTACTCTGAATCATAAGAACTTGCCTAAGAAATGCAACGGCCTTTGGATGTTTTCGATTCCTATCTCCTTAGGTGGAAAGTTAGTGAAAATGCCATGATAGCCTTAGGAATATTTATTAATGTGATCCCTTATAACCTTTATGAAAACCTAGACATAGGAGAGCTTAAGGAAACTAGGGTAATTGTCTCACTAGCCGATCACTCCCAAAATAGTCCTAGAGGTTGAGTTAATGATGTCATGGTTAGGGTAGTCAATTAAGTGTTTCCGGTAGACTTCCATGTCCTTGATGTAGTGCACGATGGTAGTGCGCCCCCAATTTTATTGGGGAGACCTTTCCTAAAAACATCAAAGACCAAGATAGATGTTCATTTGGGAATACTAACCCTAGATGATGATGTTGGTAAGGTGGGATTTGAAATTTACAAGTCTAAGCATGATTCACCTATTTCCTTTCTTATGTGCAATGGAATAATTATGTGTGATGAGCTTGTTCAACTTGATGACCCTTGCATGATTAATGGAATGAATTCCCAAATAATTTTCGTGATGACATTGATGAGGGTGATGAGAGAAATCATATGTTGAGCTTCAATTGTGACGACCATGTTGATGGTAATTATGCTATGCATGACTTTAATGATGATCTTTCAGTTATGGATTGTTTTTTTATGGCCACTAACATGCATCGGTTGGTAGAGAGTGGTAGGGAAGTAAAACCTCCTCACCCATCTCCTAAACCCGAGGATTTAGCTAGTGTGATTAAAGATGCCTTGCTTCTTATTTCTTACACTAACATGCAACAAAGAAGGAAACGAGTTAAGGAATTAAAACCTTCAAAGCCCCTTCCACTAAACAAAAATGTGTCTACTATTGTGAAAGATAGATGTGTTTGGTATTTGTCCCCCAAGATCAAGGGTAGTAATGGGTGGTGTCAATGATGGTAATTCTGGTGACCCACTGACTTGTTTATAATTAGCCTTAAAAAATGCATGAAATAATAAGTCGTGAGGATGACAATAAAGAAACGGTGTTTTTATGACTAGTAGCTTTTACAATTTTTTTGTGATTAGTTGAAATGTGTTTGATCTTTGGTGGTGTTTTTAGGGGTTTTAGTAATTAGATTTTGGCTGGAATATTACTATTCTCGATTTTTCTGTTTATGGGTGCAGGGATTTTCGCGACGAAGTTGGAATGAGAAAGGCTTGGCACGGACTATGCCAGCCTCGGGCCAAGGATGGCCAGCACGAGGCCATTTTGTATAGCACGACATGTGCCAAAGAAAACTGGCACGAGGTATTCAAGCCGGCACGAGGTGTTCATGCGGTACACGACGTGCTGATTGAATGCTGCCCGTGCCACCCATGCCCACCAATCAAAATGCACTATCCCTCTTTAAAAGCCTAATTCCTAGCCTATTTCTTCATCCTCCCAAACCCAGCAAGCTCAAAAAAACCAAACTACATATCCTCTCCATATGAATTTCCTTCATTTCTTCAATTCCTACAAAGCCCATAACAAATTGCATCCCAAACCGTCAAGAATCAGCCCATATTTGCAAAATTTCAGTTTGGCCAACTCTTTGAATTCTCTCCCAAATTCGAAGATTTGGTCTAGGTGCAAGGGGTTGAGGGAATCCATTCTAGGAGGAGTCCCACACACTCCACAAGCTTCAATCCACCAGATTTTGTCTCCGATCTCTTCCCTAGGTACTCGGCCGATTCTTTGGAAAGTTTGAAAATTTCCATTTTTTTGCAATTTTTGGGGAGTTTCTTGACAAATTCCACATTTTGGGGAACAACTTATGTTGTCCACCCAAATAGTGCAAGAAGTTGGTCAAGTGGTAGGATGGATGGATGCTATGGATGACACCATGAGATCTTTGGGGGTTAGATTGGAGTCCATTGAGCGGAAGGTGGAGAAAGAGTTTGCTATGATGGATGGAAGAGCCGATGTGCAAGAGGAATCTATTGAGCAATTGATCGAGAGGTTTCATGTTTCAAAGCTTGATGGTTTCCGAGACCTAGTTCCTATTTAGAAATAAGAGATGAGGCAAGAAGAATGGAGGAGAAGACGCAAGAGGAGACACGTGAGGAAGATCGCTTTGGGGTCCCAAGAGTAAGTGCCACTATTTTCCCCTACTCCACTTATAATTTCTACTTTTCGGTTACATCGGGGACAATGCAAGTTTTAAGTGTGGGGTGAAGTAGTTAGGCACTAAGGAGTTTCAAAACAAGATTCATTTGTGTTTGCTAGTTCCCTTTGTGTTTGGTTGATATGTGTAATTTTGTTTTTATTACCTTCATGTAGTATGAAGCCCATCCTTTGGGGAATTTTGTGCTACACAAAAAAATGAAAAATATATACCCGGCTAGGTTGAAAACTCGAAAGGAAAACTTAGGCAAAAATGGGAAAGGTGTAGATAGGTTGAAAAACCTATGCAAAAGTGGCAGGTCATCGTGTGGAAAAAAGTGAACTGAGTTCAATTTGTGTGTGAAGCTAGGATGAAAACCCAAAAAGGCTCCTAGGAAAATTGAGAGAAATAAAAACTATGTTAAACATCTCTTGGATTATCTTTGGTGGCTTCTTTGGTGGAGTAACTTAGTTTCACATATATCATATACCTTGCCTTTTTCTTGGAATGATTTGTTTGGAATGTTACTTTAGCTTCTTCAGGGAGTTAGGTTTTTTAGAGTTTCAAATATTTGGGGGAACTAGGGTAGCTTAGGAATAAGCTTGAATGTATTGGTTAACTTATCTCTGCATTATAATTTCCTCTTAGATATTTGCTCATTTTTGTTTACTCAAGGACGATTAAAGGTTTAAGTGTGGGGGAATTGATTTGCACCTAAAAGCATATGTTAACCAATGCATTTGACACATTTGTTACTATGTTTTGGTTGGTTGATTGCTAGTTTTAGTTAGGTTTACATTACAAATAGTTTGGATGATCGTTGTTGGTTTTCATATCTAAATCCCTAGTTTTGTAGACTTAATTGGACCTAATGGAAACTATGCCCTCATGATTGCCTAGATCTTCTTTTGTGAGCTTATTAGTAGGCTGCTTGTGAGCACTTTGGCGTAGTTTGTAGAAGGCTATCTGCAAGGGTGGTAGTTTATAGTAGAAGGTCATTTGCAAGGATGGTAGTAGACGAAAGGACACGAGTCAAAACACGGTTGTAGATGGAATTAAGCCGAGAAGAAGAAGGGAGTTGAAGTTCAACACTTAAAGAAATGGCACGACCATGTGATTCTACACGGGTTGTGCCAAGCAACGTGATAGTGCCAGAAGACCTTCTCACGGGCCACCTTGTTCTACACGGCCGTGCTATTGAAGATGTATCGTGCAGCAAAGTATTGGCACATGCCATGCCACTTTACACGGACCATGACAATTAAGTTCAATATTTGAAGACCTGCCCACAAGGTGTGAAGATTCACACACTTGCACTATCAAATTGACTCCCAGCCGACTGCCTGCAAGGATATACATAGGACACACCATTTAGAAGAAGAAATCACACATTCGACAGGTAGGCTGTGAAGATCTATATGGCCCATGCCGTTCAAATTATCAAGGAGTTCCTAGTCAGCAGCTCGGTTGAATTACATGGGCCACGCCAAGCCAGCACGGGCCGTGTGCTATAGCATGGCCCGTGCCAATGATAATTGCTAGGTTTCTTGCTCTTTTTGGGCCTTTTTCAAGGCTCAATTCCCTACTACTATATATAGGAGACTATGTCTACTAGGGTTTAAGTTTGGATAGTTTATTTTCATTCTCATAGTTTTTCCGAAGAGTTGGTAGAGAGAGAAATGGTCTAACCCTTCCCTCTAATTTATTTCTCCTTGTTTTTGCCCAAGGGTATTTAATCTAATGAAATATTTGGGTTCAATGCTTATGGAGTAGTGATTTAGTTTGGGGATTTATATTTTTATTCATGACTTGGTAGTTATTTTGTAAGATTCTAAGATCTCCCTATCCTTATATGCTTATGAACATTATGTTGAACTGTGGTTTAAATTCTTGTTAATTTCATGATTGTTACACCATGTTGGCATACACCTTAGTCTACTTTCATGTTAGCGCATTTGTTGATATCCTTGGGGAGTGAAACCTAGATGTAATAGGGGGGACGATAGTCCGGGACCGTACTGATGTATTCATGTGGGTCGCCGAGTCAACGTTCCATGGACCGTACACTAGTTAGCTAGACTAGAGCCCGAAAGGTTACAGATAGAGATAGCTTAGTAGAAAACTAGGGTTAGCATAATTTGACCTATGCCGTTTTAACCTTAGAGCTAATGATAAGGTGCCTATCCCTTTCCCTCTGTAGGCCTATGGAGAAACGTTCGTAGTGGAATGCCCGGGATGTAATCGTATGAGGAAGTGGGGAAGAATCAGACTTGCACAAGGGCAGGGCCGTTGTTACACTTCCCTAATTGTGGAGGAAGTTTCGATAGAAGAATACATGTGGACCCTTATGTGATAGATAGGGGGTAAAATTGACTATCGACCACACTATGTGGCATAAGTATTAGGATACGTTTGTATGTCTTATATGTGATTGAATCTAGTATCAAAATATACCACCGGTCATGTAACGCAAATATTCCCCAAGTACTAGCTTTATACAGTTTACTCGTAGTTAACAGATAACCCACCCCTCCTTCTCCAAAAAAAACCTATTTTGCAACATTAGCTATTGCTGACACATGATCGGATTAACGGCACAATTGCGGCTTTGCATAGTAACCTTTAAATTCCTGGCATCTCTGTGGACGACCCCGGTCTTGTCACTATCTACCCTATAGGTAGTTTAGTAGTAAGAACAAGAGCAACAAATAAATCTCTCTATCTTTGTTAAGCACTCCGTGGGATAATTGATGCCTAATTAACAAACCCGTGGAGGGCGGCGGATCATCTTCCAATCCTAGTCAAACTCCACAATATGCCTCACAAGTAGAATAATCCTAACCCGGGAAATTACATATTAGGTAGCCAACATATATATATATATATATTGAGGTATGGCCTATTTTATTATTCATTGACTATTCATCAGATATTCATGAGTAATGTTGGTTAACTTTACCATCAAAGATTTTTCCCCTTGGAATACTCTGGGGGCTCTTTCTTGCAGATCATGGCTAATGAATTGTCGGCATGGCCCAAGCGAGTTTCAGATGCATCACTGGGCCAATTAAAGCTATTTCTCTTGAGCTTTAGAAAGCGCCCATGATGTCATCCCACAATGTGCATATTTACCTTGTACAACAGACGTTTCTTCATTAAAATTCAAAAAATTAGAAAATTATAATAAAAAAATCAATATTGGAGATATTGAATGTATGGATTGATTTCTTACCTCTGACAATAAACGTTTCTGGGTAAGAAAAAAAATTGGCTCAACAAACCTGAACCCAATACGGCGTCGGTGATACAATTCAAATCTAGAAGCACTACAAGAAAAATGACATATTACTTTGCCCCTTTAACCTCTATTTTTTGGCTTAGGTCAAATAACTGAAGTAAAAAGTTCTTTTACCTTAGTTAATTTTTTAAAAGTAAAAGATATTTTTTACCTCGGTTAAAAAATAATCGAGGTAAATAACATGTTTTTTACCTCGGTTATTTTATTAACCAAAGTAAAGGGTTTAAAAAATGAAGTAAATAATCTTACAAAACAGCGTGTGATGTTGCATATAATGTTTAATGGGGCTATCCGACTTTGCATTTTATGTCATTTATACCAACATGTAATGCGATAGATGACCGAAGTCTCAGGTATGTTTCACCTAGAACTTTCAGAGGTTAAAGTTGTTTGAAAATGATTGACTTTGGTCTACAAATGTATTTCCAATGGTTTTTTTAAAAAAAGTGTAGAAAATGGTTTTGAATGGTACGGTTGAAAGTGGTTTAAAATCATGCACAGATCAAATCACACATACAGTCAATTAATGCTCAAATAAGGTAGTTAAATTATTAGAAAACATTAGTCATGAAAATATGCTTACAATTAGAACATAAATTCGAATAAGAATTGACTTAGTTCAACATAACAAAATTGCAACAAACTCAATCAGCTCACATTATGATGGCATTGAAGATAATCGCCCCCATGCAGCCATGCTTCTATAACCTCGAAGAATAAGGTCTCTTAGAAGATCTCTTAGAGAGCCCTCTGGGGCTTTGGGGCAAAAAAAGAAGAAAAAGGCGCAGCTTTTCCTTCATCTTTTTGGAGGCAGATCTCTTCAATTTCATTAACTTTTCACCGATGGATCATATTTAAACAGATTCTACTATAAATTCTGTACCTATTCATGTGAAATTCATGAAAGTTTTTGATCTTATTTTTTTGGAGCAAGGGTTTATTACGAGGGTTTAAGGGGTTTTACGGATTCAGATCTGCTTGGAAGTATTCATCAATAGGGTTTGCGATCGTAAATCCTTGGCATTTTTTATCCTAGATTGGTGTAATTACTCGAATTTGGTGGGGATCAAACCACCAAAGGATGAGTGGAGTTCTTGAATTTTTCTGGATAGGCTACGCACGTACAAGATCCGATATTTCAAAGGATTTGGTGTTGTTCATGCTGCCTTGGATTCGTGTGAATTCTTGGAGCGACAGGGATCAATAAAAAAAACAATCCAAAATTGTTAAATTTTTGGTTTTTTGGCACTGTTTATAAGGGTTTGATTAAATTCTTCATTGTTGAATTTAATAAAATCAGTTGGTTTTCTTGAAGAGGGGGCGGTGCGGCAACAAGCTTCTTCGTCCATAGGGTTTTGACAAATCCCAGTGGTTTGTTGCAGCTTAGCAGATCAAACCGTGGCATATTACTTGCTAGGGTTTTGGTCTTTGAGGAGAAGAGGTGCGGCACCAAGTGTTCTTGGTGGATCAAACCGTGACGGCATACACACTACGCATGTTCAATAATATTCTACTAAAATCTCTACTATCTACTAGTGTTTGCTGGAATTTAATAGTGTTTTGTGTATATTATTCGTGTGGTGTGGGAAGGTACGTTAGTCTCCTTGTGTGCATCCGATAAGTTAGTCAAATTGTAGATCTAAACACTTTGAGGAAAGAATTGAGGAATATGTTTGGCGAAAACCTTTTTGACATGAGGAACCCTATTAGCACTTGGGCAGCCTCGGGTAAGTCCCTTAGTATAGTCTTATGCATAGATAGAAATACTTGGGATTGTATAGAGAACTAGGCCAGCCGCAAGAGAGGTTCTTTACACCATTTGGCGTGGATTTATCCCCCTGAAATCACTGATGGGATTTGTTTCATATGCCAATTAGAAGTGGAAGCCAATGACCACTTGTTCCTTAGGTGTAAAATTTCACAAGTAATATGGGGTCAAGGGTGGAATTGGATTGGTTTAAGGCGGAATACACAAACAATAGTAGGCTCGGACTTGGGTGTAGAGACAAGTGAGAGATTCAAATTTTACTAAATGAGCTTGCATTGTGGGGAAATGGTGTGGAGTGCTGAGTCAAGGCTGGGCATCATGCGCCGAGAATCGGTGCTAGCCGTTAGGCGCTATATGCTGGGTGTTGGGCACTGGTCAAATTGGCACGAGACACTGAGTCTCAGGCATTGGACACAAGGCACTCGCTGGCCTCTTGATGCTTGTAAAGGGCGCCAGGTAGTGGAAACAGCCACTGGGCATTTAACGCTGGAAACCGGCACTGGGCGCCTGATGCTTGCAAAGGGCACCAGGCACAGGGCACCAGATGCTGGAGATTGCCGTTCGCTGATGGATTTAAGGCTCTAGCCACTATGCACTGGGCTCCAGTCGCTAAAATTTTACACTGGGCACTGGCGCTACGTACTGGGCACTGGCATTGGCGCTGGCTCCAAACGTTGGCACTGGCGCTATGCACTAAGCGCTGGCGCTGGAGCTACGCACAGGGCACCAGGCGCACTGGGCGCTGGGCGTAAGAAGTTTTGCACTGGGTGCTGGCGCTATGCACTGGGTGCCAAGTGCTGAAATTTGATACTGGCTGATGGAGCTACATACTGGATATGGGGAGCTGGCACTGCGTATTGGGCGTCAGACGGTGGAATTTTGCACTGGGCGCTGTCGCTATGCACTTGGTGCCAGGCGCTGGAATTTCTAGTGTTTGCGCTATGTAGTGGGCGCCAGGTGCTGGAAATGGACCCTGCCCAATGCACGAGGTCACATTTTACTAGATTTGGCAGATTTAATTATTTAACGGATAGAGTCGTAGGACTCAACACATGAGTTTTATGGCTAGAATGTAGCTTGGATTTAACTGAAATTTGGTAAAGGATTTTTCATGGCAGGGACATGGCTCTTACTTGATCATCTAGCCTAGAGTGTTACTTGGATTTGACGGTTTCTAAGCGCCCTATGCCTGCGCTACACTTTGTGTTAAATTGGCATAAAGTTGCCCATTAATTCAAAATGGAGTGGGTGATTACATAATCACCATGCATGATGCACGCGGTATAAGTGTGTTCGTTCTCTTCATCTTTATGAGGTTATTTTAGTGGGGTACACAAGAGTTATAGCCACATCCTTACAACACTCTTGCCCATTAAACTAACCTCGGAGCTGCTAAAGATAATGCTTTGAAGGCCAAGAACATCCCTCTTTCACCATCTTAGGGATTTATATGGTGAAGCAGATCCTTAATCACACCATGGACGGCACAATGATGGTTCAAGCTTCGCACAGATTTCAGCAACAACTGCAAACCATTCAAGACCTGAGATCATCACACTCGGCTACACTAGGATCTTTCCCGGTCATGTCTCGAATGAAGCTTCATCATGACTTCAAGGAATTATTTTCAAGACATGAGACCTCAGTTTCTCGGCTTCTTTAGGAGTCTACATGAAGAGCCAGTTCTTTTTAGTGGTGGTTATATACGGGCCTGGGTTTAACCCAAATCTAGACTCACAATGTTTTGAACTGCATTTATTGCTGGATACTATTATGCCGGTCTGTAGAAGACCTCACATGTATAAGATAGAAGCGATTTTATTGGTTTGGGTAGTGAGTTTGTTCTCACCCCAATACCACTTACTCATGCTTAGGCTTTCAGCTTCCCTACTGTTTTGGGAGTTGCATTTATTTTCCTCAGCTCATCATCATCTAGCCTAGGGTTAGCATAGCTACATTTGTATTTGGAAGGGGTACCCGAAAAGGCACCCCTACCGCGGACATTCCACCACATTTTCTATTTACCATATTTACCCTCGAAGAACAAGGTCTCCCCAATGCATAGGCGGTTGCCAGAAAGAAACTCGCCAAAACCCTTTAGAGACAGGCCTTTGATCTTCCTACCCCGAGTAGTTCATGCACCACTCTCTCCCATAGCACCTTAGCATAACATGGGTCTTGTCATTCGGCAGGAGTGGTATAATATTCCTCGGGATGTACTGAATCACAAATATTTTTATTATAAATATATATGCAGTTAAAAACAAATAATATTAATTTAAAATAAAATAATTACATGCATTTAATTAGTTAACTATATGCCTTACCAAAATGGGGTTTGTCCCAAAAATCTGTTGCTTCAAAGTACAGTGGAAAATTGGGCTACCAGGAGCCATTGTATGTTGTTCAAGGAATAACACAAGAGGCTTTGGGTTGCTCTTTTGTGTGCAGAACTGTATAAAAATAAGAAAATATTAATTGTCATAAACTCTGAAGATGTATAAGTAAATGTATATATATGTAAAATTGTAAGAAGACCTGGAAAATAGGCCGAATGGAGGACCCTCTGCAAGCCATTAGTCCTGAATAATATATGAAAAATGTTTAGGCCATACAAGCCATGTAAATGAATGGTGCGACGTTGGCCATGCGTCACACGTACATGTCGGTCCAAAATAGTGGCTTGGTCGACATGTACTGGTAATTTTGCTCTACAGTCGACCAAACCTAATATACCGATAGAAGAACGAGTTCACATATACAATTTTAAATCAAACGTAAATGCATGTATGCAACTTCGGTAACCAGTCGGTAATACCGATGATTAAACCGAAAAAAGTGCACGACATTGCACTACATTCTCAGAAACTGAAGGTTAATCGATAAGTTACTGACGTCGCATGTAACCCTAGCAACTACAGCCAAAATTGCATAAAACTAGAAAAAATCATGCTTTAACAATTGGAAAACTACACAAAAAGGTCTTAAAACATACTAAAACATAGTACCTAGGTTGATATTTAAGGAAACATCACACTATAACAAATCCATAAGACCTAGAAAACCAAAAACATAACATATTCACACACCATAAATCGAACAATGTCAAGGAAAAATTACAAAAATGAAGGTTTTGAAAGAGTAGAAAAACCATACCTTGAACAAGAGAGAAGAGAAAAAAGGGTGGGAAATTGTTGGAATTCGCGGGAAACTTGAAACACAAAGTTTGAACTGATTCTGAGGGACCCTATATTTATAGATGTTTTGGAATGACGTTCTATTGGACCCTTGTGATGTCCACCTCGCAAGCAGAGATGTCGCACCCACATCAGTTTAGTCAACAAGTTACCAAACCATGATCAATGTTGTACATGTATGTGGGCATAACGATTTCAGCCCGCTAGCATAACAAATGAGCCTGTGAAGGACCAAAATGAATAAAAGTCACTTTCATACAGTAAATAGTACATTACAAACTACATATTAAGCAGCATAAATGTTCATGAACTTTATTAATGTCCAGTTTGATTGCAATCAAGCAGCCAAAGTTTTGGCTAACTGCAACAACATTTTAATTTTTCGGTTACTGCAACAAAACAATCATTGATTGCAACAAGACAACCGACAGAAGTTTTGGATAGAAAGATTGATGTATTTGGATTATGATCTTGAACAGTAAAACCCTCTATATTTTACATGAAATAGAAACAATTCCACTCATTTATTCTCTTGGTCCCACTCTTATGTAAAATGGCATAAACTGCTCTGAGTTAATAATTACAGTTTCTCGTTGTGTACGATTGTCCTCCACCTAGGGAAAATGTTGGTCAACAGTTCGAATATATTAAAAAATGTAGTCAAAAAATATATTTGCTTGTTTGAGAATGATTGAAACAAAATTTTCATTACACACAAGTCTTTTCTACTTTTGTGTATGCTCGTACTATTAAACTTAGTTTCATATGGTAGGGTTAAATATTAAAGATTAGATAACATTAAAATAACATTTAACAAATGTATTAAAGATTAAATAACATTAAAATAACATTCAACGGACGGATTAAAGATTTAACATTAAAATAACATTTAAAAATAGTCTTAATTAAAAAATGTTCCAAATTTGAATAAATTTGTTTTTGTTCCAATTCGAAGCAGTAAAACTCAGGACCCAACAACGATGAAATTGAACACTATCGGTCTAGAACCATCTAGCAGCTCAAAGTAGAGCGTGTCCCCAATTCTCAGTTCGTGGGCATCAAGAAACTCTCCAAAATCCTTGGGGACAGGGTCTTGAGCCTCCTGTTCCTCGAGTAGTTCATATGTCACTCTCTTTCACCGCACCTCAAGACAACATGTGTCTTGTCTTTTGGTAGGAATGGAACGATTTTCCTTGAGACGTACTGAATTATAATTAGAAAACCATAGTTAGTATATATGAAAATAATCTAAAGAAAATTTTAAATGAAAATAAATAACATGTGTAATGGGTAGGATTTACCAATATTGGGACATGACCGAAGTTCGTCTGGCTTAAGGTACAGATGAAAATGGTACCACTGAATGAATACTGCACGTGCTCCTCCTCCTAATAGTTAAACATCTACATTGGTCAATGATATTATGACTAATTAATAAGAATATAAGTAATCAAATAAAAGGAATGTAGTAAACTAAACAAAAAAATTACTTACCTTTATTGGGGAACGACTAGTTGAACCTTCATTGTCAGCCATGATTCTTGAAATTCATATCACTCAAATGAAATGTATGTGGATATATTTTTTTGATAAAATTGGTTCAATTAATCGTTTCAGTAAGCCATGTTTTGAACGTACAAGTCGATCCAAAATTGTGGCGTGACCAACATGTTTGTGCGATGCCGCTCATCAGTCATTTAGACCAAACATGGTGAGAGGTAGATAAATAAGTTTTCATTTAAATGTATAAAGCAAGCATAGACACTGGAAGCCGATGTCGCTAACGTATGGGTTAAATTGATAGGTTAAACGAGACAGGTGTGACAAATCGTTCATGGAAAAAAACACAATTATGAATGAGCGATGTCGCACATCGATCCCATAAAACGAAGGTGGACCGATATGTTAGCGATGTTGCATTTAACCCTAGCAGATATGTCCATAACCACAGAAAAATTCATGCTCTTAAAACACACATTGACACAAAATCGTCCAAAACCATAGAAATGAAATGTGCTCACACTATACTAAATTCATAGGAACTACAAAACGAAAAATATACCAACCAACACATTCACACAACATATACATAAAAATTAGAAGGCAAAAAAAAAAAGAAGGATTTTAATTGAAAAAACCATACCGTTGAGAAGAGACATTGGGGGACTGTTGGAATTTGAGGGAAAGTTAAATGTTTGAAATGAATTCTGAGGTGGTCTCCATATATATAGTCATTTTGAAACCTTGCAAATTCTGCCTCGACATATGCAACGTCACACGTCATTCATCCTTACCGACATATGACCTAAGCGTGACCAATATTGGTTAACCTGAATGTGGGCCTAACAATTTCAGCCCGCTAGCTTAACAAATGGGTCCGCGTGTGACCAAAACGAATATAATTGAATTTCATAACGATTAATAGTATATAAGAGACAACTTCATGAAAATTATAAAATGTCCACGAACTTTATTAATGCCCGATTTGATCTGGATCAATTTTAGCACAACCAGTGAACTTTTGCACTTAGGTCTCTCCCAGAAAGTGGCAGAAGTCAAAATGCAAAATTGGAGATAACCTTATCTAATTAACATAGTCATGAACATGTTTTTCCGATTTAGACATCAACGGGTCAATGGAAGGGGCCCGAATTATTCATAGACAATATTAGACAATAGTTTTTGAAAATTCACTATGGCCCAAACTTTCTTGAATATTTCCTACGTTTTAGAACTCTGGACCTAAATATAAGGACAAATTTTTGATATGGAGATTATGCGTACTGTCTAAGAGGGATGTGAGCCGGGGAAATCGTCCCACATTTTTATTAGTATTCCATTAATACCCTTATGATGACCATTACAAGAACAATAACTTCCACCATATATAATCACACAAATTTACATAATTCTTGGGTTTTTATGAAATAAAAAGATAATAAATTCCATCCATTTGATTTTAGAAAGCGCTAGTTCGTGGTCAAGAGTAAATTGTAGATGATTACTTATAAGTATACGAGGGTTAATCATACCAGTTTCTAGGTGGAATCAGACCAGTTTCTTTATTACTCTCGGTTATTAAAAGTTCAACTAGGGATAACAAAGTTTGTTTCCGGGATGATCTGAATCGATTTGGCACAACTAGTGAACTTTTTACTTTTTTCACTTAGATCCCTCCAATAAAGTGGGAAGTCGAAATGCAATATTTGGGATACCATATCTTAATTCACATTTTCACGACAATGTTGTTCCAATTTGGGTACGGGTCAACGGAAGGGCCCAAAATCTTAACACGGAGTATTTTACGACACTTTTTGAAAATTAGACTATGGCCCATATGTGCGACGTCTCAAGCATATTGATTGGAATGAACCCAAAACCAAGCCGCAACCAACGTTAACCTAAAAAATCCAGCGGGAATCAAAATTTTGAGCTAAAATTTTCCCCCAACCCTATTCCATCTCATTATTATTCAGCACCCAACATCCATTTCACATCTCCAACACACTTCCTCCAAACCCAAATCCACAAGATACTTTCCATTCACACCATTACAACAATTGAAGTGCTCAATTGAATTGCTCCTTTCAAACATCAACAAGTATCTGAAGGTGGAGCATCTCCAGGTTCAAATTAATTGAGGTACTTTTCCATCCATTCTATGTTCATTTAGCAATTTTATTAGTGATTTTGTATTTTTTTTTCTCATGGAACAAAGATTGAATATTTTCATGAAATATGATGATTGTGTTACATGTTATATAGTGTATAGTGATTGTGTTTCCAAGATAATGTCA
This sequence comes from Rubia yunnanensis, assembly GCA_037428765.1. NCBI lineage: Eukaryota > Viridiplantae > Streptophyta > Magnoliopsida > Gentianales > Rubiaceae > Rubia > Rubia yunnanensis. The sequence goes on along the minus strand of CM075064.1, from coordinate 57,526,872 downwards.
TGTTTGTAAGGAGTGGGAAAAAAGTCTTAGGTTATGGATGATTACGGACAATATTTACATTTTCATAAGAACACACTTTGAATGTGCAACGTTGGTCACATTTAATCAGCCAATGCAATATGGTACCGAACAAAGACCGATGCCGCATAAGTCTTTGAAATACTTGAAATATCTATGAATGTCGTGTGCATGTTGTCGTGGAACATATTAACCTTATGAAATTTAATAGATTGTAACATATATTTGTAATATATGTGATAGTTTTGTGGGTTTTAACATGTCATTCCTTTAATCATTAATTGAACAACAATTGATTGTTGTATGATGTTTAACCATTTCATAAGTTAGTGAACATTAAATAAAAAGTAATGGCTAGCGATGAACGATTGTTTGTGTCATCAACTATTAAATATTATAATAATGTACGAGAATTGATGTCTTCATCATTAACCCGCGATGTCGCACAAACCGATATAGCAATGACACCTTACCGACGTTGCATAAACCAGAGTCGCATAAACAAGCGTTGATATTTTTTGTGCAAAATTGACCCATGCATACGGCATGAGTGCCCCACACCATCCAATGTCAATTACAAGCACCGACGACGTCGCTGTTATTAAGACCGACGTCGGCCAGCACAAAGTCGCAGCATTTCCTCTCCCATCGCCTCCCTTCTCAGTCAGATCAACGTCGGTCACATTACAAGCTGACGTCGGCCTGAATGAAGTTACAACAATGGTCTCCCATCGTTGACCTTATCAGTTGGACCGATGTCGATCACAAAACCTGCTAATATCGGTCCAAAACCAAGGAAACAATTTTGGAAGTCATCATCTTACCTCTCAAAGTTATAATTCATAATCCCTTTATGCTTACTAGATACAATTAAGTAGATAATGACAAATTGGGGTCGTCCACGAAGAAGAGGAATTTTCTTAAGAGTTTAAACATATAAGGTTCATATTAGACTAGAAGTAGATATATAAAAATAATATAGATATATAAAAGCAAGTAAATTAGGGGTTTTGGTTGATTTTTGTCCTAAGTTATGAAATTAAAAGACAAACTAACTAGCAAAGTTAAGTAACCGTGCTAATCATCAAACGAACTAAGAAAAATAGGTAAAAACTACAAAAGATAAAGCCTTGGGGGCAATTGATATCCACTTTCAAACCTCATGTAGATCACTGAACCATTCACTCATTCTATCACATTTGTTACCTATGGGGAATGTTATCACTTTCCATTTGAAGATCAACATTCATTCCTTCTTAATAGTAATTTGCAAAGACAAACAACGACCATTTGTAAACCTCGTTGACAATCACTCTAAGCATTCCTTCTTAATAGTAATTTGCAAAGACAAACAACGACCATTTGCAAACCCCGTTGACAATCACTCTAAGCAAACCACACCAAAGAGGTATTTCATAAATGACATTTCACATGAAGGACCATATATTTGATAACAGCAAACCTTCTACCAAAGACATAGCTATTTAACCAAACATAGCATTCATTAGGCTAAACCTAGAACAAACCACATTCAAGATTCAACCTTTCATTTCATCTATAGGATAAATATGAGAACAATCCACATTAGAATACTTATCAAGCAAGAATCACAAAACATTATGCACGAGAAGTTCTAAGTCCATGTTCTTGGATTTTCATGCCAAAGAGCCAAGGAATTTGTCACTTTCCTAACACCCTAACACTTGAATCATACAAACACTTCTTATTCTAAAACACCCCATGGCATAAATGAAGTAAAACATATCATTAAGAACACATGAATGATAAATAACAAATGCTTCAAGAATGAGTGAAACAATCTATTCATTACTTTAACTACTTGTTGTGAAGATAAATCTTTTATCCTTCTTAGATAGTAGTTTTCAAGAGTGAAATCGACATCTCTTGTCAAATCTCACCAATGACTCCCTTAGTCAAAAAACAACTAAAAGTATCTCATTGATGGCATTGAGCACGAAGAATCAACAAGTTTGGAAACATTTATAAACACTACACCGTGTCTAAGCATTTAACCAATTTATGCATTTACACAAGATTAGTCAAGAACGATTGACATTCATAGACTTCTCTCATTTGATACCTAAAACAAACATGACAATGAGTTCAACATCATCACATTCATGTAGCAATTATCAACACATCAACATCGTTTAGAAGCTCTAACTCATGCTCTTGGATTCAACATTAAAATAGGGTAAAATTAGCTACTTTCTCTCAACCCTAACAAGCAATCATACAAGAAATTCATGTACTGAAACTTCCAACAACATTAATGCCATCAACAATCCAGATTCAAAGCTCAATAAATGCACAATAGAGAAAGCAATAGATAGATAGAAATTATTCTCAAGACATTAGCAATCAAGTCTCAATCAATTGCTCCCAAGTACAAAACTAAGCTAGATAGTTAAAACCTATATCATAAAACATAAATAAACAAAGAAATAAGAAGAAAATGGGTAATATAGGGTTTGGGAGCCCCCAAACTCGAGCTTGGGCAAATGGGGAAGAAGGGGGGGGGGGCTATTTGTAGTCTAATTTGGTCAAGAAAAATTAAAAAGTGCAGCAGGCATCGCCCAAGCGAAAATGGCATCGTCCGGGTGGAAATGGACTCGCCCGGGTGGTGGAGGCTTCAACAAATATAATTGATCTTGGATGATTATCCGTGCGGGCGAGCTACAATTCGCAACTTCTTGTTTTTCTTCCCACGGGTGAATCGTTGATCCATTTTGGAAGTTCTTATAGTCTTTTTTATAGTACTCGAGAAGGAAAATCCAATGGCACCACCCTTGGGGGCTAGTTCTTCTCGGATAATTCTTAGAAATCTGCTTCAAAACATAGATTATTATTCACCCTCTACTTTGCTCTCCTTCTTTACTTTATCTTCTACCACTTTGTGAGTGGCCTTCCATCTTCTAGCATCCTTGTGAATGGCCTTCAATAAACCACTCCAAAGTGCTTACGAGCAATCTACAAACTAAACTCATAAAAAGGAATCTAGATGCTCGTAAGGACCAAAAATCTATTAGACTAAAAATACTTTACAAAATGAAGGATTTAGATATGAAAATCGAAAATGGTCATCTAAACCCCTTATGATGTAAACCTAATCTTAGATAAAAAAGATAGCAAAAGAGATGTTAAATTCTTTGGAAAATACATGCATTTGACATCTTATCAAATCTGCCCACACTTAAACCTTTACTCGTCCTCGAGTAAACAAGAGCAAACAAAGATCGAAGTGTAAACTAGCATGCAAAAGTTTTCCCAAAACATCCAACATTGTATTCCTAGACTACCCTAACCCCAAAATCATAAGAATTTCTCACACTCTAACATCCCAAAGTCTAAGATAATCTAAACTGCCATCATTCCAATCAAGGGTGAGGTTCAAAATACAAGTGTAAAACTAGCTTGCTCTACTAAAGAAGCTACCAAATAGACAAATCAAGAGAAGCATAAATTTTTTTTTCTATTTCTCTCATTTTGCCTAGGAGCTCTATCAGGTTTTCATCCTAGCTTCACACTTTTTTTTCCAATGCTCACCCTCACCGTTTTCCACACTATTTGGCCTCTCATTTTTGCATAAGTCGCCCTTTTGGGTTTTCGACCTATCTGGGCCTCCCATTTTTGCCTAAGTTCCCCTCTCGAGTTTTCAACTTAGCGGAATTTTTTTCATTTTTTTCGAACAAAACAAATCAAAGTGGAACATATGCACACTACAATACAATACAATGAGATATATTTTTCTTTACCTCCCCACACTTAAAGCACACATTGTCCTCAATGTTAAAAGGACAAGATAAAGGAAGTGGGCAATGCCCACTTCTCAATGAATGTTCTCTCCTCTATTTTATCAAAATCCACCCAACATGCAACTTTGATCCATCCACTACGAAACCACAACTATGAAACCGATCAACAGTCACAAAAGACAACAACTAGTAGTACTCCTAGATGGTGGTTTTGGTAGTGATTTTTTGGTGGTGAATTGTGGTGGTATTCTAGTGGTTTTGGGTAAGGGTTTGAGGACATGGTTGAGGATTTTTTTCTTCAAGAAAATAAAAATACTAACCTAACTTAAAAGCTTGGATTGCCTCCCGAGAAGCTCTAATGTTATCCATATGGTGAAGGTTTGAACCCCTTCACCATGAGTATCCAAAAATAGAGAGGCGGGGGTACAAAACTTTCAATAGGAAAGTTTTGTGGAGGTGGAGATGATTTAAAAGGAGTTGGATGGTTAGGAGGCTTGGGATGGTCTTTTAGCTCCTTTCTTATCTCCCTCAAAACTTCTGAAAAATGGTGAAGTTGGTTCACTAGGTGGGGGTAGGGGTGATGATGGTAAGAATGATGAATGTTGCACAATCACATCTTCCTCCACTTCTTTGTCTTCCACAATCAACTCCTCATTCCCTTCGAACACAAACTCATTTCTCAAGGTGGCCTCACTCACTGAATCTTCGAGTTTGACTTGGGATGGTGTATCTTCAGAATAACGAGCTTCCATTCTGGTCACCACTTCCAATAAATTGCTCACATACCCCTCCAAAGCCTCAAGACTAGAGAAGATTTGATTTTTTGATTCTTCATTAGTCTTGGCTCGGATGGTTAAGTTTTCTATTGCATTCATGATCTCCTGATTTGTCAAACTTAAACCTTCTTCTAGGGCTTGGTGTATGGTGTATGGTGTATGGTGGTGGGGGATAACTATTTTGCTTGTAATGTTGGTTTTTTGGCTCATTCTCATACCACCAATCCCGATTACCACTCCACTCCGGATTGTAAGAGTCATGTATGGATACCACTCTTGAGCTTCTTGTCTTTGAAAACCAACATCTCCAACCTCTTGGTAGCATTCTTCATAATATCCTTGATTTTAGAAACCAAAGATTCTTTCCTCCTAATAGTGCTCCTCTCTCAACAAATAGCAAGACTTGGTAGGATGGTCAGAATGACACATCCTACAAAATCTTTCTTGTTGAGCCTCTCTTCTCATCATGAGTTCCCTTAAGGTGAGACGTTCCATTTTAAAATTGTTTTCTTTTTAAAAGTCTGGAATCATATTGCAAGGATTCTAGATAAAAATTCGCCAAGAACTCAAGCAATACCAACTCCTAACAAAAAAATCACCAAGAAGTGGAAAATAAAAACAACTAGCTAATATGCAACAAAATATGCCCAAACACTTAAAAATAAACTCCTCTTACCCGTCAACGGCGCCAAAATTTGGGAAGTCGTCGTCGTACCTCTCCAAGTTATAATTTATAAGCCCTTTGTGCTTACTAAATAAAATTAAGTAGATAGTGGAAAATCAAGGTCAGCCACGAAGAAAAGGAATTTCCTTAAGCGTTTAAATATATAAGGTTTATATTAGGCTAGAAGTAGATATATATATATATATATATACAGATAGATAGATATATAGATAGATATATAAAAGCAATTAAATTGGGGGTTTGGTTGGTTTTTAACCTAAGTTATGAAATTAAAAGACAAACTAACTAGCAAAGTTAAGTAACTATGATAATCATCAAACAAACTAAGAAAAAGGGGTAAAAACTACAAAAGATAAAGCCTTGGGGGCAATTGATATCTACTTCCAAACCTCATGTAGATTATTGAACCATTCACTCATTCTATCACATTTGTTACTGACGGGCCGGGCGGTCGTCGCGCCCGCCGTGCAAAAGATAATTTATAAGCCCTCAATGCTTACTTTCTACAACTAGGTAGATAGTGGCAAATCGGGGTCGTCCAAAGAGAAGAGGGATCTTCCTAAGCGTCTAAGCACACAATGGTTGATACTAGGCTAGGAGTAAATATATATACACACACTTAAAAGCAAGTAAAGGGGGGGGGGGGTTGGTTGGTTGGTTTCCTAAGTTAACAAAGATAACTAGCAACGTCAAGTGACTATGCTAATCATCAAACGAAACTAAGAAAAGGGGTTTTAAACTACAAAGGTAAAATGCCTTGGGGGCAATGGATATCCACTTCCACATCTAATGTAGTTCATCGAATCATTCACACATTCCATCATATAGCATTCATGACCCAACACTCACACACCCCATCTAGCAAGTACCACAACACACACACCACAAGGAGTTCTAAGTTCATGCTCACAGATCTTCATGCAAAGGCGCTACGGAATTCGTCACGTTCCTACACCTAAGCAATTCAACCACACAAGCACTACCTATGCTCAAACCACTCATGGCACACATGCAGTGAAACACACCGTCAAGAATACATAAATGCCAAATAACAAATGCTTCAAGAATGAATTTAAATCATCTATTCAATACTTCAACTACTTGTCGTGGAGACTAAACTCCTATCCTTCTTAGTTCGTAGTTTGCGAGAGTGAGTTCGACATCTCTCGTCAAACCTCACCAATGACTCCCGAGTCGCGACCACGACTCAAGGTGTCATTGGTGGCATTTAGCACGAAGGACCAACAAGCTTGGCAATGCCTATGACCACTACACCGTGACTAAGCATTAAACCAATTCATGCAATTACACGAGATTGGATGAACGTGCAACGCACATTCATCCGCGAGCATATGACTCTCTCGTTTGCTACACAAACGAACATGACGAAGAGTTCGACATCAATCACATTCATCTAGCACATTGTCAACACACTAACACAATCAAAAGCTCTAATTCACACTCATACATTCCTAACAAGAACAGGGGGGAAATTAACCCAAATCCCCCAAACCCTAGCTAGCAATTCATACAAGCATTTCATATCATCAAGCTCTCAACAACATCAATGCAATCAACAATTAACATTCAAAGCACAATAAGAGCACAATAGCAAAAACATCAAATAGATAGATAGAAATGAATTCTTGCTACATAGATAATGGAAGCTTCAATCCTTTGCTCCCAAGAACAAAAACTACTCTAGAATAACAAGAGACATAATTAAACTACAAAAACTAAGAAAAGAAAGAGAAGAAAACCAAGGGTTTTCAAGCCCTAAAATGCAAGAAGAAGAGGGAAAAAAACTGTGGAGAAGAGGGAGTGAAGGGGTATTTATAGGGGGAAGAAAAAGGGGAGAAAACGCTGCTACAGGGCTGATTTTAAGCTGTAGTCGCGAGTCGCGACGAGCTTGGTCGCGACTCGCGACCAAATCAGTAACTCAGCCTTGCTGTTTTGTTTTGCTTCCTCCGGGTGAACCGTTGATCCGTTTCGGGAGTTCTTGTAGTCGATTTTATAGTGCTCGAGAAGAGGAATCCAATGGTGCCACTCTTGAAGGCTGATTCTTCTCGGAAAATTCTGAGAACCCCGGACCATCTTTCACTCGTTGCTTTGCTCTCCTTTCTTCATCTCTTCACTTCTTCAAATCTTCACAAAGCTCAAATGTAAAGGTCTTCAAATCTTCAAATCTTCAAAGATAAATCTTCAAAGTCTTCAAACAAATCACCTTGTCACACAAAATCATCTAAAAAGTGATAAAAACGTCAAAGCCGCCTTTATCCCTCCTTAGATGATTTCAAGGCAAAATGCCACATGTAGAGCACAAAATTGCACAAAACCTAATCCTAAAAAGCCTAAAATAACCATCTAATATGGACACATCAGTTACCTATTGGGAATGTTATCACTTCCCATTCGAAGATCAACATTCATTCCTTTTTAATAGTAATTTGAAAAGAAAAACAACGACCATTTGCAAACCTCATTGACAATCACTCTAAGCAAACCACACCATAGAGGTATTTCATCAACGACATTTCACACGAAGGACTATATATTTAATAACAACAAACCTTCTACCAAAGACATAGCCATTTAACCAAACATAGCATTCATTAGGCTAAACCTAGAACAAACCACATTCAAGATTCAACCTTTCATTGCATCTGTAGGATAAATATGAGAACAATCCACATTCACATACTTATCTAGCAAGAATCACAACACATTATGCACGAGAAGTTCTAAGTCCATGTTCTTGGATTTTCATGCCAAAGAGCCAAGGAATTTGTCACTTTCCTAACACCCTAACACTTTAATCATACAAACACTTCCTATTCTCAAACACCCCATGGCATTAATGAAGTAAAACATAGCATTAAGAACACATGAATGCTAAATAATAAAAGCTTCAAGAAAGAGTGAAACAATCTATTCATTACTTTAACAACTTGTTGTGAAGATAAATCTTCTACCCTTCTTAGATAGTAATTTGCAAGAGTGAATTCGACATATCTTGTCAAACCTCACCAATGACTCCCTTGGTCGAAATAGGACTAAAAGTATCTCATTGATGGCATTGAGCACGAAGAATCAACAAGTTTGGCAACACTTATAAACACTACACTGTGTCTAACCATTAAACCAATTCATGCATTTACACAAGATTAGTCAATAACGATCAATATTCATAGACTTCTTTCATTTGCTACCTAATACAAACATGAAAACGAGTTCAACATCATCACATTCATCTAGCAATTATCAACACATCAACATCATTTAGAAGCTCTAACTCTAGCTCTTGGACTCCACATTTAAAGAGGGAAAAATTAGCTACTTTCTCCCAACCCTAACAAATAATCATACAAGCAATTCTAATACTCAAACTTCCAATAACATTAAGGCCATTAACAATTCACATTCAAAGCTCAATAAATGCACAATGAAGAAAGCAACATAGATAGAAATGATTCTAAAGACATTAGCAAGGAAGTCTCAATCAATTGCTCCCAAATACAAAACTAAGCTAGATAATCAAAACCCATAACATAGAACATAAATTTACAAAGAAAGAAGAAGAAAATGGAAAAAGGGGAAAACTAGGGTTTTGAAGCCCCCAAAGTCGGGCTTGGGCAAATGGGGAAGAAGATGGGCTATTTATAGTCTAATTTGGTCAATAAAAGTCAAAAAGTGTTACAGGCGTCGCCCGGGCAAAAATGGAATCACCCGGGCGGAAATGGCCTCGCCCAGCGGTGGAGGCTTCAACAAACATATCAGATCTTGGCTTGCTCATCATCCGCTCGGGCGAGATATAGTTCGAGGCTTCTTGTTTTACTTCCCATGAGTGAACCGTTGATCCATTTTTGGTGTTCTTATAGTCGTTTTTATAGTACTCGAGAAGGGAAATCCAATGGTACCACCTTTGGGGGCTGTTTATTTTTGGATCATTCTCTGAAATCTGCTTCAAAACATAGATTATTATTCACTCTCTACTTTGCTCTCCTTCTTCACATAATCTTCTACCACTTTGTGAGTGACCTTCTATCTTCAACCATCCTTTTGAATGGCCTTAACTAAACCATTCCAAAGTGCTTACGAGCAATCTACAAACTAATCTCACAAAAAAGAATCTAGATGCTCGTAAGGACAAAAAACTATTAGACTAAAAATATGTTACAAAATGAAAGATTTAGATATGAAAATCGAAAACGGTCATCCAAATCCCATTATGATGTAAACCTACCAAAATTTAGAAAACTTACATAAAAAAGATAACAAAAGAGATGTTAAATACTTTGAAAAATACATGCATTTGACGTCTCATCAGGATGTGTGGATGATGGATGACAAATGCTATTCCTACAAGCAGAGCTGGAAGGTATATCATTTGCATATCAAATCTGCTTAGAAAAGGAAATCAGAGGAAGTGTACTAGAGTCAGATTGTCAGCAAGCAATAAGAGCTATACATGATCCTTACTCTGGCTCATGGAGACTATTTTCTCTTCACTATCATTTGCATGAGATGCATACAGAAAACCAAATCCAATATGTCTCTAGGGAAGCAAACACAGTGGCTGATTTTTTGGCAAAATATGCTAGGGAGAATTTCATAACTGGTGATTTAGACTCAAGCAATACTCCACCTTTTCTTAAAGGATTGATTTGGCTAGATAAAAATGGAGTTCATGGGGTCAGAATAGGAACATCAAGTGGAAACATAATCAATACATAATATGTTATCTCGGGCACATGTTTTCTTTGCAGATTAAAAGTGGAAACCAGATACTGCTTCTCTTTTGTTTGTTTCTTTGCAGATTAAAAGTCCGAGGAGGAAGAGGTTATCCAGCATATGATCATAGGAAGAATGGCGACAAATGGTAGGATTTCACTCAGGAAGATTACGGGCAGCATATCATCAAAAGATTCTCCAAAGTCAAAATTTTTAACGTAGCTATCGTATAGCATTGGCAAAGTTTCCACGAAGACTTAGAGGATAGGCTTCTGGTTTTGGTTAAGGTCGTCTCTGACTGACTTGTGTTTCTTCGGATTCACTAACAAGTCGAGCGTCAACTACCAAGCCATTAGTGTTTGTAATCCTCTAGTTTTACTTATGGTTTTTTTCAACTATTTTGGAGGCAACAGGGTGTTGCTTTAAGAGCAATATGCTCTTATTTTGTAAACAAACTAAGCTTCGGCTACTTTATTGTTCATTAAGGGTCTGGGAAGCCTAATATAACTCTCCTCCATCTCAGGATGGTTTAATTTAAAAAAAAAAAAAAAAAAGAATGCAGCGAACGACGGATAATGTTAAAATATACGAGGAAAACATTGTTCATAAGCGATCCGTGCTTTTATATACTAGTGGATAAATTAATTAGAAGAAGAAAGTCTAAATTATATCAAAAAAAATATTAATAAATGATTACAATCAGACCAGATATTAGTAAAAGGGAAAGTCTCAGGAAAGACGGCATTTTCATGAGCTTATGGACAGTCCTCAAGGATATTTGTCTAAAATTTTGTAATTTTTTATAAAATTTAAATATTGCACTTTATAAGTTAAAACAAGTAAAATATGTATTTGAAGGTGAAAATATAAAAATATATGATATAAAAAAATATTTTCAAAAAATTTAAATTTTGTATGTAATTTAAGAAATGCAGTGTATAAGATAAGAAATAAGTGGCCTGTCCATAAGCTTATGGACATGCCGCCTGTCATGAGACCCACTCTTAGTAAAATTAGAAATGAATTTTAAATAATAATAATTGTTGATAAATTAGAGTAAAATTCCACCGGTCCCAACGGTCATATTGGCGCAGCTTCCATCTATATAACTGACATCTCACCCAAAATTCATTTTCCAAATAAATTCTATGTCCACTCCGAAATTCTGTGCCATTTTCCTTTGCAACTACAACGGTGTACGAGATTAGATTCTCTTCTTCTTCTACAAATTTTAAGATTTGGAAATCTGGTTTCGGGTCGGGAACTAGGGTTTGGGACGGCGCCGAACAAGTCTACTACTCAAGATCTTGATGGGAAGAAGGCAAAGTTGAAAATGCGCTGGCAATGTTGAAAGAAAAAATGAAAAAGAAAGAAGAGAAGCTGAAGAAGAAGATAGCGAGGGCTAAACTGAACATTCAAATGGAAGAGACGAGGATTGCCATGGAATCTTAAATGGGAATTTCAATTTAGGTTCGGATTTTTATTTTGATTGGGAATCCAATTATTTTCGTAGTTAGGGTATCTTTGTAAAGCTCGGTCTTTCATATATGTACATGAAAGTTTCCTTCTAGCTGTATTTGTTTTGTAAAAGTTGGATTCTTTGACATGAGTATATAAAATCAGGTGTTGTTTTGGTATATAAAAGTTCAATTTGTTCATACTATCATTTATTTTTTCAATACATATATTCCGGGGATTTGATTTCAGGCCAACTCTGTGAAACCACAAGAAGATGTGAACTTTAGGTTCCGATTCTGGTTCCGGTTCCGGTCTAATCTTGGCCCGACGAACACCTGTGACAGTTTTCCCCACCGATGTGGTTATTCCTACGAAACAATGGTGACAATCGCAGCTACAACATATCAACGACATTCTGATCCCACAATAAATATACGAGTTGGGTTCGGGGTAGAGGATTCGATATATTACAGAATATATTCTCTATGATTGCCAGTTGTAACTTCCTTTGATATTTCAAGTTGTTGTCTAATATTTCATAATACATTCTCTATTATTTCTAGTTGTAACTTCCATTGATATTTCTAGTTGTTGTCTAATATAGGAATCTTGAGCCTACATTATTGTGGCATCTCAAGATAGTGCTGATTGTGGTCATCATGATGACTGCATGACTCTTCTCAGCGCATACATTATTGGTCACATCCTTACAATTGCGGCCAAAGTGAAAACTACGTGCTTAATATTCATGGTAGTGGTCTCCTCACACTTAAACATTTACTCTTCCTCGAGTAAACAAGAACAAGCAAAGATCTAAGCGTAAACAAGCATGCCAAAGTTTTCCCAAAACATCCAACATCGTATTCCTAGATTAGTGGAGCCCCAAGACATAAGAATCTATCACACTCTCACATCCCAAAGCCTAAGATAATCTCAACAACCGAAAAATCATAACAAAAGTGAGGTATACATATAATGTCAAACTAACATACTCTACCCAATAGAAAAATTAAGAGAAGCATAGATTTTTTTAATTTCTCTTATTTTCTTTCATTTTGCCTAGGAGCCCTCTCGGGGTTGTCATCTTAACTTCACACATTTTTCTTTTTCGATGCTCACCTATTCCTTTTTCCACACCATCTGGCCTCTCATTTTTGCATAGGTTGCCCTTTCAGGCTTCAACCTATCAGGGCCTCCCATTTTTGCCTAAGTTGCCCTCTCGAATTTTCAACTTAGCGGGATTTTTTTTTCATTGTTCATTTTTTTTCCAAACAAAACACATCAAAGTGGAGAATATGCACACTACAATACTATACAATGAGATATATTTCTCTTTACCTCCCCACACCCAAAACACACATTGTCCTCAATGTGAAAAGAACAAGATAAAGAAATAAAGGAGAAAGAAAAATACTCACAACTAGGAACTTGAAGGTCCTTCCCGGTGATTGCAATGCTCACTTCTCAATTAATGTTCTCTCCTCCTTGTTCTCGAACTCCGTCCCATATACAACTTGGTCCATCCACTACGAAGCCATAACTATGCAAATCACAATCAACACTCACAAAAGAAAACAACTAATAGTACTCCTAGAAGGTGGTTTTGGTAGTGGTTTTTGGCGGTGGATTGTGGTGGCATTCTTGTGGTTTTGGGTAAGGGTTTGAGGACATGGTTGGGGATTTTTTTTTCAAGAAAATAAAAACACTAACCTAACTTAAAAGATTGGGTTGCCTCCCGAGAAGCTTTGTATTTTTAAGGTCGCCGGGACGACCCTAATGTTATCCATATGGTGAAGGTTTGAACCCTTTCACCATGAGCATCTAAAAGTAGAGAGGTGGGGGTACAAAAATTTTAAGAGGAAAGTTTTGTGGAGGTGAAGTTAGTTTTAAAGGATTAGGGTGGTTATGAGGCTTGAGATAGTCTTTTGGCTCCTCTCTTATCTCTTTCAAAACTTCCAAAACTGGTGGAGTTTGTTCACTAGGTGGGGGTAGGGGTGATAATGTAAAGAATAATGAACATAGCACAATCACCTCTTCCTCCACTTCATTTTCTTCCACAAATGACTCCTCATCCCCTTTGAACTCGAACTCATTTCTCATGGTAACCTCACTCACCGAATCTTCGAGTTTTGCTTGGGATGGTGTATTTTTATAATCACAAGCTTCCATTTGGGCCACCGCTTCCAATATATTCCTCACATGCCCCTCAATAGCCTCAACATTGGAGGAGATCCGAGTGCCCGATTCCTCACTAGTCTTGGACAAGTTATTTCAGTTTTCTATCGAATTCATAACTTCCTCACACGTCAACCTTGAACCTTCTTGTTGGGCTTAGTTTTGGGGCATGGTATAAGATGGTGAAGGCCAACTATTTTGCTCGTATTGTTGGTTTTCCGGCTTATTCTCATACCACCAATCCGGATTACCACTCCACTCCGGGATGTAATAATTGTGGTATGGATACCATTCTTGGGCTTCTTGCCCTTGAAAACTAACATCTCCCACCTCTTGGTAGCACACTTCATAATACCCTTGGTTTTGGAAACCAAAGGTTCTTTCCCCCTCATAGTGCTCCTCACTCAACATATAGGAAGACCCGGTAGAATGGTCGGAATGACACATCCTACAAAACCTTGCTTGTTGAGCCTCTCTTCTCATCATGAGTTCCCTCAAGGTGAGACACTCCATTTAAAAAAAAAAATATTTATCAAAGGTCCGGAATCATATTGCAAGGATTCTCGATAAAAATTTACCAAGGGCTCAAGCAATACCTACTCCGAACAAAAACAACCACCAAGAAGTGGAAAATAAAAATAACTAGCTAATATGCAACCAAATATGCTCAAACACATAAAAATAAACGCATTTTCCCTGGCAGCGGCGCCAAAATTTAGGAGGTCATCCTGTACCTTTCAAAGTTAAATTTATAAGCCCTAATGCTTCCTATCTACAACTAAGTATATAATGGAAAGTCGGGGTCGTCCACGAAGAAGAGGGATCTTTCTATGCGTTTAAACATATAAGGTTGATATTAGGCTAGAAGTAGACATATATATATAAGTAAGTAAATTGGTTGGTTTTGGTCCTAAGTTATGAAATTAAAAGACAAGATAACTAGCAAATTCAAGTAACTATGTTAATCATCAAACAAACTAAGAAAAGGGGTTTAAAACTACTAAAGAAAAAGCATTGGGGGCAATTGATTTCCACTTCCAAACCTCTTATCTATCATTGAATCTACAACATATTCATTACTTTAACTACTTGTTGTGAAGAAAAATCTTCTATCCTTCTTAGATAGTAATTTCCAAGAGTGAATTCGACATCTCTTGTCAAACTTCACTGATGACTCATTTAGTCGAAAAATGGCTAAAAGTATCCCATTAATGGCGTCGAGCATTAAGAATCAACAAGCTTGGTAACACTTATAAGCACTACACTGTGTCTAAGCATTGAACCAATTCATACATTTACACAAGATTAGTCAAGAACGTTCAACCCTCATAAACCTCTCCTATTTGATACAATAAACAAACATGATAAAGAGTTCAACATTATCTCATCTAGCAATTATCAACACATTAACATCATTAGAAGCTTTAACTCATGATCTTGGATTTCATATTAAAAAAGGGAAAACTTAGCTACTTTCTCCCAACCCTAACAAGCAATCATACAAGCAATTCATATACTCAAACAACCAACAACATTGGTGCCATTAACAATCCACATTCAAATCCAAGTTAAATGCACAATAGCAAAAGCAATAAATAGATAGAAAGAATTCTCAAGACATGGCTTAGAAGCCTCAATCAATTTCCCCCAAGTACAAAACTAACCTAGATAATCAAAACACATAACATACAACAACGATCTACAAAGAAAGAAGAAGAAATGGAAGAAAATGGTGAAAAACTAGGGTTTTGGAGCCCCTAAGTTGGGCTTAGACAAATGGGGAAGAAGGGAGGCTTATTTATAGTCCAAGAAAATAGAGGGAAAGAGGCCAAAAGTGTAAAAATTCTGGGCTGCGGGTCGCAATGGCCAATCTGTCCTCTTCTTATTTCCATCGCTACGGGTGAACCGTTACTACGATTTTGAAGTTCTTGTAGCCAATTTTATAGTGCTCGAGAAGACGAATCCAATGATGTCACCCTTGTAGGCTGATTCTTCTCGGATCATTTTAATAATTTGGTCCAAACTTCCGGATCACAATTCATCCGCTTCTTTGTCTTCCTTCTTTGATATCTCTATCTTCTACCATGTTTTGCCTCGTGACCTTCACTAAACCATTCCAAAATGCTCATGAGCAATCTATAAATTAAGTTCACAAAATGGAATTTAGATGCTCGTAAGGACCAAAAATCCATTAGACTAACATAGGTTACAAAAGTAAGGACTTAGATATGAAAACCGAACATGATCATCTAAACCCCTTACGATGTAAACGTACCTAAATCTAACAATCTTACAATAAAAGGATAATAAAAGAGGTGTTAAATGCACCATAAAATACATACATTTTACTTCTAATTATGGCCGAATGTTCTCCGGGTAAATAGAGTCAATTATATGAGGTCTTGCTCTTCGTAGTATGAAAGTTTTTGCTAAGCTAGCCCCCGCGTGGGTTAGGCATACTATTGGGGTCGTATATATACCATTTTGAATTTTGAGGTTTAAATGAAAGCCTTGTGGTTTGTCGAATCTTAAGTCCAAATAAGTGTTAATGCTATGTTGTTGGTCAAATAAACATGGTGGTAATTTGAAGAAAAAAAAACCATCATTGGTGAGGATATTTGTGTAATTTTGGATGGTGAAATTTTGCCAAAAAAAATAATTTGACGGTAATTCATTTCTATTGGAACAGACGACAATATAAAATATGTCATTTTTAGTGGGACTGAAAAAGTATATATTTCTGTAATAGTTTCACACATACAAATTATTTAGAATTTATAAATTTAGAATTCATCTGTACCTTATACTCCTTCCGTCTCGATAGTATTGACATATTTACATTTTCACAATTTTCAATAATCATATTTGACCGTTAATAGCTCTAGCTAGATACAACGATTCCACATAAAAATTGATATTTAGAAAATAGATGTTAAGATGAATCGAATATTATCTCACATGATATTTTTATTATAATTATATTAATTTATAGGGTAAAGTGCATTTTTAACGCTATGTTTTGGTCAAAAGTGTCAATATGACCTTGTAAAATTTTAAAGTGTCGAACTAACCCTAAATTTTAGGGCTTGTCATGCTGATCTGCGAGTCAGGGGGGTCAACTGTCCCGGTCCAAATCGATCATAAATTTAGGGTCAAATGGGTCAGGTCGATTCGGGTCACAAAATTGACCCAAATCGACCCATGTCGACCCAAACCATATTAACTTTTTTTATAATTTATTTAATAAAATGATTAGTTTTTAAATATATTAATATTTAAATAATAAATAAATGATAATTAATTTTTATAAAATACAAATTAAGTATGTTTTATTTTATTTAATTATAAATCATTCATTTAATAAAGGAAAAAATGCATTTATTTCCATTCTACTTAGTTAGAATACTTTTAATATTTTAATTAAAAGATATAATTTCACTAAAATTTATTTATAAAATTATTAATATATACTTCATATTTTAATCAATTTATTATTTATAATTCATAGTATTTTTACAAAATTGTTTTTATTTTTACTAGCGGAGTACCATCACGCGTTGCACGATGTTATTAATTTAAATATTAGGATTAAGTTTTACGTACATGTTGTGTCCTACATTTAAATTTGAAACAAAGAATTTTATTTAAAATTTTAAAGTTTAGTCATCTAAGGAAAACTATATGAGATGGTTAGAAATGATTAAATATAGAACATAATAAAATTTGATTATTTTTGTAATATTTCATTCAAATTATTTTAAAAGTAATTATTTATATGTTGAGATTACTTTTAAAAGTCTATCATAATTATATGTATCTCAATGCAATAAGTAAAAATAAATATCAAATGATCTTATTAGTCTTACTAATTATAAAATGTTTTCATTTTACAGTTAGTCAATCTAAAACAAGATTTTGTCATATATAAATAATAAATAAATAATATGTATACATATTTATATCAAAAGTACTCTATCAATGTATAAAATATTTTGAACATTTTTTTATTTTAAATTATGTGTTTCTTTGAATTTTCTTCAATGATATATATATATATATATATGTGTGTGTGTGTGTGTGTATTACAATGAGATATTTATGGTTTTAATTATATCTTAGGAAGCTATATATTTTAACAAGTTATGGTTAATTATATATAGGAAAGAATTAAAATCACTAACATATTATAATATTAGTATGTTATTTTTAGACAACTTAAATTTAGGTTGGAACGCTGATGTTGTTGTGTTTGTTGGAACTTGTACTACCGGTTTTCTCTCTATGATAGGTACATGGAGATGGTGAAGGCAGATTAAAATTCTGAACCGGACATGGTGTTGAACAAAGAAGGGATGCCTGATCAAGTCACACAAAATGAGGAGGATTTCGAAGAGGCTCAAAGGTTTATTGTAGCAACATTGACCAAATCACACAAAAGAAGCATTGATCGACACTTCACAGTGCATTATTTCAGGGGAAATAATATGCAATGGACTTATACGGGGGGCCATCATATTTTGTCCACACGGGGGATGGAGGCAAAAAAGTCCATACTAGATCTAAAAATGGGGATTTGACCTTCTCTTTTGCTGAAACAGGGGTTTAAGCAAAGGGAGTGGATTATAGGAAGGCTTTTCAAGTCTTATTCTAGTTCTACTTGTACACTAGAGGCTCATTGTAACTTCCTAAACTCATTGTAGCATTTTTGCTTATGTTCTATGGCTTGGGGAACCAATAAATACCCTCTCACTTTAGTGAGTTTTAGATTTTTTTAAAAAAAAATCCCTGGTTGACAACACTATCCAAACAATTTCTATTATATAGTGATTGGGATTAAAGTTAGTCATCTAAGGAAAACTATATAAAATGGTTAAAAATCGTTAAATATTGAATATAATAAAATTTGATTATTTTTATAATATTTCATTCAAATAATTTAAAAAGTAATTATTTATATGTTGAGATTCATTTTAAAATGCTATCATAATTATATGTATCTCAATGCAATAAATAAAAGTAAATATCAAATGACCTTATTAGTATTACTAATTATAAAAGGTCTTCTTTTTTTTTTAAATGAAGACCACCATTAGGTGGAGGGTATTATATTAGGCACCCTAAAGCCATAAGATTAAATGAAAATAACAAGAATAAGCCCCGAAGGGTCAGTCAGTTCAGAATAACTACTAAGCTAAAACTAGACTACTAAGCAATAGCTATTGCTTCCAAAACAATGTAGTGGATCTATAGGGCAAGAATTCCTATCAGATCAGAGAGAACCAGGAGATATGCCTTGCTTTCTAAACCTAGAAGTATAGGGAGCAGATCGGTGATCGACCAATCGAAGCACCACTTAGCCACCTATATCACTAGGAAAATAGAAGCACCGGGCAGCGTATTACAAAATGTACAAGTATCACTGTGAAGCAACAATGCAAGAAGTTGGGGTGTTGCTCAGAATGGGGAAGGCCGATGAATTGCTGCACTGAAGAAGAAAGATGAGAGCAGCTTAAAGTATAGCTTGTGATTATTTGATCTGAAGCTTGAGTTCTGAATAAGTCCTCTGTTTGAATGTTGCTGCAGTGTAGCATCAGTTCCTGAAAATGAAACACAAGGAAACAGTTAGTAGCATCAGTACACCAAATGAGGGAATTTGACCGTAGGAACATCCAGGTAATCTAGACAGAGTAAGCCTTTTGTTCTTGCAGGCAGATTTGACCAACTGAAAGTTTGGTGAGTCTTAGTAAGTAACATGTACTTAGCAAGATCATCAGCAGGTTGGTTTGCTTGTCTGAAGATGTGATTTAGTTCAGCAGTACCCAAAGAGATCTGAATATTGTCCATTAGATTGAAAATTTTCCAGTGTCTAACAGAAGAGCTTTCTTCTACGCCCTGGATGATAATAGAGTAGGATCATATTAATAGCTATCAGACAGTCAGATTCGATCACAACCTGTTGAGATGTATAAGATAGTCCTAGCTGTACCCCATATTTAATAGCTAGAGTTTCAGCATGTAGTGGTGAATCTGCAACAACAAAGTAGCCACTGGCATGTAAAAAACCTTCATTGTTCCTTATGATAACTGAAATGCCTGCTTTTTTGGAGTTATGCCATGAGGCATCTACATTTATTTTTATGCCCAGAACAGGTTTCAGCCAAGTAACTGTGGAGATGTGTGGTTTTGGAGGTTTTAAAATCAGAGGAATATAACCTTCTGAGGCAAGATCATGGTCAATCTGTCTAGATATACCAATGGGAAAGGCAGCAAAAGATAAATAGATGTTGTCTTTGATCTCTTTAAGGATATAATCAGAATGCGAAGAGAGGTTATCAAAGACTTTCCTATTTCTTGCCTTCCACAATGACCAGCAGGCAAGAATAGGTGCAGTATGAACCAATCTGGTGTGAAGTTTAGATAGTCCATTATATGCCCAAAAACTGGCCAATCTATCCCATAAGTTTACACATTCAAAATATGAAAGTCTGCAGATTTTATGAACCTCCCTCCAAACCACAGAGGAGATAGCACATTTATTGAACCAATGATGCAGTGAGTCTGAATTATTGCAAAAACAGCATTTAGAGGGAAGGTGGAAGCCAAATTGCATAAGAATATCATCAAATGGCAGTAATCCATTTAAAAGCCTCCACATAAATACTGAGATTTTTTTTCTGAATATGGTTATCCCATATATTTCTAAGAGCAGGGAAAGCATTAATGGGGGGTCTTAGTTTCAGATAGGCTGACTTAAAAGTAAAATTCCCAATGAGGTCAGGTTTCCAAATTAGTTTATCAGGTCTATGTTCATGGATGGAGGCAGAACTGATAGTATTAATGATGGGGGCAGGAAGCACTAGTTGGAGTAATGGGAGAAGAGAGTCCTTGTGTGCAATAAAATCAGCAACAGTGCACTGCATTTGTACCTCGTTTGGGTAATAGAAATCTACTAAAGGACCGAAGTCAGTCCAATTAGAGGTCCAGAAATTACAAAGTCCTTCACCATGTATCACTCTGGAATTGGATTAAGCAAATTGGTTGATTTTGCAAATCCTTTTCCAGTTTTGAGATTTTCTGTGAGATTCAGGGAGAGAGCTAAAGAAGCCAGCCGAGGGAGCTTTACCTAATTGATATTTCCACCAGAGTTTACAGGAAAAGGCTCTAATGATGGCAGCTAGGGATCTCAGTCCTAAACCATTTTGCTCAGTAGGGTAGCATAGAGACTTCCATTTTTTCCATGACTTTTTAGGTCCTGAATCTGTCTCACCCCAAAAGAAGATAGCAAATTTTCTTTCTATTTTCTTAATAATCTGTATGGGGGGTTTCATCACTGCCCAAATATGTTGTGGTAAGGAGTATAAGCATGATTTTATAAGGGTCAGCTTACCTCCAGTAGATAGCCACACATTTTTCCAATTCTTCAATTTTTTATCTATCATTTCTAAAACAGGTTGGAAATGAAGATTGAGAATTTTACCACTGTGTATAGGAACACCCAAGTATTTAAAAGGTAGGATACCTAATTTCATACCCAATTTGTTCCTAATTTGTCTGAGTTTAGCTTGAGTGGCATTTCTACTGATAAAACAGTCACTCTTCTCATAATTTATTTTCTGCCCAGTTACTTCCTCAAATGTGACCAGGAATACTTTGCTTCTGGTTAGGTTCTTTTTAGAAGCTTGAAGAAAGACTATAGTGTCATCTGCATAGCTTAAATGAGAAATAGGTATAGCATTCCTTGGCAAAGAATAGTACTGCAATTTTCCAGTCTCAAAAACATAGGCTAGACTTCTAGTAAATGATTCCGAGAATATGTTAAACAGAAAGGGGGATAAAGGATCCCCTTGTTTTATGCCCCTGGTGGCAGTAAAGAAGCCCACAGGTTTGCCATTTATGAGAACTGAAAACCAAGCATTTGCAAGATTTTTCATGATGCAGTGAACAAATTTGCCATGGAAACCAAACTTGAGAAGTATACTGTTTAAAAAAGCCCAACTGACCCTATCAAATGCCTTCATTAAATCTAGTTTAAGGATGCAATTAGGGTCTCTGGATTTTTTGTGCAAGAATCTGATCATTTCCTTTAGGTAGATGACATTATCAGAAATGTCTCTATTTTGGAGGAAAGCAGATTGATGTGGACTGATTAATTTAGGCATCAGTGGCTTAAGTCTTTCCATTAATATTTTTGAAAAGATCTTGTTAGTCACGTTAGAAAGACTAATAGGTCTATAGTCATTGAAACTAGTAGGAGTTTCTTTCTTTGGAATCACTGTGATCCAAGTACTAGAGATACCCCTAGGTATATTAGACCCTGACATAAAATCATTTGATGCCACTAGTAAATCTGAACAGATAATATCCCAGGCTTTAATAAAAAATTTTGCAGTATAGCCATCTGGCCCAGGACTACTACTTTTGTTCAGACTAAATACAACCTGCTTTAATTCCTCTAATGTCACTGGACTGATGAGAGTAGCATTCTCTTCATCAGTAATCAGTTTTGGAATTTGGGACAAAAAATGAGAGTAGAAAAGTCCCTGATCTGAGTGTGGCTGGTCAGTGAGAAGCTTCTGGTAGAAGGAGATTGCTTCATTTTCTATGTCAGAGTTATTGACTAACCAAGTGCCATCAGAACTTTTGATTTTAGTGATATTGAGCTTACATCTTTTTTCCATTACAGAACTGTGGAAACATTTTGTGTTCTCATCACCCTCTTTAAGCCATCTCATTTTGGCCTTTTGTTTCCAGAAACTGTTTTGTTCTTTAAGAGCCCTAGTAAGCATGGCTTTTGCTTGTTTTAATTTTATTAACTCACTAGGAGAGCTATTAAGATCAAATTCAATTTCTTGGAGTTTAAGTTTATCCTCTGCTTGTATGACATTTGTATTAACATCCCCAAAAATCTCCTTATTCCACTGCTTAAGGTGTTTTTTAAGGTGATTCAGTTTGAGGAAGAAAGTTAGCATTCCTTGACCTTGCGAGGGGGAACTCCAATGGAATTTTATGAGATCCATGAAGTCCTTCCTCTTGAACCAGGTATTGATGAACCTGAAAGGTCTAGGGACAGAGGGACAGTTAGTACTGATTCTGAGTAAAAGTGGACAGTGGTCTGAGGTATCTCGGTTAAGAACCTGGATGGAAGATTGGGGGAATTTGGAGAGCCACTGAGAGGAACATAACCCCCTATCTAACCTCTCAACCGTATGTCTTTTAGCACCATTTTTAGTCCTACCATTAGTCCAAGTAAAATAATTTCCAACAGTATTAACAGGGAGCAATGCCATAGATTCTATAAAATCACTAAAATCATTAATGCTACCAAGGTTGGGGGTAGAGTGTCCCTTGTACTCATTTACAGAAGCCATAGCATTAAAATCTCCAATTAAGAGGGTTTCAGGCGGTATCATTGTCTTAAGATCAGACCATAAGTCTTTTCTTTCTTTCCTTGATCTCAAACCATATACAAAAAAAGCCTCAGTTGAGGAGTTAAGTGTATGGCTAGTGATTTGTACTGAAAAGAATTGATTATGATCAATCTTTGGGGAAATGTCAATCCTAGAGTTCCACATAAGCCAAATGTTGCAGTTAGCTACATATAAGCTATGATCAAAATGGAGTTTTTGTCTATAGAGATCACATTCACTGTTGTTATGTTGAGGTTCAATTAGACAAATCATTTCCAGTTTATGTATTCTGATAAGTCTATTCAGTCTCAACAGTGAAGTATCCATACCCCTAATGTTCCAGACTAGGATATTAATTCCTAATGTTGTATTAATCATTATTTTTTGGGTTTGATGCTTTTTGTGGCTGTTCTAGTAAGAATCCTATTGATCTGAGTGAAATAGGTGGGGACTTTCCCCTGAGCAGATTCAGTAGTATTATTTCTAGGAGAGATATCCTGGGAAATGTTAGTCATAACAGTGGAGGGATTTGGAGAAAAACTGACCTTGGGTATAAGGTTACTTTTTACCTGTGGTAGATCACATTGTATCTCTTCGTTAGAGATTGGTTGATCCTCCGATTGCTCAGAAGTCACATCCTCTTCCTGAATGAGTGGGAGAAACCTATTGCCTGAGGACCTGGGCTGAGAGTAAAAAGCAAACCTATTAGTGTTGAAAGGATTGTCTGGAGAGATAGGCAGTTTACCTGGATGTACTGAAATATCATCAGTAGCATAATTGTGAACTTTTGGAGGAGTTGAGATTGGAGAGTCTGAAATCAGAGGCTCTCCTTGGAGATTTAGCACCAGAGCTGTCTGATCAGAGGTAGCTGGTGAAACCATTGGGAGGGATCCGTCTTCTATCAGGATCACTTCTGAATCAGATATGAGGACTGGTTCACTCCTTGGAAATTTAGAGGTGGCTTTGTCCTGAGAACTGTTAGAGCCAATTTGACCCAAATTATCCTGAGAGAGTGCTTGAGCTTGCTGATTGGAAGCCATAGTCTTTTGAGTATTGAGAGTCTGAATCTTAGGGCTCATTATTTGCTTGCTTGAGTCAGATTGATCCTGTTTTTGATTTGTGGAAGTAGGAGTGAGGGGCTTGTCCTCTTTCTGAGCCAAGATTGTAGTGGCTTTCTCTGCATGGGTAATACCAGAAGAGCTAGGTCTCATGTTAGAGGTAGGTTTCCAAATTGGGTTAACCTGAGGAGGCTTTTGGTTGGTGAAATTGGGACGTTTGGAGTTGTTGTTTCTGGTTGTGAGGGGCCTAAGTTCAGGATGGAGAATTCTACATTCAACAACTTCGTGACCTAGCCTCTTGCAATGCTTACAGTATAATGGTAGCTGATCATATTCTATTTGATAATCAGTAACTTCATGATCAATACCATTTGTCAGAGAGATAGAAGTGTGTATTTTGGACAATAGGTCAACTTCTACACATATCTTAATAGCAGAGAGGGTCTTGTAACACCTAGGGTAGCTTGATCAATTTTGATGAACTTTCCTATTGTATTCCCAATGACTTCTAGCATTCCAGTATTATACCAGAAGAGGGGAATTTTATGAAGAGTAATCCAAACGGGAACAATGGAGGTTTCAGACTCAGGAGTGAAATCAGGGGTCCACTTAAATACTTTCATATGTGCACCTTTGAAAGCCCACTGTGATTTCATCCAACATCGCTGAAAGTCTTCCGGATCTTCAAATCGGATAAGGACATGACGGTGGTCTATTGAGCCGAGTTGATATCTTCCTTTGAAGCCAACCGATTTGAAAGCCTCATTCAGGAACTCCATTGATGGCTTGAGTCTTGCAAATTTTCCGATCAAAGTGTTACTGTAGTGAGCAGACAGAAGCGCGACCTCTTCTGGGGTGATTATGCAAGCAATCTTACCCTTGTATTCCGTAGTTGGTTTAATGGAAGGTGTGGAAGGGAGAGAGGAGAAGAGAGGAGTTGGTTTAGAGTTGAGGGCTTGGATAAAGGTGCGATTCGGAGCCGTTCCACCGCGATCCGGCGGTGGCTCCGCCATGGGAGGAACGTTACCGGTATGAACGTTATATATATTTATATAAAATGTGCTCTATCAATGTATAAAAAATCCAAACATTTTGTTATTTCAGATTACGTGTTTCTTTGAATTTTTTCCAGTGTATATATATACATATATTTATATTTATATATTACAATGAGGTATTTATGGTTTTAATTTTTTCTTAAGAAGTTGTATATTTTAACAAGTTATGACTGATTATATATATTAAAGAATTAAAATCACTAACATATTAATATATTTGTATGTTAGTTTTAGACAACTTAGATTTAAGTTAGTCAAAATGACTTCAATATCCCCGGTTGACAGCACCATCCAAACAGTTTCTATTATATGGTGCTTGGGATTACTTCAATATCCCCGGTTGACAGCACCATCTAAACAATTTCCATTATATGGTGCTTGAGATTATTATGATTGATTATATATAGTCAAGAGTTAAAATCACTAACTTATTATAATATTAGTATGTTATTTTTAGACAACTTGGATTTAGGTTGGACAAAATGACTTCAATATCTCCGGTTGATAGCCCAATCCAAACAATTTCTATTAGGGAAAAGTGCAAAAATGACCCAATTAAACTGAGAAGGTGCACATGCAACCTTGTATAATCTAAAATTTCATAACTAACCCTATCTTTTGATCAAATTGTGCAGTTTTACCTAGTTTACACTATTCCGGCATTGACCATTAATGAAAAGACAAATATATCCCTAGTTTTAAAACAAAAAATTTAATGACAAAAATAAACCTAAGTTCTCCTTCTTCATCTTCAAACCTTCCTTCTTCATCTTCAAACCTGGCGTCTTCTTCTTCATCAACTTCAAAGCCCTAAACTACAACCGCTATACACCACTGCCGACAGTCTTTCCTAAACACCGTCGGCTATAATCAAATTCACAACAAAGCTCGGAACAATATCGAGAACCTCAATCATCTCTAGAATCAATTGAATGAGGATGCCCAAATATTAATGAAAGAAACTTAGCCCCAATTGGAATAATACCTCATTGAAGAAAGCTACCCATATATCAAATGGGTGCGATTAATCGAATAGCCCCGACACCACCTCATCGAGCTCCGCCAAGCACCACCGACGCACCCATCTCCAGAGCGCCACCACCGCCTACCTAGCCTCCAGCACCACCTCCCTAGCCCACCACCATGAGACCCTAGCTTTGCCTCCTCCACACTACCACGCTTCACCGCCTCGACACTGCGTTCCACCGCTTCAACGCTGTGCAACCGTAGCTACGCCTCCTCCGCTCTGCCGTGCTCCACTGCCTCGACGTTGCCTTCCACCGCCGAAATGCCGTGAAACCTAGCTATGCCTGCTCCGTTCCACCGTTCTCTGCCGCACTTCGGCACCTTATGCTCCACCGCCTAAACGCTGCACAACCCTAGCTACGCCTCATCCGCTCCATCGCGCTCCACGCCTCGACGCAACCGCTCAACCATAGATCCGTCACCGCCACCATGTCGTAACCCTACCCAGTGAGCGGTAGAATTAGTGGTGCAATGGAATTGGTGGTTCTTGAGATTCTAGATTTGTGCAGTGGAATTGGTGGTTCCCGAGAAATTGATCAAATATGGTCTATTCTCACACATCTACGATAGAATGGGTGGTTCCCGGTGGAATTCGTGGTTCTCAGGAGTATGGAGAATGAGTAAATTAAGGTTCTAGAGATAATTAAGGAAAAAAGAAAGGGCAACTATGTATTTGTGTGTTTTTTATTTTAAATTTTTAAATGGAAGGGTAAAATGGTCATTTCAATAATTTTCAGCCAATTTTACCGTTGACATTTCAGTCAACGAAATCCAGGGTTAATTTTGTACTTACAGATTTTACAAGGTCATTTCTGCACTTTCGACCAAATTATAGGGTTAAAAATGCACTACACTATTTCTATTATATGGTGCTTGAAATAAATATATATTTTTTCAAGAATGTTAAAATTGTTTATGAAGTAAATTAATGGTGGATATTTTGAATTAAACTAAAATTTTTATATATTTTTTTTATAATAAATATTTTTTCTTAAGAAAATGGGGCAAAATTGCAAATGGGTCAAAACAGTTCGATTTGGGCCAAAATCCGAGCCGACCCATTTTGACCCCCACTTGACCCAAATTGGACATTGACCCGACCCGACTCAAATGAGCCAGGTCAAAAAGGGTCGAGTCAGGCAATTTGGACACCCCTACTAAATTTTAGTAAAATTGTGCAGTTATACCCATTTTGCTAAATTTCGGCATTGACCCAATGAAGTCAGGTGTTGACCAAACGTGAAAAGACAAAAGAGTGGGTCTCCTGACAGGCGACCTGTCCATAAGCTTATGGACAGACCACTTATTTCTTTCCTTATACATTGCATTTCTTAAATTACATACAAAATTTAAAATGTTTGAGAATATTTTTTTATATCATATATTTTTATATTTTCACCTTCAAATACATATTATTACTTGTTTTTACTTATAAAATGCAATAAGCTTATGGAAAGGCCGCCTATCCTGAGACTTTACCAAGACAAAATTTCCCCTAGACTTTAAAATGAAATTTCATGACCATTCTACCCCTAGACTTTAAGGTATATCTGCACTCGCTGCCCACCGCTGCGCATCGCCGCTCCATCGCCACCTCTTTATTTTAGCCACTCCTTCTCCCCAGCCCCTCTACGTCCCCAGCCACTGCTCTTCTCAGCTACCTCTCCAACACCTCTTCCCCCGCCCACCACCACGACCATCTCCCACTCCTCCACCGAGCCCGCCCTAAACCATATCCCACCACAACAATCTTGTCAGCCCAAACGATGAAAACCACGAGCACCCCACGAACATGGTCTTGGTAAACTAACCTTGAATCGATGGACGACTGACCCACGATCTCGTCCCCTCCGGTGCACCCAAAAATCGGCGACGGAGGAATGATTGACAAACCATAAGGAACAAGCAGTGCAAGAACTAATCAGTGGCAGGGGCGGAGGAACCAATGGCAAAGGAACTAGCGAAGAAGAAGAAAAAGAAGGGAGAGGCATCCTTGTCTTTTCCTACTTTTTAAGTAATTTTATTTATCAGGGGTATAATAATCATTCTACTGATTTTTGGCCAATTTAAAGTTGTTAGGGTTAGATTGCCACTTTCGTCTAAAACTTAGGGTTAGATTGGCACTTTCATATTTTACAATGTTATATTGGCACTTTCGACCAAAACATAGGGTTGTAAATGCACTTTATCCTAATTTATATTTAGGGTTAAAGTTTACCAAGTTTGACTTGAAAAAATTAAACATGTCAAAACTCATGGGACGGAGAGAGCAATTTCTATTAGAAAATATACACTCCCCATGTCTCATCTTAAGTTGCAATTTAACTATTAATTTAGTCAAAATTTCTTAATTTTGACCGAAAGTTGAATTGATGTATATATACAAATCCTATTGAGTGATACTTTATTAGATTCGTTATAACATATATTTTCAACAAATACACTTTTTTCGACTTAGCAGTTGAAAGTCAAATAATGCAATTTGAAATAGGCAGATGAAATTATATATTTTTATTTTTATTTAAAGCAAAAGAGATTAACATAGAGATATTTAAAATATTATTTTTAAATTTTAATCATTTCACACTTACCTAGTATATGATGCATCATAATTTATCCATCTTCTATCAATAATAAAAAAACTAAAAGAAAAAAAAACTATTTTCTCTACTCGATTTCAAGTTGCAATTTAACTATTCATTTGATAAAACTTGTTAATTTTGACCATAAAATAGATTTGATTTATAACTATAAATACTATTAAATGATACCTTGTTAGATTCATTATAGTATGTATTTTCAAAATATCAACTTTTTACAAGTTCTAATTATCTTTTATAAAAGATACTCCCTACGACCTAGAAAAATGGCGCATTTACTTTTTCACGATCTTCAATGATCATGTTTGACCGTCAATATCTCTAACTACATATAACATTTTCACATAAAAATTTGACATTTGAAAATAGATATTTTTTTAAATTAAATCATCCGTAGATGGGGGAAATTATATTAGGCCTTCCCAAGCCATGAAATAGACAGAAATACAATGACAGTGAAAAGAAGCCGCAGCTAAGTTGTGATATACAATGGTGAGCAATGGGCTCGTGAAGCAACACTTATTGCTTCCAAAAGAATGAAAGTAGACCGGCAAATCGTTAGAGGATTACAAAAGCTCATAGTCTATAGTAGAGATGATCAAACTTATTAGTGAATCTAGTTAAAGAAACACAAGGCAGTCCGCATCACTCCACATAGGCTAGTAGCGTATCCTCTACTGGCCGGGAATGCGGTGAGAGCACCAAACTATTTGCAGCTGTGGCAGCCATCCAAGAGAGAGGTCTATGTACAGATACATGGTCCAAAATGTGAAACTTCCAAACGGAGGGATCAAATGACAAAAGGCAGGCAACTGATAAGGGGCAACCAGAGAACCCCAAACCTGCAAATAACAGCTCAATTCAGTAGCATCCATTCAATAGCATTCAATGCACCATCCTTAAGGAAGGAGTACCTATTCGATCTAACCTGAGTAAACCTTGACTGGAAGTAGGTAGACAATTAAATGTAGGCAGGTAGGAACTAGACTGTATTTGGAGACACAATTTGGCTAGGGAATCCGCAACTAAGTTAGCTTGTCTCTGAATGTGTACTAAGTTGATAACTCCCAGATTTTGGTGTATATCATCAGCTGATTCAAATAATTTCCACTGAGCATGCAAGGGATCAGCAACTGAATGAACCGCATTAAGGCAGTCTGATTCCATATAAACTGGGAGGGAAAATCCTATACACTTTCCTAGGGCAAACTGAATTGCTTTCAATTCAGCCTCTAAGGGGGATAATGCCTGTGTGTATTTAGTATATGCGCCAATGAAGCCACATGTAGAGTCCCTAATGATCATTCCAAGACCACACATATTAGATAGACAGCACCATGCAGCATCCACATTAATTTTATAGCCCCTACATGGCTTTGTCCAAGCTATTTAAAAAATTTTAGGCTTTGGGACAGATTTTATCAAAGGCAAGAAAGAATGATCAGCAATGCTGAAGTCAATATCAGAGGTTATGAAAACTGGTTTGGAACAGAATGTGTAGAAAAGTTGTTCCTTAATTTGATTAAGCACTAAGTCTGTTGTTGGCAGCACTGAGTCAAACAAGTATTTGTTTCTCATCTTCCACAAGTTCCAGCATGTAATCAAAGATGAAGTTCTAATTATGACAGAGTGTAAGGAGCTCAATCCCGGATAGGTTAAGTAACATGATATTCTTTCCCAAACAGACGGAAAAAACCTGTCCCTAATTCCCATAAATTGATGTACAGGCCTCCAAACTTGGAGAGCAAAAGAACAGGAGTTAAAAAAGTGCTCTAAGGAATCTTCATGTTTATTACACATACAACACTTAGAAGGCAAGCAAAATCTCAGTTTTTGCAGAATATTATCAAATGGTAAATAAGAATTGGTCAGTTTCCACATGAAAATTGAGATTTTTTTCTCTGTTCTTGAATTCCAAAAATGCTGAGTAGAAGCAGTAGTACCTGTCTGGTTGCTGAGCAAGAGGTAGGCTGATTTGAAGGTGAAAGCTCCCTTAATTCCGGGTTTCCATATGAGCCTATCACTCCTATGAGGTGAGAGTTTGGATTCCTGAAATAGCATGAGATGATAACAAAGGGGATAACTTCTGAATCATAACTGGTTTATTTGAAATCAGTGCATGCATCCGAGATATCCACAATATTACAATCACAAAGATCCACAATGGGACCGATATCTAACCAGTTTGATGTCCAGAAGTTACAATCACCTTTACCTACTATTACTCTAGAGTTTAATTCTGCCCATTCATTGAAGCAACAGATTCTCTTCCAGTTAGGAGAAGTTCTAGATGACGGTGGAAGAGAAGCAATTGGATGAGTCCATAAGGCCTCAGCCAATTGATATTTCCACCATAGCTTAACAGAGCAAGTATCTATTATGGTGGAAATTGATCTAAAACCTAGACCATTTTGGTTAATAGGAAAGCAAAGAGCACCCCACTTCCTCCATGATCTCTTAGGTTTAAAATCAGTATACCCCCAAAAAAATCTGCTTAGTTTTTTCTCTATGTTAGAAATAGTCTCCTTGCTAGGTTTAAGAACTGACCATATGTGCTGAGGGATAGAATAGATACATGAATGAATCAGTGTAATCTCCCCCCCCCCCCCCCCGAGGAAAGCCATTTATTTTACCAGCTACCTATCCTAATGTCAATTTGTTCAATTAATTGCTGGAAATGAATATTTTTTTACTTTCCAGTGAAAATGGGAACTCCCAGATAAGTGAAAGGAAAACCCCCAATTTTCATCCCTAGAGTCCTCCTAATAGTGGTAACTGAGTGAGCAGAGGCATGTTTCCCAATGAAGACATCACTTTTATTATAATTTATCTTTTGACCCGTGACCTCTTCAAATATAGCCAGAAATGCTTTAAACCTAATCAGTGTGTTATTGCCAACTCTTAAGAAGACAACTGTATCATCAACATAAGATAGATGAGAGATTTTTAAGGAATTACCTGGGAGACCATAGTATGACAGCTTACCAATATTAAAGATGTATGCCAAGCTCCTGGTGAATGCCTCAGAGAAAATATTGAATAAGAACAGAGAAAGGGGATCTCCCTGTTTGATACCCCTCATAGAACAAAAAAATCCAACATGCTTACCATTGATTAAGATGAAGAACCATGCCTGTGATAGATTTTGCATGATGGAAAAAATGAATCTAGGATGGAAACCAAATTTTGCCAGGACATTATACAGAAATGACCACCTAACTCTATCGAAAGCCTTTTTAAGATCTAATTTAACAATGCAGTTAGGTTCTCTTTGCTTCCTATTAAGAAATCTAACCATTTCTTGTAGATAGATGACATTATCTGAGATGTCTCTACCCTTAATGAAAGCTGTTTGATGGGGAGAAATTAGTTTAGGCTTTAGAGGTTTCAGTCTCACCATTAGAACTTTTGAGCAGATTTTATTAATGACATTGGAAAGACTAATTGGCCTAGAGTCATCAAAAGAAATAGGGGTTTTCTTTTTAGGAATAATTGTAATCCAAGTGCTACCAATACCCCTAGGGATGTTTCCCCCTGCCAAAAAGTCTTGGACTGCAGAAAGTAGGTCAGTTGAGATAACATCCCAAGATTTAATGAAGAATTTAGCTGTGAAACCGTCCGGCCTAGGGCAACTGTTCTTATTGAGACTAAGAACAATGTCCCTGAGCTCAGACAAGGAGACCGGATGCATCAATCTGTCATTTTCTTCCTGAGTAATCAAATTAGGAATCTGACTCAGGAAGTGTGATTGGAAAAAACTGCTGTCAGAACTGCAATCATCAGTTAAAAGGTTTTGGTAATAGAGAATGGCCTAATTTTCAATGTCCTGTATATTATCTAGCCAAGGTCCATTACTGCTCTTAATTTTTGTGATACTTAGCTTAGATTTTCTCTCCTTAACT
This sequence comes from Rubia yunnanensis, assembly GCA_037428765.1. Lineage (NCBI taxonomy): Eukaryota > Viridiplantae > Streptophyta > Magnoliopsida > Gentianales > Rubiaceae > Rubia > Rubia yunnanensis. The sequence goes on along the minus strand of CM075064.1, from coordinate 57,494,202 downwards.
GAATTATGGAAAAAACTTGTGTTATCATCACCCTCTTTTAACCATTTAATCCTAGCCTTATGTTTCCAGAAGCTTTTCTGTTCCATTAGGGCCCTAACTAAATTAGCCTTTGCTTCTTTAAGTTTGACCAGATTCTCCACAGAAGCATTACAATCATATAAATGTTCCTGTGCCTCAAGTGCAGATTCAGCAAGCACTACATTGTCATGAACATTACCAAAGTGAGTCTTGTTCCAAATTTTGAGCTCTTTTTTCAATCTGATTAGTTTTAGATAAAAACCGAGCATTCCTGATTTGTTGAGAGGGATCTCCCAGTTTTTCAAAATTACATCACAAAAATCCTTCCTTTTATACCAAATGTTCAGAAATCTGAAAGGCCTCGGATTGGATGGGATGTCCCTACCAATAGAAAGAAGCATCGGATTATGGTCAGAAGAGATCCTGTTCAGAATTTGAACAGAGGAGGCAGGGAAATTGGCTGACCAGGAAGAGTGCATAGTCCTCTATCTAATCGTTGAATAGTCGGGTTCCTTAGCCTATTATTACTCCAAGTAAACAGATTACCCACCGTATTAATTTCTTGCAAAGCCTTAACATTTATAAAGTCATTAAAGTCCCTCATACTGCGCAGTTTGGGAATAGATGGACCTTTGTATTCATTTACAGATGTAATGGCATTGAAATCGCCAATGAAAATAGTATCTGAGTGGGTAATGGACTTGAGGTCCGACCATAGAATTTTCCTACCATTTCTGGTTCTAAGGCCATATATGAAGAATGCATCCATACATTTGTTCATAGTAAGACTGTGTAAAGAAACTGCTAGGAATTGCAAATTGTCACATTTAAGTGTAAGGGAAACACTTGAATTCCAAAAAAGCCAGATTTGGCCATTCATTGCAAACATACAATTATCATAAAGTAGCCATTGTCTATAAGTATCGCATTGCAAATTGTCATGCTTAGGTTCAATTAAGCAGATGAGTTCAAATCTGTGCCTAGTGATCAAATTCTGAAGTCTTAGGAATGAAGTATCCATCCCCCTAAGATTCCAAACCAGCATTTTTATCTTAAGAGTTGTGTTATTCATAAGGAAACATTATTAGAGCTTTTTGATCTAGTCATGATAGTATTTAACTGAGTTAAATATGTCTCATTACTGTGATTGATTTGTTTCCCTAATTGGCCACTCTTTTTCATTTTGCTCGGTTTGGAAGAACTTACCTGACTATCCTGAGTGGCAAGGTTGTCTGTGATATTACCAGAAGGAGATTTTAGGGGTACAGCTGAGGGGACATCAGTCCTTGAAGCCTCAGCATTGGTAGGGAAGGAGCATGGAATTTCCTCAACACCGGATGAATCTTCAACCGCAAGTGGAAGGAATCTATTTTGCTTATGTTTCTGCTGAGAAAAAATTAGATTTTTAGCAGCAATGAGGGTATTGAAGGGTGAGAAAGATTTACCTCGTTTGATAGGAAGGTCATCCTTAGCATAAATTTTCTTGGAGGTGCAGTGTGGTGGAGCAGATCGAGATAGCTTAGAATGGTGATCAGGTGACTGGAATAGTGAATTTTAGCACCCTTCATTCTCACAATGGATCCCCTTAAATTGGTCAGCCATGTCCACATCAAGTAAAACAACATCTATATTCTGATTACTACCCAGTGTCTGATCACAGCTCATGGAATCATGAGGATCAGAAATATGAATCATCTCAATTTTTTCCAAGCCCCCAGCCAGGATTTCCACTTGAGGAGCCACTATCTCAGGAGCTAAATCCCCTTCAGAGACAGTAACTCCTACTGGTTCACTATTAATATTAGCAGGCTTCTTATGCTTTGGAATATATTTGAAGGATTGAGATGCCAGAATTTTCTGTTTCTCAGCTGAAGAAACCCCAGAACCCCCTACATTATTATTACCCTCCTTTACTATGGAAACAGACCGATTAAGTTGACAATGAGTGCTGGTTTGGTACACTACGTTTCCACCTCCTGAATCCTTATGGGAAGGGTTTGGTTTCTCCAACTTATTTGTCCTAGACCTCTTAAGTTCAGGGTGCAAGTAGATACACTGGTTGTCATCATGGCCAATGGATTTGCAGTGATGGCAGTATAGAGGTAGATCCTCAAATTCTAGAGGTAGCTTAACCACATTATATTCAATGCCATTTTCCTCTATACCCACTCTAATAAATTATGGCAGTTTATTTTTTAGGTCAATTTCTACGCACATCTTCACAACTGAGGGCCTAGATAGAGCCGCTGTCGCTGCATCCATTTTAATGAAATTCCCTATTTGATTCCCCATAGATTGAATCATAGCAGTATTATAGAAAAAGACAGGAACATAGGGGATATTAACCCATACCGGGACTATTGAGGATTCTACCTCTGGAGAGAAGTCTGTAGTCCATTTGAGGACCTTCATCTAGGCATGGTTGAAGGTCCATTGACCTTTGAGCCAGAGCCTCTGATAGTCTTCCTTGTCTTGAAATCGGATAAGGATATGTCGGAAGTCAATTGAACCTATCTGAAAATTACCTTTGAAACCGACCGATTTGAAAGCCTCATTGAGGGCAGCCATCGGAGGCTTACCCCTTGAAAACTTACCGACTAGGGCGTTGTGGTAGTGAGAGGCCAGAGTTTCTGCTTCTTTACGACTAACCAAACAGGCTATATCCCCTTTGTACCGAGTTTTGGGAACGATTTCAGGGTTCGAGGGCAGGGAGATATTTAGTGGGGAGGGGCGACTACCTAAAGCTTGGAGAAAGGACTAGCCAGTTGGACCGCCACCGCAGCCAGGCGGAGGAGCAGCCATAGAAGGAGGAGGAGAACCAGACAGAAGACCGTTATCAGCTAAAAAATGGGGAAGAAAAAGAAGTATGCGTTTGTACTAACAATAATGCACATGATATTATTATTAAATATTTATTAATAATCGCACATAGTAACAGTTAATTCATATATGATTTGTTTTTTTTTTAAATAGATATTAAGATGATCTAACAATAATGCACATGATATTATTATTAAATATTTATTATTTTTATATTTAGGGTCAAAATTTACAAAGTTTAACTTGGAAAAAGTAAATGTATCATTTTGCTGGGACGGAAGGAGTATTAAGGGTCAAATATATTTTTAATCAACTGCTGAAAATCAAAATATGCAGCTTAAAATGGGATACATGGAGTAAATTAATTTTAAATAAATATTAAATGATTACAACTAGACTAGATATTAATAAAATTAGAAATGAATTTTAAATAATGATAATTGTTGATAATTAGAATGAAATTCCACGGGTAAGGTCGGTGGAAACATATCAATTCAAAATTCCACCGGTCTCAGCGGTCATATTGGCACAGCTTCTCATCTATATAACTGACATCTCACCCAAAATTCATTTTTCAAATCAATTATATTTCTACTCCGAAATTGTTAGAGTATAGATTCATTGTATAATTGGTATGTATTCTTCGGACTCTAGAATACTCTGTACGTATTCTTAAAATTCTATTTATTGCATTAATGTCCCCATATACCCTTATTTATACCAATAATAAAAGGCCAAAGAGGCAAGGAGTTCTGACTCTATCATGGTATCAGAGCAGTGTTAGTATCCTACCCTTTTTTCATTTCAAAAATTGTCGGCATCCTTACCACCTATACTCTCCCGTCACCGCTTTCTTTTCCGGCGACCTCCCTTCACAGTAGCTCATCTTCCTCATTCTGGACATACATCTTGGAGTTTCTTCTTTCCATTTTCTGGCTCGACTTCTTCTTCAGCCTGTTCTCGTCAAGGTGAGACAAAGACCCAGAAAAGCAATAGTGATTATATTGCCCAGAACATTCTTCCAGTGTGTCACGGGTCACCCTCTGAGGGGGTTAACCGTGCAGCCTAGCTGTGCTAAAGTGTCATGACTACCGTCTGATTTCCCACGTACGTCGCACTCAGCTTGGTTGCTCTCAGCACACCAAGCCTTTAGAGGGACGTGGTCGAGTATGCAGCGGAAATGCACACACAAGTTTAGATTAGGAGCAAAGCTTCACACACAAAAGCCAACAATGCAATACAAGGGCCGACAACTGGGGAGCAAATGCTTGTTTTTAATATATTGCAAAAAGGTAACCGGATGTGGGTAGCTCAGTACTCCACATATATGCTGTACAAACATTCTCACGAGTACCAGGTAGAAAGACAAAAAAGGTCAACGGAAACAATGCACGTAGGCCTGGGCCTTAAGTAAATAAACTAAGCTAATATACTAGCTAGTACTATTAAAAGAAAAAAAAGAAGGCTTCTAGGACAAGGAGCTTGGGACGTGTCTTCTCGGGTTGTGACTCAACACTTAGTGTGCGGGCGTTGGGCACGAACGGCTCAGGCGTTGTGCATAATGCATCGTGGGAAAAGAGGGGGACATCACAGGTCGTGACCGGTTAGGCAGTCGGCACTGGATGACCCCGGGGCGTGTGCGGCACAGTTGAGGGAGATAGGTTCGCAAGCACGCATTGAGTGGCACGGGACCACAACACAGTTGTGGCGTGCATGCCGGCATGGGATTGCGTTGAGGTTGGGTGACAAGCCCCACATGGTAACATTCCCCCCATTCAATTTGGCGAACGTTCCCGGAGCCATCAATTCTCCAAGGTACTTTGCTACCCACATTTTTCTCGTACATATTTGCCTTAAGAAGGGGGTTGATTCAATTGCTGGTACTGGTTTACTCTGGTTGAGCCGTGGTCCTCGGCTTCTCTTCAGTTCTAGTTTGAGCTGGCTTGATTTTATAGCACTCATTCCTTAATCGATGACCGAAGGAATGTCCAACTCTGGATGTTGTTTGGTATGCATCATCATCCATTCATGTTTCTGCCTCCTGCCTTATGGAACAACAAGGGGTTGCTATTGTGAATGATGACTCTTCTTTCCCCATCGAGTTCTACAAGGTTTAGTTTGCTTGAATGACTCGAAATAGGAAGTTTGATATGGCGCGCCAGTCGGCAGATACATCTTTAGAATCCATATTTTTTTGGCAATCAACGAATGCTTCCTACCCTCCTTGCTCAACAATCTTCGCCCCTTACAGCTGGGGAGCGACCCACAATATGCTCAGTCTTCAGACTTGCTTCACAAAGCTTCTTGGATCAATCAGGAAAACCCATTACTGGTGTAGACCCTTTTGACTCTTCATTTTCATTCTCCCCATCGGGATCCACTGAACCACGGTTCTCATCTTGCCTTATGCACATTACGAGCTGCAAAGTCAAGATTTTACCCTCGGGTGAACTCTTTGCAGTCGCTTTAACCATGCACAGATTGGTGCCTAAGACGTAAAGGCATATTAGTATACGACAATCCGTGCATCTCTAAGAAATTCCATGCCGAGGACTAAACCGAAGTCATCCATTTTAACGACATAGAAATCCACTATGGTTCTTATGGTGCCAAACTTGACCGAGCATTGCCTCGCAACACCCAGCACTGGTTGGGCTTCACTGTTAATGGCCTTCATCCTGCCCACAACTTTCTCCAACTTGAGCCCCAATCTTGATGCCTCTGATTTGAAGACATACACATGGCTAGCTCTAGTGTCCACCATAGCTCGGATGGGTTTTCCATTCACGCACACTTCCATGCACATCAATGCTTCATCGATCTGACGCATTGGTTTGACACAGACAATCTCAGGTTTGTAGATTCAATGCTCCCATGGAGCATGGTTTGCTTGACCAAGTCGTAGCTCTCTTTGATTGCACTGCAACAACCACCACGTCGATCTCAAGCTCTGTTAATGGATTCAACCGCCCTGGCTCTATTGATCCCACCATGGAATTACACCATAGATTCAATGCCCCCATAGAGCATGGTTTCTCCTCTTCAAGCCTAGACTCCTCAGCCAATTTTTCCTGAACTACGTCGCTTAGTGCCTCCTTGATTTATCTCGGTGCTCTGTTGGACAATCAACAAGGGCATGATTCCCTTTGCACACTTCACACACAAGTCGTGCCTTCCTAGTTTGTCTATCCCACCGTGGTTTGGACCCAATTGAACTAGCCGCACTTGCACTGGGACATCCCCATTCCTTCCCACACCCGAATTAGGCCTGTAGTTATCTCCACCACTCAGACTGGGTCTAAAGTTACCCCCCACCTTGGGAGAACTTTCACCCACACCATTGTCCACCTTGGCAACACACCTTGGCAACAGTAGAACCATTCACCTCCCTATTATCTATTTGTGATCCTCCGCCCCCATACTCCTCCAGACTTTTTGACAAACGCCAGCGCTGAGTTATAGTCAGTGCAATAAGCTCTCCTTAGCTCGAGTCTAGCCCACGACTTCAATCTCTGGCTGAAGTCATGGAGTTTTTACTACTCCAGATGGTCAGACAAGTCGAGCATACAAGCCTAGAAAGCCGACACGTACCCCATAATACTACTGGTCTTTGCCAGGGTCCTAAGTCTCAATAATGCCTATTCCTTCATGTTGGAAGGCATAAATTGTTGCTTCACCTTGAGCTTCAATTCATCCCATGCGTCGATGGATAGGTTTCCTATCTTCATTTCCATGTCTTGGGATTGCCACCATACCATAGCAGTGCCCTCCAGGTACTCATGGTAACAATGAATTTCTCAGCTTCCAAACTCGTCCCGGTCGCCTTAAAGTAACTCATATAAGAAGTTATCAAGCTCTCTTGCATCACGTGCCCTACCATATTTCTTAGGCTCATAGACTTTCCATTTGTGCACAACATGGACACCACCGCCATTGCCCCCACCTTGGGACAATTTGGCCACAGCTTTCATGAGCATGCGCACGTCTCCGCCAAGCTATTCAGTGATGCCTCTCAACTCAGCAACGTTTGACTCACGATATGCCAAAGTTTCCCTCAGCTTGGCGATCTCCTCATCTTAACGTCCAGCATTCGCATTGGTCGCCTCGATGTCTCTACTGATAATGGCAACATCTGATTCCGTCTGATCCACTTGGTCAACTAGGCTCCCAGACCCTTGTGCCTTACCAAAGAGAGCCCTCTCAATGTTCCCAACCAATATATCTTCTTCAACATAGTGATGACCTTTCACTATGCACTCAAAGGATGCTTGAGCTCTGATATCAACTGTCACGGGTCACCCTTTGAGGGGGTTAACCATGCGGCCTAGCTGTGCTAGAGTGTCACAACTACCTCCTGATTTTCCACGCATGTCGCACTCAGCTTGGTTGCTCTCAGCACACCAAACCTTTAGAGGGATGTGGCTGAGTATGTAGAGGAAAGACACACACAAGTTTAGATTAGAAGCAAGGCATCACACACACACTAGCCAACAATGCAATACAAGGCCCAAAAAGTGGGAAGCAAATGCTTGTTTTCAATATATTGCAAAATGGTAACCGGATGTGAGTAGCTCAATACTCCACATATATGCTGTACAAACGTTCTCACGAGTACCTGGTACAAAGACAAAAGAATGTCAAAGGAAACAAGGCACGTAAGCCTGGACCTTAAGTAAAAAAAACTAAGCTAATCTACTAGCTAATAACAATACAAGCAAAAGAGAAGACTTCTGGGACAAGGAGCTTGAGACATGTCTTCCAGGGTCGTGACTCAACACTTAGTGTGCTGGCTTGGTGGGCGACCAGGCGCTACGCGCACGGGCATTGGACTGGTCTTAAAGTCTTTGGTATTGGCCATCCTAAAGTTGGTCTTTATTATCTTGAGAGTGGTGATTCCGATTTCTTTACATAACTTCGTTTTGGAAAAATTCGTGCCTCTTTTAAGCAATGCATTTTCAGCTTGGTCACTTATCTTATGAAACTCTTTATTTTTTTAATAAGCAAGGTCATATTTCTGTTACTTCTATTTTACTTGCCCCAGTCAGTTGCTCCTCCTGTATGATGGCTAAAAGTCATCGTTTTCCCTTTTATACTAGTGATCGTTGTTCGACTTCTTTATTGGGAAAGGCACTAGTTTTAGGGGTAACTGATATTCTTATTATGTTATCTTCATTGATGACTTTTCTTGTTTTACGTGGTTCTATCCCCTACGTCGCAAGTCCAATATCTTTGATGTCTTTATGATGTTCTAGAAGTTTGTGAATACTCAATATTGTACTAAATTTAAAATTTTCCAATCTGATGGAGGAACGGAGTTTACTAATCATCGACTCTGTGATCATTCTATCACCTATGGCATTCATCATCAGATGTCAAGTCCTTATACACATTCTCAGAATGGCTAAGCTGAATGGAAGCACCGTCACATTACAGAAACAGGGTTGGCCATGTTATATCACTCATCTATTCCCAAGTACTATTGGGTGGATACTTTCTCTTTTGCGGTCTATATTATAAACCGCTTGTCTAGTTCGGTTCTTGGTGGTAAATCTGCATTCGAGATAGTTTACGACACTGTTCTTGATTATTCCTTTTTCCATCTATATGGTTTTTGTGTGTATCCATGTTTGCGTGACATTGCAGCTGATAAGTTTGTGCCCCGATCCATTCCATGTGTTTTCATTGGTTATAGCTCTCAGCACAAAGGGTTCAAATGTTTTGATCCTTCTTCTGGGCGCATCTACATCTCTCACCACGTTCAGTTTGATGATCTTTGTTTTCCTTACACTTCTTCTTCTTGGGATATTCGCCCACCCAAAAATATGGAAACCTCATCTTTCATTGAGCCCATAGCTGCATCGAATTCTCTGTCAGCCTCCAGTGCCACTAATGTTGGTCATGTCTCCTCTCCTATAGTGGCATCATCACTATTGCCATGTGATTTGTGTCCCTCACATGTGGATAAGCTTACTCTTGAGCTCTCACAGTCGACATCCCTTTCTCTCCAAGGTTCTCCTGTTTTTTTGGCCCAGTCATTGCCCCCAACATCCTCATCACATTCACCTCCACCTTCACCTTCTCCTCCACGTCTGTCTCATCCTATGATGACACGTTCTCGAAATAGCATTTTCCAACTAAAATAATACCCTGGTTTTGAGGTTCACGGTCTTCTTGCAACACTTCTTTACATGCAGTGCAATAAATACCCATCTTTTCACTTATTCTCGAGGTTCTCAGATGCTATATCTACTTATCTATGTTGATGATATTATTTTGATTGGCAATGATATATCTCTTATCAGTCAGTTTATCTCTCATGCTCATCAAGAGTTCTCTATTACAATTCTTAGTCCTTTTCACTACTTTCTTGGTTTAGAGATTTCTCGGTCTAATGCTGGTATTTTCCTGGGGCAAACCAAGTTTGCCATGGACATTTTTCAGCGGGCTGGTATGACAAATGATACACCTGTCTCTACTCTCTTTGATCCGGGTAGCTTGCTACACAACACTTTTAGTCCTGAGCTCTCCTATCCTACTTTGTACAGGTCACTCGTTGGGGCACTTTAGTACCTCACCATTACACAGCAGATTCTCATATGTTGTTAGCACAGTCAGCTAGTTTTTGCAGAGTCCGCATGTGATCATTTTTATGCAGTTACCAGGATTCTTCGTTATATTCGGTGCACTCTTCATTATGGTCTTTCTTTCTCGCCATCTTCCGGCTGGCTTCCTATTTTGGGTCACTCGAATGCTGATTGAGCTCGTTGCCTTGAGACCCGCCTCTCCACTTATGGCTACATTATTTTTCTTGGCGGTAATCTGGTTTCTTGGTCTGTTAATAAACAACCTACCGTCTCTCGCTCCAGCTGTGAGTATGATTATGGTGCTATGGCCAATACCTCAGCCAAGTTGGTGTGGATATGTCACCTTTTAAGGGATTTTTGTGTCACCTCTGCCTCACCTCCACTTCTCTTGTATGGAAACAACAATGCCATCTTTCTCACCCAAAATCTGGTTGCACACAAGCGGGCGAAGCATATTGACATTGATTATCATTTTGTTCGTGAACTTGTGGCCTCTAGCAAGGTACATTTTGCTCTGTTCCTTCTTTGCTTCAACTTGCTGACATCTTTGCTAAAGACTTACCACACCCTTTGTTTGAGCAGAATCTTTACTAAGGGCTTACCATGCCCTTTGTTTGAACAGTTTCGATCCAAGCTTTGCATGTCATCAAATCCCACGCTAAGTTCGAGGGGTGTTAGAGTTCAGATTCATTGTATAGTTGGGGTGTATTTCTAGTATTTTAGAATACGCTGTACGCATTCATAGGATTCAATTCATTGTATTAATCTCCTCGTGTACCTTGTTTATATCAATAATGAAAGTCCATGGAGGAGGCAAAAGGAGTTCTGACTCTGTCAGAAATACTCCAAAATTCTGTGCCATATTCCTTTGCAACTGCAACGGTGTACGAGATTAGTCCCTCTTCTTCTTCTACAAATTTTAAGATTTGGAAATCTGGTTTTGGGTATGGAACTAGGGTTTGGGATGGGGAAGAACAAGTCTACTACTCAAGATCTTGGTGGGAAGAAGGCAAAGTTGATGAATGCGATGGCAATCCAGAAAGAAAAATTGAAGAAGAAAGAAGGAGTTGAAAAGAAGATAGCGAGGGCTAAATTAAACATTCAAATGGAAGAGACGAGGATTGCCCGGGAATCTTGGATGGGGATTTCAATTTTGGTGCGGATTTTGATTTTGATTGGGAATCCAATGATTTTCGTAGTCAGGGTATTTTTTTGTAAAGCTGTGTCTTTCATATATATACATGAAAGTTTCCTTCTAGCTGTATTTTTGTAATTGAATTCTTTGAAATGAGTATATAAAATCAGGGGTTGTTTTCGTATATAAAAGTTCAATTCGTTCATACTATCATTGATTTTGCAATACATATATTCTGGGGATTTGATTTCAGGCCAACTCTATGAAACCATAAGAAGATGGGAAATTTAGGCGTTTGATGAAAGTCTCGAACCAAAATTATGTAACTCTAGGTGTATGGGCAAAGTCTTGAAGGATTTGGTTACTTTGTAGTCTAAGAAAATTATCTATCTTTTGCTTCATTTGTGATGGTTCTGCTAATCCTGGTTGCATTGAGAGAAACATCAATAATGTATAAGTGGGCTACTATTTCTTTCAGCCAGCATCTTATTCATGTAACAATATTCTGCCACTATTGCTCTTCTATCTCTTGCTCTAGGTTATTCGCTCCCCGTGTAGTGTAGTAGTGAAATGATTTTTCCCAGAATGGCTAATAAAATATGGCTGATGTATTTGTACAGATGTGTTTAGTTTTGACTGATTCTTAGTCACTAATTGATCCCCTCTTGGATTGAATGCGATGTGCTTAATGCGCTTAGAGTTACTAAATGATCCCCTCTTGGTCTGAATCCCCCCTTCTGAAGGGATTTTTTTTTATTTCTAAATTCAAATAATGGTTTGCTTAACTGCTATGTTTTGCTTAAGTTATGAAGGTTCTGTTTCTGTACCTTATTATTTTTATAATCCTCAGCCATGCTATGCAATTCCCGGTTCCAAGTTTCAACCTCCATAGAGTCTGATGTGCTGATGTTGATTTACATGTAATGACATCTCAGGAGGCTAGCGAGAGTATGCTTATACTCCCTTCGTTCCACTACTTGCTATTGTTACAACATATCTTGATCAGTGGCCACCAGGACCATTTTTGAGTGATGCGGTTTTCTGTAAAAAAAAAGTTGTGTAGTTGTTGATTATTATTTTTACCCCGAGAACCCCATGATTACATTTGATAATGTTCCAAAGCTCAGAGGTCGGTTATATTTACTAGATATGTTTTTTTTCTCAGAGTTGATATTGTTAAGAGTTTTTTGCCATTGGGTAACTCTTTCTTTCTGTCGGCATCTTAATAAACTTATGAATATTTTGCTACTTTTGCTCCTACTGTCTCTTGGTCTCTTCTCTTAAAATCACTTTTCTCAGATAAATCTGGCTTGTGTCTCAGTACAAATGCCTTTTGTTCTCATCAGTTCCTAGACTGTACCCTGGTGAATCAAGGTATTTACTGATCCTCTTTTGCTTTGAAAGGGATGGATTTATATTAAGTGTTGGAAACTGGATTTGAGCACAAGGAGTTAAACTTTCTCCTTTTCCATTTCCGTGAAAATATGTCTCTAGTACAGCTCTCATCCAATTATTTTATCTGTTCATAATGTGTAAGGTTGCACTTTATTATGTAGCAGAAATATGTTGCAAAATATTCAATAATATGGAGGTCTTGTAATTGATAAAATTTGGTTGGTCTTAGATGTGATTCTTAGCATAATGTAGTAAATTATATGTGACTCTTAGATGTGACTCTTGGCATAATACAGTGAAAGAAGTGGCAAAATCGGTAGGACAACACTGGTTGAAGAAGCATCGGAACACCTTTTGCATAGTGACTTGAGGTTTTATAAAGCATCTGAAACCCAATATAGGAAATTTTCATTACTTGCTAGTTTGATTAATAAAGCACACAACCTCATGAAAAATAAATTTTACTCATGTTTTGTACCAATTCCACAATATGTACTAGCTGAGCTCAACATTGGTGCGGGGTCAAGACTAGAGCTATCCTCGGCATGTTGTGAAATTCTGGAATGGAACTGAAGTCATTCAAGTTGGACATAAATGATCTAATAAATGAGTATTTGAAGTTGAACTGAATAAAATTTGGGCATCAAGAAAGTTGTCTCTGTTTGTAAATTCCAATGGCTACATGGTTTCCGAAAGTTCTGTTTTGCTTAAGCTGGCTGGACTTAATTGCCTTTATTGCTTTTGCGAGACTCAAACATTCAAACCTTCAAACCTTCATTCAAGACATATTTATCTCATGAACAGCCAAATGAACTGATAGCTGAGAAAAATGCCTCTGTTGGAGATGCTTACCAGAAGTTGCTCGCAAACACTAAGATTTGGAAAGCTGGTACATTATTTTTTTATTCCTCTACCATATTATGCTAATCCTGATTCTATTGAGTTTAATATTGTACTTGAAATTTGTGTTCATGTTGATTCACATATGATGCCATGTCTGAAGGCTAGGGTAATTATGCAGATGTGTGAGTAAATTAAACTCAATACGTGTTTTGACGAAATTAACTAAATTTTATCAACACAAAATTCATCGAACTGAAAGGAACTGAAGTTTAGATAAGTTTAAAAGAACCGGGCCACTGTCTCTCCCAACAGGTTCAGAGAGAAATTTAGTTTTTCTAAAAGTCCTCAACACTAGTTATTACAGTATTCAGTCAATGGCACATTTTAATTCTTATTATGGCTTTTGGAAAACCACTTATTAAACCAGTGTTGCAAAAACACAATGGATAACTTTTATGATGTTGCGTATGAAACTTTTGCTTGGAGTTTAAGGTGGATAAGACAAATTTTCAGTTTATTAGGCCTGTTCTTTTTACTGTTCAGTCAACACTGATACACCCAATTGCAGTAATCAAGACTAGGATGCAAGTAGCTTCTTGTGGTTTCTCTTGCATCGGCGGCCTTTCGCGTGATCTATAGAGGTTTCAGTACATCTGCAATCGGATCAACGCTTGGAAGAGTCCTGACATTGACTTCACTCGAAGTATCGAAGGACATGATGTTTAATTACACTCAAGGTCCGAATATGCCAGAAGCTACTCGAATTGCAATTGCAAATGGTGGTTGTGGAATGAATTTGGTTTCATGTGTATACTTTGTGTCGTTGGAAGTGGTGAGTCCAATCTATCAGCCCTTCTATCTTATGCATTTACTTTATCAGTAAGATCACCCCAATTTCCTTCATAAATTCACACACGTATAGAAAGCGATTGTATATTTCTTCCTGTTACAAGTACTAAGTTTGTTGCATGCATATATGATGCAAAAGTAATTTTTGGTTTGCTACGACGTTTTCTCTTAAAATTCTAGATATGGCAAAGGCTAATGGTTCAAGGGTTCTCGGGGACTACATTTATTTAGCTAAGATCCCAATGATGCTACGCGTAATGTAGTAAAAGCCGAAGGGGTTCGTGGTTTATACAGAGGCTTTGGATTAACGACACTTTTGTGGGGAGCATATGGGGCAGCCCAACATATGATTTGGAGGAACATAACTCCTCTTGTATATCGTGTTATCAGGAGAACTTGTCGTAGTTCAAGCTGACTCTCTTTGATTCAAATGTAACCTTAGGGGCACAGATGATTTGCTGCAGAAACCATTGCACATTGAAATGGTTAGCATGCAGGCTGTTGCAGGTAAGCTAGCTGGTGTTTGTTCTTCGATTATCACCAGTCCTTTAGATGTTGTGAAGACCAGGCTTCAGGTATCACCCACTATTCTTCATCATTTATACCAATATTGTATATATATATTCGGTGGCACTTGTTAAAAGGTAATTGATGACTATAGATAGAGCGGCAGTTATGAAAACAGCAAAACACTGCATAGAGAAATTGGATGGAGGGGATTCCACAGAGATCCGAACTCTGATTTCTAAACATGTCATTCTATTGAACAACCATGATCTTGCCGTATGACCTTAAGTACGTTGTCTTCTATAATCCTGTCTGTTTTGATCATCTTTTCGAACTCTATTTGTTTCCTACGTGGTTTATTGCTCTCGGAGAGATTGTCTGTGAAAGGATCTTGAAATGTTGGAATCACGATATCTTGAAATGATTGGTTCAACGTGAGATTGAATCAAACCATGGATTCCTGCAGTTTGTTTCTTTATTGTAGAGAATGGTAATGCAGGCTCATAAATTTGAAGTACTTAAAACAGTTTTTTGTTATCATGCCAAATATAACATTGTGAAAATTGAGAGAAAAAAAAAGTATGCAAGAAAGCAAAGTAGAAGAAGAGTTAAGACCATACTATCTACTTTGATTGGAGGATTACAAAATCAGCACAAGTCACAAGTTCACATAGTAAGTCATTGAGACCATCTTTTCCCATCTTAAAACAGCTCAACGGAAAGAACCTTTTCTTAAACAGCTTCTCCACTTCCTCAAAATGAAGCCCTTTGGTTTCCAGTACGAGGAAGAAGATGAGCACTACTCCCACAAAAGAGCAGCCTGAGAACTGGAGAAATGTGCCGGTTGATCTGAGCGCCTCTATCAATGTCAAAAATGTCTAGATCACAATCGGATTTGATGTTCAGTATTAGAATATAGATTGTATTCAGATTATATTTTTGGTAAATAGTTATTGTCTTACCTTAGGTAACCTGGTTTTGCTTATTCAGTAAGCAACCTTATGTATAAATACATGTTGATATGTTCAATGAAATCAATTCAGCTTTCCAGAATTTGTTATTTAGTTTTACATTGTATCAGGTTAACCGATCCTCTCTCTCCATTACCTAAATAATTTTTGAAAAACTCTAAACTCTACCACATTTTTCCATCACCGCCCTACTCCATGCCGCCGCCAGCAACCTCCCACTACTTCCACCCAACGCCGATCAGAAATCCACCGCCGATCTGTTCACACTCGCCACCACCGATGACATTCCATCCATCAAACTCCATACTCTTCAATTCTACCTTGATTGTTAAAATTACTCCTTTTTGGCACTAGTCTATCAAGTCCGCTCTCGTGGCTTATGATTTGGACTCCTTTTTAGTTCTGGGATCGGCCCCTACCGAGCTTCTTTCTCATTTCTTCGGATTCGACCAAGTCGTAGCCCTCGGCCTCTCGCCTTAACTCGGGCTTCGCCACTTGGAAGAAGAAGGATCGCACTGCCTTCAATCTGCGCACCGGTCTCATCTCATCTCATTAGCTTCTTGGTATGTTGCTGGAAGAAGAAGTCTGAATTTAGGATCTGCATGGTTCCACTCCTCAGTTTGCTGCCAATACGGCCACTCGTACTCCATCCTCAGCGACTGATGATTCCATCCAACCATTCCTCAGGTGTCAAATTTTTCTCCGTTCTAGTTATGAGGCTCTCAACTGCTGGCAGAGATTAAATACTTCTGAGTTCCCGCCAAATCACCTGCGCCTGAATCGCTCCGGTAACCAGAACCACCAGCAGCTGTTGCCACCCGTCGTTTGCCAACCTTATCCCTCGGCTCTGACAATGCCTCCATCTACTCAGCATGATCCCACATGGTTCTTTGATTCTGGCGCCATGAACCATGCACTTCAGACTTCTCCAATCTTTCTGTTCATTCTGATTACACCAGTAATGACAGCTTACAGGTTAGCAACAGTACGTCACTTTCTATAACACATTTGGGCTCCCATACTTTACCATCTCTTAATCAGCCTGTTCATTTACATAACATCTTATTTTTCCCTGACATATGCAAAATTATTCTCAGTGTTTCTCAAATTACCAAAGATAATAATGCTTACATGCTCTTTTTTTCCAAATCATTGTTTTGTAAAGGATCAACAAGGTCAGATAATTTTAACCGGAACTGTTAAAAACAGTCTTTATCATCTCAGCCCACCAAAACAGTCGTCTAAAGCTCTCTCACGTGCTCTCCTTTGCGCACAAGCTGGTCTTCAAACCAGGCACGCGCGTCTAGTCCATCCTCATGAGTCCTCACTTCGTCATTTAGTTTCTCATTTTAAACTTCCCGTGTCTTCCAATCACTTACAAAACATTTGTGAGTCTTATCAACTCGGTAAGAGCCACAAATTACTAATTTCTCACGTTTATGAGTCTAGTTGTTAGAATAAAGAAAGTTGATTATTAGATAAGATTTTATTCTTGATGACTAGGCTAGAGTTATGTTTATACTAGCCCACTTGGTACTCTATTTATACTCTTCTTAATCAATCAGAATTATTACGGGAAATCATTCTTTCATGATATCAGAGCAAGTTTTGATCCTAACCCCTATACCCTAATTTTTCCGGCCTCCCCCTCTCTCTTTTCCAGCCAATAACCCCTGGCCAACTTCCAGCCAACTACCGTACATTTCCAGAGAATTCCTTGTATGCCAGATCAATCATCTCCGGCAATGTCGTCACCAAACGGAATCTCCAGTTCTCTCTGTATTCTTCCGCCATCTCTTCCAGAAGTGTTTTTCTCTGGTAGCAGCGGTCTCGGCTCCGATCTGTGCGCAGTGGTAGCAGCCATCCTTTTCCCGGCTGATATAACATTCAGAAGCGGCATCCCGCTCTTAGTCTGCACACCGACGATCCCTCGGGCGTGTGACCTCTACACGCCAAAGCAAGCCAACAATCTCTGGGCGTTTGTCTTCCACGCGCCAAGACCAGCAACGTGCAATTCACGCGCGTAACAGTCCCTTGCAGAATTTGTCCAGGCCAGCGTATTGCGCGCCCACCTTATTCAATTATCTTGCTCCAGTATTTTTTATTTTTTTTCTTGAGCAAATTGGCAGTATGGCCCCTTCTGTTGGTATCTTAAAATTTAGGCATTCTGGCCATCAGTGGATTGTATATTCAGGCGCTACAAAGTACATGGCATCATCTCATGCTGTTGTTGATTATGTGAGACTTTACCATGGCTCTTCCCACGTCTATGTTGGTAATGGTTCTCAACTCCCCATTACTCATGTTGGTGACTCTCGGATTTCTAAGTCTTTGCCTATTTATGATGTGCTTATTGTGCCTGATATTACTAAAAAAATTTTTTCTATTAGCAAATTAACTTGAGATTTAAATGCTGTTGTCTTCCTTGATGATCATTTTTATATTATTCGGCATAAAATCACTAGGGAAACCTTGGGTCACCGTCATATTAAGGATAGTCTTAATGTCTTAGACTATGGTGCATCTACTTTAATGTCTACTGTGGAGTCAAACAAGTCGCGTGCGTCCTTTGAAATCTGGCATGCTAGACTTGGTCATGTTCCACATTCTGTTATTTCTGGTTTACGTGCTTTTGATTCTTAGTTGTCTCGTCGGTTTTGCCTAAACCCACCATTTGTGAAGCGTGTGAAAAAGCTAAAGGGAAACATTTATCTTTTCATACAAATGATAAACGTGATGCTAGGGTACTTGATATAGTTCATTGTGACTTATGGGGGATCTCTCCTATTATATCTACTGATGGTTTCTCCTACTATGCCATTTTCCTTGATGATCATTCCTGAATCTCGTGGTTTTACCCACTTCGTCGTAAATATGATTTTTGGGATGTATATCGCCAGTTTGAGGTCTTTGTGGAGAACCAGTTTTCTTCCACCATTAAAGTGATTCAGAGTGATGGGGGGCTGAGTTTGTAAATGGTCACTTACGCTTTCACTTTCAGACAAAAGGCATTCATCATCAGATTTCTTGTCCATATACTCTTGAGCAGAACGGTCGAGCTGAGCGCAAGCACCGCAACATTACTGAAATGGGCTTATCTATGTTGTACCACTCTCATGTTCCTCTCTCCCACTGGCCGCATGCCTTCGCTGTAGCTGCTTATACCATAAATCGGTTGCCCACTCCGGTTCTTGGCGGACGATCACCATTTGAGAATGTTAATAGCTGGGTTCCCATAAACACAAACTTCCATGTATTTGGTTGTCGTGTGTACCCTTATCTTTGTCCATATGCAGCTCACAAACTCGCTCCTCGCAGTTTTCCCTGTATCTTTCTTGGGTACGACTCCCAGTATAAAGGTTATCAATGTTTGGATCCTGAGTCTGGCAAGATATATGTCACCAGACATGCTCAGTTTGATGATACTTTCTTCCCTTATGCCGATGGTTCTACTTCAGTATCTCCGTTCTCTCTGGATGTCTCTACTTTTTTGGATTCTGCTGGTACATCAACTGATACTCCTACTTCTTCCATTGTGGCATCTTCTCCTGCTCGGTCTACCACATTGGTTGCTAGCCCTCCTAGTTCATCGATGTTGTCATCCTTACAGACTACAACACAATGCTCTTACTGCTTGGACGATTCAGACCATCTAGTGGCTGCTCTGTCTCATCCTGCTCTGTTTATCCCGCCATCGACCAGCTCACCTGGTCCACCGACCAGCCCATCCAATTCTCTAGCCACTTCATCGGCCCCTTCGCCGACCACCTCACCGGCTTCTTTGCTAGTCACCTCCCTGACCCTTTTGCCTGCTGCGACTGCTCCTCTAGTTTCTCCACCTCGTCTTCGCACTCATCATATGGCTACTCGATCATCGACTGGAGCTATTCAGCGCAGAGACTATTCTGATATCATTGCTCATGGTCTTACTGCCACCTTACTTGCTCAGTCAGAGCCCACAGATTACCGTACTGCACTTCAGGATCTGGCTTGGGTTTCTGCCATAAATGACGAGATGGCAGCTCTTCGTGGACAGTACACTTGGGATTTGGTGCCTTGACCCTCGGACGTTAATATTGTTAGCTCCAAATAGGTTTACAGACTGAAGTATCGACCAGATAGCACTATTAAGCATCATAAAGCTAGGCTTGTGGCACAGGTTTCTCACAAATTCTGGGTTTTGACTTTGACCACACTTTCAGTCTAGTGGTTAAAGCCTTCATTGTTCAGAAAGTCCTCGCCATAGCCACCATGTGTTCCTGGCCACTTCATCAGTTGGACGTCAAGAACGCTTTTCTTAATGGTGTTCTTGATGCTCCGGTCTATATGAAGTAGCCTTTTGGTTATCAGAATTCTGCTCATCCAGACTATGTTTGTTGCTTGCGGAAGGCCATTTATGGTCTTAAGCAGACTCCTTGGGCTTGGTTCCAGCACTTCAGCGGTTATTTGACACAGTTATGTTTTTAGTGCATCTCAGCCGATACTTCTTTATTTGTTCTCTCGAGAGGGTCATCGTTACTGTATCTACTTGTGTATGTGGATGATATCATTCTTACAGGCAATGACTTGACTCTTCTTTGTCAGTTCATTGATCAGACATACAGAGAGTTTGCGATCAAGGATCTTGGTCTTGAAGTTTTGTCTACCTCCTCAGGGTTACTTCTTGGCCAAGCAAAGTATGCTCGGGATATTTTGACTCGGGCCGGTATGTCTAACGCGACCCCTGTTTCTACGCCATTTGTCACCAGTTCTCAGCTTCACAGCTCTACCCGTCCTTCATTTTGGGATCCTACACTTTATCATTCACTTGTTGGTGCCCTCTAGTATCTCACCATCACTCGTCTGGATTTAGATTTCTTGGTCAACACGGTGAGCCAGTAGTATCTTCAGGATCCCAGAGATGATCATTTCGCTGCAGTGACACAGATTTTGCGGTATGTTCGTGGCACCCTTCATTTCGGTCTTAATTTTCTTAATGCTAGTACTCTTGAGGTGTTCGTGTACTCTGATGCTAACTAGGCCCGCGGTCTGGAGACTCGACGGTCCACTTATGGTTATGCGGTTTACCTTGGTGGGAATTTGGTTTCTTGGAGTGCCAAGAAACAACCCACTGTTTCTCACTCCAGCACTAAGTCTGAATATCGTGCTCTCGCCAACACTACTTCAGAGGTGGTTTGGCTCACTCATTTGCTTCGTGATCTTAGGGTTCCGCTTTCTGGTGCTCCATTGCTGTTATGCAACAGCAGCAGTGCTATCTTCTTTGCTCAAAATCCGATGGCACCCAAGCGGGCGAAGTACATCGACATTGACTATCATTTTGTTCGTGAGTTGGTGACAACTGGCAAGCTGACTGTTGCTCATGTCCCAACTTCTCTTCAGATTGCGGACATCTTCACCAAAGGACTCTCTCATCCACTGTTCGAGTTCTTCAGGTCCAAGGTGTGAGTCGGCGAGCAACCGACGCTTCGCTTGAGGAGGGGTGTTAGAATAAAGCAAGTTGATGATTATATAAGATTTTATTCTTGATGACTAGGCTAGAGTTATGTTTAGACTAGTCCACTTGGTACTCTATTTATACTCTTCTTAATCAATCAGAATTATTACGGGAAATCATTCTTTCACTAGTGAGGCTCTTTTTAATCTTGTTTACTTTGATGTTTGGGGTCCTGCCCCTATTTTCTTCATTTAATAGCAATCGTTATTTTTCTATTTTTGTTGATGACTGCACTAAATTTGTTTGGATCTAATTTTTTGCTCAAAAATCCCAAGTTCTTCATCAATTTCAACTTTTTCAAAAAATGGTTGTAACTAAGTCTGGCTAAAAAATTAAAAAATTCCAATCAGACTGGGGGGTGAATTTACATCTGTATCCTCATATCTTCAAATTCAAGCCATCTGTCATCGAGTCTCTTATCCTCAGACCCAGGCTCAAAATGGTGCTGGTGAACGTCGTCATCGTACAATTGTTGAAAAAGGTCTCTCTTTTGTCGCATGCATGACTTCTTATCCAGTTCTAGGAGCACAATTTTTACACTTTTATCTATCTCCATAATCGTACACTATCTCCTATCCTTAGTCACAAGTCTCCTTACAAATCGCTTTTTAATGAGATTCCTGACTATGACCTTTTAAAAAACAATTGGTTGTCTGTGCTATCCATTTCTCTGTCCATATCGATCAAATAAACTTGAGTATTGATCATCTTTGGTTATAATTCTCACCATAAAGGATATCTCTATTTACATGTTCCAACTAATTGCGCATATTTTGCCAATCATGTTATTTTTTACGAACCTACTTTCCCTTATCCTGATCATGTCACTCCTGTTCCGTACACTCCGTCTCAAAATTTTGAGCATGTCCTGCTCTTCTTGCTTAAACTTTCCGCCACAACTCCAACTCTTGACCCCATTCCATCCACTTTGCCTCCATCCTTCTGGCCTTCTTCCATCTTCCTTGCTGATCCATCGCCCTTCTCTGGTGCCGCCTTTCGAGCCCATCCATCTGTTGTCTCCCAAGCCCAGTATGCAGTTACCCAGCTCACTGGCGCATGCCCCCTCCATCCCCAGCCTGTCGACAATGCCGATTTCATTCCTTCGGCTAGCGGATGCAGCTTCCCCCATGTCCCTCTCTCATTCTCATTTTGCATCCTATTTTCGTCCACCTAAGAACACTTACCACACCATGGTCACTCGCTCTAGAACCAACAACCTTAAACCCAAAGCCCTCACCTTTACCCGTTATCCTCTCCCTCCTTCTTCCTAGACTATTTCTGAACCTAAAAATTTTTCTAAAGCTAAATTACCTGAATGGAAAAATGCTATGCAAGTTGAGTATGATGACCTTTTACGTAATGGGACGTGGACACTTGTTCCGCCTCCCCGTAATGCTAACATTGTTGTTTGTAAATGGGTGTACAGGATAAAGATTAAAGTAGATGGTTCCATTGAGCGTTACAAAGCTTGTCTCATGGCCAAAGGGTTCAATCAGAAGGAAGGTGTTAACTATGATGATACACTTAGTCCCGTGGTTAAGCCTACTACCATTCGCCTTGTCCTGTCTATTGCACTTATTCTTGATTGGCCTTTACATTAGGTGGATATTAATAATGATTTTTGAATGGAGATCTTTTTGAGACAGTTTATATGGTGCAACCTCCTAGTTTTGTTGATGGCACGCAACCAATACATGTCTGTCTTCCCCAGAAATCTCTTTATGGACTTAAGCAGACACCCCGAGCATGGTTCACAAAGCTTCGTCTCTTTCTTCTGGCTCATGGCTTTGCACCTTGTAAGTCTGACACTACACTTTTTATCCACAGAGCTGGCAAGCAGACGCTTTATATTTTGGTCTAAGTTGATGATCTGATTGTTACTGGCTCCTCTTCTGCTCTTATCTTTGAGTTCATTGGTAAATTGAATGATGCTTTTTTTCTTCATTATCTTGGTCTACTTCATTATTTTCTTGGGATCGAGCTCACCCGATCCTAGTCTAGTATTGTTTTTTCTCAGCAGAAGTATATTCTGAAGCTCTTGGAACACAGTAAAATGGAGAATGCAAAGTTGATCATCTTCCTGAGCTTGCGCCCCATCTCATGCAGTCTGGGGATCCCCAGCGTGATCCACATTTGTATCATATCATAGTTAGAGCACTTCAGTATGCCACGATTACTCATCCTGAAATTTCTTATGCAGTTAATCGTGTATGTCAGTTTATACATAATTTGACTGAGCTGCATAAGTCTGCTGTTAAGCATATTCTGTTTTACCTGAAGGGGTCTCTTATGGCCTTACTCTTCGGCCTTGTATAAATCATCGTATAGTTTCTTTTTCTAATGTTGGTTGGGCGTCTAATGGTGATGATTGTCATCTTAACATGGTTTTGCTATTTACTATGGAGGCAATCTTATTAGTTTGTGGTCCAAGAAATAACATGTGGTTGCAAAGTCCATTTCTGAGGCAGAGTATTGTGCTATTGCATTTGCTGCGACGGAACTCATTTGGATTTAACAGCTCTTGGTCGAGCTTCAGGCGCCTCTATCGCCTCCTCTGATTCTTCTGTGTGATAATCTTAGTGCGACCTTCATATCTGCTAATCTGGTAGGTTGATGATGGTTCTCTTGTTGTTCGTCATGTTTGTTCTCTGGATCAGATTGCTGACATTTTCACTAAAGCTATCGGTACAACACGTTTTGGCCCTTTATAGTTGAAACTTCATGTTGCTCCACCACAATGAGCTTGTGGGGGGTATTAGAATATAGATTGTATATGATAGTATTTTTGGTAAATAGTTATTGTCTTACTTAAGGCAACTTGGTTTTGCTTATCAGTAAGCAACCTTATGTATAAATAACTGTTGATATGTTCACTGAAATCAATCAAGTTTTCCGGAATTTGTTATTAGTTTTACATCCAGTTAGTCACTGCAGTTATTCCACCACCAATCACTCTATATGTAAGAGGGTAAATCTCAGAGTTCACAATCCACAAAAGTGTTCTCATTCTCGAGGAGAACATGATTGGGGCACTGAGAAGGAGTCTATCTATCAGCAAACCAATATTAATCAACAACAAATATGAAGAGCAAGAAGTGAAACAACGTTCTAAGCATCCACGATGTACTAACATCTTGATATTTTGTTTTACTTAATTAATTCAATTGAGTTTACCGTGTTCCAACATAACCTAATTAACCAAGTACATAATAAATTTAAAAACTTAAAGACACACGACTTGGTTACGCAGTTCGGTGAATGTCACCTACATCTGCGGGGTCTGGCTCAGTTCAGAATGAATCCACTTATCAGAAAGATAGTGCAAAGTACACCATAAAAAATACCTATCTTTTCTAATTAAACGTGTGAATTCGACTAGTACTACAAGAAAGTTGACCTTTTGCGACATATACACGTGTGACCAATGTGTAAAAGTCATATATTTACCACGCTTATGGAAATGTGTAATTGATTTGCAATATTTTTACGTCATTTCATTGCTATGTCACCTTTCTCGTGACACATATGCTGCATATTATATTGTGTCTCAATATTATGACATATTATTTACGACACTTTACCAAAATGTCATAATTAGACGACACAATTATGAATTTGTTGTTAAATTATGGCACAATTCTATCATTTCTATGATGTGTTGTATGTATTGTGACATATATGCGGCACTTTCTAAAATGTCCCAAGATTACGAAAATTTATTTATGACTAAAATATCCTAATTAGATGACACAATTATGAATTTGTTGCTAATTTACAACAGAATTGTATCATTTCTTTGACTTGTATTTTTTGTGGCATGTATGCGGCACTTTCTAAAATGTCCCAATATTACGAAAATTTATTTACAAATAACATGTCCTAATCAGACGACACAATTATGAATTTGTTGCTAATTTACAGCAAAATTGTATCATTTCTTTGACGTGTTGTATTTTTTGTGACATGTATGCGGCACTTTCTAAAATGTCCCAAGATTACGATAATTTATTTACGACACTTTACTAAAATGTCCTAATTAGAAGACAAAATTATGAATTTGTTGCTAATTTATGGCAGATGTGTTGTATTTTTTATGACATGTATGCGGCACTTTCTAAAATGATGCAAGATTACGACAACAACACTTTACAAATATGTCACAATTAGATGACACAATGTAAAATTTGTTTGGAAATTGTGGCATAATTGTGGCATTCTTTGTATGTGTCGTCTCTATTGTAACCCATATATGACACTTTCTATAATGTTTCAAGATTACGACAAACTATTTACGATACTTTGATGAAATCTCATAGTGAAACGATTCAAAAATTCATTGCAAATATATGACATAGCTGTGATATTTTCTTATTTTGTTAAAACTATGAGTCTCCAGCCCGGGCGACGTACATGCTGTCAACTTTAGGCTAAAAAGCCCAATAACTTGAGAAGGAAGTTGTGCTTTCCTCATCTTCTTCCTTGTCTCTTTCCTTTTTTTTGTTGAGGTAGTGAATTTCTTCTGTCTCGTTTCACATCACTACATCCTAAAAGCTATGTCTGATACTATAAGCTCTTGTTCGAAGTGGGTACGTATATGGACATAAACCTATTTATCACAACACAAAACCTAGAAAACACATTTCTGCCAATATTTTATTCAACCAATATTACTCATGCTCATACCTACCAAAGGAGTAAGAACCAAGCTCATTTTTTCAAGTGTATATAAAACTAAGGAGTATATATGTTCTTGGTGAAAGTAGAACAAAACTATATCGCTTAACAGTGGTGAATCTAGATTTTATTTCCATAGGGGCCACCACAAGTCTATATACAAAATAAGCTAAAAGCTTTATCACTTTCCTTGTCCCAACCAAAATCGCACAAAATTATTTTTTAGTGAAAATTATTGAAACGTTAAACATAAGTTTGAACAAATATATAAGTATTTATAAAATTTGTGTGATATTGTTAGATTCGTTGAAACATGTAATTTTTAAATATCAACTTTACACCGTTAATAAAAAAATTAAACCCATCTTAATGGAAGGGACATTTATTAGGTTTCCCAAACCTGAACTAAAAAGTACATTTTACCAATGTATGCTTCAAAAGTGATTTTGAAAACATTGTACAAAAGAATAAGAGAAGGCAACAAAATTGCCTGAGCAAAAGTCTACAGAGGGTAGTTTTGGAGATGATTTCATCCTTCATGTCTCCACCCCTCGTGTTAACATGGAAAGATGGCTAGATCTCCAAAATGGCCCTAAGTAGAAAGAAAGGAAAAACAATGCATGCTTTCCCCTGATATTTAATGACTACAATGTTCCTAAACATGTGGTTTGTTTTTCCTTTGTTGCAGAAGAAATATGTCCACTGGCTAACTGTATCTTGTTCGCCTAAGTTTTCTTTCCTTGCTTGGTGAATTTTTCCGCCGGCTCGTGTTCTGAGTTCAGTACCTGTAGGAAAATTACATATATCAGTAGCATCCATTCATGCAAGTCTGATGGCTGGGAGTTAGATCTTATCCAGGTGGATCAGACCCTTGGTTTTCTGGTTCAACTGATGAAAGTTGAGGTTCTTTGGCTGGGATTTGATGGCAAGTTTTCTCAATTCTTCTTCAACTAAGTTTCCCTCTCTAAGTGTGTGTGTGTGTGTGTGTGACTGGTATATTTTTTAGATCCAGAGCAAGGTCAAAAGCAAGTGGAAATGATTGCCAGGGAGCTTTTGTGGGCTCATTAACATCTTGAATGACATTAATGCAGTCAGATTCAATAGTTATGATTCCTAGATGTAAAGATGATGCATAAATGAGACCTTGTTGCATAGCTAATAGTTCCGCATGGAAACTAGAAGTACATGAGCTAGTTCTAAGAGCTGTAACTACAAATGATCAATCTAAGTTCCTGATTATGATACCAATACCACACTTGCTACTATTTTTGTGCTAGGCAGCATCCACATTAACCTTAAACCCACTAACTGGTTTAATCCAGTGAATGCATTTTAGAATAGGTTTTGGTGGAGGTATTAGAGTGTTGATCAGTCCCATGTTAACCCATGTTTGGTCTTCTAGGCTTTTTGATAACACAGGTTTAGCAAGGAAGGTCAAGAAAATATCATTTTTGATATTCAGAATGATTTTGTTATTTAGTAGTTTAATATCATAAAAAATGAGTCTATTTCTTGCTTTCCAAAGATTCCAACAGATGAAAGATGGTATTAAAATGATCAGTGTCCTGTGGATCTTGGTTTTACTAGTTAGGGACCAGTAATGGGTGAGTCTATCAAAGATAGTATCAAATTTCTGGGATCTAATCCCAAGTACAGTATCAAAACAATTCCAGATTTGGACATCTAGATTGCATGAGTTAAACCAGTGAGATAGAGAATTAGAGTTGAGGCAGCCAGGATATTTAGAGGCAAGATTGATTTTAGATAAAATGATAATGTCATCAAAAGGTAACATAGCATTTGCCAATTTCCACATAAACATAGAAATCTTCTTTGGTAATTTGTCGTACCACACTTTATTTAGAATTATGATTTTAGGGTTTTTGTGGCTTACCAAGTCATGAGCAGATCTGAAACTGAAGTTTCCCATCATGCTAAGTTTCCAAATTAGCCTATCTTGTCTGTGTGGATGAATCTGAGCAGCCTATAGGAAAGAGAGCATGTTGTTAGGAAAATTCTGCATGGCATTTATGAAGTTAACTTTGTTAGAGATAAAAAGGCAATGGTCATATCAAAAGGAAAGTTATCTGGTGGGATCCAGTGATCTTGGATAGGTCCAATGCCTGTCCAATTTGATGTTAAAAAATTTGCAGATCCATTTCCATGAGTCACTCTTGTGTTTGATTCTGCAATGTGAATAACGCCAGTGATTCTTTTCCAATTTTGAGCTTTTCTTAGGTTAGGAGCGATAGACTAGAGGAATTGTGTCCAAGGGGCTAGTCTGAATTGAAACTTCCACCAGAGTTTGAGTGAAAAGGCCTTAATGATATCCTTAAAATATCTGAGACCTATTCCATTCTGATCTAGTGGGAAGCACATTTTTGGAAAGCTCTTCCACACTTTTTAATCCTTATTTTATATTTGACCCCAAAAGAAAGTGTTCAACTTTCTTTTTAGCATAGTTATTACTAAGTTATGAGGTTTCATTACAGCCCAAATGTGTTGTGGGATTGAGAACATTACTGATTTAATGAGTTTAATCTACCAGCAACACTTAGCCATTTGTTTTTCCATAAGTTAAGATTCTTTTCCTAAAGTTCTAACAAAGGCTGGAAGTGTATAATTGTTGTTCTTCCTATGTAAATAGGACATCTAAGGTAAGTAAAAGGGAAAGATCCCTTTTTAACTCCGAGTAGATGCCTGATCATATTCTCATGGCCCTGGGTAGCATGCTTACTGGTATAGTAATCAGTTTTGTCAAAATTTAATTTTTTCCCACATGTTAACTCAAAAACTTCTAAAAAGGCTAATGTGGATAATCAAGATCTTCAAAACCTTTTGGCTGTTCAACGTAGACTTCTTCATTCACCCCTCCATTCAGAAAGGCAATGTTCACGTCTATCAGGTACAGTGTAAAGTTCATAGTTCACAAAATTTCAAGTAAAATCCAAATAGATTCTAACCTGGTAACTCGGGCAAATGTCCATCAACATCGACTCCTTCCACTTGAGTGTACTCTTGATTTTAAGTAATCTTACCATCAACATCTGACTTGTTTTTTAAAAATCCACTTGCACTAATGGAAAGACCTTCATTAAAGACACCCAATCAAAGGCGGTTCTTGAGGAACCACCTTCTATTGAGATCCGAATGAGTTCCGATATTGGAACTGAGGTTCTGAAGTCGAACAACTTTTGGATCTCAATAGAAGGCGGTTAAAAAAATGATCAAAGGCAGTTACTAACTTTGATTGACATCAATAGAAGGTGAATATGATTTTAATAGGGTGACTTTGATTGATTTTTGGGCCTAAGTATAAATAATTCTTTTTCTTTTCTCCCCTTAGCAAAAATTTATAAATTTTTCTAACACCCACACCCTCAAACCCTATCTATCATCTGTATTTTTCTAACACCCGCCGCTCACCTCTATTCTCCTAGACCCATTGCCGCTCACCTCTGTTATCCCAAACCCATCGCCGCTCACCTTCAAACCCACCACCTCTCCTCTCCTTCCGCCGATGGCCAATTGGCTCTGCCTCTAGTTGGATCTACGTACCCTCTCCTCTTGAGGCTCCTTCCCATGACTAGATCATTCTCGTGAACTTGTTACCACCGACAAACGATTGGCTCGGCCACATCAATGACTCATTCCCGTCAGTAATTACCCCACCGGTGACTCTTTCTCTACTGCTAACATTATTTGCCTATGCCGTTGAAGATTTCATCCACCGTTGATGGGTTTCTCTTCTTCTGGTGACTCTTTTTCCACTACCGGTGCTATTTGCCTCTGCCGCTGAAGATTTCCTCCACCGCTGATGGTTTTCTCTTCCGCCGGACACCTCTGTTAGGTTAAATTAATGGTTTTATATTTTCATATCTGTTAGGAAACATGTCCGTATGTTTTTTATTCGATACCATATCTATTTTTGTTCACGTGTTTATGATTCGGTACCATATTTTCAAATCTGTTTGGTTCCAATTAATTTTGGGTTTGGCCTCCTTCACTAGTGTTTGTGCCAATAACATTTACTCCTTTGGGACGAGGAGTGACATACTACACATCGTTTCTTTCAAACTGTCCAAGGTCTTCCTTCATTGTTGCTATCCAGTGCTCGTCAAGAAGAGCTTCTTTGTAATTATTTTGTTCAATTAGTGAAATGAAACATTATAATCCTGCAAGTTCCCTGTAATTAACCCGTGGTAGAGTTAGAGTCTCTTCACACTTGATTCTAGTTCAACCTGTGTTGTAACATGGGGTGGAGAACTGGGATTCGAAGTTCCAACATCGATGTCATCAGGGTCATCGGGGCTCTCAAAAGGATGTGGTGTTCCAACATCAACTTGCTGGTTGATCGAAACATTTTGTTGGAACATGAGCGTGACCTGATTCATTGTCTCATTTTCCTGATACTTGCTTGTCATCCGAATTATCAAAAATCACATTAATTAACTCCATGAGGGTATTAGTATAGACATTGTATACTCTGTATGCACGGATGTTCACTGAATAACTCAGAAAAATTCCCTTATCACTGTGCTTGTCAAACTTGCCCAGCTATTCTCTATATTTGAGTATATAGCCTTGCTTCCCAACACATGAAAGCAAGCAATGTTTGGCTTTTTGTCCTTCCAAATTTCATAGGTAGTGTTGCTTGTGAATGGGCGCAAATACACCCTGTTTATAGTATAGCCCACTGTGTTGATTGCTTCTGCCCACCATTTCTTATGAATTCTCTTTTCTGCCAACATAACTCGAGCCATCTCCTGCAGAGTTCTATTCTTCCTTTCGACAATCCCATTTTGCTGAGGTGTAATAGGTGCAGAGAACTCATGTTGGATGCCATGTTCATCACAGAAATCACTGAATTGAGAGTTTTCAAATTATCTGCCATGATCACAATGGATTCTCACAATCTTTTCAACAGGACTCCCTTTTTATGTTTGTAACTTGATCACTAGACTTCTGAACATATCAACTGCATTTGATTTTTCTTTGAGGAATTCCATCCAAATGTATCTAGAATAGTAATCAACACATACAAAAATATACTTTTTGCTAGTCATACTAGGAGTATTGACCGGACCCATTAAATCAATGTGAAGTAATTCAAGGTTTCTTGAGGTGGAAATGTATTGAACAGATGAATGTGGAGATTGAATCTGTTTACCTTGTTGGCATGGTCCACACAAAATTCTCTTTTTGTTAGTGAGAGTAGGCGTACCTCGAACTGCTTTAGCATTTGCAATATTCACCAACGTCTTGTAGTTGATAAGCCTAGCGTTCTTGTGCCATATGGTTCCTTCATCTTCTTTTGAACTTAGGCACCTTACTTCTTGTTCCAGCAAATAACAATTGTCTGAAGAACGAACCCCGGACATTATTTTGTTTTCTCCATACTTCACAATGCATTTGTCCTTTTGAAACTCATTAGTCATATTATCATCACACAACTGATTGATACTCAGTAGATTAGCTTTCAAATCTTCTACCAGCTGAACACTTGTAAAACTGGGAAATCCCTCGATTTGTAGTTCTCTTTTGCCAACAACACAACTCTTCATTCCATCACCAAAAGTAACAAAGCCACCATAATATGATTTGATGTTGTTCAAGTATTCTTAAGTTCCAGTCATATGCCTAGAGCAAATACTATCATAGTACCAAGAATCCCTAGAATGTGCAATAAGAGATGTGTGAGCAACAAGACGCATAGTACTTTGTTTAGGGATTCATTCCTTCCTGAAAAATCTAGCTCATTGGGCATCGTTCATGTTAGAACATGCTGACAGTTCTCGCCCATTCATAATGTCTCTAAGTAGCCTAAGACATTGTTCCTGTTTGTGATCTTGGTAGGAACAATAGTGGTATAAAATAGGTATGCGGCAACATGTTTTCATTATCCTTTTCTTCATAGCCTTTACCTCTGCTTTAAAATCGATCAGGCCTTGTTCAGCCTTGTTATACCCAATTCCTTATCTATTTCCAGCATTCTTTCCCATTGCCAGTATATCATCGAGCTTTGCCTTTCCAGTGTACAGCTTTGTGATTGCAGCTCCAGCCATCTCAGCTCTGACAGTTGCTGATTTTAGATTTTGTTTCAGTAGATCAATCTCATTCTCCAATTTTTTAACTAGATCTACCAACTCCATTTTTCTTTCCACAAGCTGGTGGTTTTTAAATATAAGAATTTTGTTCGCCTCAACAACTTTGAGCCACATTGCATACATATTCTCATACTCCTGGCAGATATCATCATCATCCACTTCTTGACCATCAATGTCTGAAGAGTTTCCACTTGGCATCTTTATGTTAGAATATCCGACTTCCCAGTCTTTTCGGTGTTCAAACACGTGCTTCCAAATTCAGCCATATTATTAATCTTTGCTTCAAATGCCACATAGTTTGCTAGTGAGTTCTTATTCTTCCTCTTCTTCATATTTACTCCATGAGGTTTCATATGATCTTACTTGCTTCTTTCGTGTATTAGTGCATTCAGCCTGATGTGACCAAAACCTTCACATTCACTGTATTGACTCCTTCCTAGCTGCTTTTAATTTGCTGTTTTAATTTCTCAAAAATAGTTGATTGTTTCGTTCCATTCGGGGTCCTTGAAAGTTACCAAAATCTTATTAACGAGGTCTACTTCCACTAGACGTGCCTTGCAATTTCTTATTCAGCACATTTCTCATCATTTTTTGAAAAATTCTTGGTTATAAGAGCAAGTTCTTCTACTTCACTTTCACTATTACCTTCATTTCATATGTCTGTAATGATTCCATCAAGTTATCTAGTGTCATGTTTGCCATGTCACTTGCTTCTTCAATAATAGCAACCTTCAAAGAGAATCATTTAAGGAGAGATCTTAGTGTTTTCTTCACTACTTTTTCTTCCTTGTAAGTTTTCCCCAGTTGGTACACCATATTGGAGATGTCTCTTAGTTTCTCGTTGAATATAGCAATAGTTTCATCTTCCTCCATTTCAACTCCTCAAATTTTGTGGCCAACATTTGTAACTTTGAATCACAAACTCGAGTTGTTCCTTCGTGCACTGTTTGCAGTATGTCTCATGCTTTATTTTCTTGGTAACAAGTTGATATGAGCTTGAACTAGTTTTCATCCACTGTTGTGAAAATAACATTTAAGGCTTTGGAGTTTGTCATCGAGGTCTTTAGTTCATCTGGAGTCCATGTTGACTTACCTTTGAGCCTTCGTTTCTTTGCACGTGTTTCTCCTTCCTTCTCCTTTGAGCTAGATTCGACATCTTCCATAGGATAACTCCATCCCGTTTCAATGAAATACCAGTTAAGTTCATCCAGTGAGCTGATAATAACTCTCATACGTGCCTTCCAATATGTGTAGTTTGTTCCTTATAGCAGTAGAGGCCGAGACACCAAAGCTCCTTATTTAGTCACCATGGTAAAACTAGATCAGCACTATCCTTGACACAACCAACGTAAGAATAAGTGACTCAACTCTGATGCCAATTGATATTTGGTTTTACCTAATTAACTCAATTGAGTTTACCATGTTCCAACATAACCTAACTAACCAAGTATGTAATAAAGTAAAAACTTAAAGACACACGAATTGGATACGCAGTTCGGTGAATGTCACCTACATCTACGAGGCATGGACCAGTTCAGAATGTCCACTAATCAGAAAGATAATACGAAGTACACCTACAAAATACTTATCTTTTCTAATTAAACGTGTGAAATCTACTAGCACCCCTAGTTACCGATCCAGTTTAATCAGACTTTCTCTGACCTCGAAACTCGTCGATGCTAAATCTCCTCCTCCCGAGGAATTAAGGTTACGTTCTGAACTTTAAGTTCAAAATTTTTTGGGTAATATGCAAATATAACCCTATATGTTGGAGAAAGTGCAAATATAACCCTGGGTTGTTT
This sequence comes from Rubia yunnanensis, assembly GCA_037428765.1. Taxonomy (NCBI): domain Eukaryota; kingdom Viridiplantae; phylum Streptophyta; class Magnoliopsida; order Gentianales; family Rubiaceae; genus Rubia; species Rubia yunnanensis. The sequence goes on along the minus strand of CM075064.1, from coordinate 57,461,003 downwards.
TTTAGTGCAAATATAACCCTAACTATTATACATATGTGCAAATATAACCCTAACTATTATACATATGTGCAAATATAACCCTAAAGCCATTATTCCGGCATTGACTTACCAGGGTTATATTTGCACTTTCAATTATCACAGGGTTATATTTGCACTTTCATTATCGCAGGGTTATATCTGCACTTTCATCAATTATATAGGGTTATATATGCACTTTTCTCAAATTTTTTTATCATGTTGGAACACAAGTGTAAAGCTCTCAGCTACTTCTGTATTTCGAAAACCTGAGTGCATATTTTCTCAAAATAAATCCGTAAGTAGCTTAGCCAGAATATCCACAATATATAGCTCAGTCGCACATCTTCTGTTACTTGCTTGAATGGAATTCTATCTCCACATAATATTCCAATAACAATCAAATCCATTAGAGATAGGAATTACTAAATCTAATCCCTGAGAGATAGGAACTAGAATATCCCGTCCTTAGCCATACCATAGCCGAAACTCCATATCAATTCTACTTCCATAAATTTAATCCAATACCAAAAATATAGGAATTGATATATTCACCAAATCAAATCATATTAGATGAGATCACTTCTTCTCATCTAGTAGGCGCATGAGTGAACGTAGCAGTAGGAGGGGGGTCCTCAGTAGTAAGAGCACATGCATAATCATCACAATCATAATCTTCTAAATAAGAAGGAGGTCGGCGAGTACGAACAACTTTTCTGATAGGAGGCAACTCAACGGCGGGAGGAGACATCTAAACAACCGACGAAACAGACGGCAAAGCTGATAGAAGCAAACGACGAGAAGAATTAGTCGGGTCCGGAGACACCGCATTGGGCGGTGGAGCAGAAGGAGTCACCGGAGCTGGTGGCGCATTAGGCACATGATCGTCGGTCGTTGGTGGCATCCCGGGCGGTGCATCGCCAGGCCAGACTTTCAAGGGTTGCTTGTGATCTGGGTCGGTCACCGGAACCGGAGAGCGGCCTCTGGTATAGGCGTGGTGGCATCCGACGATAAGGGTACGATGACGGCCGGTGGGACAGGAGCTGCGGTTCGGCAGCGGTCAGTGGGACCGGTGGTGCCGTGATCTGGGCATGTGACTCCGGCGGTGGTGGATGTGATAGTGGCGGTGAGTTGGTGGTACCGCCAGGATCTACGGAAGAGGTTGATGTCGGAGTGGCTGCATATGGGAACTGGTCTTAAAATAAATTGGCATCCCAACTGTTAAATATGACACGGAATTCCAGGCCAAAAAGGCAATAGCCTCTCTTTCCAGCAGGATAACCAAGAAACAAACATCGTCGACTTCTTGGTGCAAACTTGTCGCGGTATTTGGGAACGTGAGCAGCAAAACACAAGCATCCAAATACCTTTAAAGATGGGTAATTTGGTGCTTGTCCATATAGTATCTCAAAGGGAGTGCGACCATTGAGATGTTTCGTCGGTGTCCGGTTAATCAGATAAGCAGCAGTAGAACACATTCTCCCCAAAACTCAATTGGGAGACTGGCTGGAAATCGTAAGGCATGTGCCACGTTGAGTAAATGGCGACGCTTTCGTTCAACTCTACCATTCCGATGTGGTGTATCTACCATAGATGTCTAAAAAATAATCCCAAATGCAGCAAAATGAGATCTCAAAGGTAAAAATTCAGTCCTGTTGTCAGCCCGGACATGCAGTATAGTTCGGCCTCATTGATTCTTGACCAGAGCACAGAATTCCAAAAATCTAGAAGCTACTTCTGACTTAGCCACTAATAAATAAACCCATACAGCTCGGGAATAATCATCAACTATTGTAAAAAAAATAAATGCACCACTAGAAGATGGTGTTCTGTAAGGACCCCAAACATCCCAATGTACTAATTGAAATAATCCAGTAGCATTTGTAGAACTCAATGGAAAACTATGTCTGGTCTGTTTTGCTCTATAACATACAGAGCAAGGTATAGTAGTATTACTTGTGCTAAAATCAAGAGTAGGAATAGAAAACAACACCGTAGATGATGGATGACCAAAACATTGATGCCATAAATTAGATGAAGAAATCAAAGCAACAGCCAGAATAGACTGCAGGATATGAGGACGAACGCGAGTATCCAACAGACGAAGCCAATAAACCCCCTTGCTGTTCACCCACGCCAATCATAGTCCTCATACTGATTTTCTGTAAAATGAAATAATTTTCAGTAAACAAGGCTAGACATTTTAAGGCAGATAACAATCTAGAGCATGATAATAAATTGCATCGCAAAGTAGGTATGTAGAGCACATGAGTAAGGGTGACATCACCAAAACAAATAGACTCATACTGTGTAGCAGACGACATAGATCCATCAGGCAGTATAACATTCACATTATTGGTAGCAATAGTAATATCAGTAAGAGAACCCTTGTAACCAGTCATGTGATATAAGGCTCCCAAATTAAAAATCCAGGGTAAAGTAGACTTACCTGACCCATGGTCAGATAGCAAATGAAATTGATTAAATAAATGTATGGTCATACTCTAATGGTCATCAGACAGAGCAGGACCGAAATCTAGGTAAGCCAGAAGAGGCTGCCACCACAAACCCTTTCGGCAACATCACTACGCTGGCAAAAAGAGACATATCATAATTTACTTTTTTGTGTTTAATAAATAAATAAAATAATAATAATGATCCACAATTTACTTTGTGGATCTGCTTCAAAGAATTTGGAAGACATTCAATGAGCCATTGACATTCAATAATTTCCGCCTAAGACTACGGCTTCGGGCCGATATCTGCTTTGAGAAACAAGAACTGATCTGATTTGCGGATCTATGCTTCAAAGACCGTGCTCACCAGAGGAGTGCAGACCGTACGCGTCACACACGGATAATGACAGCAGTGTTTATGAAAAATTTAAGATGGAAAATTTAGATTCTTAGGTTTCAGGATTTTAGACTCTGATACCATAAAAAAAATAAGGGTAATGATCTGTATTTTTATTTATGACCTCAGGGTTTATTATTTTTTTTTTTGGCTGTTCAAGAAGCTAAGAGTGGAAGAAAATCAGGGAAAACACTCAATCGTACAAAGGGCACAATCTGGTAAAGAAGGTTTCAAATGAACAAATTGCACAATGAAGAAAATCCTAAACTGTGACTCTTAATTGCAATTTGTCCATCAAGAAGTCTTGGAGTACGACTAATTGTTTATCCTTCACAAACTTTCTTTGAATATTAGCCTCTTCAACAGTAACAACGTCGAGTGGTTACTGCTAGGAAAACGTCCTTAGCTGCACCTTTTCTGCCTTATCGGAGTGTAGCCAAAGAATGGGTGAGGACTTCCTCTGTAGGCTGTAGCACTTCTGCAATCCACCCGTTGTTGGCTTCTGCGTGCAGCATTCCGAATCAATAACTGTGATCAGCTAAGAACTTGAAGTTCTCCAACATTTGCACCCCCTAAGTCATCACTTGTTTCTGGTATCCATGTGCCATCAGCCTTAACAACCAATTTTCATTCACATCACAAGAAAACTCCCATCATTTATGAGCTCCCAACCTTTGTTCAAACATGTCGGTAGTTGAAAGAAGATGAACCCTCGTTTGCATTTGATGATAATTGGAATGATCGAGCTTACATAGTTGCTCTTCACAATGTCCTGATATAAAGCAATGGAATCTCCTTGCCTCAATCTGTGTGTCTTGATCAACTCCCCTTTGTCCTCAAAGAGATGCATGCGGCTGCTATTGTTTGGCCAGAATCTGAACCTGAGCTGCCAAACATGCTTTCCATCCATATCATCCATGGTTATGAGTATCCCCTCCTTGTGTTGAAGTGAAGGAAGAAAATGGGGATCCCCTATGCACGCACTGTATGTTAAGGGGTATGCCTCTCCATCTTCATGAATCATGAACCAATTCATTGAAAACCCTTCCTAAAAAGATGGGGAGGCATTTGATATCTTTGGCCGATTATTAAATCTATAAAAGTTTTTTTCTTCTCCTGCTTCTTCTTTTTCTTCTTCCTAGTTCTCCTGGATTCTTCAATTTGCAAATCGAAAGCCATTTTCCTTGATCTTCAATGGGCCTACTGACCGGTGGGCAAGGTTGATACCTACTGAAAGGTTTTGAAGAAAAAACTCAGATTGGAACTCTAAAACAGAGGAAAAATGGTTCTAAAACAGCAATTAAGTGAGATCTTGGATAGGAGATGAACATTTTGGGTTTCATCTTGTGTGAGAAGACAAAAGAATGAGAAAAATGAGAGGATGAGAGAGAGATAGTTGAAGAGTTAAATGCAGAAGATTTGAGAGAAATGAGGATAAGATCAGAGCGTTGGGAAGTGAAATGAAACTGGAGCATTGGGGAATGAAATGAATAACTTCAGGGTCCATTATATAATATTACAAAATACCTATAGAAGTTAAGAAAAAGAAATATAATCTAATTATAGTTACAAATAATATTTATATTCCTTAACACCATTGTATCTTCCCCTTCCTTTGCTTGGAAAAGTTTGTGGTAAGCAATTGTTGCTCTTTGTTTGTCGAGTTCTACAATATTTTCATATTTTCCCTTATTATGAAATTGTGGGGTTATGTGGTTTCATGACACAATAAGAACTGTAATTTATCCATCTTATGCTCTTCCCCAATTTGTTAATTTGTCCATCTTATGCTCTTCCCCAATTTGTTAATTTGTCCATCTTATGCATATCCCCAATTCATTCAATGTTATCTCTTCCCCTATTGGTCAAAACTTGCATTTTTATACATATATTTATAAGAATTATAAGAATAAAATATCACCTTTTGACTATGTTTGTGCTATACACTTCCGGCCCCGCACCCGAAAAAATGAGGAAGGAAAAGTGCAGCTCGGCGTATAATGAGAATTCTGTGTGATCTATAGGTTGACAATTCTTTCATTAATATTTGTAAGCTTTGTGATATTGTGACTGTTCATGTCCCTTGGAGTTTAAGTCTGCAGGATAAAAATATCATGGGAGCAAGTCTAAATGGAATTTTACTATCACTTACTCTAGTTTGATTGGAAGTTCTGGAGTTGGAAAATGACAAGGAACAAATCATGGCATTTTAGATACACACTATGGTTTGCGTATCACTGATATGAGTTCAAGCCCATCACAAGGGAACTTAATTTGCAGCCTTGCTTCAGAATATGATTTAGCGAGTGTATGTTACAATAAAACACCTTTTGTCTTTTATGATATTTTGTAACCAGTACCGTAATTTAAGTTTGTACAAGACTCGATGAAGTGGCAGTAGAAAATATGTTCGTAAAAATTGTATGGAATAGTTTATTCCTTGATTAGAATGATATAAAAGTCTTCTTCTATTTCCTTTTAACCTCTTCAACTCATTAACTTTATATTTCTCCTTTATAAGATATATAATTCCACGTAGATGATTACTTTTTACTTAGTAATGTTCCTCCACTTGCTCAGTAGTCATGAGTTCCCTTGCTTGTCTATTCATTTGTCTTTAACCTTTCAGGCTATCAATTTTTATGCAAAGATCTCGGTTCACATTGATCGATAGTTTGTTCATGGCTTGCAACATATTATTCTCTAACTTTGCTGCCTTTTCTTTTCACTGTTTGGATATTTTAACTTTCATTAGTGTCCCTCAATCGTAGACAGATGTTTTACTTGTAAGTTGTTTTGATCTTGTTCAACATGATGTGTGTGCATAGTTTAGTTCCTTGACAAACAACACTACTACAGTCTCTTACTTTGAAAACTTGTGCTATGGTAGCAATCTTTTTAGTTTTCGTATCATGCAAATCCAAAGTTGTTATGTTGAATATTTGTAATTGGTTATCAATATCAAGACATTGATTCATTTCCCCCAATAAAAGTAGCACTTTAGTTACCATAACATCATGTTTCCCCTTTATAGGATGTGCTAATGAGTTCTAGAAAATCATACTGGTTATCTTTTTAACCTTATTTGTATGATTATGCACTATGATTCTAGCATGTTCTTAATGGTGTAAGCTTCATTGGGACGAGCCAAGATTTTGTTGTACCGATGCAAAAATAGGTATGTAAAGTGATGCATCATGGGTAAGTGGAGGAGACTCTTCTTGTGCAGTAATAGTTAGAGATTGGAGGGGAGATGTTAAACATATGAGAGTCAAAACTTTTAAATCAGATTCTCCTCTACATGCAGAGATGAAAGGCATTCTATTTGCATATCAGACATGTTTAGAACTTGATATTAAGGGTAGTATTATTGAGTCAGATTGCAAGCCTGCAGTTAAAGCAATCCATGATCCTTATTCTGGCTCATGGAGAGTTTTTTCTCTTAACTGTCAACTGAATTTGCTGCATAGAGACAACCCAATCAAATATGCTCCAAGGGAAGCTAATACTATTGCTGACTTTTTGGCTAAATTTGCAAGAGAGGAATCCCTAAATGGAGTTTTTAAAATGAGCAATGCCCCTTCTTTCCTTAAAGGTTTGATTATGCTAGATAAAAATGGTGTTCAGGGGGTAAGAATAAGAACAGCAAATGGTAACTCAGATTACACATAGGATGGTTTTTGTTTCTGGCTATAATTCAAGGCACGTTATAATTGTTGTGGAACAGAGACTGCTGTTGTTTCTTTTTTCCGTTTTGCAGATTTCTTGCTCAGGAGAGAGGTCTGGGCACATCAGAGCATGAGGCTACATAATCGGTCTTTTCAGCAAAGGAATATAGGGGTGATGCACGGATAAGGGACATTGACTGATAAGGGTTTTGAATTTCATCTCCCTGACTATGTTCGTGCCCTTAGTCCGTATGATCCCTCTTTACACTCTATATAGCGTAGTACATGTATACAAGCCGAATTAGTAGTATTCATATCTTGCTTCTTACTTTGGATCATCACAGGCATGATCTTGTACAGATGGAACTCTTTTGACATCACATGGGTAACTATATGGTTTGGGGAGCCAAATATATTCCCCCCATCTATTTGGATGGTTTAACTCAAAAAAAAAAAAAAAAAATCTCATTGTGTAGCACAGATCGTGCATATAAAAAAAAAAAAAGGTATGTAAAGTGATGCTAGTCATAGTTGTGATTTAAACTCTTGTCTTCTAGGGTGCGATAGTCTCAATTTTAGTTTGTTTGTTAAACTCACAACTGTCGGGTTATGAAAAACTATATAACTCCCAAACTATAGTAGTCTGAACTCATTTGATCCTACTATACATGTAATTGGCATTTGACCCATCTCAGAAATCAACCTCGAAAAAGGAAAGTTGTGGAATTTTTAGTGTCATATTATTTTCTTAAGACATGAACATTGTATTTGCTTGGGATGAAAAATTGATGAGGGACTTTGATGAATTCTCAAATTATTATGCAAGTTCATTAGTTGGTAAGGCTGTATACTTGTCCATTTCTTTAATACTAACAAAATTTTAGTTGCATCTCGAATAAAAAATGGCAATCGATGGTTATACTTCAGTTTTTCCTTTGAAAAACACGAAAATTTTATATATCATTCAATTGATATTTTTCTTTATCTAGTTAACAAAAATATTTAAATGATGTAAATGGGTGAACCAAAATAGACTCAGATGATATACTGGTGTTCATCGGTCCAAGACCGGACCGGAACCGGTTAGGACCGGAACCGGTTAGGACCGGAACCGGTTAGGACCGGAACCGGTTAGGACCGGAACCGGTTAGGACCGGAACCGGTTAGGACCGGAACCGGTTAGGACCGGAACCGGTTAGGACCGGAACCGGTTAGGACCGGAACCGGTTAGGACCGGAACCGGTTAGGACCGGAACCGGTTAGGACCGGAACCGGTTAGGACCGGAACTGGAATCATCAAAAATCTTGGACCGAAGACCAGATCGGTTAGTGGGTATTTTGGATCAGGACCGGACCGGAATAATTCCGGTCTTAGATCGGTCCGGACCGGTTGGACCGAATTTCAGTATTCTTTATTTTTTTACTTTACATTTTGCTATAAAAAATGTCAAATCAATATTTTTTCCCCTTTAAAACATAGTAAAATAGAAGTTATTAGAAAAATTCACCTCAAAATAAAAAAAGAATACTAGTTATCCTTAATAAATCTAAACTAGTATTTTAAACGTCAATCTTCTCTGACCACGAGACCATCTCTCTCCTCTGCCCACGCTCTCTCTGAACACGATTTCTACCTTTCCTTTTCTGCTCGCCGGTAACGGCTACTTCGTCGGAAACGGCTAATACCGTTGATCAGCAACTGTGACGGAAGTCTTACCTGTTATGCCGGCCAACATGGCGGCAACCAATGTCAATCTTCTCCCTCCTAAATCTTTCGCCGCTGTTCTTCAAAACAAATCACCTCCCCTGTCCAAATTCCTGCCCAGCAATCCAGAGCTTATTCCCAAATCGCATCATTTAGGGAATCCTACCTGCCTATATTCTGATGACCAAATTGCAACATTATCGGTACATTATGCGAACGCTCTGGTTGGGAAATTCACAAAGGGTAGACTTACAATGGAACAATTGGAGCTGGCATTCAATCGGTAGGCTTTGAAGGTAAATACCAGCTAGGCTCTCTTGACTACAAACATGTCCTTATTAGGTTTGAACAAATTAATGATTACCAGAGATGCTGGATGAAAGGTGTTTGGAATTTCAATGGTATTTTCCTCAAAATGCTTAAATGGACTCCTGAATTTTCTACGCATAAAGAATCTCCCATTGTTCCTATTTGGTGTACCATCAGGGAAGTCCCACTATATTATTACAACTCGCCTTCCATTGAGGCAATAGGGAATAGTATAGGCAGCTTTATTAAAAATGATCTTGCTACTGATATGCTTACAAGGCCGTCGGCAATTAAGTTTTGTGTGGAAATAGACCTTCAAAAACCATTAAGTAATCACATCCGGCTGGGATCAGTGTCTAATAATAAGAAGTATCAAATTGAGTATGAAGATATCCCCCTTTATTGTGACCACTGTGCTAAACTAGGTCACTCTTTTGTTCAATGTAGAGTTGTTTCTCAGAACTCCAATGGTAGAATTCAGGATACTAATATAGCTCAGAACCAACCCCACTCTCAGTGGCAAGCTACTGGAAAGAAATTTAACAAACCTCCTCTGATCCTGAACTCTCAGAAAGTGCAACCTCAACCTGGTTCTGATGATACTAATTTTAATGGAACTATAAACACTCTTAGTATAAACTTTCAATCTCCCTCGGAGGTTAACCTAGCTTCTGGTAATACTCCTGAAACTTGTACTCAATCTCGTGCTATTCCGGATAATTCTATTTCGAGATTGCTAAATGATACAACTCTATCCAAACCAGTTTTATTGGCCTATGCTAAGGATGATATTCAGATTGGATCTCTTAATCTATCTTTGAACAGTCCCAATCACAAAATAACACTTTCCCAACCAGGAAAGATGGCAAATAGGTTTTCTGTTTTGCAGGTTTCTGATAACTTATCCATAGAAACAGATGATCAGATTGAGATAGTGGCTGTGGAGGAGGATAAAACTGAAGTCCAGAACACTACAGTTTCTCCTTCCTTGGATCTCACAGGTAATCACCAAGGTACGTCGAAAACTAAAAAGAGTAACTATTTTAGTCAACTTAACAAAATGATGCTTAGATCAGCCACAAAAAGTATTAAATCTAGTGAACAATGATAGTAACTGTTGATGTTAATTTTCTGGTGTGGAACCTAAGAGGAATGGAAACTTCGATGCTTAGGTTGACAAACTTATGTAAACTTAAGAAAATTCAGTTATTATGTATTATCGAACCAATGCATGATAACTCTAAATGTCAAGCTTATATGGACAAGCTTTCTTTCACTCATAATATGACATTATATAATGGGAAAATCTGGCTCATGTGGTCTAATTCCCTGTCTGTCACACTTATTTCCACTCATGAGCAGTTTTTGCATGTGAGTATTTCACATCAAGCCCTTCAATTTCAAATGGAAGCAGTTTTTATTTATGCTCTTAGAAACAGAGAAGGTAGAAAGATTTTATGGAGTGAACTACAGTCTATCTCTAAAGGTGATACTATATTTATAGGAGATTTTAATTCTATTACTTCCCTGTCTGAATATAGAGGTCCTTCATCTCCTGGCTTAGGAAGTATTAGAGATTTTAACTCCTGGATTAACACCAGTGGTATACAAGAGATCAATACGGTTGACAATCTGTTTACATGGTGTAACTCTAGGCTCAGGAATCCCACCTCAAAAATACTTAATAGAGGACTTAGTACAATCTCATGGAACTCTAAATTCCCATCCTCTTCCATTCAAATCCTAAATAGATTGACTTCTGATCATACCCCCCTTCTTCTCCAGGTTTCCACCATGGCCTCCTCAAACCCTAAGCCATTTAGATTCATTGATGCATGGTTCCAGAGGAAAGAGTTTTTTAGGATTGATTAGGGATAACTGGGAAAAACCAATGACTGCTGTTACTGGATTGCTCAGATTCTATCTGAAACTGATTAGACTAAAGAAAATAATAAAAATATGGAATAGAGATAGTTTTGGTAACATTGATTTGAATGTTAAGTCAGCAGAGGAAGCCTTAAGAATTCAGGAAGTTATTTTTGATTTGGACCCCTCAACCCCTGAACGTGTTAAACTTAATGAGAAAAAAGCTTTACTGCTAAAAGTCTTGAAGGAGAAGGAAAAATACTGGAAGCAGAAGGCAAGATTAAAATGACATAGTTTAGGAGATAATAACACACACTTTTTTCATAAAGTAGTTCAAGAAAGAAACTGTAAACAACAGATTACTAAAATAAAAAACCATGCAGGTCTATGGATTAATTCTCAATGTGACATTCAAAAAGAAGCAATTGCTTACTTTTCGGACTTGTTAACTGAGCCTAAACTTATAGCGGATGATACATACTATCCTCACTTTCTAAGTCAAATTCCTACCATTTTAACTGATAGGGATAATCAAGCTTTAGCTTTTCCAGTTACAGATTCATAATTGGAATTAGTGATTAAAGGCCTAAATAAAATGAGCAGTCCAGGTCCAGATGGATTTTCAGTTAAATTCTATAGCAAATGCTGGTCCATTATAAAACATGATCTGATTGCTGCTGTTAATGATTTTATTGCTGGAGCACAGATGCCGAGGGGTATATCTAGTACTTGGATTACCCTAATACCAAAAAAATCAACACCATGCTCTTTTGATGACTTTAGGCCAATTAGCTTATCAAATGTATTAAACAAAATATACTCTAAGGTGCTAATGGAAAGGTTGAAACCTTACATGGAAAATCTGATCTCTCCAAACCAAAATGCTTTTATGAAAAATAGAGATATCACAGATAATATTTTGTACTTACATGAATTGATCCGATTTTTGGATAAAAAAAATAGAATACCTAATTGCATCCTTAAGTTTGATCTAAGAAAGGCATTTGATAGAGTAAATTGGAATTTCCTTAGACAGATTCTGATTAGGTTTGGTTTTAGTGGAAATTTTCTGAATACTGTTATGAACAATTTGTCTTAAGCCCCTTTTTCAGTTCTTGTTAATGGCAATCCAGTAGGTTTCTTCAAGGCTACAAGAGGGATTAAACAAGGTGACCCTCTCTCCCCTTTCCTTTTTAATTTATTCTCAGAAGCCTTTTCTAGGAGTCTATCTTTTATATATCTCAACAGGAGTGTATCTTGTTATCAGATTCCAGCTTCAATCCCTGTAGTTTCCCACCTTATGTATGCTGATGACACGATTATTTTTATGCAAGCATCGAAGCCAAATCTAATTAGGATCAAAGCTTTCCTAGAAATCTTTGAACTTACTTCCGAACAAAAGTTTAACTTTGATAAATCTGACTTTTACCTAAGTAGAAGGGCTACAAATGCAAAATTTAAACAGGTAAAAGCAATCTTAAAAATGAAAAAAGGGTCTTTTCCTTTTAAGTACCTAGGATGTCCCATCTTCACAGGTAGAACATTAAACAGGTACTTCCAACCATTGCTGGCTAGTCTTGATCAAAAGCTTCAAAACTGGAAAAATAAATGGCTTAGTGGAGGGGGGAAAATGATTCTCATCCAATCTTGTTTATATGCAATGCCTCAGCTCCTATGGTCGGTTACCAATCCCTCTAAATCCATAATTAAATCATTTGAGAGAAAATTAACTCAGTTTTTCTGGGGACAATCAGAAGGTAAAAATAACAAAGTTTGGAAAAGATGGGCTGATTTAGCCACACCTATAAACTCGAATGGATTAGGTTTTAGATCTGTCACAGCCATAATTGATTCTTGTTCGTCTAAACTGTGGTGGAAGAGTCATTTGGGTATTTCTTTATGGTCTAAACTATTATGGTCCCTCCCCCCAACTCATAGAAAATCAGTAACCTGGAAACGAATTTTCTATATTAACTCCTTTGCTGAAAAGAACACTGTTGTTATCCATGGTAAAGGAAGTTGTAACTTCTGGTCAGCAAATTGGTGCCCAAATGGTCCTCTCATTAACCATGTTCCAGTGAGCATTTCCTCTGCTCTGTCTGACTACTCTGTGGTAGAATTCATCAGCAATAAATCATCTATTTTAGATCAAATCTCTTCTTTTCTAGAACATGATACGCTCTCTTTTCTTCAGGAAGCTGAGATTATATTGGATAGAAAGGACAGACTAATCTGGAAACCTGAAGTCACAGGTAGCTTTTCTTTTAAGTCAGCATATAGGGCCCTCCATCACTCATCAGGTAATTTCCCTACAACAAAGTTCATATGGAATACTTTATTACAGAAAAAGATCTCAATATTTACTTGAAATTGTTACATTTATTTCTTCCTTTTGATGATGTGCTCATTACATGTGGTTTTAGTTTAGCCTCTAAATGTCCTGCTTGTTGTCAATCAGATTCAATTCAGCATTTCTTCATTTCTTGTCCCATTGCTCAAGCTGTTTGGAATAACATGGCATCCATAGTTCATTTCAACCTTAATGCTCAAAATTCCATTCCTGAAAGATTCTTCCTTTTCTGGAATTGCCATGACCTGCCTAAGTTACATAAAGTTTTCTGCAATATCCTTCCTTCTCTGGTATGTTGGAATCTCTGGAAAGCTAGAAACAGATTCATATATGATTACAAGAAATTCTCTTCGGATCTCATCTGTAAGGATGTGCAGGATCAATTTAAGCTGACTTTATATGCTTGCCTGGCAAAGTTGCTATCTGTTTCATCTATCCCACCTGCTTTTATGTATTTGACCCCTCTGCTTAGACCTCCCCCTAAGCCAAAAATAATGACTGTTTGTTGGGAGGGGCCTAAGATTGGCTCTATAAAAATCAATGTGGATGCATCCTGGTATTCTAATAATGCATCAGTTAGCCTTATAGCAAGGGACAATTCGGGTAAACCTTTACTGATTAGCTCAGTAAGCACTGATGCAGAATCCCCATTACAAGATGAAATTCAAGCTATTCTACATGCTTGCAACATCTTTCCAGGTTTAGATCATTCTTTTACAGTTGAATCTGACTTGAAACTGGCCGTCCAAATGATTAATGACCCTTATTCTGCACACTGGCAAGTTTTTAATATGGCTTTCAAAGTGAAGTCCCTCCTCGGCAGTGCAGTACTAAAACATACCTTTAGAGAATGCAACTATGTAGCTAATGCAATAGCAAAGCACCACTCCTCCCATAATCAGTCCCTAAACCTTTCCAATATTCCGAAGCATATCAAGGGCCTGATTTCTTTGGATAAGGCTTACATACCTCACATAAGAGTACTCAAAAATAGCCATGTTAAGGATTGATACTGCTAAAAGAAGTTTGTTTTATGCAGGTTCCGAGAAGGCTTTTAGCGGACTGAGATTGCCTATCACAACACTTACAATAGGCTAGGATTGCTGCTCGATGTTTGTCAAAGGGAAGCTCTCATCTAATGGATATTTGCTGCTGTTCTTCATCAACTAACTCTGGCCAATTCCTCACTTGTATCTGTCCTGCATAGTTCCTGTCTCACTCCTGGATGGAAATATCATGGTCTCCAGCTTTACTGCCTCGTCTCTTCACTCTTCTACGCTAGTTATTACTATTAGGATTTCAATTCTATATACGAATGGTTAAGTTTATAGACTCCCCCTTTGATCCCCCATTGTATTTGTCTGGTTCCTGGGAGTTGCCTGGCCAAGTAACGAATTAACATGCGGTGTGGAGATTCGTTACCTTGGAATCGCAACTTCTTTTAATCTAGCTAATATAACACTATAGCTTAGCTATATCTTTGTAAAAAATACTACGTCTATGGCTGTTTTCACTTTTATGGTCTGGGGTGCCAATATATCAACCCCCACCTTCGGGTGATTTCATTAAAAAAAACTAGTATTTTAAACTAATTCATTATCATTTTAAATATATATATATGTAAAATACCGGTCCGTCCGGTCCGGATCGAAAAAAATCCAATTTTGGACCGGAACCCGGAATCTAACAAAAACATGGACCGAGGACCGGACCGAAATTTCATCTATACAATTCCGGTCCTTACATTTCCAGTCCGGTCCGGTCCATTTTACCGGTCCGGACCGGACATGCACACCCCTATATACCACTCCTTGTGAATGAAATGTGATTTTTATATTGAAAAATGTATATTATACATTCGCAAAAGCTCTAGGATACAATTTTTACAATAACTGATGATACTCTTCTCATACTGGACTGTGGCCCAATAAACAGGTAAGAATGAGTCGATGAAATTCATACTCTTCTCATACTGGACCGTGGCCCAATAAACAGGTAAGAATGAATCAATATATGGAGTAGTCAAAGGATGTGGTAATTAAGGAGATAATCATACAGAAATTAAGTATTTCAGTTGCACACACTTATTATTAGGGTTTTAGCTTATAAATATCCAGATACGTCCTTTGTAAATGTTGAATTCACTGTTATTCTTTCTTTCTTATATTAATTAATGACTTTATCACTGGAGGATTTTTCTCTCGGGAGCTGTTTATATCAATTAATGATATACTAAGGATCCGATGGAACTGTTTCTCGAGAATTTCGAGACCCATCAATTGGTGCCGTATGTGGGGATCCATAGTACTATGGGTTCTTCTTCTCCTTGCGGCAGTGTCTCTGAATCCTTCAAAGTTCCGTCAACCATTTAGAAATTTGCCCAAATCAACAAGAAGCAGCAATCCTTGACCCGATCTCATCTTTTTGCCGTCACATTTGACCACCAAATCCCTATAATTCTGGAATAGCCTATAATTCTGGAATAGCCTGGATCCGAGACTTTGAGCAATTTTGGTGAAATTGTATTGGTGAAACTGTTGGCCACATTACTTCAACAAACAAATGATAACAATTATTTGATCGGTCCATTTGGGTTTCATATTTGGTGAAATCCTTGCCACATAATCTACATCATAGTGTACAAACAGGCATTCAGCTTCTCCGCCGACGAACCTCGAGCCTTCAGCTTCTCTGTTCATCGAGAAGCCCGCCAGCGAAGCTCGAGTTTCAACGAAGCTTGATCCATTGGAGAGTTCCTCCATCGAGAGCTCGATCCCTCGAGCTTCTCTTTTTTTTTTCATAAATCATCTAGGGGAAGATGGGGAAAATTATATTAGGCCTTCCCAAGCCCTGTAATAAACCAAAAAAGCACAGAAACAGGAAAAGAGATGGAGCCGAGGCTTAGTTGAGATTTACAGGAGTAAGCCATAAGCTCTTGAATCAACATTTGTTGCCTCCAAAATAATGTCTAATATGAAAATAATAGTTAAAGGATCACAAAAACTATTAGACTAATGAGGAGGATCATCGAACTTGTTAGTGAATAGAAAAACTAGACACGAAGCAGTCAGAATGACCCTCATAGTCTAATGGGCTTATCCTCCTCTTGTAGGATCCATCATGTACAACAATTGAGCAAGTCAATGACGTCGGAAGTATCCAGCTAGTGAAGCCTTGAATCCGTACTCGGCCAGTGCAATGAGCAGAAACTGGTAGATACCATATCATCCTACAAAAATCAATAAAAAAATCAGTAGCATCTGTTCAAATGTACCATCCTTAAAGAAGGAGTACCTATCTGATCAAGCCTAATTAAGCCTTGGACCGAGTTAGACAGCATAGAAAATCTAGAACAGGATGAGTCCATCTGAGCGTGAAATCTAGAACAGGATGAGTTCGATCCCTCGAGCTCAATGCCATTGTCCGTCGAGAGCTTATCCCTCAAGCTTGCCGCTGGTTTCCATGGAGTTCGAAGATTCCCTCAAACTCACTGCTGGAGCCTTCGAAGTTCTGAAGCTCCCGTGGCCTTCAAAGAGCTGAATGTTGGAACAGGCCCTTATTCAAAAATATGTTTGCTGCATACTTCCAAATATATCACAATGAAAAAACATACAAACCATACTCACAATACGGAATCACTTCTTTAAGTGAAAAACTACACTTTTTTACTACTTCACATCAAACCATACGCACAAATACAAAATCACTTCAAGTGAAAAACTAGACTTTTTCACTACTTCACATCGGCTAACTCTATTCATTTTAGAAAGACTGTTAAATAAAACACTAACAATAACTCCTATATCTTACACTGAGTCCCCTCAAATGTTTTGCTAATCTCTTGTTGCGATAGAAGAAGATTTAATATCTCCTGTTTGCTGTATTTTCATCCTGCCTTCGAAGATTGCCATCGAAGCTGCACTCCAACGCTGTCCTTCAAAGATTGCCACCGTGGTTTTTCGATATTTTCCCTAAGGGGCTTGGCGCCATCTCGAGCTTCACAAGAGCTCCTTCTCCTAATCGAGAGCGTGCCATCGAAGCCCACAATTCCTGGGCCACCAATAAAGCCTTCCGCCGGTGAGTCCAAGCGGTCAACCCTCGATCTCGTCATCGAGTCTCCCAGTGCCATCAGAATCTTTTGTTGGAAAATGATTGTAAAATAAGTTGAATTTTGTCAACTTTTGGTGTTCGTTTTGAGTTGGGCTTGAACTGAATTAAGGTCAGTGGACATCGTTTTTTGATTCTCCTCTGTGAGTACTATAAAATCGACTGTTTAAACTCTCAAAACGGATAAAGCGTGAATGAGATATGAATGTTCAAAGAGTCACTCTTTGAATGGAAACTTAGGTGGAAATTCATTTGCAAGTAATAATTTTTCTCTAATTTTGACAGTCTAAAACACGTTGGTTCTTGATGTTACAATCAAGAATGATCTTAAAGGTCTCAAACCTTTCAGCCTGGGCTTGCTCCTGAATCATATCTTAGAGCTCCAGGTTGATGTTGTAAGTATCTGAGTTCAAAACTTGCCTTGCAACTTTGGACTCATACTATTCAACATAAGACACTTGATATTGGGAATTTGAATATTAATGACATACTCCTTCTTTTATTGCATTAGAACTATAAAAAGTTCCTTAGCCAAGTAACTGTCATTCAATACATCTTTCCAAATGATCGAACGCAAATTAGAAGAGTTGTTTTTTGTTATACATGATTACTAAAATATAATAAATGCTATAAAAACCGTTTTAACTGAATAACCTGAACAAATCTACAAGCCTTATTAGAAGTTATTCAACATTTTATTCTATCATAGTTGGTCCCATGAATAAAATGTTTCCAAGACCCTCAAAATCACAAGGTCTTAAGCATGCTTTGGCTTTGTCTCAATTCCTTTGATTTTAGGTAAGCAATCTCATTACTAATAGTATCCAATACTACTCTTGGTCGATAGGGTACATCCAATGTACTACCTATCTTTTTTTTCCTCAACATCTGAGGACCCTCACTGCTATTGATGAGCAAACCAAAACTAACATGTAGGCCCCTTTCACTAGGCCTACCTACATTTGTCCCAAGATTAGAAGTGTCACTATTGCTTTGACGAAATCTGTCACTAGTGATCAATAGATTAATGGATGCTCTTGTTTTGGAAAGACAAATATTTTGCTCATTGTTGCTTTTGGGACTTGGGTTCATTATGTTAGTTTGATCATTAGTGAACTAACTTCATAATCATCCCACACACATAAAACCAATCGCATGCATTTATAATATAAAAGCAATAAATAAATGCGATAAAAAATGCATCTAAAGTGATCCTAGTATGGCCTCCTAATCTGGACAAAATCTTCATTTTGTTTGCTGGATCCCATCCTTCGATTTTGTCATCGAACTTACAATTCATTTCAATTTAAATAATAAAACTAAAAATAAATTTACAACATAGCAATAAATGGTACATAGTTCGTATTTAATTACAATGCAAAATAAACGATACGCAAACCGTATTTAAATATCTAGTTGGGCTATACTAGTCACTCATAACCTTGCACTTATTCCAATTCATATATGCATCCATTCATTTCTAAAAAGAATTACCCAAATATATATTAAAAAATAAATTGGGATAAAGTCACATAATAAATCATGCAATTACCATACAAAAATAATTACGTTAACTAATTTCTAAAATTATTAACCTTAATTATTTGGTAAAGTCTTGGGAAAGACGGTATTTTCATGGGCTTATGGAAAGATGGAGTTTATATCTTCTTAGTCCATATGCATATTGGGCCAAAATAGACCCAAGACTTCTTTTGGACTTTTATCAGGTCCATCCATCATAAATAGCCCCCAGAAAACTCAATGAGGCCTCGAGGTTGAGAATCTTCGAGGTGTCACATTCTTGTCCCCGAACTCCTAAACCCCCGGGATTATGGCTTCTTAAACTCATCATACCCTGGAGTTAGAATATCGAGCTTCGAGGTATTATTTAGTTTTCTTATTTTTTATATCTCGGGCGGAATGCGAGGCAACGCGCGTGTGGGCTAACTATGCCAAAAAGTGCTTGAGCAGCGACAACCTCTGAAAAGGTATGACAACTTTTTCTAGCCTTTTCAAACTTTTTCCTTCCCCGAGATAATCGTTACTTTGGCCACCGTTTTAGGCTTCTTAACTCCTCACTTCTCCCATTTTTCTTTACTTTATGTGCAGGTACTTTCAGAAGACTTCCAGATCTACATTCTTCCCTTCATCTACTCTCTGCATCTACTTTCATCTTCTCTTCTTAGACCAATAAGTTCTCATAATTTTCATCTTTCCTCTTTTCTTTTACTTTATCCCTCTTTATTATGGCCATTTTCGGCGAGAAATATGATTAGAGGGGTACTCTGGTGAGGTTAGTGGGAGGCCGTCACCGTACCTCTCAAAGTTAATATATATAAGCCCTAAATGCTTACTATCTACAACTAAGTAGATAGCGACAAGTCGGGGGTCATCCACGAAGAAGAGGGATTTTCTCAAGCGTTTAAACGTAAATGGTTGATATTATGCTAGGAGTAGATATATATACACATATAAAAGCATGTAAAAAGGTGGGATTTGGTTGTTTGGTGGTTCTAAGCTATGAAAGTTGAAAGACAAGATAACTAGCAAAGTCAAGTAACTAGGCTAATCATCAAACAAAACTAAGAAAAAGAAAAGGGTTTTACAACTACAAAAGATAAAGCCTTGGGGGCAATGGATATCCACTTCCAAACCAAATGTAGATCATTGAACCTTTCACTCATCCTATCACATTCATTACCTATGGGGAATGCTAATAGAAGATCAACATTCATCCTTCTTAATAGTAAATTGCAAAGACAAACAACGACCATTTGAAAATCTTGTTGATGATCACCCTAGACAAACAACGACCATAGGGGTATTTCATCAACGACATTATAAACGAAGGACCATAGATTTGACAACAATAAGCCTTCGACCAAAGACATAGCCGTTTAACCAAACATAGCATTCATTAAGCTAAACCTAGAACAAACCACATTAAAGGTTCAACCTTTCATTGCATCTATAGGATAAGTATGAGAACATACCACATTAACATACTCATGTAGCAAGGATTACCGCACATTATAATCAAGAAGTTCTAAGTTCATGCTTGTAGATTTTCATGCAAAGAGCTAAGGAATTCATCACGTTCCTAACACCCTAACACTCCAATCATGCAAACACTTCCTATTCTCAAACCTCCCATGACATAAATGAAGTAAAAAATATCATTAAGAACTCATGAATGCTAAATAGTAAAGGCTTCAAGAATGAGTAAAACAATCTATTCACTACTTCAACTACTTGTTGTGAAGATAAATCTTCCATCCTTCTTAGATAGTAGTTTGCAAGAGTGAATTCGACATCTCTTGTCAAATCTCACCAATGACTCCCTTAGTACTAAGAGTATCCCATTGATGGCATTTAGCATGAAGGATCAACAAGCTTGGCAATACTTATAAACACTACACCGTATCTAGCATTTAACCAATTCATGAATTTACACAAGATTAGTCAAGAACGATCGACATTCATAGACCCTCTCTCATTTGCTACCTAAAACAAACATGACAACGAGTTCGACATCATCACATTCATCTAGCAATTATTAACACACCAACATCATTTATGAAACTCTAACTCATGCTCTTGAATTCCACATTAAAATAGGGGAGAATTAGCTAATTTCTCCTAACCCTAACAAGTAATCATACAAGCAATTCATATACTCAAGCTTCCAACAACATCAATGCCATTAACAATTAACATTCAAAGCTCAATAAATGCACAATAGCAAAAGCACCATATATATATGGTTCTTACTACATAGGAATGGAAGCTTCAATCCTTTGCTCCCAAGACAAACTAAGCTAGAAAACTAAAAGACATAATTAATCTACAAAAAAAACTAAGAAAAGAAAGAAGAGAAAAACTAGGGTTTTAAGCCCCAAAAATGCAGGAAGAAGAATGGCCAAAAGCTGCTGAACAGCAGAGGATAAGGTGAGTGTTTATAGTACAAAAATCAAGAAGAATTTTAGACCACTCGTCCATCGTGACTCGCGACGTGCTCGCGACGAGCTCGCGACGGACACCAATTCCAGCGCCATTTCTTCTTTCTCTTTTTTTATCTCATCTCCTTCTCTTCTCTTCACTTCTTCAATTCTTCAAATCTTCAAATATTCAAAGGTATTCTTCAAAGTCTTCAAACAAATTACCTTGTCGCACAAAATTC
Source organism: Rubia yunnanensis (assembly GCA_037428765.1). Classification (NCBI taxonomy): domain Eukaryota; kingdom Viridiplantae; phylum Streptophyta; class Magnoliopsida; order Gentianales; family Rubiaceae; genus Rubia; species Rubia yunnanensis. The sequence continues at coordinate 57,439,950 of CM075064.1, read as the reverse complement.
TCTAAAAAAGTAATAAAAGCGTAACAGTTGCTTTTAACCCCCCTTAGAGAATTTCAAGGCAAAATGTCACATTTAGAGTAAAAAAATGAATCCTAAGAGTCCTAATATAACCGTATAAAATGGCCACATCAGTTAGGTTTGAGAGATTTGAGATGTGGTCACCTAAGGAGTGTGATTTTGAGGCTACACTTAGCGGTTTTGAACATTCTCCTCAGTATTCCAGTCCAAGTGTTGGTGAGATTGGTCATACTAACTATATACCCCTTACTGATATGCCTCGAGGAGAATTCCCTTGAGTTTGCCTTCCCGGCCGGGGAAAATGGCATATTCGAATGTCATCTCGTACTAGAGATATTGAATTTAGTCCACCTCTTCACGAGGATGGGGGCTCTTCAAGAGCTTCAGAAGAGGTTGGAGGTAGTGCCCACAAGATTATATCTCCCATTCTTGAGGTTCAAGAGGAGAACACTCGAGAGCCCACTATAGGGGATGTGGCTCAGGAGCTCCTAGCTTATGATTGGTCCTGGTCGATACTAGGGATTTTGCAATCTTTGTCCTTGGGTCAGAGGGTTCCTCCTAACATTGATATACAATTGCTGGGATGATGGGGTCTCCAAAAAATCCTCCTGATGGGAGATCGGTTATATTTTTAAGGCATCTACAAGCAGGGCCGTGCTTCCGGGGAAATATTCTCGAGGCTCCTCAACGATGCTCAAGTTCATCCCAATGTAGTAATAACCATCATACTTTTCATGATGCAGTGCCATAGATTAGGTATAGAACCTGAGTACTTGCTATTTCGCTCTTTGTATAGCGTTACTGTTAGCGGCAAAGCTTCCGAAAACATTATCACAGTTTCTAGTTGGCAAAGGAGGAAAAAATGCTTTAATCTCCCCACTAACTCGAGTAAGTGGAGAGCTGTCAAGAGAGGACTTACTTTCAACAACGTTAGGTATAAGGTCCCCCTAGTGGAACCCAGACGTTATCATCGAGACCCAGGTGCCAGTTAAATTTATCTTCCTCAAATGCCTCGCGGGTAGTCGAGACCATCAGTTGGCCTCGTCAATCTTTTATGCTGACTATACCAATCCAAATAACTTGATTGGGGGACATGGTTGGCCAAGCGAGGTTTATCAGAGATACATTTACGAGCCAGCCAAGAAGAGTAAACTGTCGAGGCAATGGCATTTGGCTTCAGAAGATGAGCCTAAGATAAATAAAAGGTGGAGGAGACTTAATAAGGAGGGGGATAAGCCTCAATGTTTTCTGACTCAGCCGCTCGAGATTCCCTTCTCAAGGATTATGTTGATTATTTTGAGTTTGAATGTGTTTTGATGTCTTATTTCCCCTTCTTGTGCTGTTATATATATTTTTTTCTTCTAACTTCCCTTTCATCCTCTCAGTGGGAAGGATTTTAGGAAATGCAATGATCAAGAAGGGGGCAACAATAACCTCGTGAAGTCCCCAACAAAGCGGAACCCCGAGGGTGGCTCTTCCTCGAGGGAGCGTCGCTAGAAAATTTCTCAAGATAAGGCTCTTCAAGAGCCTCTTAGCCAAGTTCTTCAAACTGAGGCCAACATTGTGGCACCCCCTTGAGCCTTTCGGTTGTGGGGGCTAACACTCTTGGCACTTTTGGGAAAAACCCCCAGGTTGGTTTTCAACTTGGAAGATAAGAGTCTCTCTTGTTTTGTTAAGTTTTTATAACCCTTATATCATTTTTAGGTGGTTAAAAATCTGGACCTGATGTCCTTCTCCCTCTCCTCTCTTCTTCAGTGCCTGGGTTTCGACCTTTCCTCCTTTCAAGAGGAAAGGGACAACGAGATTGCCTCATTAGAGATGGAACTCAAGGGCTCAAAGAAGAAGGTTGCTGGCCTCGAGGCTGTAAATGGGTGCCTTATCTTGGAGAAAAATGTTGTTGTTGAGGATGCCAGGCAAGCTCAAGTCCCAGAGTCTCAAGTGATTATATTGGAGACTTTCAAGGAGAAGGTCTTCCAAAGCCGGTAACTTTTTGATCTTTTCATTGATCTTCTAAACTTGGCTAAGGGGGTTTGGTATAATCTCTTCGTTGAAGAAGTCGTTTTACCCAAAATGTCCTCGTCTCTTTCTAAAGATGATGTCAAGTTTTTGAAAGAGGAAGCTGAGGGCGAGAGTGTGGAGGCTATTAACTAGAAGTGAAAAGAGCTATCAAGAGGGTTTGAGCTTATCCTTGATGAACTTCCTGAGGGCCTTGGGTAAATACCATTCTACTGAGGAGATTTGTGCTATCCCCGATCCTGATGAAGAACTCAAGGCTGAAGGTGTGTCCAACCAGGAGGCGCCAATAGAGGATCAGTCTACTAACGTAGGAAATGGATCACAGATGGCACCAACAACGGTGGGGAGTCAGAAGCTCGGCGTAGAGATGGGTAAAAACTGGTGGCAAAAATTTTTGTCAAAGATGGTGGGGGCGAGTTTGTTTACAGCGGCGGCATCGAGATGGATCATAGACGACGATAACTATTTTGGTCACAGACGACGTTAATTTTGGTCACAGACCACGATGTGGATTATGGTCACAGTGGCGGTGTCAAGTTTGGTCATAGATGACATTGGCACAGCCCACAGCGGCATCGAGATAGGAGAGTGATTTTCTCATTCACCTCATCCTTTCTTTGTTCTCTTATGCTTGCTCTCCAAGTGTTAGATGTTTTGTATGATAGATAAAAATGCTTTAATTGCATGGGAAGAAGAAGAAGAAGGTGGGGACGTTGAACCAATTGATGATGTGTGGGAGGAGGAAGAAGAAGTTGAGCCTAAGGTATATGTTCTGAAAAAATCGGTGATGCTCTGCCATGTGCCTTTCACTACAGGAAAATAGGTACATACTCACCGGTATAAATTCATGAGTACATGTATACCTGTGTGTATGTAACCAATTGCACCGGTATTTATCATGTTAACATCAATACCGGTGCAAATAAGTACATACGCACCGGTATCCTGTCAGCTGGTGTACTGTTCACCTATTTTTGCGCCGGTGTTGGTTCAACCGGTGTACCAATGTAAAATATTTTGCATCGGTATTATCCAAAAAGGTATTTGACCGGTGCATTTACTTACACGTGCACCGGTACATGATTACCGGTGTGTACATATGTCCCTTTAATTAATTTGGTGCCAAGAGGACAACTTTCTAAACCAATAACAGGAAAAATTTGCATTTGTACACCAGTTACTATCAGAATCGGTGTAGGAATTAAACATGCACCGGTATTTTCTTAGTACCGGTGCAAAACAAATTTCTTTTTTTAGACATTTGGTGCCAAAACTATTTGTTTTTGCACCAAGACTGTGATCGTACCGGTGCAGGAGAAGAAAATATGTGGTTTTTGGCTAAATATCTACACCGGTAACTGATTTTACTGGCGTCAAAGTCTACAAATGCACTGGTAAAGTCTAAATACCAGTGTACAAAATTGCATTAAATGCTCACCTGCCACCTTTTTTTAACGGGTTAAAAATGAGATTTTTGGAAGAAGATGTTCATTTATGGTATTTTTTTGTTGATGAAGGCATTGAATTCTCCACAATGAAAACCCTTGAAGGTACCTTATTTTGAATTACATTTATGGATATTAAGGATTTCATGTATGATTTTGGTTAGTAGAGATATTTACATTTTGTGTTTGATTGATGGTGATTGAGGTAGAACTGTAGATATTAGTTTGTGATTTGTTCTCAGGGTTGTGGTAGTTATAAGGCTATGGTTTTTTATTCCTATAGTGTTGGACATGTTAAGAATGTTGTAATTTTAATGAGGAATATTAGTGTATATTGTGCTTTTACGATGTTGCATGATTAGGAAGTCATCATGAAAAATTCTATTGTATTAAATGTGTTGAAGTTTGATTGTTGGAAATTTATTGATATGTAGAGTTGTATCGTATCATTGAGAGTCATAAGCATGTGTATGACAACGTTATTAGGGTGAGCTATGAATATATTATATTTGTGGATGAGTTCTTGGAGTATGCTTTTAGTCGAGAGAAGCAAATAATATGTTCCTGTCGTGATTGTGGAAATCAAATTTGTACTGATAAGAAGGACATCCTGAAACTCCATTTGTATAGCCAGGGGTTTACGAAAGATTATTTTGTGTGGACCTTTCATGGGGAAAAATCACCACCGGAATTGAGAGTTATTAGTGAGGGAGAGTGCTTTGGGGATTCTATGTTGGATGACATGTGTGAGGAGGTTGTTAATGAGTTGAGGGAGGCCCGATGTTTTGGCTAACTTCCTTGGTGAGAAGGATACACCTTTGTATCTCGGTTGCAAGAAGAAAGACACGATAATGTAATGTTTGATTGAGTTTTTTAATTTGAAAGGTGTAGGGTCATGGATTGATACTTGCATGAATAAATTGCTTAAGTTTTTGAATGAAAAGCTTCCATTCGGTAATGGGGTTCCTGATAACCTTTATGAAGCTAAAAGAATTTTGTGTCCGATGGGATTGGAGTATGAAAAGATACATGCTTGTCCGAACGATTGTGTCCTATATAGGGGTGACCTTAAGGATAAGATTGTTTGTCTAGTATGTAATGTGTCGTGTTATAAGAAAAAGAGAAATGTGGCTGTCAGTGGAGAACATGTTGTGCCGGTGAGGAGGCGGTTGCCCACCAAATGTATGTGGTATCTTCCCATTATTCCGAGGTTGAGAAGGTTGTTTAAGAATGAAAAGGATGCAAAGAACTTGACATGGTGCGTTGATATGGGAAGTTGTAAAGATGATATAATTCGATGCCCGGCTGATGCAGACTAGTGGAGGAAATTTGATAGGATGTATCCACTTTGCATCCGAACCTAGGAATTTTAGATTTGCTTTGTGTACTGATAGTATGAACCCATTTGGGAATATGTCCTCGAAACACAGTTCGTGGCCGGTTATACTTTCCATTTACAATCATCCCTCGTACTTGTGCATGAAGAGAAATTATGTATTGATGCCCATTATGATTTCAAACCCAAAACAACATGGAAATGACATAGACACTTATCTTGCCCATTTGATAGAAGATTTGAAGGTGCTTTGGTCGGTTGGCACCTTAATGTTTAATGGTTGTAGTGGTGAAGAGTTTACATTGAGGGCAATGATTTTTTGTACCATAAATGATTTCCTGATATATGATAACCTTTCTGGGTATGTGGTCAAGGATCACAAGGCTTGCCTAGTTTTTGAGGATGAGACAGAATACCATCAGTTGAGGAATGGTTGGAAGACAACATATTTGGGTCACCGTAAATTCCTCCCCGTAGGTTACAAGTTGTGGGATAATGCGGTTGCATTCGTTGGTGGGAAGGAGAGGAGAAAGGCACCCAAACCTTTGACCGGTGTTTCTATTCACAACAAGGTGAAAAAATTGAATGTTGTTCTCGGTAAGAAGTTATCAAAGGGTGGTGGGGCTGTAAACGGATCGTGGAAGAAACAGTCCATTTTCTTCGATTTACCATACTAGGAAATTTGGAGGTTCTCCATTGTTTATATTTCATGCATATTGAAAAGAACGTTTGTGAGAGTCTAATTGGAACGCTTCTGAATATTCCAGGGAAGACTAAGGATAGCTTGAATGTGAGGAAAGATTTAGTGGATCTGGCACCAGAGGTAAGAGGGAAGCGAACGTGCCTGCCCCTTGCTCCTTACAATTTGTCAGTTGCTGAGAGGAGATCAGTGTGCGAGAACATCCAAGGAGTGAAGGTACCTTCCGGTTACTACTCTAATGTTAGTTGGCTTGTGAATGATGAGTTGCATCTTAATGCTTTGAAATTGCACGATTGTCATGTCCTTATGCAACAACTTTGCCCATAGTAATACGTGAGTGTTTGGAAGAGGAAGTTTGATTTTCAGTTATGCGCTTGTGTTCCTTCTTCAGCTCGATATGCAGGAAATATATTAGCAGACAACAACTAGATGAACTGGATCGAGAGGCTGCTGTTGTTGGAATGCATTTGATGTACCCTTTTGAGCATCAGATGGTTCTTTTCAAGGGTTACGTTCATAATCGTAGTCGGCCCAATGCCTCCATTGTTCAAAAGTACGTCACTGAGGAGATCATTGAGTATTGTACAATGAACTTGGTTGGAAGAAGAGCGGCTGGTGTTCTAGGTGGACCCCACTACAAAAGGCAGAATGAGATTCCACTTTCCAAGGGCTTAATACACCCTAGCACGCTAAGTTGATGACTGTTCACCTGTATGTATTACGTAATTATAGCAAAGCTGTAACATATGTTGAAGAGCATATTTCCCTGTTGGAAGATATTCATCCAAACTGGCCCCCAAATAAAATTCAGGTCGAGCATTTTTCAAGGTTTGTTAACCAGTTTTACAATCGTTGTAATGTCGAAAGGATGTCAAGTAACCTACGGGCGTTTGCAAGGAAGCCAAAGTACATCGTTAGACGATACCTTGGTTATGACATTAATGGCTTTAGTTTCTCAACATTGGCGAAGGACGAGAAGAGCACCACTCAAAATAGTGGTGTATATATTGAATCTGAATCCATGTGGCAAGTAAGCAAGAGAGATAAACATCCAATTGTTTCTGTGATACCTTTCTATGAGGCGATTGAGGAAATTTGGTAGTTGGATTATGTAGAGTTCGAGGTTGTTGTCTTCAAGTGTCGTTGGGTGGAACACGGTTCCGGTGTTGTAGTTGAGAAGCCCATGGGGTTCACGTTGGTCGACTTGAATCGAGTAGGATATGAAGATGACAAGTTCATCTTAGCTACCCAGGCACGACATGTTTTTTACATCAAGGGCCTATCGAATAAGAAGTATCATGTGGTGTTGCATGAGAAGAATTTTTACTCCGATGAGGAGATTGATCAGCTCGCCATAACTGATAATCCTGAGTTTCCATCAGTATTTCTTGGTTTGGAAGATGTTGGGGGACCCGTTGTTGGAAGGCGTTCTCATGGTGATGGGTTGTGGGTTGATGAGATAGGTGAAATAGTAGTCGGGAACAATGTCTTAAAACAGAAGCAATAAATTGGTCGTTCCTAGCCATTGTTTTTGTGACCATGTTTTGTGAAAAATCGTATGATCATTAAGTGATTTAGCGTGTAATGTATTTAATTGACACTCTGTTATGAATTGGTTGGTATGATCCGTGATTTCAATGGAGTGTTTATGAATTGAATCACTGAAAATGTGTTTTAATTTTAATTTCAATTTCTATTAGGTGCTGGTTTTTTACACCGATAAAGATTAAATTAACGATGTAGAAAAATAGGGGAGGTATTCTGTTTTGTACTTACGCACCGGTACTACTACCGATGCACACTACTCGGAATTGTTTTTGTATCTTGCTCTCGGATCCGACAATGTTAATTTTTTGGCATTTAAAGCATCTTATAGCAGCTGTTTTTTGTTAAATTTGCACCGGTAATTGTACTGGTGATGGGCTTAGAAATTATTTTTGGAAATTTACTTCCGGGTAGCACCCCATTTTCACAGTACCAAATTTATATTTCTCACTCAATACCATCTCTATCAGTACCCATCTTTGTTGAAATCCTACATAGGTTGACATATAATCAGGAAACCAACTTCAATGCCTTTATAGTATGATTAATTAGCAATTGCACATGAAACAGAATCATTGAGAATGTTACATCATAAACAGCTTGACTTGCATGTAAGGTGTTTGATAAAATGCTTCAATGTATTTTTTAGGAAATGCCTCCAAAATCTAATTAAAAAAAGGATACACCATTCACTGTCCCCATCATTGCTGAAAGTATCACCGAACACTTACTCGGATGGTACCTTCGTGTCCGAGGAGGCTAGGTTGGTCCATGAATCTTACAAAGGATGCCGTCATCACATAGAGAGAGGAATTGAAGCATCTTCCCATTCGAACAAACTATCCGGAAGCTTGGGTGGAAAAAATTCTACGAGACTCTGCAACCATTCAACCTGACCATTGTAAGTGAGTTCTATGCAAACTTGAAGTGCGGTCCGAGCTACTATCACGTGTATTGTAGAGGTAAAATGGTCCTTGTCACACCAGAATCTATTAATTGCTTGTTTGGGTTGCCAATGTTCTAAATGATTGCACTCAATTTTCTAGGTGATGACGACTATATTCTACAACAACCAATTGAGAAGGAGATCGTTGGGATAGTAACTAGGGCAGGTACAGACATATATGAGTTGGTCAAACTAGGTTAGAGCAAAATACCTAAGAAAACTCTAACTCCGAAAATGTATGCGTGGTACCACTTCGTGGCGTCTGGAATCCATCCAATAACTGTGAACACATAAGTTCACAAACTTTGCCTCACCTACTTGTATACAATAAAGAACGAGTTTTGATGGAATGTTGGTCGTCGAATTTGTCCTATGTTGCAGAGGGAACGAGATTAGATGAGATCTTAGGCCTATTGCAGTATCATCATTGTGCTTTGTTCAAGAGCGGGAGCTAGTTCTTGTGCACATGGCATTTATGGCCAACCAATGGGTAAGATTTGCATGGACTCTTTCTAGACATAGACATCTGACATGCCTGTTGCTACTATTGAATCTAGAGTTGCTGTCTTGGAGGTCGGTGTAGCAAACTTGATGTAGAAAATAAGGGTAATAATTGTGTGTCTGTATTCATGAATTCAGGATACATTATATGGTAGTACATGATACCTATACAAGTTAGGAAAAGGTAACAGAATACAATTACATCTATAATTATGGTAAGAATACAAAACCAATTCCAATTCCTTAACACTCCTCCTCAAGTTGGACCATGAGGATCGAAAATGCCCAACTTCCCAAGTAAAGAATGGAACTAGTTACGTCCGAGAGCTTTAGTGAACAAATCCGCTGGTTGGTCTGTCGTACGGATATGTTGAGTAACAATAGCACTAGATTGGACAAGATCTCGGACAAAATGACAATCAACTTCAATGTGTTTCGTGCATTCATGAAAAACCGGGTTGGCTGCTATGTAGAGAGCAGATTGACTATCACAAAACAATTTCATAGGAAAAGAGTGAGAAACCCCTAAGTCCTTCAGTAAGAACCTAGGCCATAACAATTCATAGCAGGTAACTACCGTAGCACAATACTCTGCTTTAGCAGAAGACCGAGAAACAATAGGTTGCTTCTTAGTCTTCCAGGAAACTGGAGAATCACCAATCATAATAAAATAACCAGATAAAGAACGCCTAGTAATTGGACAGGCGGCCCAATCTGAATCACAATAAGTAGTCAATTGTAAAGTACTACGGGAAGAAAGAAATAAACCTTGACCAGGATGACTCTTCAGGTAGTGCAACACACGAACCGCAGCTTGCCAATGAGGAACACAAGGAGGCTTCATGAATTGCGCAAGAGTATGAACTGAATAACTAAGTTCAGGATGAGTAATAGTCAGATATATCAGGTGCCCAACCAAACGGCGATACTGCTCCGGGTCATGGTAGGCCGGACCTTCAACACGTGCCAAATCATGTTATTGCTCCATCGGAAAATCAATTGGTTTGGAAGCAGAAAAAGCTGTATCAAATAGGATGTCCAAAGCATATTTCCTTTGCGAGAGAAACATCCCCTCCGGTCTTCTAGCAATCTCTATGCCCAAAAAATACTTAAGCAAACCAAGGTCCTTCATGTGAAAACAAGAACCCAAGTATTTCTTGAACTCAGAGATGAGCGAAGAAGAACTACTAGCAATAACCAAATCATCCACATAAACCAGAACATGTAAAGAAACTGATCCATGGAAATAGATAAATAAAGAGTAATCGGCCTTACTCTGAACAAAACCAAAGGCCCGTAAAGCCTAAGACAGTTTAGCAAACCAATTTCGAGGAGCTTGAGGAAGACCATAAAGAGATTTCTGAAGCCGACAAACCTAACTAGGAGGTACAACATAGCCAGGCGGAGGACGCATGAACACTTCCTCATGCAAATCACCATGCAGGAAGGCATTATGAACATCCATCTGATGCACTTCCCAACCTTTTATAACAGCAACAGACATGAACAATCTAATAGAACTCATCTTTGCAACTGGAGAAAAGGTCTCAGTGTAATCAATTCCTTCAACCTGGCGATTTCCAAGAACCACTAGGTGTGCCTTGTGACGTTCAATAGTACCATCTGAACAAAACTTCATCCGGTATACCCATTTGCACCCAATAGCCTTCTTATGCACAGGCAAAGGAGACAAAGTCCATGTCTGATTTGCTCCAGGGCAGTAAGTTCCTCAACCATAGCATCTCGCCAATGAGAATGACGGTAAGCCTCGGAATAAGTAGTGGGATCTGCACTAGATGTTACAGTACCCAAAAATCTAGAGCCTAAAATCCTACTCCTAAGAACCTAAAAAAAAGAAAAAGAAAACCTCTGTTCGCCGAGCCAAGTGTCCGCCGCCATCGTCAGCAGCTGTCTCCAGTCGTCGGTGAGCCTCTATCTCCGGCGAGCCTCGTAGCCTTGGTATCCAACCGTTTCCGGAAGGCCAAATCAATCTCCGCCAAGCCTCGATCTAAACGATGGCCGCCTTCAATTTCTGCCAGGCCGACGAAGACTCGACAACAACCGCCGTCCGTCGATTGCCATCGTTTACCATTTCTCTCTGTTCGCCGACGAAGGCCGAGCCTCGATCTGGTAATCTCTTGCTCTAGCACCTTGCTCTGTTTCTCCCAGGAAGAAGTCGCGCATGAGATTCACGCACGTGCCCATTGAAGGTGCGTGAAGTCACGCCCGGTTGAAACACGCCCGAACTCCCCTTCAGCAGCGCGTGTGTCCAGGCGCCGTCTGCACTTACACGACTGTTCTCTCGCATGTTCACACAATTTGTTTTCTTTGTTTATTAAACAAATAAATTGTGTTATGGCCATTTTCGTTGGTGTAGTAACGTCGCCGTAAGGGTTTGCAGCGGCCGCCTCCCCTGGCACACCTACACGATCTGATTTTGGTCCTGCTCTGTCTGACGATCAATGGAGTACAACCATACATTTATTTAATCAGTTTGATTCGTTATCTGACCATGGGTCAGGTAAGTCTACTTTACCTTGGATTCTTGATTCGGGAGCTTCATATCACATGACTGGTGACAAAGGTTCTCTTACTGATATTACTACTGCTACCAATACTGTGAATGTTATACTGCCTGATGGATTTGTGTCGTCTATTACACAATATGGGTCTATTTGTTTTGGTGATGTCACCCTTACTCATGTGCTTTACATACCTACTTTGCGATGCAATTTATTATCATGCTCTAGATTGTTATCTGCCTTAAAATGTCTAGCCTCGTTTACTGAAAATTATTGCATTTTACAGAAAATCAGTACGGAGATTGTGATTAGCGTGGGTGAACAGAAAGGGGGGGGGGGTTTATTGGCTTCGTCTGTTGGATACTCGCATTCGTCCTCATATCTTGCAGTATATTCCGACAGTTGCTTCGGTTTCTTCATCTGATTTATGGCATCAGCATTTTGGTCATCCATCATCTACGGTGTTGTCTTCTATTCCAACTCTTGATTTTAGCACCAATAATACTACTATACCTTGCTCTGTATGTTATAGAGCAAAACAGACTAGACATAGTTTTCCATTGAGTTCTACAAATGCTACTGCATTATTTGAATCAGTACATTGTGATGTTTGGGGACCTTATAGAACTCCATCCTTTAGTGGTGCATTTTATTTTTTGACGATAGTCGATGATTATTCCCGAGTTGTTTGGGTTTATTTTTTAGTAGCTAAGTCTGAAGTAGCCTCTAGATTTTTAGAATTTAGTGCCTTAGTGAAGAACTAGTGGGACTGAATTTCTGCCTTTGCGATATGATTTTACTGCATCTGGGATCATCTTTGAGACATCTATGGTTGACACACCACAACAGAATGGTTGGGTTGAAAGAAAGCATCGCTATTTACTCAATGTGGCGTGTGCTTTACGGTTCCAAGCCAGTCTTCTTATTGAATTTTGGGGAAAATGTGTTCTTACTGCTGCCTACCTGATCAACCGAACACCAACTCGGCATTTCAACAGTCGTACTCCCTTTGAGTTGCTTTATGGGCAAGCTCCAAATTATTCATCCTTAAGGGTTTTTGGATGCTTGTGTTTTTCTGCTCATGTTCCCAGATATCGTGAAAAGTTTGCACCACGAAGTGGCGTTGTCTGTTTCTTGGTTACCTTGCCGGAAAGAAAGGCTATCGCCTTTTTGACTTGGAATCCCGAGTGATCTTTAACAGTAGGGATGCTGATTTCTTTGAAGACCAGTTCCCGTACTCTACAACTCCGGCATCTACTTTATCTGATGAACCTGGCGACCGCACCACACCACGGCCAGATTCCTCCCCCTTCTCGCCGGAGCTGCACGGAGTTTTTGCTCAGCCTTCCGCTGCCGATCCACCGCCGCCAGTCGCCGTTGGCCTTTCGCCGTCATCGGTGGCCAGCTGCTGCCGACTGCTGTCTTACTGGTCACCGCCAGCAAGTCCACACCGGTCAACTCCGGCCAGTCAACACCGGTCGTCGCTGGCTAGTCAACGCCGGTCAACGCCAGCCGGTCAATGTCGGCAGGTCAACGTCGGCGAGTCCTCCGCCGCCCGCCGCCAGTACTGCCTCACTGGCCGCTGTTGGTCAACTTTCTCCGTCCGCTACTGGTTATTCTCCGCTAGTCACCGCCGATGCTACATCCTCAGTATCTCCTTTACCGGCTTCTCTGGTACCGTACAGTTCCACTGCTAAGTTGCCACCTTCCAGACAGAATGTTCCATCTCGTCGTCCTCCATCATACTTGGCAGATTACGACTGTGAAGATCATGCTTGTGCTCTGACTACTGAAGACCCCCCCCTCCTACCTTCCCTCATACGTCGTCACTTTTCTCAGGTGTTCTCTATCCTCTTACTGATTATGCAAATTGTGATAATTTTTCTAGTATGTATTCTAGATTTTTGGGTGCTGTAACATCTAGTGCAGATCCCACTACTTATTCTGAGGCTTCCTGTCTTCTCATTGGCGAAATGCTATGGTTGAGGAACTTAAGTAGAAAATAAGCTGAAGGCATCATTGCTTGGTCTTCTGTTTAAAGTACTTGGCTCCTGAAGCTTTGCAAATATGAGATAATCATGCAGGTTTTCCACTATTAATTTGACATTGCATTATTTGATGGTTTATCGGGGAAAAGTACTCTATCCTCTGGGAGCAATTACTTCTGGAAGTCATTTCCTAGAGCCATATGGTAGTATTTTTACTCAAATTCTCATAATTACATGTTATCCGCTTATTGTAGGATTCTAGTCTGTGCTAAGAAAAACTTCCATGTTAGCATTTGTTTTGGCTGATTACCTGCCTTGCTTCCTAAGGGTGCTTCTCAAACCATAAAGGTTATATTCTGCTACTGTAGGTTCCTGTTGGGCATCTAGTACTCATGGTGCATGGTATTGGGCAAGGTTGGAGAAGTCAAATTTAGTGGATGATGTCATAGACTTCCGTGAAGTAGCTTCAAATCTTGCAGAGCATCACCTGACTTCTTATCAACTTAATACGTCTAATTAAATTGCATCCTCATGTTGCTGCAACATTAGTAGTAGGCTGGGATGGAGTGGAGCTGTGGAGGTTGCGCTGTTTTACTTGCATATATTGTTATAAGTTTAGTTGTTTGGGATGGCTATATTTAGTCCCATAGATCGTTAATATTGTGTCATACATTCCTTTTGTATTATTTCTATATTATCAATTTTGTGAAGTTAATATTATTAAATTAATGGTCTACTAAATTATTAATTTTGAGTCTTTTTCTCTTCCTCTGAAAGCAGTTGTGCACAACTGCTTATAGAGGAAGTCGTAAAAATTTTAGCACCGGTTATTTTTAAAATCGGTGCCATAAAAAATCGGTGCTAACAAAAAAAATGGTGCTAAATTAACACCGATTTTTAGAAAACCGGTGAAACCGTTTTAGCACCTACTTAGGCACCGGTTTTTTGGGTAAAAAAACCGGTGCTAGAACAAGATAAAACCGGTGCTGGGGGGGGGGGGGTTTCATGTGATAGTGCAAATACCATGAAACCAAGGAATTTCCCAGCTCCCACTCCAATCACACACTTAGCCAAATTCAGTTTCAGGCTTGCATCTCTCAACCTCTCGAAGGTTTCCTTCAAATCTATCAAGTACTTTTCATATTCTCTACTCTTCACCACCATGTCATCGACATATATCTCCATATGCTTGCCAATCTGCTCCATGAGCAGTTTATGAAGTAACCTTTGGTATATCGCCCCTGTATTTATCAAGCCAAATGACATCTTCTTATAACAGTATGTACATACATCCATTATAAATCATGTTTTCTCCTTATCCTCTTCTGCCATTAGTATATGGTGGTAGCCCTTATGACCATCAAAGAAGGCCAATACCTGATACCCTGCAATTGATTCCACTAACTTGTCAATGGGGGGTAAAGGGTAGCTGCCTTTTGGGCAACATCTGTTAAAATCTGGGAAGTCTATACACATTCGCCAAGTTCCATAATGCTTTAGGACCATTGCCAGGTTAGCCATCCATTTTGGATAAAATATCTCCTCGAATACTTCCGCCTTTATCAATTTATCTACTTTAGCCTTGAATGCCTCTACCTTTTTGGGTGCGAATATCCTTCTCTTCTGCTTAATCGATTTAACTGCTGGATCAATATTCAACCTATGAACTGCTTACCTCGAAGGGACCCCCTGTGAGATCCGAAGTATCCCACAAAAAATATATCCTCATATTCACCCATCAAACTTCTCAACTCCTCTTTTATGTTCTCGGGCATGAGCTTTCCTAAAGCCACTGGTCCCCCTTGTCTCGAACGGGCACTTGTTCAGTTTTTGTGAGGTTAACCCTCCTTGTACCAAGGCTACATCTCTCATTTTTCTCGTTTCCTTTACTTCCGTGAGGTTACAACTTTTAGCCACCGCCTGATCCCCTCGTATTAAAGCTACCCCTTGCTTGTTTGAAACTTCATCATCAATTGATATGGGGACCATACTGCTTGAACTTGACAAATCCACGACCTTCCCAAAATCACGTTATATGGGGAATATGCTTCAACAACTTAAAAGTTACAGTCTACCGTTACCCTTTGTCTCATTTTGCAATCCAAATTGATAGGGTAATCTCTCCTAGGGGGTATATTGGGTTTCCAGTGAATCACGAGGGGGTGTGGCTGATTTTTTCAAGTTCCTATATCCAACTGATCAAAACACTCAACAAACATTATCTCAACTCCGCTCCTACATCAATGAAGACCATTTTCACTAAGGAAGTTCTAATTACAACCGAGACCACCATAGGATCCGCATGCGGGGTCTGATTTGGAACTGTGTCTGCTTCAGATAAAGTTATTGTTTCATCTTGCCAAAATATATTGTGCCTTGGCTCTTCCATGGAGACCTTGCGGGAGTCAGCCTTTATAACTGAATTTGAAGACCTTTCACCCATAACCCCATTGATCAAGTTGATTACCCGATGGATTGGAAAATGTTTCCATTTTTGTTATCTTGATTTCCTGCTGGTTGTTCTCGTTAGGCTCCATCTCTTCTACCTTGCTCCTTTTCTTGAGAATCTCGAGGCTTCTGGCCTTGAGGTCTTCTATCCACTCTACCTCCATTATTTTGGTAATTTCGTCTTTATGATAGTTGATCATTTTGGGGTCTAGGGGGTATGTCCCGGTTCCCCGCCTAGGACCAGGACTTTGAAATCGTCCTTCTTTTTCATACCTCTCTATTTAAATTTTTGAATGGATGCAATCATTTGTATCATGGTTGTAGTCCTTATGAAAATCACAAAACAAATTTGTAGCTCTTCTTCCTGCCACTGCTGTGGGCGTATTCAACATTAGTTGGGGCTTTCTTAGTACCCCTTGACAAATACTTAAGATTTATGTGGGAAAACCTGTTCATAGGAGTGTACCTCTCGAAGTTAGGCCACTGCTTCCACTGGTTTCTTCCCCCAAGGTTCATTACTTCTTCCTGGCTTATCAACCATACTTTCCCTCTTTTTTCTTGTGACCTTCTCAACTTTTGAATACTGCTTGACAACCTCTTGGAGTTTCTGTAGCGTTTGAGGAACATTGGTACTTAGTTTCTTGTACAACTCTATATCTCGCATCCCCAACAAGTATCCCTGAATAACTTCATTCTTTGTGGTTTCTACCATCCCCAAACTCTCAACCACATAACGATGGTAAAAGGCTTCTGTTGTTTCCCTTGGATTCTGTTTCGTCTAATACTACTCCAAAAAGGTTTTGGTAAATTTCCTTTTTTGAGCATATTGGGTAAAAATTTCCACACGACAGAGGAACGTCTAGATGAAATCTCGAGGATCATATTCTACACTATAAGTATGAAGCCCCTTCGGGGGTTTCGTATCCACTGGCTAACATTCCCCAGTTATCAATGGAGCAAAGGGCGATCTTACCGCTTGGCCAAGTGGCTCAATTAGTCTATCTATTTCTCTCTTTAGCGCATCTCTTGTATCTCCCATTGGAATCCTCTGTTCTTTGGTTACATTAAATCCTCTATTGACATTTCAATACGGCACTCGATACATGGGTTGCTAGACCATATGCCCAGGATTCATCCAGATCCGCATAGTCCCTGAACTTACGTGGGGTTGCCCATAGGGGTCATGAAATACTTGACCAACAAGGTAGCTTTGTATTTTTTTGATTCTATATCCCCAAAAACCATATCCTATCTTGGTTCTGGGGAGCATGACCGTTGAAGCTATTGACATCGAATGGGGTACGGAATATACAAACCCTGGTGGATATTTCATGAATGAAGGCCGAGGTCGTGCTTGATATCCCTCTCGAGCATATCCAAATTGGGGAATGCCAACATGGGTTGGGAAATATTACTCACGGGTATCCCCAGGGCCGTCAAAGGTGCCACATCCCTCGCTACACCTATACGTATTGAGAAAGGTGTGACTTGATATCCAGCATCTGCCAGCATCTGAGCTGCTCTCGCTAAATCGAATGTGATACAACCACTCCCATAGTTTGATTTGCTTGCACTGCCTGTTCATAGGCCTCAATATGGGAATTTCCATAAGCTTTCGTAAAATGGCCATTCCTTTCATCGTATGACCCAGCGGGTATATCTTGCGTAGGGTTCGTGACCCCTGCACCTCACCTCGCATTATCCTTTGTGGGCCTCGAAGGCCCATCTATGTCTCGAGGGGACTCAACTTTATCTGGATTGGGCTCGATGGAGCCTTGCATTGCTCCCTGCCCACCAGTCGAGACCTGTAATGCCCCTGACTCACCCGCCGAGGCTTGCAATGCTTCTTGTTCAACATTTTGGGATGCTAGAGGGTTAACCATCCATCTTCTTCTTTCTTGATAGGGGTATTGTATCTCATCAGTACCATCTGTCCCTTTCAGGTTTAACCTCTCACTCCTTCGATTATTCGTAGAAGTGGACATAAAACAAAAGACCCAAATTTGACTAAATTGGTCCCACAAGGAGTGCCAATTAATGCATCTCAAAACCGATCAAGCTTCTCCATTGAATACTTTGTTTGTGATCTACAAAAAAATAAGCCCCAGGAAGTCCCAGGGGAAAACTCTCTGATGCTTAAGTCATAAGAGAACTCAAAGACGTATAAAAAATGTGTATCTATTAATGTTGTATCAGTAAATAGTATCTGTCCGTAATTATAACTCTTAATTTCCACTAAATACGGTAACCGAATATCTTCTTACTCCATAAGCATGTTGGGCCAAAATAGGCATAAGACTCCTGCTGGACCTTTATCAAGTCCATCCATCATCATGTTGCAAAACCTTGGGCGATGGTGTTCAGTCATACACCACATTTCGAGCCTCTCTCAACAACGGTAGCTGCTCAATTATAAATGGTCAAATGCTTGCCCAACTCTTCGAGGGGAACATGCCCAACTCAGTAATTTCAAAATATTATTTGGACACTACCACACCACATATTATTTGGGTATTACTTGGTTCAAAATATTGTTAGTCACATCATGGTAGTTGCAGGCCATTTTTAACAATCTTGCGCTGGATTATTTACGTTTAACGCTATCTTCAGACAAAGGTCTCAGGTCACGACTAAACCTTAAATGTGCAATTTGCTTGCTCGAATTGTGATTTTGGAGAATTAATTGAAACTTTGTTTGTTACTAAGATTCTCTTTATGGTAAAAGTGTTACTTTTAAAACAATTATACTTTGCCTTTAAAATAATTTTTTAAAAAAAGGCTCATGGGAATTCTTGATAACATACATATGACACTCTTGGAAGTTTTATTCTTGTCTATTGTACTTATGTGGAGTATAATTTGATTTGGTGGTGTTGTTCCAATGATTTCTCAATTGGTAGTTTTGACTTACATTTCTTACCAAATTTTTTTATTTTTGATTAGTGAAATGAATATTTCATAACGAAGTGTTTTCCTGTTGAAAATAAAAAGGCCTATGAGCGGGCAATCTACAAGGACTGGTGGTGAAACTATTGAAAGAATTCTGAATACATAAGATTTCTTAGAGCTAATTTTCGTGTTAGTGATGGAAACATATAAAAAAACTCTGATTGCATTGGGAGTAAATATTTTCCCCATATTTCTCAATATACTTGAATTTTGTGGAATTAATATCTATTGTGGCAGCCACTACGAATTGAAGGATTGGAATAATATGTGTTATTTATTTGAGAAACTGCTTTATTTAAGCCTCTCTATTACTTAAGATGGTTTTCAGTGTTGTTCTTTAATGATGTGGTATTCATTATTATTTTTGAGTTGTGTAGGCATTCTAGCAAGAAGTGGAAATGTGTGATTTTGCCAAATGCATGAACATGAGGAGAATATTGCTGAAGTGCTAACTAGGTGCTACATTCTACTGATAATTGAGTATAACTTTTCAAGTGATTGGATAGTTCACTCTGGTTGGTCTCTATGTTATTGCCGCTTTCTTTCGAAAACCATAAGAAAGTGGGCTGGTGTCCTTTGATTAGGGGGTAGCGCACCCGGAGAAAATCACTTCTATAAATAGAATGACACCCTTCGATATACCATATTCATGGTACTTATGCAATCTCAGGATTCATACACTACACCCTACATGCTTGGGTCTGAATTTCTCACTATGATATTGGCGTTATTGTATTGATGTTGATCTTACTGTTCTCTTTGGGTTATCAGTTTCATTCAAAGAACTATCAAATTCAAAGGATCTTTGATCGGGGCCGTGTGCTGATTAGTTGTAGTTTGTGTAATAATTCCAGCTTCGGCTGATGATTCGAGTGAAAAGCTAATAAGCGGCACTCCTGAACATATGAGTGATATGCTGATAAGAGGCACTCTTGAAGATGCGAGTGATATGCTAATAAGCAGCACTCTTGAAGATATGAGTGATATGGTGATAAGTGAAAATCTTGAAGATATGAGTGATAAGCTGATAAGCAGCACTCTTAAAAATACGATTGATATTCTGATAAGCAGCATTCTTGAAGATGTGAGTGATATGCTGATAAGAGGCACTTTTGAAGATATGAGTGATATGCTGATAAGCGGCACTCTTGAAGATATGAGTGATATGCTGATAAACGGCACTCTTGGAATTCGATTGATTTACTGATAAGTGGCACACTTGAAGATATGAGTGATATGTTGAAAAGCGATACTCTTGAAGATAAGAGTGATATGCTGATAAACAAAACTCTTGAAGATATGAGTGATATGCTGATAAGCGGCACTCCTAATAATACAAGTGAAAAGCTGATAAGCTGCACTCCCTGTGATAATCTAACCTTCATGTGCTATGCGCTACGACTAATAGATTCGAGTTGTATGTTATGTGCTGCACTTATTGTTATTGACATCTTAGATTCGTACGCTATACTACGATGGATTGAGGGAAAGTTTTACACCAAGTGCTGCATTTGAGCTGTTATCCCTTTTAAATCGTATGTGAAACACTGCGATCGGGTTTTATATTGCAGGCAAAATGCTGCAACTAATTTTAAAATTGCATGCGAAACACTCTCTTTGGTTTTATTTTTCATGCAAAACACTGCAACTAGTTTTGATATAGCATGTTAAAATGTGGAATTATGTTTCCATTTTGTATGACAATCACTGCATATTGATTAGGTATCAACAAAAACCAACTCTCACTTACGTCAAATATGATGAAGTGAAATAAAAAGCACCCATTTATCGATTGTAACTCCGATTACAAAATTCCAACATACAAATTCCAGGGTTAAGGTGCTGTTAGTGATAATTCGTGTCCTTTAAGTGACAGGGGTAGTGTACCCGAGGAAACCATCATCAAAAGTTAAAGGACACACTCATTGACTCCAGATTCATTATTAAGGAATCATACGCCCAATGGTATATCAAACTATGAGATTGACGTGTATGCTCAGTGCTACGTTTTGACCAATGGCCTGCTCAATATCCATACGCATAGAGTGAAAATATCTCAAACCACGTCAAGTTTAAAACTCGAGCAAAATTACTTCAAACATACCTTTATAAATATATAATATCCTCCAAGGTGTCGAATAATATACTGCATGATATTCTACAATGATAAACTCTCTCTAGAAGACTCCATGAAAGCCTCGTTGATGGAGGTTTATTGAGAATTCCACCCCTAAGGTGAGAAACGTTATTTGCAAGATCTTCATACACAATATTGTAGGCTTCGATAGTCCCTCACAAGACATTGATCTCCTCCTTCTCATACTTGTTTCGCTTCACCATCTCTTTAACGCGAGATTGAAACCTCCTTTCTTCATATGGTTGGCTGACTATTATTACAACGGGATTCTAACTCCTCGTTGGCATTGATTAAGTTCTGCTTAACCTTCATCAACTCGAGGATTGGTTATAGTCAAATGTTTTTGAGACTTCTCTAATAACTCCTTCAGATTCATACACTACAAAGAAATTCCTTAGTCTTGGCCAAGTCCAGAACCAAATGCTGAAACTCCTTAGCCTTGGCCATCTTGTTGGTGTAGAATTTGAGTGAAAAATGCCGACACTAGCGTTATATGCCTGCTCTAAGCCTTGCTTATGAATCTCAAAATTTTTCTTCTCGTCCTCGATTATGAATGTTGGAGACTCGATATTAGACTCCCCCTATAATTTTTTAAAGAAAATACATAGCTAGGAAGCACAAGATTTTGAGAGACCCTTCGAGCAAGGAAGGAAAACTCGATATATTCGAGGATATGATATTTGTGATTTAGAGAACTAAGGAATTCCTACGATGTTGACATATTCGAAGTTAATTTTCTTCGAATACTCGAACATAATTATCATGCCTTGAGTTCTCTGGGAACTTTTGATGATAATCTTCTGATACTGAACCGTTGCCCAATAAGAAGGTAAGAACGAGCCGATGAAATCCATCTAGAGTCAACGTATGGAGTAGTCAAAGGCTACGATAATTAAGGAGATAATTATACATGAATTAAGTATTTCAGTTACACACATTTATTATTAGGGTTTTAGCATATAAATACCCAGGTACGTCCTTTGTTAAGGATGCATTAACTATTATTCCTTTTTTCTTATATCAGTTACTGACTTTATGAATATGTTGGTAAAATAATTCATGTTTTGGTTCCATGTAGGTTTTTGATAATTTGAAGTATAGTGATTTCAACGGAATAGAAGCAAATAGACCGCACTCTTTCAGACATTTTTTTATCTGATCCTTTGTCAAAAGTTTTTGTGTCTTAGCTTGTGAGTTGTCCAGGCAAACCAGTGTGTGCATGTAAGAGATAGAACATTTTTTTTACAGCAAAGTTGCAAGGTTTAGAAGTGAGAAATATTTACCATAATAAATTGATGTTCACCCAAAAACAGACGGGTACATTTGCCGATGGTTGGGATGATGAAGAAATGAAGATGAAATTTGGTTTTACCAAAATTTTTTAATTCTTATTAGTATGTTTCAACATAACCTATCTAACCAAGTATGCAATAAATTAAAGCATTAACGATACAAGACTTGGTTACGCAGTTCGGTGAAATCTACCTACATCTGCGGGGCCTGACCCAGTTCATAATGAATCCACTGATTAGAAAGTACATCATACAAAATACTTATCTTTACTAACTATAACGTGTGAATTCTTCTAACTTCCCTAGCTACCAATCTGCCTTGATCAGACTCCGTCTGACCTCGAAACTTATCGTCGCTGGATCTCCTTATCCCGAGGAATTAAGGTATAAGATTATGAACTTTGAACAACAGGTTACGTATGTTGGAACATAGAATTCTGGCTCTCGCAATACTCTCGAAAGATATAAAATATGTATGCATATTTTCTTTATTATGTCCATAATGAATGCAACCGTGGTTGTCCCCCCCCCCTTTATAGCCATGAGCAGGTCGAAACTCTCCATGATTATCTCCATAATATTCCTATTCCTCATCTGCTTCTTGAAGCATATCCAAATCTCATAAATAAAGGGATTCTCCTTATCATAATATCTCACATATATTCGATAATATCAGCACCATATTTTTAGAGATTTTCCATAAAAAATCTATGCTTCTACACGCCTAATATATAGTAGAATATTCAGATTTCCATATCTCACAAATACCATAATATTCTGTCATTTTCCCCGTAAATCTTCTAGGCATGAATATGCTTATCCGTATGTTCCAACATGGAAAGATTTTTGTTTCCAAATATTTTCACAAAATTACCAATTAAAATATTCAATGAATACCACTTGATTTTACAATCTCCCCCTTTGGCATTTTGTGGACCCAAAACTTTTTGGCAATTATTATCACAACGAAAAACTTGTCATCACACACATAGGTCTTCCCAACTCCACCTATGTTGGAACATATGCACAATACTGAATCTGATTAAAAATTGAATACCAAAAATCCATAAACATATGAATACCAGAACCGAGTACCATAATTCCAAGAATACCATCCAAAATAAACTTCAGATTACAGCCAAATTATCCAACCAAATTATCCAAAATTCTCCCCCTACGGCCATAAATATGCCAAAGACAAAAAAAAAAGAAAGCAAGCTCCTCCTGACTGTGACATCTATGTTGGAACATAGAAATAAAATTTTCAAGAACATGCCTCTAGCTGAACTTTTTCAATCTCCAGTTTTACCTTTTCTGCTTCAAGCACTACCATTTGGATGGCTACTGCCCCCAGTCTCACATTCAGGACCACCAGTTTAGCCTTCTTTTCAGCAGTTGAAGAAGTGGACCCAGAAGGACTCCACGGTAGATCATGAACATGCCACAACCCAAATGTCTTCTTGTTCAGCCTTAGGAATTCCGTGTCTACAATCATATCTTTTGCCTTCCCCTTTACCTTGGCACTCTTAGCCAACGCTGAAATCAAACCGGGATAGAAAATGACATGTTTTGCTTTGGGAGCTGGGGCTTGCCTCACCAGGTTCTGCTGAATAAATAACCCAAGATTGAATGGCTTCTGTGTTCCAACACAGAACAGTAACTTGGCCATTTCTTTCATCAGGGCAGTCGTGTTCGAGGATGGCATCCAGCAGTTAACTGCTATCTAATACAGGCCAAAGAATCCTGATGACAAACATAAAGCTTGTGAATACCCTGCTTCAAGCCACTTAGCCTTGTATCATCTTGAGATTGTCTCCAGTATTTGATCATCTGTTACCCCTAAATCCTCAGGAAACACCCCCTCAAACTCTAGTGTTTGCAGCTCCAAAACCTTATTTATTCTGGCAGCTGAGAGATCCATAATCTTTCCCCGCACATACACCCTTCCAAACTAGGGAGAGTCAGCTTCCAAATTTTTAGCCATCAAGTTGGCGTAAACCTCAATGACCAATTGCCTATTATACTGAAACTGCACATTGGCCGCCCTCTTCATTCCTATTAAATAAAAAAAAATCCGAAAAACCACTATTCATGTATGCCTCAAGGTCTACAGGTCTCTCAGGAATGAACTTCCTCTCAGCAAAAACTTCTCCCATCTCTTCACATTTTAAATCTAAGTATGAGAAAGAAAGTGCATCGCTTACAAGGAGGGGAGGAAGCACTTTCCTCTTTGTAGATTCCTGATTCTTCTTGGCCCTTTTTGTTGGTGGAGAATCTTCTGTTGCAGCCAACTTTCTCTTGCCCTTGACCGAATGTAAGAACTCCTCCAACACATCATCACTTGAATAATTCAACTCAGGGTGTTCCTGTGTTGGAACATATTGAGTATTCTCTGCTCCTTCAGTTCCAGCAGTCTGTGTTCCAACATTCTGCACTTCTTCTGATTCACTTGGTTCTACAATTGGTTCTTCATTGTGAGCTCATTCCTTGCCATCATATGCATCACCAGTTACCTTAACCCGGTTTTCTCCTCCCATATCATCATCAACATCCATCTCTACACTATTTTCATCCTTAGCCTGATGTGTTGGAACATAGGCAACACGTTCCTCTTCCTCACTGTCAGAGACTTCAATAATTATTGGTTTCCTCAGCTCTTCCAATCTCTGAACTGTCCTCAAATAAAAAAATCCTACAGGCAACCTATTTGTAGACTGAATCATTTCTTGTTATGCAGCCTCCGCATCACTAATTTCTCTCATAACAACACAGTTCAGACGAGAAATAGATGAATAAATATAAAACTTGTTGACTTGCCATTTTTTCTTGGCTTGGAGATGTATTGTTTGAGTTCTTGGTGTATGGTTCGTATACGATCCTCTTCACAAGAACTCCTACACTGCGACCCCGAGTTAGAGTTGAATTTGTGATAAGCTAGGAGGCTTTCTTTGGAAAGTGTGAATAATACCCTTCCTAGTGACCATTTTGTGGATACCTCCACTTCTATAGAGCATTGACACGAGCATGAAGATGAGCATTTAGGAGGAGGGCCTCAACATCCTCCTCTCCAAGGAAGAGCATCTCTCATCCAAGGAAGGGAGATTCCTTTGGGGCAAGCCTTGTTGGGGGACATTATGGCTCCTAACCTTGATTAACAACCTATGTGCATGGAGTATCTTTTGGTTGGACCAAATGGGCACTTCGAGCTTAAGACTGGGTTTCTAAACATGCTACCTATCTTCCTTGATGGGCAAGAGGAAAATTCCAACAAGCATTTCACCGAGTTCCATTTTTTTGTGTGGTGGTACGGTCCCCCACGGAGTATATGAAGACTTTTACAAGTTGAAGGCATTCACATTCACATTGAGGGATGGTGCAAGGGATTGGCTCAACTACCTACCACCCAAGAGCATCAAAAGTTGGCTTGACATGAATAAGCAATTCTAGCCAAGTACTTCCCGCCCTCGAAGTCCGCCACTTTGAAGAAGAACATAAGCAACATTCTCCAATGGCATGAAGAGTCTCTTTTCGACTATTGGGAGAGGTTCAAGAAGCTTCTCGTGAGTTGTCCATACCACGACTATTCAAAGGGAGACTTGGTCTACTATTTCTAAAATGGTCTTCTTGATGAGGACCAAAGACTAGTAAGGAGTTCTTGTGGTGGTTCCCTTTGGAACAATACTTCAACAGAGGCTATGCAATTATACGAGAAGCTAGCGGATGAGTCAGGGAACTTTAGCTCGAGGGCCAATTTGAGAAGAAGATATCCAAAATGCCCATAAGTAACCCTTCCGATAGTGGAAATCTTGAGGACCAATTCTCGAACCTTACTTCTATGGTGAAACCTTGATGACCA
This sequence comes from Rubia yunnanensis, assembly GCA_037428765.1. Classification (NCBI taxonomy): domain Eukaryota; kingdom Viridiplantae; phylum Streptophyta; class Magnoliopsida; order Gentianales; family Rubiaceae; genus Rubia; species Rubia yunnanensis. The sequence continues at coordinate 57,414,251 of CM075064.1, read as the reverse complement.
AGCCCGGAAATGTGCCACATGTTAAATCTTGTGAAATTTGTTACTCAGCACATTCTATAGATGCTTGCCCTACTTTGCAAGATGATTATGTCTAGGAGGTGAGTGACATGGGGTATCAAAGTAACCAAGGCTATCAAGGTAACCAAAACTATAAAAGCTACCAAGGTGCACAAGGATATTAAAGAAATTAAGAGTACCAAGGTGGCCAAGGCTACCAAAATTGGCTTTACAATGCGAGTAATAGAGATCACCCAAATTTCTGGAATGGAAACCCTCAAGGAGGCCAAAATGCTCAAAAATACCGGCCACATCAACAACAATACCAAAGGATCCAAGACAAGCCTCAAGATTGAGGGGAGAGCTTGGGTTTGGCAAAAGATGAGGCGATGCAAGCTATTCACTGGTTAAGCATATGCGCAGAGAAAGACAAAAAATATTCCAAGATGAAGCCAAGGCAAGCATCAAGAACTTGGAAACTCAAGTGAGCCAAATATCTCAAGTGGTGAATTGGATGGAGGCCCGGGAAAAGGAACGACAACCCTCCCAAACAGAGATCAACCCTAAAAACATGCTAATGCTATCACTTTGACAAGGGGTAGAGAGGTTGGCACTCCCCTGGGTGATGAAATTTTTGAAGACGAGCCTAGAAGGGTTGACGTATTTGAGAAAGCGGATGAAGAAGGCCGAGAATTTTTCCAAGGAGAAAGCAAGGAAGGGGAAGGAGAAGGAAGAGGAGATTATTGTGGAGATTCCTCCATTCCAGAACCTTCACCCCCCTCCTCCGAAAAAGGAAAAATGGTGGAGATTCCTCCATATGTACCGAAGCCACCATTTCCGAAAGCTTTGAAAGACAAGAGGAGGAAGAAGAACAACAAGGAAATCTACAAAGTCTTTCGTAGATGTGAGGTAAATATTCCACACTTGAATGCCATTAAAAAAATTCCTATGTATGCTCAATTTTTTAAGGAATTATATGTTGTCAATAGAAAACAAAGAGCAAAAAATAAGTTGAAAAATGGGAAAAATGAACATGTTTCCGTCTTGTGTCAAAAGGAGCTACCCCCTAAGTGTAGTAATCCCAGTATGTTCACAATCCCTTGCATAATAGGAAATACGTATTTTGAAAAAACCATGCTTGATCTAGGTGCATCGATAAATGTGATTCCTTACTCTTTGTATGAAAGGCTCAACATGGGTACTTTGTACAAAGCCGGGGTAGTAATCCAATTGGCTGATCGTTCTTGTGCATACCCTAAGGGTATTTTCGAGGACATGCTGGTTAAGGTGGACTTCTTAGTTTTCCCTGTGGATTTTTGTGTCCTTGACATGGAGCATGAAAAATACACCACCCCAATTTTATTAGGGAGACCATTTTAAAAAACTTATAGGACAATGATTCACCATGGAATTTGATGGAATAAAAAGTAGAGTTTAACATAAATGATTCTATGAAGTATCTTTGTGAAGAATATGCTTGCCATGCCTTAGATGTTGTTGAAGATGTTTTGCAGGATGTGTTTGAGCTAAGTGGTGATGATTCCTTATTAGTTGCTTTGCAATGTGATAATGATAATGCATACAATGTATATTCTATGAGCACTAACTTGAAGGAAAGCTTTGAGGACTTTGAACTTGTTTGAAGAGATGAAACAAAGCCTCTCAAACCCTCCCCCTCTACTCTTAGAGGAACCCAAGGAACCATAATTCCTTCCACCACTTGTGAAGGCTTCGGTGATAGAGCTTAAGCCTTTGTCAAGTGACCTCAAATATGCATTTCTTGGCGAAGGGAAGATGCTCATGGTTATCATTTCAAGCAAGATCACCCAAGAGCAAGAAGAAAAATGAATGGTGGTGTTACGGAAGAATAATGAAGCAATTGGATAGACTATTGGAGACATCAAAGGCATAAGTCCATCCACTTGCATGCATCTAATTTGTTTGGAAGAAGATGCAAGGCCCATACGAGAACCCCAGTGCCAATTAAACCCACCTATGATGGAGGTGGTGAAGGCAGAAATCCGCAAGTTTCTCCAAGGGGGTATAATCTATCCAAACTCGGATAGTAAGTGGGTGAGCCCAACTCAAGTGGCACCCAAGAAGAGTGGGGTGACGGTAGATGAAAATGAGAAGGGTGGAATGTTTCCTGCTCGAGTCCAAAATGGGTGGCACGTTTGCATTGACTACTGGAGGCTAAATGCGGAGACCTGAAAGGATCACTTCCCATTGCCATTCATTGATCAAATGCTCGAGAGGTTATCAAAACACCACTTCTATTGATTTTTAGATGGGTACTCGGGGTAGTTTCAAGTAGCCATTGCCCCGGAAGACCAAGATAAGACCACCTTCACGTGCCCATTTGGTACGTTTGCTTACTGGCGTATACCTTTTGGGCTTTGTAATGCCCACACTACTTTTCAAAGGTGTATGGTTAGTATTTTCTCAGAATTTTTTGAAAACTTTGTTGAGGTATTTATGGATGATTTCACCATTTATGGTAATTCTTTTGACAACTGTTTAGCAAATATAACACAAGTTCATAAATGTTGCATTGATACTAAAATCTTGTGTTAAAGTTTGAGAAGTGCTATTTTATGGTAGAGCAAGGCATTGTCTTAGGCCATGTTTTCTCCTCTAAGGGTATTGAGGTTGACAAGGTAAAAATAAACATGATTTAAACTTTGCCTTATCCCACTAATGTGCGCAAAGTGCGCTTTTTTCTTAGCCATACAAGATTTTACCGCCGATTCATCAAGAACTTTTCAAAGATAGCATCTCCTTTGTACAAGTTGTTGTAAAAGGAGGTGAAATTTGTGATGGATAGGGGTTGTAAAGGGGCCTTCGATACATTAAAGGAAGGTTAGTCTTAGCCCCTATCATACAACCCCTGGATTGTTCTTTGCCTTTTGAGATCATGTGTGATGCCACACCATCGGAGCAGTGCTTCGTTAAAGGGTAGGGAGAGCACCTCACGCCATCTACTATGCATCCATGTCTCTCAATGAGGCCCAAAGAAACTACTCTACCATGGAAAAGGAATTGCTAGCAGTGGTATATTCTTTTGAAAAATTTTGATCTTATTTGCTTGGTACAAAAGTTATTGTGTACACTGACCATGCAGCACTTCATCATTTGATGACAAAGAAAGAAGCCAAACCAAGGTTGATTAGATGGATCCGGCTATTGAGCGAATTTGAGTTGGGGGTGCGAGACAGAAGGGTGCATAGAACCTTGTGGCTGATCATTTGAGCTGGTTGACTCCATACTAATACATTGAGGTAAATTCCCCAATGAAGGAGCAACTACGGGAGGAGTTCCCTGATGAAAATTTATTCACGATTAGGGATCTCCAACCATGGTATGCCAACATTGTAAATTTTCTTGTCGCAGGTGAGTTCCCTCATTATTAATTTTAAGTCCCAAAAGGATAAATTGAAGATTTATGCTAAATATTATGTGTGGGATGATCCCTTTTTGTGGAGACATTATGTGGATCAAGTTTTTAGGAGATATATCCATGATAATGAAGTACACTCAATTCTTGAATTTTGTCATTCTCATGTGTGTGGCGGTCATTTTGGAGCAAAGAGAACTGCTAGGAAAGTCTTAGAAAGTGTCTTTTATTGGCCTACATTGAATAAGCATGCATATACCATTTGCAAATCGTGTGATGAATGCCAGAGAGTAGGAAATATCTCCTCTAGGAATGAAATTCCCCAAAAGCCTATTTTGTATTATGAAATCATTGATGTTTGGGGTATTAACTTTATGGGATCTTTCCCTATTTCTTATGGCTTTACTTATATTCTTCTTTCCGTTGATTATGTGTTGAAGTGGGTTGAAGCAAAACCCACTAGGATTGATAATTCTAAAGTAGTTGCAGAATTCCTAAAAGATAACATCTTCTCTAGGTTAGGGGTACTCTGAGCCTTGACTAGTGACCGTGGCACCCACTTTTTCAACCGGACCATAGAGGCACTCTTGAAGAAATATGGCATCACTCACAAGACATCCACCGCACATCACCCACAAGCCAATGGGTAAGCCAAAGTTTCCAATCGAGAAAACAAGTCCATCCTTAAAAAAATGGTCAAACCTAACTGGAAGGATTGAAGTTCTTGGTTGAACAAAGCCTTATGGGCATATAGGATGGCTTACAAGACACCGACCGGTGTTTTGTAAGCCATGTCACATACCGATTGAAATTCAACACAAGGCTTACTGGGTAGTCAAACAATTCAACCTTGATAAAGATGAGACATGTTTACATATGAAGCTACAATTGCAAGAACTAGATAAGATCCGGAGGGAGTCCTATGAGAATGCAAAAATCTATAAGGAACTAACAAAGGTGTGACACGACAAGATGATCATTAAGAAGGAATTTGGGTCAAAAGGTCCTCCTATTTCAATCCCGCCTTCGCATATTTTCCTGTAAGTTGAAGTCTCAATGGATTGGCCCTTTTGAGGTGGTGAAGGTATTCTCGCATGGTGCGGTGAATATCCTAGATTGAGCTAAGTCCAATACATTAAGGGTCAATGGACAACATTTGAAACCTTACCACGAAAGTTTTGTGCCAGAAAAATGAGAGGATATTGATCTCCTTGATCTCACGACTATTCTTGGTTTTGATCATCCAGATCGTCATTTGTGACTTTCCGTTGATGTTTTTTGGTTTTGAGTTTTTGTCGTTAGTTTCATTATTTTGCTTTGTGCTTTTCACGATTTGTTTTTCCATTATTTTGTAGCAATTTAAACCTAAGGCAGTGGATGGATGAGGGGAGAAATACTTGGAGTCATGAAGGAAAACCTTGGGAAATGGATAAGGTTGAGAATTATTTTTTCTAAGTACCAGGGAGGTTGCACGCCGCGAGTCGCGATGGGGTCAGAAAATTATCCCAATTTTGGAGCCCTCAAGCTCAACTTTTCGCGAGCTGCAATGGTCACATTGCGAGTCGCGATGGCCCATCACGAGTCGTGACCAAATCAGAAACATTTTACAAAATTTATCCCCCACATCTCCACTTTTTGCGACTCACGATAGTCACATCGTGAGTCGCAACGGTCCATCGCACGCCACGACGGAATGGTCTCGAGTCACGACCCTTGCTTTGACCAGAGGTGACTGTTAACCTGCCCATCGTGAGTCACGACGAGCGTGTAGGGGTATTCTAAAAGACGGATAGAACATAAATTTAGCACCCATTTCCTTTCATCTTCTTCTTTCCGTCAAAAACCCTTCTTCCTCCCATCATCTCCTCCATCATCTCCACCAATAACCATCAATCCCAACCACCAAATCACCATAAATCTATCGCACATCCATAACCCATCACCCCTAGCCTCTTAATCCTCCACAAACACACACAAATCAACCAAATTTGTGAAAATCCCGAAACCCTAGTTTTTGGGGATTTCTCAAATTTGGGAGAATTAGGCTCAAATTAGCTGTGGACTTCATTGTTTCATCCTCCTACACGCACTATTGGTACGATTCCAGACTTTCGAACACTTGGATTTTGAATTATGTGTAGTTTAATTTTGGTAAAAATTGTGCATTTTGTGAATGATGATATATTATGTATGCTATTATAGTTCTTCACAATTTGGGCCTTGAATTGAAAATATCTTGTGTAGATCATTATGTTGGATATTTTGCAATGGTAAATGTGGGTGATACTTCGTGGTTTAACATTGACTAGGCCTTGTGCATATTTTGCTTATGGTTTGGTTTGATGGACATCTTAGCTATAGAGTTTTTATTAATACATGGTGGATTGAATTGATTCTATTCATATGGGATTTTGGATGTGGGATAGCATTGTGCTCATGTTGATTGTGTTGATTGTGTTGATTATGTTGATTTTCTCATGTTGGTCTTGTGCTTGCATTATGTTTATATTGTTCCATTGGTTGAGAATTTGGTTGTAGCTTGTACTAGAGATTAGGCATTTTGGCTTGATTAAACATAGTTGATACTTGTATGCAATGTTATCATGCTTAAGGTAGTTTAGCTATGGCACTTGAATGTTAACGTTATGAACGTACTAATGGTAGCTAAACTAGTTAGGCATGACTATGATTATAGGATATAGCGTATTGGATGTTTAACTATATGACAGCCTAATAGACTTGAAATTATGGGCATGTTGAATGTGACATGGATTGTATATGCAATTGGGATTAAGACTTGAACTAGTTGGCTTAGACTTGATTTAGTTTGTGATGTTGGCTAAACTAGTTTAAGATTGGGTGTGATTTTGTGACATTGCATGGATTGTATATGCAGCTGGTGTTTGACTTGTTTCTTATGGTCGTTAGATATGGCCCCTACCAAGAGACATAGGGCTTCTCCATGAGGTGGGTGCACGCTGCACCGCTGCTCCACCTTCACCTCCACCCCTAGTTCTGGAGTCGAACCTTGTACTTTCTCCTCTAGATAGGTACATAGGTTTGACCCGGATTACCATTCCCTAAGCAGAAAGGTGGGATGCCTTGGTCAACCGCCAACTGAAGGAGACAAGCTTTGTTGATGTGCCCACACTAGATGCTCCTGGGCTAACCCAGCTAGTCTGATGCCTCCTGGCCAAAGGAGGGTTGGAGAGTTTCATGTGTAAGAGTGCCCCCTCCTAGCGACAATACACATTGGAGTTCCTGTCAACGGCCAGGATATTCAGCATGAGTGATAATTAGCCATGCGAGAGGTGCATCACTTAGATGATATACCCCGAGAGATGACCGTCTCACAGGTTGAGAAAACCTTTAGATGGGATATGGCTGAGATCCGGGCGAGATTGGACCCACGGGCTCAGGAATGACCCATTGAGGACGACATACATTTTTGGAGTGTCATCAACATAAGGGCAAAGAACTCCAATGACAAGAGTAGTGTCATCATTCATCCCGCACTCCGTTTGTGCACAGACTTCTAGTCAGTACAGTGCTTTATTCGACGGAGTCGATGAATGTGCCAGACAATGACATTCATTTCTTGTGGAACTTGATGTGTGGGGGGTTTGGATACAGGTTATAAGTTGAGCTGTGGATGAAAAGGATCGTAGAGGTGGCTGGGAAGCTAAGGGGGAAGATTATTGTTGGAGGCGTGATCAGCCTCTTAGCAGAGCACCTAGGATTGGTCCCACCGGATGATTTCTGCGCTTGGGGAGGCACACTTTCTACCTCATCACTACAGAGAGGTTGGTGCAATTTGAGATGCTTGGCACCACGCGGACTACTGGGGTGTTTCATTGGTTGTATAGTGCCAAGAAGGTCACCTCCATGACACTTCCTCAACCCAACAAGACCAAGTTGGAGTTTGATACACCCTTGGCGGACTTAGTGATTCCACCCAACTCCTCATGTAGAGAGAAATTTCAGCGCAAACTCAATGACTTTGGTCCAGCCCTCATTTAGTGTGACGATGGTAGCTTGCCTTTCACTTAGCAACAGCAGCAGCATTCTCCACAGCCTCTACCAGAGACTGAGTCTATGCAGGAGGATTATGTGCCACCTTACTACTCCCAGCCTCCGCCTGACTTCTATGAACGTATGATGCAAACTATGTAGGATGTATTCCACCACCAAGACAACATGATATTAGAGCATAATTTTTTTGTCTCCCAGAGCTTGATAGAAATGGATGAGGAGATTGACCATCTGTTAGCTCGCATTCATGAGATGCAATCTCAGTCAGGTCGTGCCTCGGGCCCTGATCCTGGAGTCGAGAGGCATAAAGCGAGGAGGCAGTGGAACACGGATTGGCTGGCTCGTTATCAGCAGCGTTATTTTGGTGATGGTCCTTCATCCTCGCAGCAGTGATTGTGAGCATTGCATTCTTACCCTTTCCATACCCCTATTTCATCTACATTGAGGGAAATGTAGCATTTTAAGTGTGGGGAGGGATATTTGTTGATTTCATTGCTTGGTTTGGGGGTGTTTTTCTAGACTTGTACTTTTGGGATATTTTTCGCTTTGTTTCAGACATTTTCCCCCATTTGTTTTGGGGATGCTTTCCTTTTAATGTACTTGGATGATTTTAGCTTTGATATTTTTCTTAGCCTCAACATTTGAAAAGTACTTTGATACCTTTTGATTGGAAAAATATGAAAAAATTATTTTAAAAAATTTAAAAATGAAAAAGAACAAAAGTAAAAAAGAATCCGCTAAGTTGAAAACCCAAGAGGGCATATTAGGCAACACTGGGGGCCCGAAAAACTGAAAGGGCAACCTAGGTAAAAATGAGAGGCTAAATGTGTGGAAAAAGGTGAGATGTGAGCCAAAGAAACATGATGTGTGGCTAGGATGAAAACCTGAAAGGGTTCCTGGGCAAAATGAGAGAGAGAAAAAATGTTATGTGTTCATTCATTTTTCGACGTTGGAGTCATAAGGTTGCGGTGACCATATGGATGGATCAGGTAGCCTGACAACTTGAGAACTCTTGGGATTGGGAAATTTGGCGGGGAAAACGAAGAAAGTTATGAAATTCTTGATCATTAATATACTTCATTTTTAGGATGATATATTGGTATGAAGTGGAGTATGTATTTGAAATTTATGCACGCTTTTAGCTTCACCTTGTACCATTGGATTTGGGATTATCAATTTGGGATTTGGAGATGTTTTAGAGATATCAATGAATTGATAAGTTGATATGGTTTGGGTAGATCTAGGTATGGGGGTTGTGGGAAACTTGTCATTTGATCTTAATGTTGGGATATGTGATATTGAGTGTTTTTTGAGGTTTTGACCTGGGGGAATAGTAGTTAGGATGTGGATACGTCAATTCCTTTGTGTGCTTGGATCTTTTCTTACTCGAGGCGAGTAAGGTTTAAGTTCGGGGAGGTGTGTCCTTTTTATGTGCATATTTTTTTACTTTTTGGGATAACTTTTTTGCAATTTTGTTATCAAGAAATTGTCGTTTCCCTTGAAATTCTCTTAGGAGAGTTAAGAGCAACTTTACGCTCTTTTACGTTTTCTAAGTGGATTTTGCGTGACAAAGGAAGAACATGGAGACTTGAAGACTGGAGGCTGTTGAAAATCACCTTTTGAAGACTTTGAAAACTTGCTTCAAAGATTTGAAGACTTGAAGAATGATAGGAATTATTGTGAAGAAGAGTGCTTGCTACAAAAAGAAGAAAAGAAGACAATGTTCTATTTTGGCGCCCAGCGCGAGTCGCGACGCACAGGTGGCCAGAACACAACCTTATCCCTTTGTAATATTAATAACATTTTCTTTCCTCTCTTTCATACATCTTGAAGAACCCAACTTTGGTACTATTCCAACCCTAGTTTTCCGCCAGTTTCATCTTTGATTTCTCTTATTTTATGTTTGGTTTGTTAGCATTAATTAGTATGAACTCTAGTAGCTAAATCTAGTTCTTGGGAGCAATCAACCAATGCTTCCAAGCCCATGTCTTAAGAACATATTGTAGTCTATTTAATGCCTTTACTATTGTGCATTTATGGAGCATTGAGTGTGTTTGTTAATGTCATTAATGTTCTTGAAAGCTTGAGTATATGAAGTACTTGTATGATATGCTTGTTAGGGTTTGGGGAAATGGGTTGATTTCCCCTTTTCTTGATAAGAAATCCAAGAGTATTATTTAGATCTTTTGATTGTGTTGATAGATTGATAATTACTAGGTGAATATGATAATGTTGAACTCTTGTTATGTTTGTTTCTTGTAGAAAATGAGAGAAGTCTATGAACGTTGAACGTTCTTGACTAATCTTGCATTTTTTTTTAATTAAACCATCCGGAGATGGGGGAAATTATATTAGGCCTTCCCAAGCCCTGTAAAAAACAAGAAACTTAAACAGAAATAAAAGTTGAAGCCTTGGCTTAGTTGATATATACATGAGGGAGCTATAAGCTCTTGAGGCAACATTTGTTGCTTCCAAAATGAAGTAAGATATCTAGCTAATAGTTAGAGGATTACAAAGACACTTAGTAAATTCGTAGGATTGTCGAACTTATTAGTGAATCGAAGCATCGAAACACAAGTCAGTCAGACACACCCCAAAATTCACTAAGCTGCCTATGCACTACTTAGAGAAGGTACCATTAGAGTATAGGTTGAACAAGAAGGAAGGCAGCAAGACAAGAGTCCTCTCCATCCGTATGCATTCATCTCCATTGAGCCTGCAATTTGGTGCAGAGTCCACCTACAAGGGACAGAGAATATCAGTAGCATCCATTCATACAAAAGTCCTTAGAGAAGGTGTACCTATCTGATCCAGCCTAATTAGACCCTGGATATTATTGGATAGCATTTTAAACCTAAACATAGATGTGCTGGACCCAGCCATAAGACATGCCTTAGCAAGAGCATCAGCTACCAAATTAGCTTGTCTCTGAATATGCACTAGATTGATATCTCCCAAATATTGTTTTGTATCATCAGCTAATTGAAACAATGGCCAGGGAGCTTTAAATGGATCAGTAACAAATTTAACCACATTCAGACAATCAGATTCCAAGCAAACAGGAGGAGAGAAACCAACAATTTTCTCAAGGGCAAAGAAAATTGCTTTCATTTCAGCTTCCAGAGGGGAATTGGCAGCTGTAAATTTAGTATGAGCAGCAAAAAAACCACCCCTACTATCTTTTATAATCATGCCAATTCCACTCATGTTAGATTGACTACACCATGCAGCATCCACATTAATTTTAAAACCCATACATGGTTTAGTCCAAGCAATTTTGAAGATTTTAGGCTTTGGAGGTTGCTTGAAAAGAGGGAGAAAAGAATGATCTGCAATGTCTATGTCTACATTAGATACTATGAACACAGGTTTAGCAGTGAACATGTAAAAAATTTGGTCCCTTATGTGAGTTAAAACTAAACCTGATAGAGGAGTGGCATAATCATATAATACTTTGTTTCTCATTTTCCACAAGTTCCAACATGTAATAACATCAGCAGATCTAATGATTACTGAATGTAAAGAGCTCAAACCATTATATGTCAAGTAACAAGACAGTCTATCCCATATAGATGTGTAAACCCTTCCTGTAATTCCCATGAATGTGTGGACTGATTTCCAAACTTGCACAACAAAAGAGCACGAATTAAAAAAGTGATCCAAAGAGTCCTCATGTTTATTGCACATACAACACATAGAAGGCAATGAAAATCTCAAATTTCTCAGGACATTGTCAAAGGGAAGAAGTGAATTCATCACTTTCCACATGAACACAGGAACTTTTTTTCCAATTCTTGAACTCCAAAGATATTGAGTAGAAGTGATAGTACCTCTCTGAGTTCTGAGCAGCAGGTAAGTAGATTTAAATGAAAACTCACCATTGATACCTGGTTTCCATATGAGTCTATCTTTTCTGTGTGTAAAAAGATTAGCTTCCTGTAACAAAGTAATAGCATGAGGGGGTAGAAATGGGGAAATTATTTGAAGCAAAACTGATTTGTTAGAAATGAACTCTGAGACTGTGCAGGAATCAGAGATATTAACAAGCATTTATAGAAATAATCCTCTACCCAGTTAGGAGAAGTTCTGGAAGAGGTTGGCAGTGATGCAACTAGGTGAGTCCATAAAGCCTCAACCATTTGATACTTCCACCATAGCTTAACTGAGCATGTATTTATTATGGTGGTTATTGATCTAAAACCTAGACCATTTTGGTTTATAGGATAGCAAAGAGCATCCCATTTCCTCCATGTTCTTTTAGGTTTTAGATCAGAAAACCCCCAAAAGAAATTACTGAGTTTTTTTTCTATGGCATGAATGATTTCCTTGCTGGGTTTTAGAACTGACCATATATGTTGAGGAATGGAGTAGATACAGGACAGTATGAGTGTGATTTTCCCCCCAGTAGAGAGCCAACTATTTTTCCAACCCCCAATCCTACTATCTATCTGCTCAATTAGAAGTTGAAAATAGATTTTCCTTACTATCCCTGTAAAAATGGGAACCCCCAGGTATGTAAAGGGGAACCTCCCAATTTTCATACCTAAAATCCTTCTTATATTATTAACTGTATGTACACAGGCATGTTTCCCTATGAAGATGTCACTTTTACTGTAATTAATCTTTTGGCCAGAAACATCTTCAAATTTGGTCAAAAAAGCTTTAAATCTGATCAAAGTTTGATTTTTGGCTTTTAAAAAGATCACAATATCATCAGCATAAGATAAATGTGAGATTTGGAATGCATTACCAGGAAGGTCATAATATGCCAATTTACCATTATGAAAAATGAAAGCTAAACTCCTGGTAAAAGACTCAGAGAAAATATTAAATAAAAAAGGGGATAGGGGGTCCCCCTGTTTAATTCCCCTTGTAGACTGGAAGTAACCTACAGGCTTACCATTTATTAGTATAGAAAACCAGGCCTGTGATAAATTCTTCATAATGGTAAAGATGAATTTAGCATTGAATCCAAATTTAGCAAGAACAGAATAAAGGAAGGACCACTTAACTCTATCAAAAGCTTTCTTAAGATCAAGTTTAACAATACAGTTGGGGTCCCTTTACTTTCTATTCAAAAACCTTACCATTTCTTGCAGGTAGATAACATTATCCGAAATGTCCCTGCCTTTAAGAAAAGCTGTTTGATGTGGGGAGATAAGTTTTGGCATTAAGGGCTTCAGTCCTTCCATTAAAACATTGGAAAGACTTATTGGTCTATAATCATCAAATGAAATAGGGGGTTTTTTTTTTTGGAATAATGGCAATCCAGGTACTTCCAATTCCCCTTGGAATATTGTTCACAGCAAGAAAATCATTCACAGCAGACAGTAAATCATTAGCAATTATATCCCAGGATTTAATGTAGAATTTAGCTATGAATCCGTCAGGCCCCGGACTGCTATTCTTGTTCAGACTTAAAACAATGTCCCTAAGTTCATTCAGTGAAACAGGTTGTAGTAGTCTATCATTTTCTTCTTGAGTGATCAATTTAGGAATTTTACTGAGGAAATGAGACTTGAAAAGATTACTATCAGAGGAGCTATCATCAGTTAAAAGATCTTGGTAGTAGTGAATAGCTTCATTCTCAATGTCCTGCATATCATCTAGCCATTGACCATAACTACTCCTGATTTTTGTGATCTTTAATCTACTCAATCTTTCCTTAACCGAGTTGTGGAAAAAACTTGTGTTATTGTCCCCCTCCCTTAACCATTTAACCTTTGCTTTATGTTTCCAGAAACTCTTCTATTCTACTAGAGCCCTCACTAGCTTAGCCTTGGCCTCCTTTAATTTCACTATATTTCCAACAGAAGCATCAAGATCATAAATATTTTCCTGAGTTGGAGAGCAGATTCAGCTTGTAACACATTATCAGTTATATTGCCAAATTGTTCCTTATCCCAAATTTTGAGCTCTTTTTTCAGTCTTAAGAGTTTAAGGAAGAAACCAAGCATTCCTGATTTGTGAAGAGGCAAATCCTAGTTTTGTTTAATTACTTCACTGAATTCATTCCTTTTATACCAGGTATTTAAAAATCTAAATGACCTAGGAGTAGATGGGATATCACTGCCAATAGTGAGTAGCATAGGGTTATGATCTGAAGAGATCCTATTCAAAATGTGGACAGAGGAGGTAGGAAAATTAGACGACCAGGAAGGAGTACAGAGACCCCTATCTAATCTTTGAATAGTAGGGTTTCTTAACCTATTATTACTCCAGGTGAACAGATTGCCAACAGTATTAATTTCTTCCAAAGCCATAACGTTAATAAAATCATTAAAGTCCCTCATACTACCTAATTTAGGAGTAGAAGGTCCTTTATATTAATTTATAGTTGTTATAGCATTGAAGTCTCCAATAAAAATAGAATCAGAGTGATTGAGTGATTTAAGATCAGACCAAAGAGTTTTCCTGCCATTTCTAGTTCTGAGGCCATAAATGAAGAAAGCATCCATACTTTTATTCAGAGGAAGACTATTCAATGTGACAGCTAAAAATTGTAGATTATCCCATTTTACTGTTAGAGATATGCTAAATTTCCAGAATAGCCAAATCTGTCCATTATTAGCATGCACACAGTTGTCAAAATGTAACCGTTGTCTATAATAGTCACATTGCATGTTATCATATTTAGTCTCAATCAAGCATAAAAGCTCAAGGCTGTGCCCACTTATCAAGTTATGAAGTCTTAGCATAGAAGTATCCATTCCCCTAAGATTCCAAACTAGAAACTTAATCTTAAGTGCTGTGTTATTCATAGGGAAACATTGTTAGAGCTTTTTTATCTAGTCATGATAGTATTTAACTGAGTTAAATAGGTCTCATTCCTATGATTAGACACTTTGTCCATTTGTTTCCCTTTTTAAACTTGCTTGATCTAGAGTGTAAAACAGTAGGACTTACCTGACTTACCTGAGTATCATCAATTCCATCACTAGTGACAAAGGAAGCAGAGTTTGGGATGTCCCTTGGAGTAGCCTCATCACTGGATATGTCTTCATCCTCAAGGGGGAGGAATCTATTTTGCCTATGCTTCTACTGGGAGAAAATAAAGTTTTTTGCAGCAGTAATAGGATTAAAAGGAGAGAAAAGCTTACCCCGTTTACTAGAGATGTCATCCCTAGCAAAACCTGTCTTTGTATTGAGATTAGGTGGAGCAGATAGAGATTGTTTGGTCCAGTGTATAGGAGACTGAAGATGAGAAACTGAGATCTCAGCAGACTGTTCTTGAATCACTATAGGGTATTCTGTATTAGTCTCAAAAGAATTATGCTCCACATCAATTTTTTGATTGAGGACCAAGGATTGATCCTCAACTACATATTGTTTCCTAACATCAGGGTCTAGAACCAGCATATCAGGCTGATCTGTAACAAGATCATCCTCTAATAACACATTGTTCTCAGAGATCTTAATAGCCCCCATATGGGGAGAAACCATAGCCTCATTCTGATCAACATTTATAACCGAGACTACATTCTGTTTTGGTACATATCTGAGATTCCTTGAAGACAATATTTTGAGTTTATCAGAAGTAGAAACCCCAGAACCCCCAGCCTTATTTAATCCATCATACTTCCGATTTACTCCATCCTGAACAGGATCCTCAGAGCCCTTTTGTTGATCATTAGCTTGGGGAACTTTATTTTTATCTATCTTATAGGTCTTTGGTTTCCTAAGTTCTGGATGTAGATAAATGCATAAGTTATCATCATGTCCTATAGCTTTGCAGTGGTGACAATAAAGGGGAAGATCCTCAAATTCTAGGGGAAGTTTAACCACATTGTATTCTATACCATCCTCCTCTATGCCCACTCTAATGAATGATGGCAGTTTTTTTAAATCAATTTCAATACACATCTTAACAGCAGATGGTCTAGTTAGTCCAGCAGTAGCAGAATCCATTTTAATGTAATTGCCTATCTGATTCCCCATGGATTCTAGCATGGCAATGTTATAAAAGAAGACTGGAACATGGTGTATAGTAACCCAAACTGGGACTATGGAGGATTCTACCTCAGGGGAGAAATCAGTGGTCCATTTAAGCAGTTTCATTGGGACATGATTAAAAATCCACTGACCTTTAATCCAGAGCCTCTGGTAATCTTCCTTGTCCTGAAAGTGGATGAGTACATGCCTGAAATCAATGGATCCAAACTAAAATTTACCTTTGAAGCCCACAGAGTTGAAAGCCTCATTCAGGCCAGCCATCGAGGGTTTGCCTCTTGCAAACTTACCCACCAGGGCATTTCGATAGTGAGAAGCGAGAGTTTCCGCTTCCTTTCTGGTTACGAGGCAAGCTATGTCCCCCTTGTAGTGGGCTTTTGGGACGATTTTGGGGTTACAGGGAAGGGAAACGTTTAACGGTGGGGGTCGGTTACCTAAAGCCTGTAGAAAGGTTTTGGCCGGCGCGATTTCGCCGCAGCCTGGCGGACGAGCCGCCATATCAGAGAAAGGAAGGAAACAGAATGTGACCGTTAGCAGGAAAACAGTGAAAATGGAAGAAGAAAGGTGAATAGTAGTGTGTGTTTCGCACTCAATTCGCACGTAGCTACAGTAATTTCGCACTTAGCCTCGGTATACTTGTCGAATACTTAATGTTATCTGACTAATCTTGCGTAAATGCATAGATTGGTTAAATTCTTAGATGCGGTGTAGCGTTTATAAGTGTTACCAAGCTTGTTGATTCTTTGTGTTCAATGCTATTAATGGGATACTTTTAGTCGTGTTTTGACTAAGGGAGCCATTGGTGAGGTTTGACAAGAGATTTCAAAGCACTCTTGCAAACTACTATCTAAGAAGGAAATAAGTTTAGTCTTCACAACAAGTAGTGAAAGTAGTAAATAGGTTGCATGTTCAATGATGGATAAGAGGCTTGGAAGTGGAAGTCAATTGCACCCAACGTTTTGTTAATTGTTAGTTTAATCACCTTTTAGTTGTTGTTGCATGCTTTGCATATTTAACTTTCTCGTTAGTTATTTTGTCTTTCAATTTTATAACTTAGGACCAAAAACCAACCAACCCCCCTCCCTTATTTACATGCTTTCATATGTATCTATACATGTTTATATTTAGTATATTTTTCCCTATATATGTTTAAACACTTGGAAAGATCCCTTTTCTTGTGAATGACCCCGACTTTCCATTATCTACTTAATTGTAGATATTAAGCATTAGGGCTTAAAAATATAACTTTGAGAGGTATTACGATGACCTCCCAGGTAGTATATTGAGGGTGATCGTAATTTGTTTTATACGTTCCATGATCGTTCCATCAAGGGTAGATTTTAGCGTTCCTTTTTCATTATAAGTGCTTTCCCATTTCTTTCCATTAGCATGTGTTCTTTGATTTTGTATATGCATTGAGGACAATGCAAGTTTTAAGTGTGGGGAAGGGGATTAGATAGCCCTAATGAGCATTTTCTAAGAGCATTTTAAAATTTTCGAATTTTTTAATATAAAAATATGGACAAGTTGAAAACTCAAAAGGATGACTTGGGTAACATTAAGAAAAGGCCGGATAGGTTGAACAGCCTAGGTAAAATTGAGAGGCTTGGCCCGGCTAGACTTACGAGTCTAGGAAAAAGTGAGAGGCCGTGTGGAAAAAGGTGAGAGGTGAGCACGTTTTGTGGGATAAAGCTAGGATGAAAACCCAAAAGGGCTCCTAGGAAAAATGAGAGAAATTGATAGGAAAAAGAAAAAAAGAAACTAGGTTGACGATACATTGGACTCCTTGTTTGCAACTAGGTCGAGAATCTTGAGTTATCCCTATGTTGCAACCAAGTTGACGGCTTTAGATTTCCTTGGTGGATTGTTTTGCTTGAGAATTACCCTTTGATTGCTTTTGGGACTACTTTGGGGAAAGTAAGCTTGGCTTTATTCCAATCTTTTGTCGCTTATCTTTTTTCATGCACATTTACTAGCTTTGGGTGGTTTGGTTTCCTTAGAAACTTTGGGGAGTGTGAGAGTTTTGAGGATTTTCACCTTCTTAGGGGAACTAGGGTAGTTTTGGAATAAGGTGAATGCATTGGATATTTTTTTATGCTTCATTCTACGTGAACCTTTTTTCTTTGATTTTATTTACTCGGGGACGAGTAAATGTTTTAGTGTGGGGAGTCTGATCTGCACCATTACACATGCTTTAACCAATGCATTTGACATAGTTTTTAGTTACTTTTGGTTGTCCGTTTATCAATATTAGTTGAGTTTACATAACAAGGGGTTTCGAAAACCATGTTTTGTTTTCTATTCTAAATCTCCCATTTTGTATACTTAATTAGTGATTTTTGACATATTGTGTTCACGGGCTTCTTGGTCTGCATTTTTAGCACCTTTAGTAGGTCGCCCGTGAATGCTATTTCTTACATTACATTCTTCCGACCATTTAATTTTAATGGTAGATGATTTTTAAGGGTAGTAGATGAAGGCCCCAAACATCAATGTATGGTAGAAGGAGATTGAAGCCAAAGATAGGCGGCTTCGAAGTTCAAGACGGCCGAAGGAGAAAATGGTGAATCATGGTCTGAGGAATATTGCCTTAGTCCGAGAACGATCCAACAAGAATTAGCCTTAAAGGATGATTCCACTGGATTTTTCTTCTCGATTACTACAAAATCGACTACTGGAAGTCCCTATTTAGACTAACGGCTCACCCGTAGCAAGCAAACGAAGTTCAGCTGACGAAGCACTAACGGTACTTCACGGACTACACATGGTGAAGCACCAACGGTCCGTGATAAAGCATACAGACCACACTACACAAGAGTTCCAGGGGTTCCGTGAATACATGCATGAGAACTTCACGAGGCAAAGGCGTCGGGCCGTGACAAAGACCCCAAACCATGGAGCTTGGAGATGAAGAATTGAAGATTTGGCTAAGTAGTCCGTGAAAACCTTCACGGGCCATGACAAAAGCTCTGAGCATAAACCGTGTACTATTCATGGTCCATGAAAACCTTCACAGATCATGGCACGAGAGACGCTTCACGGACCGTGTCAGATCCCACGGACAGTGGCTATGAATGCTTCACGATCAGCGCTAGATCTGACTCCCCGGGCTTGCATGCTTCACGGACCGTGACATCCATGCTGGTCCGTAAAGCCTTGGCGGCTAACCTAGGGCTTTGCTATTTTTGGCCTATTTTGGGCCTATCTTTAGGTCCAATCTCCTACTACTATATATAAGAGTCTTAGTCTTCTACTAAACTATGAGGAAGTAGAATAGAAGCTAGGCATACTGTAGAGTAGATTCTCTCACTAGTTTAGAGAGAAGCAAGAGGAGAGTTCTTCTTCTCCATTTCTTTTCCTTTTCTTTTCTTTTCATCTTATTTTCTAGATCTAGGGCATCTAACCGAATATATGCCATGGATCAACCTTTGTAGAGTAGTTTTTTTTTAGCTTGGGTTTCATTTTGGCACTTGGTGTGTTCTAAATCCTTTATGAGATTCATTAGGTTCATCATATCTTTGTGTTTATGATTTTATTGTGATTGTTTTTTAATGTTATAAATGCATGAGTATTACACCACATATAAGCACACACCTAGAGATATACTCATGTATGGTGAAATTATTGATGTCCCATTGGGAAGAGAAACCTGGATGTTAGAATGGGTAGAGGAGAACGCGTCCGCGTGGGTGTGTGCATGGGGGATATGAGAATGCTCTGACCTATTTTCCATCGCATCAGTCTTAGCTAACTTTGTAACTATTGTCCGAGAGGTTGCAGGTAGAGATAGCTAATAGTAGCAAGCTAGGTGTTGTGTTGAAACCCTAGTATCGCAGATAAGGTGCCTACAATCCTCAGGCCTAGCGTATGTAGGACCCAGGAAGAGTAGTTGCATTTTTTGTGGAAGCCCGGGACGTAATAGCACGGGGGAGAAAATAGACCTACAACGATGGTCGGACCTCTATGTACTCCTCTAATTACGATGACGGTGCCGATGGAGGGTTGAGGAAGTGTATGCTATCGGCCACACCACGTGTTGTGAACACACAGATAGATCTTTTGTAAGTCTCTATGTGAATGAATCGAGGATTGAAACATTAGAACTACCATGTTGATAAAAAAATTCCCAACTGCCTAGTAGAAATAGTTTACTTGTTTGTTAATTTCTTTCTTTGTAGTTGTTAGTTGAAAATACCAACCCCCTCTCCCCCCCAATTGGATGTCTACACTACTAGCTGTTCCTTGCACTCGTGCAGATTGACGACCCGCACGAGCTTGTGTTTCTAACTAGTACTTGAGCCTTGGCATCCTTTTGGACAAACCCAGGGCTCTCTGCTTACTACCCCTTGGTAGCTTAGAAGTGAGAATGGGTGCAGAATTATAAATCTCTATCTTCGACCAATAAGCCCCTCGACTCGTGATTTAACGATGGCCGAGTTGAGGGCAGGCCACAAAGCTATGGAAACTACTCCATAGACATGGAATTCAAATATAGATTTGAATTCCACATCTAGGATGAACACAAAATTAAAAGAAAATATAAGAAAATGAGAGTGTTTTTCTCTCTAAAAGGGCTCTCCTAATAAACTAAACTACTTTTTACATGTTTAACCTACTAGACTAGGGTCATATATATAGGAGTAGGGGATTGGGTCTAAAAATAGGCTTAGAATAAGCCAAAAATGCTAAACCCCTAGTTCAGCCACCGCCTGGCGCGGACCATTGCGGATGACCCGATTCGTGCCAAGTACTTATCGTGGGATGCATGACTGCGTGTGGGCCGTGGTTCTTCATAGGTGCATAGTTCTTGATCTAGCGTGAGGCCATGGTGTGAGGCTCTGGCATGGACCGTGGGCTATGGCACGAGCCGTAATCAGGAAGCACAGTTTGTTAAAAAATTTGGCACAGGGTGCAGACTTTGGCACAGGTCGTCGGGTGGTCTTGGCACCTTGATTTTGGAATGGCACAGGCCATCATAATTGGAATAGTTTGCGCCCATACTTAGCTATTTTTTGAGCAAATCCTTGAACTCAATCTGCACAGGCTGTGGGGTATGGTACGGGTCGCACCATTGTCTCGTGCTGGAACTGTTGGTAGGGGCGTCTCCTTTGGCGTGAGCCGTTGGTGCTTGGCCATGAACGGCCCGCGCTAGCCCTTGATACCTTGGCTGACTGAACTTGTTTCCTTCGCTACGGGTGAACCGTTAGTCCAATTTTTGAGTTTTAGTAGTTGATTTTGTTGTGGTCGAGAAGAAGAATCCAATAAAGTCATTTTTGAAGTATAATTCTTCTTGGATCGTTCTTTGACTTTGGCACAACTCATTGGACCACGATTTCCTATTTCTTCATTGGCCGCTTTGATCTCCATTGCCGCCTATCTTTGACTGTAATCTCCTTCTACCACGAATTAATGTCTGTGGCCTTCATCTACTACCATTCTAGAGGTGAATGTCCTTCGATCTCTTCTATCATCCTTACGAACAGCCTTCACATAGAATATATCCAAAAAGTATTAATGGGTGACCAACTAAAGAAGATCAAATGGAAGATCTAGGTGCACGTGGATACAAGATATTCATTAGTACTAATTAGTCTACAAAACGTAGGATTTAGACAATAAAACCAAGCATGGCCATCTAAACCCCTTGTCACGTAAACTCAACTAATACTACCAATACGCCATACAATACATACCAAAAACTATGTTGGATGCAATGGTTAACACATGCAAAACGAAGCACATCTAACTCCACACACTTAACCATTTCTCGTCCTCAAGTAAACAAAGACAAAACAAAGAATTAAGAAAAATGCAGCGTGCAAACATAAGTTAACCGAGGTATCCCACTTATTCCTAGATTACCCTGTTTCCCCCAAAAAGAGTAAGAATCTCACAACTCTCACACTCCCCGAAGAATATAAGTAATCTAAACACCCAAAATAAAATGTGGAAAAAGGTAAGCCAAAAAGATAAGTGTCAAGCTAGCTTACTTTTCTCAAAATGATCCCAAAGCAATCCAAGAGCCGTCTCCAAAAATAATCCACCAAGGAAATCCAAGAGCCGTCGACTTGGTTGTAACATAGGGATAATTCATGATTCTCGACCTAGTTACAACGAATGAGTCAAATGTATCGTCAACCAAGTTTTTTATTTTCTCTCAATTTCTCTCATTTTGTCTAGTAGCCTTTTCGGGTTTTCATCCTAGCTTTAACACACAAAGGGTACTCACTTATCACCTTTTTCCACAAGACCTCTCATTTTTGCCTAGGCTCATAAGCCTAGTTGGGCCTAGCTTCTTATTTTTATCCAGGTCTTTTAACCTATCTGGTCTTTTCCTAATGTTACCCAAGTCGCCCTTTCGGGTTTTTGACTTGTTCAGGTTTTTAATTTTTTTTCATTTTTTCAAATTTTCAATTTTTTTTGGTGTAGCACAAAATTTCCCCAAAAGTGGGCTTCATGCTACAAGAGATAAGATCAAATGTAAAAATACACCACTAATATCCTAAAACAACCTATCTCATGCAAACTAGAAACTCTAGCATAGCATGTCATGCCACTAAATATTCATCCAAAAGCATTCCTCAACAAACACAAACAAAAATCACCAGAAATCAAGAAAAACTACTGCCAATGCAAATCATGAAATGCACCGAGGAAATCTAAGAATAAAGACAACCTAAGTGCTCACTACCCCCTCCCACACTTAGCTAATGCATAGTCTTCAATGCACAAAAATCAAGCCAAAACATAAGTGGGGTAGGGAGAAATGATTATACTCCCCGAAGGGCCTTCATCCTCATGACTCGTGAAACACCTCTCAATGTATCTTGTTGCTTGAAGTGTGGCCTCAATATTATCTATCCTCGAACTAAGATCATCCTCTTGCGAGCGCACTCCTCCTATGGCTTGGACCACCTCTTGAAAAACTTGGGTAGAGTTTGAAAAACGTTTCCCCAAGAGCTTGCAATTGCTCCATAATGTCTGTGGATATACGAGAACGACTAGGAGGTGTTCTTGGAGTGCACTCACCCTCAGCCTCGTTAACATCTATCTCTGGGTTGGCTAAGACCCCATAGAACCCTCTTTCAAATCTCAAGTCTGACAAAATAAATAGGTCATCCAAACATGTGTCATGGTCGATAGCGGTGCACTCCGACTGTGGAAGTACCATGAGACTACAAGTGCTCGCTCCACCATAAAGCCATACATATCTACCCTCTGATGTTGTAGGTCCCACCATGGATGCTTTTGCTAACTTCTCTATGCTGTACCTTGTGCCTGATCATCCTAAGTTAGCTAAAGTCCTTTGTGTGACTGGATGCCCCAAGTGTTGCGCCAACAGACTAACTATACCGCCCATAGCTATCTTGAAAACCCCACATTCAAGAACATAAAACCCAAGCGTAATTCCATTCCAAACAAAATCAAGAGTCTCGAACTCAGAATTTTTAGGTTCATTATAGGGAGGAGATAGAAATTGGGAAATTCCGAGTTGAGAAATAATTCTATGTAGGTTTTTGCCATTTTATTAACAGGATTATGCAATCAAGATTCACTTTCTCCCAAATCACCCAACACATGAAGATTACATCATTTAAGCATAATAGCACACCAATCTACCCAACACTTTCTTCAGCACAAGATCATGCATACAAACCCAAACACATTTCTGAAAAACACACTCATTCAAGAATCATGCTTTTAATAACACCACCGCAATGTCAATAAAGCATATAAACAAAGAGTTTGATGGGTTACCCAAAATTTGAAGCTAGAACTTGTGAGAACCACACAAGAAGAAATAAAAGTTACTAATTTTTGGAAGAAAGCTTCAATTTTTTGAGTTTCACCAAGTGTGTGTGAGAGTTAGTATTTCTTGTGATGGAAAATGTGTCAAATGATGGAATTAGGTGAAGAAATTTACTATGAGATTAGAAATTTCAGCTTAGGTGACAAGTGAGAGTGGTACAATTAGGATAAAAATGGAATTTTCAAAATTGCATATTAGGGGACTATTCTACAAATTAATTAAGTCCTAGGAATGTAGGAAGTACTATATGCATAAAAAATCCTAAGGGGTTAGGAAATTTCAAAACTTTTGAACCAAAATGCATTTTGAGTTAGAAATTCAGAAGTTTTCAAAAATTTTCATTTATGGAACAGTTTGGCAATAGAAAATTGGAAATCGGTGTAAAAGATGTTTGTCGTGGACCAAAGTCTCATGCCAAACCTCCTGGAACTAAACATCCCCTCGCGCCAAACAAGATGGCACGAGGTATCCCCTTGCGAAAAGCTCCTAGCGTGGACCTAAGCCCTTGGCGTGGACTGTGTCAGGTCTTGGCTCGAGATTAACAAAATTTTTACCTAATCCTAAGTTTTTTTCCTTCTTTTCAAAAGACCATGTCACCTATCAAATTTAATTCCATTCAAACACAATCACGAGTTACGATTTATGAGCATCAAACTTACAAATTGATCAAGAGTTTCATCTTATAAATTCTCATTTCAAAACTTGCAAAATCTATCTAATCTTTACTAAAAAAACACAAAAATGAAACACCGTATTATTCATTTTCATCCTAACAACTTATTGAAATCAAGTTGGTCACAAAGTTTGTTCACCAAGGAGGGGGTCACCCTCCTTGCCAGCTCCCATAGTTCCCCAATCGATGTAAGATTTCAATCTTTACCCATTAACCACCAACTTTGTATCATCTTTCTCATTCTTAACCTCTATGGCACCGTGATCATACACCTTGGTCACTTTATACGGCCCTCCCCACTTTGATCTTAACTTACCGGGAAAGAGACTTAAAGGAGAACTCTTTGCCTAGATTGGTAATGGAGAAGTCTTTGTCCCACAAAGAAATCCTTCTTTACGATACTCTCATTATGTACGACCTTTGTTCTCTCCTTATAGTTCAAAGCGGTATCATAGGAGTTGCCCCTAAGTTCTTCAAGTTCTAACAATTGTGACCTCCTATGCTTCCCGGCTTTACTCAAGTCTAAGTTAAGGAGTCTAACAGCCCCATGTGTCTTGAACTCAAGTTCAACCGGTAGGTGGCATCTTTTGCCGTAGAGGATGCGGAAAAGTGACATGCCAATTGGAGTTTTGTAGGCAGCGAGGTAGGTCCAAAGGGCATCATCTAGTCGATAGCTCCAATCCTTCCTAGAGGTATTCACTGTCTTTTTGAGGATAGCTTTGATTTCTCGATTGGATATTTCTGCTTGGCCATTGGTTTGTGGGTGGTAAGCGGTAGAGGTCTTATGTGTTACTCCATATTTTTCAAGCAGTGTCTCCATAACCTTGTTGCAGAAATGGGTTCCTCTATCTCTGACTAGGATTCAGGGAACACCAAACCGTCAGAAAATATTGGACTTGAGGAAGCTAACCACGGTTGTCACATTATTCTTCTTTGTGGCTTTGGCTTCGGCTTCTACCCACTTGGCATGTAGTCCACTAGCACTAATATGTAGTACTTCCTGTTGGACCTTGGGAATGGACCCATGAAATCTATACCCCACATATCAAAGACCTCCATAGGTATCGAAAAGGCATGAGACATCTCATTCGTTGAGGAGATGTTCCATATCTTTTGGCAATGATCACATGATGACACAAAATTTTTAGCATCTGATAGTATAGTGGGCCAGTACAGACCACTATCTATTACCTTCTTTGCAGTTCATTTGTACCCAAAATTTCCCTCGGCTTGGGACAAATGGCACATCTTAAGATCATGGCCTATTTCATCATCAGGAATGCATTCTGATTTCATGATCAGAACAATGCTTCTACAGGTAAGGGTCATCCCAGATATATTACTTTGCCTCATTCATCAATATCTTCTTTCTTGACTTGTCAAAAGATGGAGGAAACTCTCCAGCGGTGAGAAAGCTCACTATGTTAGCATACCACAGTTAGCTAGTTGTTATCTCGAATAATTGCTCGTCAGGGACAAGTAGTCTACTCAGGTGGTTTGTTACTGCATTTTCAGTTCCCTTCTTATTCCTTACCTCTAAGTCAAACTCACTTGAAAGAAGTATCCACCTAATGAGCCTCGGCTTAGCTTCTTTCCTTGTCATTACATGACGAAGTAACGCATGGGCGGTGTATACTATAACCTTGGTTCCTAAGAGGTATTGATGAAACTTTTCTAGGGAAAAGACTGTAGCTAGCAACTATTTCTCAGTGGTAGAGTAGTTACGCTGAGCATTGTTGAGAGTTGCTGACGCATAGTATACGATGTGTGGAGCTCTACCAATAATTTGGCCTAGAACTGCCCCTATAGCACAATCACTTACATCGCACATGATCTCGAAGGAAAGAGGCCGGTTTGGAGGTTGGATGATTAGAGTAGTCACTAGCATGTTTTTCAAAGTGTCAAAAGCCTTTTCGCACTCTTTGGTGACAATAAAATTGATATCTTTATGTAGCAGTTTGCAAAGAGGGGAGGATATTTTTGAGAAATCCTTAATGAAATGATGGTAAAAATTTGTGTAACCCAATAATGATCTAACATCCTTGACATTGGTGGGGTAAGGTAGGGATTTAATTGCATCTACTTTTGCTTTATCAACTTCTAACCCTTGAGTTGACACAATATGTCCTAGCACTATACTTTTTTCCACAATGAAATGGCATTTCTCATAATTTTGCACGAGTTTCGTGTCTATGCATCGTTTTAGAAATCGTGCTAAATGATGTAGGCATGAATTAAAGGAATCCTCGTGGATAGTAAATCATCCATGAAGACCTCGACAAATTTCTCGATAAATTATGAGAATATGTTGGCCATGCATCTCTGAAAAGTTCCTGGAGCATTACAAAAATCAAAAGGCATAAACCTATAAGCAAAGGTGCCGAAAGGGCAAGTGAATGTGGTCTTCTCCTAGTCCTCTAGATCGATGGCTATATGGAAGTCTCCAAAATAGCCATCAAGGAAATAGTAGTATACATGTCCAGTCACCCTTTCAAGCATTTGGTCGATAAATGGCAGGGGGAAATGGTCTTTACGAGTCATCGCATTTAAGCGGCGGTAATCAATGTACACTCGCCACCCATTTTGAATACGGGTGGACACCAAGTCCCCATCCATGTTCTTCATTACGGTGACCCCATTTTTCTTTGGCACCACTTGGGTGGGACTGCTATCAGAGATAGGATAGATTACCCCAGCCTTAAGTATTTTAAGGACTTCACCTTTTACTACTTCCATCATAGGTGGGTTTAGTCGCCTTTAAGGTTGGCATACGGGTCTTGTACCCTCCTCTAATAGAATAAGGTGCATGCAAGTTGAAGGAATTATTCCTTTAATGTCAGCCAAAGTTCATCCTATTGCTCCTTTGAATTTTTTAAAAATGTCGAGCAATCTACCTTCTTGGTCAATGGTCAACCTATTCAAGATAATCACAAGCAAGGTTTCATTTTAACCTAGGAAAGTATAGTTCAAGTGTTCAGGTAAATGCTTAATCTAAATTGCCAGTGGTTCCTTTATTGAAGGCTTGGTCTCGGGTAAAACTAGCTCATCTATGTTTTTGGGTAAGGGTTCCACACTATTATCACCTTGAGGATCAACCTCTTCCACACTCCCCACTAGGTTAGCTTCTAGGGTTTAACAATTTCATCACTTAAGGAGTTATCCTCTACAGCTAACCCTTTGTTTATATTAAATGTCTTGCACAATATTATCATATATATCAACCGAAGGGGAATGAAACATCATGTTTTGATCAATCGATTCATGCTCAAATTCATATTCAGGGTCGCCCATTTTCTTTAATAATGCTCTACATTTATGCAATACCTCGATGGTGTTAAAGGAGATAGGACTAACCTCGTTGTTATTAAGCGTCACACATGGCTCTTTTTTCTCAATTCTCCCGAACATATTGGTGGAGTTGCTTTCTCATCTGTGAGCTTAGACCTTCCCATGAACTGGTTCACTGTGCCTATTAGCTCATTTCATCTTTCCACCACTAAGAGAAAGTTGACCTTTTGCAACATATATACATGCGACCAATGTGTAAATGTTGTATATTTACCACCCTTATGGAAATATGTCATTCATTTACGACATTTTTACGTCATTTCATTGCTATGCCACCTTTCTTGTGACACGTAGGTGACATATTAGTTTCTGTCTCAATATGACGACATACTATTCAAGACACTTTACTAAAATGTTATAATTAGACGACACAATTATGGATTTGTTTCTAATTTACGGCACAATTATATCATTTCTTTGATGTGTTGTATGTTTCGTGACATATATGCAGCACTTTCAAAATGTCTCGAGATTACGACAAATTTTGTATGACACTTTACTAAAATGTTATAATTAGATGACACAATTATGAATTTATTGTTAATTTACAACACAATTGTATCATTCTTTTGATGTGTTCTATATTTTGTGACATGTATGCGACACTTTCTAAAATGCCCCAAGATTACGATAAATTATTCATAACACTTTACAAAAATTTCACAATTAAATGAAGAGAAAGTCTAATGAAAGGCAACATTTCCATAAGCTTATGTACAGTCCCCAAGGATTTTTACCTTAAATGTGGCAATTTTTTAATTAAATTTAAATATTGTATTTTATAAGTTAAAACAAGTAATAATATGTATTTGAAGGTGAAAATATAATAATATGTGATATACAAAAATAATTTTAAAAATTCTAAATTATGAATATAATTTAACAAATGCAGTTTATAAGGTAAAAAATAAGTGCTCTATTAATAAGATTATGGACAAGCCGTCAAAATACCCTCTCTTAAGTGAATTAGCCCTCTTTTCCCCTCTTTTCCCCCGCCTATTCTCCTTCTCTTTTTTAACATCAAAGTTTCCTTTCAATCCACTTTATTTCAAATTCAGATTTAATACTTTCTTTTATAAAATACGCTTTCCTTTTATCCATTTTTTTGGTATTTTTATTATTTTAAACCGAAACTTATATTTCCAGGGGCGGAACCAGAAATTTTTTTCAGGGGAGGCTGAAAATTTTTTGGGGTCGTCGGGACGAGGCAGCTTCCGGTGGCGTCGCGGCGGAGACCTGGTGGCGTAGGGCTCTCGGCCGAGGAGGGAATTGACGGAGGGAAGAAAGGGTGATAAATATTAATGACATATAAATTTTAAAAATTCAACTCAACAATAATGAAAAATACTACATAATATAATAAATCAAGTAGCATACAATAATATTTTTACAAGTTCACTAAACTACTAAAATAACTACTTTCTAACGCTCGAATTACTAGAAGTAGAACTAGAAAAAGGTGGGGGCAACAGATATCTACGAGACTCCATGGCTTGATAACGTTGCATAATCGGTTCATTCTCAATCTTAACAAAAATATCCTTTTCAATATATACCGTCATAACATCGTTCAACCATTCATCTCCCATTCTATTACGAAGATCGGTCTTGATATTCTTCATGGCAGAAAAAACTCGCTCAACTGAAGCAGTTGCAACTGGTAGAACTAATGCTAACTCAATCAGACGATATACCAATGGATAAAGTACCATGCTACGTGATCGAACCATATGCTGAGCAAGACTTCCAAGATCATTGATGGACGAATAGGCATCATCATCTCTCACATCATGAATGAAGAAATCAAGTTGTTGCTCTAGTTCTAAACGCTCAACAAGGGAGAAGTCATCCGGATAAAGTTCAGCAAGGCGAAGCAACTTACCAACATCAAACATGGCAAATCTTTCTCTCGGATCAAGGCATGCAATACAAGTGAGTAATTCCGAGCTTGCTTCGCCAAATCGATGATTCATTTCAAGAATCATCTTGTCAACGGTCTAGTATTGAAACATTAAAAAATATAACAGTAAGATAAAAAATACATATAAAATATTATAAACAAAATAAATTAAACTATGTAAATATTAAAGTAGTACCTGAAGAAAAATATCAACACGGTAGAAATCATGATTGGTTGACATTTCTCCCCGTCGTCTAGAACGGTGACGAATTTTCCGTTGTGCTTCCATCACGTCTAATGTGATCTCATGCTTCACACAAAATGTTTTGACTACATTCAATAATTTATCAAAACCACAATCTCTGAATTCTTGCAATTCAGTCTTCATTCTATTCATCATTCGCACAGCCATCGAAATATTTTGATCTCTTTGTTGCAAGGCAAGTGACAATTGATTTGTAGCTCCCAACAAATGCTTCATCAAAAACATACAAAACACAAATTCATAGCTCTCCATTCTATCAATCAAACCCTTTGCTGTAGAGGCATTTTCAACTATACTGCCATGCTCACAGATATTAAGAAGCACTTGAATAATTGAAGACCACATAGCCTCAAAGCGAAGAATAGTACTGTAATGTGATCCCCAACGTGTATCACCAGGCCTTCTCAAACTCATTTCTTGATTTTTGCCTCTTCCACTAACCTTGTCCCCACTCTCCAATGCCTCTACAAGGCTATCATGTTCTAATTGCACAAGCATCTCTTTTCTAACACATGAACCTCCAACCAGATTCACAGTTTGAACAAGATACCCAAAAAATTCACCCACAGATAGAGTACAATATGCAACAGAAACAACAACCAATTGAAGTTGGTGAGAGAAGCAATGAATATACCTCGCAGAAGAGTTTTCTTTCAATATCAAAGCTTGCAATCCATTGAACTCCCCTCGCATATTTGAAGCCCCATCATATCCTTGGCCTCTCAACTTTGACAAGGACAATTTCTTATCTACGAACAGTTGCTTAAGAGCCTCCATCAAAGTAATAGCTTTAGTATTGGAAACATGCACAAGAGCAAGAAAACGCTCAAGAATACATCTTTGTTTGTTGACATATCTCAGAACAACCCCCATTTGCTCTTTTATTGATGCATCTCGAGCCTCATCAACAAGAATAGAAAATACACTATCTCCAATGTCATTAACAATAGCATCAGTTACCTCGCCAGCACAAGCACTTGAGAGTTGTTTCTGAACTCTGGGGGATGTCAACTTGCAATTTCCGGGAGCATTTTCATTCATTACCTTAGCAACATCTTCACTTCGCTTGCAATACCATTCAACCAATTCAAGATAATTACCCTTGTTAAGCGAATCCCAACCTTCATCATGACCACGAAAAGCCAAACCTTGATTTAACAAGTATCTTGTCACATCCAAAACCGCATTCAAACGTGTGCGATATGCCTTTTTTGCTTCGGTGAAATGACCATCCAAACAATGTGAGATACTTTGCTTTTGAAGGCTAAAATTTCTCAATTTGATTGCTGCACCATGATGAATTCCATCCACATTCTTAGCATGTTTCCTAAATACTTTAAGGGCATTCTTCCAATTCATCACCCCATCCACAGTATATGCCGTCCCTTTTGCTGAATTCTTAAAAAGATAGCAAGGAAAACAAAAGGCCGCATCCTTTGAAACACTATACTCCAACCAATTAAATTCATCAAACCAACCCTTTTGAAAACTTCTAAATTCATCATTGAACACTGTCTTTGGAAAAGTATGATTCTTAGGTTGGCAAGGACCTCTTAATATATATTCTCTTAGCACTTCATCTCTAATAGAAACATCAATCTCTTCAATAGGTTTACGTAGCCCGGGATCACTTATAACATCATTCTTATTGAATTCTACACGAGATTGTTTTGTACCACTACCCTCTTCATTGTGCCTCTGTTCATTAGATTCATTCGATCTCTTTACTCCGCTACTTCGAATTAAAAATTTATCCATAACCTATTAAATATCAAATAGGAAAAATATGTAAATTGATTTATTTTTCATCGATTCAAATTCAATTTAATAAAATATCCCAAATTGATAATTAACAAATGAAAATAAAAAGTTCATAAAATCATATTCATCTAAATTCAATTTAACAAATATCTCTAATTGATAATTCCATAAACCGATTATGACAAATTGACAGTTTCATTGTCATATACAATTATACAAAATAAATCAAACAATTATAATTTCAACTAAATTCCAACTAAATATGCAATTCAACTAAATCAATTTATGTAATTCAACTAAACTTCAACAATCATATATAATACAACCATATAAATTCAATTCAACATCCAATCTAAAAATCATGTTCACATTATACATATATTTATTTAAGTGTTGAAGAAATAAATTAGAAAAACAACAAATTATAAACCCTAAAATTAATAAATATTACTATGTTAGCATAAAGAGAAGAGAACTAGAGAAGACTTACCGTGGTTTGGAGAGGCGGCGGGAGACGAGGCAGGCAAGCAGAAGCCGGTGGCGGACGGCGGTGGCGCGGCGGCGACGGCGGTGGCGCGGCGGCAGCGGCGACGGGCTGAGCCGCTGAGGCGAGTGTCGAGAGGCAGAGGAAGGGGAGAGCTGGTTCTTTGCTGTCCTTTCCCGCCTCCATTCTATTTATATAATACAATGGATTAATGTTATGTTTGGCATTTGGATTGGGCTCAGCTTTCGG
Organism: Rubia yunnanensis; assembly: GCA_037428765.1. NCBI lineage: Eukaryota > Viridiplantae > Streptophyta > Magnoliopsida > Gentianales > Rubiaceae > Rubia > Rubia yunnanensis. The sequence continues at coordinate 57,382,388 of CM075064.1, read as the reverse complement.
CCCAATCCATTTCCGATTTCATTTTTTTTTTCATAATACTTAGTGAAACGACGTCGTTTCACTAACGTGAAACGACGTCGTTTTACTACTTTGGCATTAAAAAAATAAAGCTAAATGAAACGACGTCGTTTCACTAACGTGAAACGACGTCGTTTTAGTACGTCTGGGTTTAAAAAAAAGAAGGCCGCAGCGCGGCCTTCTTCTCCGGCGAGCAGCTGCGCTCAGCACCGGGGACGCGCTCCGCCCGCGCCGGAGACGCGCTCCCACCACCTCTTAGCTCCGGCCGGCGACCGAGGTAGGGCTCCAGCCCTACCTCGCGTATCAATAGATCCGCCACTGTATATTTCTATATATTGTTGAAACTTTCTCAGATAGAAGAAGCTAATACTCAATTTATGCTATGTATATTTGTAAAATTAATTAACTAGTCAATTTTCAATGTTATTTAGTTAGAGAAAGTTTTATAAAAGATGGTTTGTCACGAATTTATAGACACGTCGCTTTAGACTTTGACATAAAACTCATATTTTTTTCATTTTAACATCACAATTTATAACAACATGTACTCCCTCCGTTTCATTATTAGTGGCACACTTTCCTTTCTGGGTTGTTTCTTTTATATTGACACACTTTCCATTTTTGGCAAGATTCCTTCAATTTCATCCATTCATTTTACTTTTTACTTTCTACATTCAATTTAATCCACTCATTTCCTTCACCTAAATCCAAGCACCTAAACCTATGGTGCCACTATTAGTGGAACAGAAGGAGTAATAAGGTGTGTCCAAATGTGAAAATGTAAAGATATTAAATGAAATGTACAATATTTAACTTAAAAAATATTTAATTTCATTTTAAAATTTAAGTGTTTAAATTAGAAAATATAGTGTATAAGTTAATAAAATATAGTGAACTGTCCATAACTTAAGGACAAGTCACCTGTCAAGAGAGCTCCTCATTTAATTATTAGATATTATATCTGATAAATAAAAATGTCTTTTTCTTTAGAAAAAAAAAGGAATTCTTTTTGGAGCTTTTTTCATAGAACTATTACATATGTTTCATGAGTCTGTCTCTTGAAATATGTCTTTTCTATAAGTTATGGAAACACCAATGTTTAAACTGCAAATTATAAGAAATCAATGTAAAAATGTTGGGTTGCATTAATCGGATCATAAACTTATAAGTACTGCACGTTGCATAATATATTTTTAATATTGCAACTATAACATTTTACCTTTCTATAATTCAAACTCAACCCCGCATTTACATATATATATGAAAATGTGGTCTATCCCAAACTTTGCCACATTTCATTTATAAACTTTTATTCCATTTAAAAAAAAAATCTCTGTATAAGTTTATGCCTAAACTTTTCATATTACTTTATAACTATTATTGACACAATCTTCTTATTCTCGTTGTCAACAATGTGAGTTTTAAATGAGCTGAATGTTACTTGATGATGGAATTCATTTAAATTAAACTAGTCATTTGATGAAGTAATTTAATACTATAATTTTAGATGTAGTTACTAATATTTTATAATAAGAATACAAATTAAATTTCATTAAAGGAAATCAGTAGCAAACAACAACATTAATAGTCGAAGCGGAATTTTGTATCCCACTCGCCTTCCAGTGTTGGCTCTAATATTTTCGGGGTCTGAAGCAAATTAGAAAAGAAGCCCCCCTATATAACATTTAACATTTATAATTTATAAAATAGGGTCTCACATGGGATGAAAAAAAATATTACTGAGGCAATTAATTAAAACACATAAAATTTACTATTTCTCTCTCTATATATATATAGTAAAAAAATTAAAAATGAGGCCCCTATACATTAGCTAAGTTGGGGGCCTGAGACAAGCACTTCATATGCTTTTACTTCAGGGCCGAGACTGTCGCCATCTAAGTTAACTATTTAGTGTAAGTCTAAAAGATTCTATGAAAATTTCTTCAAAATGGAGATTCAAAACATATATTCTCTACTCCAACTCAAACAAACTCCCTATTTTATAGACTCTAACACGTATTACATAATACTGATTTCTTTTGCAATTAAATAAATCTCTTAGTTTTAGTTAATATTTACTTGAAGATAAGTTAGTTTAATGGCAAGTTTTATTGCTTAATTTTAAGGATAATTAAATATTTTATAAATATTAATTTATTTTAATAAATTTGAAATAAAGACTATTAAATTCATAAAATTCACCAGATTAGGCTAATGCAAATTTTTAAGTACGATATAGCAAAATAAGGCAACCTTTTGGATCCAAAAAATAAACAAGACAATAACTAATTTTTAAATATCATAATCATGTCATGATTCATGTTGATTGTTATTCTAGAATCTTAAGTTAAAATATCATAAAAATAAAAACTGGTAGCTCCAATGAGAACCGAATGGAGAGAATGCAATCTGAGACCGATTTCTCTCCAAAAATTGTGGACCACCGTTGCCTTCACACGCTCCTCACTACTTGGTTTCGCCGCTGCCGCAACCATCGCAGGGCTGACGCCGCCACCACCACCTTTAACCTACACTACTATACTCTACACCAGCAATAGCCCTGATTCAACTATCCCCATGACTGATAGATCTTCCTTCAATCCCAATCCCATCATTGAGCATCTTAGAGAACCAGGGTTAGTGTTTTTCGATGAAGAATGTGACAGATTAGAGGCTCATTTGAAATGGACATTAATTGACAAATTCTTGAGAGCTAGACAACCATGGAGAAATTTTGCAGAGATTTTCATACAGCCGATTTTAAAGGAGCAGCGGACATTCATCTGCGGGTCTGGAACGAAGGTTCCGAGTTCGGAACTTCTTAACCAAGGCAGTTCCGAGTTTTTTGCCCTAAATCACCTTTATTAGGCTTGCCTCTACTAGTGGGTGTGTTTGTGAAATGGTTGATGTCTATATGTTTTAGGAGGTATCAAATTTGCTATTTGGAGCAGTGTTGATATCTATCAATCTCGAATTTTAGTTAGTTAAGGTACCTTTGTGCAAGAATTTTATTGCAAGTGATCGATTTAAACATCAAAATTTTATGTTCAGATTTTTTATTGGAAGTGACTGTATGGAAAACAACAGAAATTTTATCTTTAAATTAGCTTTCGATTCGATTGTTCAGTTACTTTGAGTTTTTTAATGAATCAATACAAAGTAGTTTTATTTCTTAGAGATGAGCAAAAGTATTTTTCGTTAATTGATAAATACTTTTTGTTTACAGTAACTTTGGAAAATGTTTAAAACTTGCTGATCCAACCTTTTTTAAGCTGATATAACCCTAGAAATAATAATTAAGTGGTGGTATAAACCTAGAAGTTAAAATTAAGTACTGATATAACTGTACAATGTTTATGGTGAGGAGTGTAAAATTATCTAGTTTTTTTAGAAAACTAACTAGGGTATTTTGGTCATTTTCCCAGAGATGGTCAATGCTGGAATGACACAAAAGATTATGACTGCACAATTCATCCAGAAGTTAGGATTAGTCTGGCACTTTCTAATTCTAGAGGGTTACATTTGCACTTATGGTCAAAAGTTTGGGTTAGAAGTGAATAAGTTGGGTTCATCAATTTAATTAGTTCGTAAAAAGACCATACATTTGATACACATTAAACAAAGAGCAACAAACAAAAACTTTTATTCTGAAGCGTAATAAGATCGATTGAAGTAGACAGCTAGTATTAATAAAATTTGGTAATTAATCACTGGCCGGGGCACTGGGATCCGCTCGACACAGGTTCGAACCGGCATTGCTGAGTCCAGGCATAAGTGAAGTTCCAAGATCCCTTGGAAGGGATGGCGCTGCCGTAGTGTATGAAGCATTGGTCATCAGGCGCCGGCGCCAACACCTTAACATCCAACTTCGTGTAGGAACGAAACCCTGGGCACCGTAGAAATATCATCCCCTGGGCGCACTCGCACGGATTCGTAACCGTCACCTTGTACTCTTTGTAAGATTTTGCATACACCTTCCCCGTTGGCGCCTGGTTCACGAGCAATAGCGTCGGATTGCATTGGCACGCCCCTGTAATGGGAAGAAACACACCGTCACACAATTTCTGGCACGTCGCTAAAATCTTATAACTCGAAGAAGAATGTACTGAACTTTAATAGAATTTCAGTTTAAGTAAACTGATGCATGCAATACGAAAAATTATAGGTTGTGACATCGATCGATATACGTACCCTTGCCAATAAGACTAGCGACCACCACTACCACGAGAAAGAGTAGCTTCATGTCTGCGACGATGGCGTGTTGTTCAAATAGTGAACAATAAACGAAAAAGAAAAAGAAATTTTGAAGGTGTGAACGAGAAAAGGATACTTGGCTGGTTTAAATATATATTGGCAAGAATATTGGAACGTGTATGGAATAAGTTACATTACTTTAAATGTTTTGAGGTTTACAGGAAAGCATTAACTCAATTTGGAGAAAACAAAGGGAAAAATATCTTATATTAAACTTCCATATATGGAGTTTATGACATGAAATAGTGGAGATTGTAATGGTAAAATAGTAGATTCGGAATAGAGTAATTTTTTTCTGACTTCGTATTGCTCAATTAAGGACATGCACTTTTTGCATAAACTCTATGGCAATTAATTGAACTAAAAATTAAATTAAATAAAATAGATTAAAAATAGTAATAATTAATTAAATTAATTTTTGTTGAACTAAGTTAAACTAAAATTAAATAAATAAAATTGAATTGAACTAAACTAATCACTCATTAGGTTTTAAAAAGGCGGAAACTAGGAGTATCACCGGTGTAATTTTCAAAATAGAAAAAGTCAATAACCACACAGTATTGACGGGGTTTAAAACTAAAAATGATTGTAAGATTGTGTAATTCCATAATGGGTGATTCATTATCATTCAATATAAATAGATTGTACATGAGAGTTATGCCATATCTATAATTGTGCTATTCTAGGTAACTAAATATTTCCATATTTACTGTCTAATACACCCCCTCAGTCGGAGGGGAGGAGGATGAATGCTCAGATTGGATCGAAAATGAAAAAAAAAGATGTTGTGGTAGTCCCTTAGTAAAGATATCAGCATACTGATACTCAGCAGGAACATCAAGTGCACGAACAGAACCAACCTAAACCTTCTCACGGACAAAATGAATATCAAGCTCAACATGCTTGGTCTGTTGATGTTACACTAGATTGCTGGAGAGCAAAAATGTTGTCGCAATAGACAAGTGTGCCACACCTGATCGGAACACGCAACTCAAGAAGAAGATTGCGTAGCCAACTCGTTTCTGCGACTGCATTTGCAACAATCTTGTATTCGGCTTCTGCACTGGAACTAGAGATAGTCACCTGACATTTGGAATGCCAAGACACCAAGTTGTTGCCAAGAAATACACAATAACCAGAAGTTGAACGTCTAGAATCTAGATAGCTAGCCCAATCCGAATTAGAATAAGCAGTAATCATGTGGCACTGAGATTTGACCAAATGAAGTCTAGAATAAATAGTACCATGAATATACCTCAAAATGTGCTTAATAGGATGGATATGAGGTTCCCAATTTGCATGCATAAATAAGCAAACCTATTGTACATCATAAGCAATGTTTGGACGAGTGATGGTGAGGTATTGAAGAGCTTCAATCAGACTTTTGTACAGATCGGGATCATCAAGCAATTGACTGGTGGTGACGCTAAGCTTGACACAAGTATCAATGGGCATCGCTGACAGGTTGCATGATGACATTGAGGCCCGACCAATAATAGCCCTAGCATACTCTCGCTGTGATAAGAATAAACCAGTGTAGGAACGAGTAACAGAAAATACCCAGAAAATAATGAAGAGCACCAAGGTCGGTTATAGCAAATTCCTGAGATATTTCAGAGATGATAACATGTAGAAGTGTAGTACTTGAAGCAATGAGAACAATATCATCAACATGTAAGAGAAAATAAACCTTGGGGCCACCATGACTCAGGATAAATAGTGAAATGTCACAAACACTGCTTGTGAAGCCTCGAGATAGAAAAAATGTAGCAAATCTCTGGAACCAAGCTTGAGGTGCCTGCTTGAGGCCATATAAGGACTTTCGAAGATGACAGACATGCTAGGGCATTGCGGGATCAACAAAACCAGGTGGCTGACGCATATAAACGGTTCCACACAGGTTCCCATGGAGAAAATCGCTCTTTACATCCAGTTGATGTATTGGCCAAGATTGAGATATTGTCAAACTCAATATGTGCGAATGATTGTGGGCTTAACCACATGACTAAATGTTTCATCACAATCAATTACAACCTGTTTAGTTTTCCCATTAACCATAAGCCTGCATTATAACATTGCATAGAGCCATCATAATGAAACTTGTGATGATATAACCACATGCAATGTATGACAAGAGTATCAGTAGGACGAGATACTAAGTCCCACGTATGATTATCCTTTAACACGCAAAATTTGTCTTGCATGGAAGTATTCCAGTTTGGATCTTTGAGGGCTAGGAGAGGTGATTTAGGAAGTGGGAAAATGGTTGTTGGGGCAGCAGATAATAGAGCGTGCAGCTTAAAGATGCCGCTCATTTCTCGGGTGGTCATTTAGTGGGTAGACCGAGGCGAGGGTGGTGGAATGAGAGGGGTGGGCTGAGTGTTTTGGGCTGGTATGTGAGGTGATGTAGGGGGCTGTGTAGGGAGACGGTCGCCTGAGGATGGTGAAGGAGGCGGCACGGGTGAAGGAGGCGGCACGGGTGAAGGAGGCGGCATGGGTGAAGGAGGCGTATGTGTATAGAGCAATGAAGGGTGGGTTCAGGGATTAGAGAGAAGTGTAGGGAAGGATGGGGTGATGATGTAGCATGACCGAGAATGACGGAAGAAACTGGGTCAAATGATGGATCGAGAAAATGATAAGCGAAGGTGGAGACACCGACTGATTTAGAGAAAGGAAAGACTGTTTCATCAAATGTTACATGATGGGACACAATAACCTTTCCAGTGGACAGATTGAGATAACTATATCCTTGGAATTGGTTTGGATAATTAAGGAAGAGATAATGAGAAGAGCGAAGTGATAGTTTTAGAGGCATTTTGTCAAAAAGGTTAGGTAACAGGCACAACCGAAAACACAGAGATGGTCGTATGTAGGTTCTTTTTGAAATGGTGCAGAAGTTGGGGAGCAGAAAACAAGGACTTAGGTTGGTAGGATGTTGTGAAGGTGGGCAGCAGTGTGTAGAGCTTTCACCCAGATGGTTGCGGAAGTGATGCATGATAGAGTAGGGCTAGGATGATTTCATTTAGACAACGAATCATGCGTCCGTCTTTTCCATTTTGGGAGGAAATTTATAGGGATGAATAGTGGTAGACTAGGCTGTGTTTCGCGACAAAGTCATGGAAAGAGGAGCTATCAAATTCATGAGCATTGAAATGATTTAATTTTGAACTGAAATTGGGTTTGAACATAAGCATGGAATTGCACATATTTTGAAAACACCTCATACTTTAATTTTAGTGGATAAACCCACACATATTGAGTAAAATTATCAATGAAAACCAAGTAATATTTGTATTTTATTTTACTCAAAACAGGTGATGTCTACAGATCACTATGAATAATATCAAATGGAGCAACAGTGGTGGAAGTGTAATAAACAGACTGAAGTCATTTATGTTTAATGATATGACAAGAATTACATAAAATGGAGCTAGGATCTTTATAAAATAAATGCATGATCGAGACTGGAGATGATGAAGAACAGGGCACAATGGGGGCTAAAACGTGTGTGCCAGATGTTCGGGGCAAAAGCGACAAAAGATTGAGTAGGCGTGGAAAGAGAAATAGATGATTGGTAGGGAGACACGGGATAAAGCTTGCTTTCAGTATTAATCCTTACAATAGCCCCCCCATTATGAGAATATTTCATAGAGAAACCACATGACATGAGTCCAACTCAATGGTCACATTATTATGTTTTGTAAATTGACGAACATAGATAAGGTTTTTAAAAATGTGTGCAGTATGTAGGACATTGGTATGGTGTAGAGTACGACATGAGGTGGTTAATTTGGATATACTAAAACCATAAAATGGAATACTATTGCCATTATTAACAAGAACAGAACGAATATTGCTCGTACATAGAGGAGAAATCATAGTACCTGCATATGAGGTGAGGCGGGATGATGCTCAAGTATCATGAAACACTGCGGGTTACCGCTGGGCAGAATGACCAAGGCTTGAAATGCATGACTAGGGTCCGTCGGCTGAAGAACATTCACATCCGCTACGTGTGCCTAGCCCTGACCATAGCCGCGAGGCAGAGCTGGCGGACGCGGCTGGATGAACCCTCTCGCCGGAGGGCCGCACGTCAGAGAGGGATACCAGGGATGCTAGGGGTGGTGCCCAATCCAGAGCAATGGGGTACAACGCTGGTGAAGGGCCTTATTGTAAAACCCAATGTGGCAACGGCATTTACTGCGGGGTAGCAGAGCTGACCTGCTAACGGTCGTAGCCTCCATCACGGTAGGGCCACCATTGAGTGAAGTCACTAGAGGCGGCGTACGACTGCACTGGTGGCAAGTCTGGTGGGAGTTCAAGGGCTGGTGGTGGCACTACCATGGCCGCTGCGGATTTGTCTGACTAGCGTGGCGGTGCTACTCAAATTCAAGCATGCTAGGGCTGTCTCAAAACATTGGCATCGTCTGATGAATGTAAGAGGCAACTGTATCAAATTCACTGGGAAAACTTCGTACAAGTTGAAGCACCAAACGCTGGTCATTGACTACGGTGTTGATATTCTTCAATCGGGCAACAAGATTACAGTATGCCTCAAGAGATGGCATAGCTTCAAGTTTCAGATTGTTGAACTCATGCTCCATGGACGTTGCACGAACGCCCGTATTGTTTGTGAAGATGTTCTTAACACGAGTCCACGCGACGTGCACAGTGGATTCATCCTCAAGAATTCGTGAAAGGAGGTCGTTGCTCAATGTTCCGTAGATCCATTGAAGAATATAGGAATAAATCTCACACCCAAGGCCGGCCCCAAACTTTCAAGGCCCAGAGGTAAACAATGGAAAAGGGCCCACACATATACTCAAATATAACTAATTTTATAGTGTTTTAAATATTAGATACTCCTTCCGGTCCTCTATTTATGGCCCTCTATGACCAGCCATTTTTTCATAGCATGTTTGACCGTCAATAACTTTTGCTGCATACAGTAATGGACATTATGTGAGATGTCTTTGGATTTTTCGTAACATGTAATTTTTAAAAATTTAAATTTTATAATATTTTATCGTACATAATAAAAGTTATAGATGGTGAAACATGCCTTGAAAAAATTTTAGAAAAAAGGGGGACATAAATAGAGGACTGATGTGTCCATTTTATGTGCATATTTTGGGACTTTATGGGATCACTTTTGCACTCTTTTATTTTCAAGAGCTTGTTTTTACCTTGAAATTCTCTTAGGGGAGGTAAAATCAACTTTTGCGCTATTTTACCTTTTCTAAGTGGATTTTGTGTGACAAGGAAAAAATATCAAGACTTGAAGACCAAAGGCTGTTGAATATCACCCTTTGAAGACATTGGAGATTTTCTTTGAAGATTTGAAAACTTGAGAATGGAAGAAACTTGTTACGAAGAAAGAGAGTTTGATACTTAGAGAAGAAAAAGAAGACAAGTTCTGTTTCTGGGCTCCCGTCACAAGCCACGATGAACCCGTTGTGGCTTGCAATGAACTTGTGGCCAGAACAAATTTGTCTTTATTTTTGTACTATAAATAGCATTATATCTTATCTCTTTCCTACCTCTTCTCTTCCGTGATTTCCACAGCAATACCCCGGGTTTTCTCTCTTTTTCATCTTGTTTTCATCTTTCATTTATGTTTGTATTGTTGTTGATAATTAGTATGGATTTTAGTAGCTAAATCTAGTTCTTGAGAGCAATTGACTAAGGGTTCCAAGCCCATGTCTTAAGAACAAGTTGTAGCCTATTTAATACTCTTACTATTATGCGTTTATGGAGCATTGAATGTGTTTGTTAATGTCATTAATGTTCTTGAAAGCTTAAGTATATGAAGTACTTGTATGATATGCTTGTTAGGGTTTGGGGAAATGGGTTGATTTCTCCTTTTATTGATAGTAAATCCAAGAGTATGAGTGAGAGTTTTTGATTATGTTGATGGATTGATAATTACTAGAGAAATATGATAATGTTGAACTCTTTGTCATGTTTTTTCCTTGTAGCAAATGAGAGATACATGCTTGTCCAAAAGATTGTGTCCTATATATGGGTGACATTAAGGATAAGATTGTTTGTTCAGTATGTAATGTGTCGCGTTATAATAAGATGAGAAATGCGTCTATCAGTGGAGAGCATATTGTGCCGGTGAGGAGGCGAGTGCCCGCCAAATGTATATGGCATCTTTCGATTATTCTGAGGCTGAGAAGGTTGTTTAAGAATGAAAAGGATGAAAATAACTTGAGGTTGTAAAGATGATGATATGATTCGACACCCGGGTGACACAAACCAGTGGAAGAAATTTGATAAGATGTATCCACGGTTTGTATTTGAACCTAGAAATTTGAGATTTTCTTTGTGTATAGATGGTATGAACCCATTTGGGAATATGTCCTCGAAACACAGTTCGTGGCAGGTTATGCTTTCCATATACAATCTTCCCCTGTACTTGTGTATGAAGAGAAAATATATGTTGATACCTATTATGACATAGACACTTACCTTGCCCATTTGATAGAATAATTGAAGGTGCTTTGGTCAGTTGGCTCCTTATTGTTTTATGGTTTTAGTGGTGAAGATTTTACATTGAAGGCGATGCTTTTTTGTACCATAAATGATTTTCCAGAATATGGTAACCTTTCTGAGTATGTGGTCAAGGGTCACAAGGCTTGCCTAATTTGTGAGGATGAGATAGATTACCATCAGTTGAGAAATGGGCGTAAGACTATTTGTTTCGGTCACCTTAAATTCCTACCGATGAAGCACAAATTGTGGGAAAACGCGGTTGCATTCTTTGGTGGGAAAGAGAGGAGAAAGACACCCAAACCTTTGACTGTCATAGCGATTCACAAAATGGTGAAGAATTTGAACTTTGTTCTTGGTAAGAAGTTATCAAAGGGTGGTGGGGCTATAGACGGACCATGGAAGAAACAGTCAATTTTCTTTGATTTGCCACACTGGGAAAATTTGGAGGTTCGCCATTGTTTGGATGTCATCCATATCAAAAAGAACATTTGTGAGAGTCTAATTGGAATGCTTCTGAACATTCTCAGGAAGACTAAGGATAGCTTGAATGCGAGGAAAGATTTAGTGGACATTGGTATACGGTTGGATGTAGCACATGAGGTAAGAGGGAAGCGAACGTACCTTCCCCCCGCTCCTTACATTCTGTCAGTTGTTGAGAGGAGATCGGTGTGTGAGAGCATCCAAGGAATGAAGGTACCATTCGGTTACTCCTCTAATGTTAGTCGGTTTGTGAATGATGAGTTGCATCTTAATGCTTTGAAAACACAAGATTGTTATGTCCCTATGCAAAAAATTTTGCTCGTTGCAATCCGTGGGTGTTTGTATGATGAAGTTAGATTTTTCAATTATGCGCTTGTGTTTCTTCTTCAACTCGATATGCAGGAAAAATATTAGTAGGCAATAGCTAGATGAACTAGATCGAGAGGCTATTCTTGTTCTCTGCCATTTGGAGAAGTATTTTCCCCTGTCATTCTTTGACATCATGGTGCACCTAGTGGTAAACTTGGTTAGGGAGATATGTATGTGTGGGCCTATTGGACTGCATTGGATGTACCCATTTGAGCGTCACATGGCTGTTTTCAAGGGTTAAGTTCATAATCATAGTCGGCCTGATGCCTCAATTGTTCAGAGGTACGTCACTGAGGAGATCATCGAGTATTGTACAGAGAAATTTTTTGGAAAAAGAACAGTTAGAGTTCTAGGTGGACCCCACTGTGGAAGGCGGAATGGGACTCCACGTTCTAAGGGTACACTTCATATACCCTATCACGTTGAGTTAATGACTGTTCACCTGTATGTATTACGTAATAGTAGCAAGATCGTAACATATGTTGAAGAGCATCCCTGTGGAAGAGATTCATCTAGACTGGCCCTCGAATAAAATTAAGGTTGAGCATTCATCAAGGTTTGTTAACTTGTTTTACAATCATTATAATGTCGAAGGGATGCCCAGTAAGCTACGGGCATTTGTAAGGAAGACAAACTGCACTGTTAGACGGTACCTTGGTTATGACATTAATGACTTTAATTTCTCAACATTGGCGAAGGACGAGAAGAGAACCAATCAAAATAGTGGTGTTTATATTGAATCCGAATCCATGTGGCAGAAAAGCAAGAGAGATAAACATCCTATTGTTGTTGTGATGCCTTTCTACGGGGCAACTGAGGAAATTTGGGAGTTGGATTATGTAGAGTTCAAGTTTGTTGTCTTCAAGTGTTGTTAGGTGGAACACAGTTCCGGTGTCGTAGTTGAAAAGCCCATGGGGTTCACGTTGGTCGACTTGAATTGTGTAGGATATGAAGATGACAAGTTCATCTTAGCTGCCAAGGCACAACAGATTTTTTACATCAAGGACCCTTCGAATGAGAAGTATCATGTGGTGTTGCATGGGAAGAAGTTTTACTTTGATGAGAAGATTGATCAGCCAGCCATAACTGATAGTCCCGGGTTTTCATTATTATTTCCTAGTTTGGAAGATGTTAGGTTACCCGTTGTTGGAAGGCGTTCCCATGGTGATGGGCTGTGGGTTAATGACAGAGATGAAATAGTAGGTGGTGACAATGTCTTGAAGTGGAAGCGGTAGATAGGTCGTTCATGGCCGGTGTTTTTGCCAACCATGTTTTGTGAAAAATCATCTGATTATTAAGCAAATTAACATGTAATGTATTTAATTGACACTCTTTTATGAATTGGTTGGTATGATCCATGATTTCATTGGATTGTTTATGAATTAAATTAGTGAAGTATAAAGTACCGGTGTAGAAAAACAGAGAAGGTACTGTATTTTGTACTTATGCACCGGTACTCATACCAATGCAGAATACTTAGAATTGTTTTTGCATTTAAAGCAGCCTGAACTAGCTGTTTTTTGTAGAATTTGCACCGGTATAAAGTACCAGTGCTGGGTACTTAGAAAATTGTTTTGATCTTTACTCTCGGGACGGAATAGGTAGAACAATTTTTTTATTTAAAGTAGCCTAAAGTAGCTACTTTCTGTAGAATTTTCTCCGGTATAAAGTGCCGGTGCTGGGTACTTAGAAATGTTTTTTGATCTTTACTCTTGGGTCTGAATAGGTAGAACTCTTTTTTATTTAAAGCAGTCTAAAACAACTGCTTTTTCCACTTTTTACACTGGTATATGTATAATACTGGTGTATAAAAAAAGTCAATTATGTAAAACCCTCTCAGACCCCCATTTTCACATTAGGAAATTTATGTCTCACACTCAATACCGGCTCCTTCACTACCCCTCTTTGTTGAAATTCTATGTAGGTGGCCCTATAATCAGGTAAATCACTTCAATACCTTATCACTATGATTAATTAACATTTGTACATGAAATAGAATCATTGAGAATGTGATATCATGAATAGCTTGACTTGCATGTAAGGTGTTTGATTAAATGCTTCAATGTGAAAAGGATATGCTATTCACTGTCTCCATCATTGCCGAAAGATTCGCCACACACTTACCTTGGTGGTACCTTTTTGTCTGAGGAGGCTAAGTTCGTCCATGAATCATACAAAGGATGCCGTTATCACACACAGAGAGAGAGGAATTGAAGCATCTTCCCATTCGAACAACCATCCGGAAGCTTGGGTGGGAAAAATTCCATGAGACTCAGAAACCATTCAAGCTGACCATTGTAAGTGAATTTTATGCAAACTTGAAGTACGGACCGAACTATGATCACGTGTATTGTAGAGGTAAAACTGTCTCTCTCACACCAGAATTTATCGATGGCTTGTTTGGGTTGCCCAATGTTCCAAATGATGAGGATGAGTTTCTCGCACTCCATTTTCTATGGTGATGACAGCTATATTCTACAACAACCAATTGATAAGGAGATCGTTGAGACAGTTACTAGGCCAGGTACGGACATATATGAGTTGGTCAAACCAGGTTGGAGAAAAATACCTAAGAAAACTCTAACTCTGAAAATGAATGGGTGGTACCACATCGTGGAGTCTAGAATCCATCCAGTAATTGTGAACACAGAAGTCAACAAACTTTACCTCACCTTCTTGTATGCAATAAAGAAGGAGCTTTGATGGAATGTTGTTAATCAAATTTGCCGTATGTTGTAGAGGGAGCTGGATTAGATGGGATCTTATGCCTACTGCAGTATTATTCATGCGCTTTGTTCGGGAGTTAATATCCCTGCACATGACATTTATGGACAATCAATGGGTAGGATTTGTGTGGACTCTTTCTATAGACAGGCATCTGACACGCATGTCACTACTATTGAATCTAGAGTTGTTGCCTTGGAACTCGGTGTAGCAAGCTTTCTTGAAGAATCAAAATGTCACAGATCCTGGTACGAACATATGGCCAAGGTTATGATGTATCAATTTCCTAACGTTGTGGAAACAACAAAAAATTTCCCTACCTTCCGCGAAGGCGATGTTGAGAACATGGATGTTGGCACAAGTACCCATGATGGTGATGCAACAGGACCTGCTGATGGGGTTGAACCATTTTCTCGTTATTATTCATAGAAACTTGTAGTAGTAGTTTGAAACAATAGATTCTGTACTTAACATTAACAGTGTTGCACTTATACCATTTGACATTTGTACGTTTGATAAACATGCATGATGATGGATTGAATCAAAAATTTTTACAGTACGTGATTTGAAAATTTTCAGACCAATACACTCTCAAAGATAAAAATTATAGGCCGAATGTAGTTGGCCTAAGTGGTCACATCAGGACCACCAAACTTGGTGCATTATATTCCAAGAATGGTTATAATTAAAAATAATTGTAGCATTAGGAGCTATGGAGATTCCCTAAGTAAATTTGTGGACATCATTATAATTTTAGGAAATATAGTGCAAACTTTCACTGTTGGTTTTACAGGGCCTTCCGTCCACCCGTATGGTCTACAAACACATGAACACAATTGTAATGTATTGAATTGAATATATGTGGAGCCAATTTTATATTTCGACCCTTCCAATATTCTTTGAGGGACTAAATTTCAAAAATTAAAAATTTTACTCATAAATCAAAATTGAAATTCGATCAAACCGGATGGTTCACAAAACAACCCTTTTAAATTTCCAAGTTCCACATGGGAAGAAATGAACAGTCTAGACTCTGTATTTAGTTTTGAATATGTTCAGATTACACATAGAAACTATGAAGTAAACCTTTGTTGTTTACTCTTCAACACCTACTAGTGCTTTAGGACAAATCACGCAGACACAAATACGTTGCAATTATGATTTAAGCCCAGAATATTAACTTTGGTAATTTACAAAGTGTCCTAACATGTCGTAATTGCATGTCGCAATTTAGGGGACTGATAGAGGTTAGGCCCAAGATGGCCATTGGGCTACAGGTATGGCAGGCCGGTTAGGGGAATATTTAATACTTTAACTTAATTACCGCATTTGTGGGTAATTAAGGGTGATAATTAAGGATTACGTTATTTAGGACATGGAGTATAAATACAAGGTACATATTTACTTATCATTCATGTTGTCTTAATCATATTGAACGCTTGGACTAACTTAAGCATCAGAGTGCTAACCCCTGGAACTCCAGGGATAGTTTAATTGCAGGTCCATTCGAGAAGAACCCTAGCCCACGTACCGGTCGATGGTCGAAGATGCATCAAGTGGCACCGTCTGTGGGGACGACTAAGCTAGATCAAAGGTTTGGAGAGTACATGTCCTTGGTAGTTCAAAGGAGTGAAAGATTGAGGTCAATAGGTATGGGGGTTGAATCTCAACCAAGGTTAGCATTAGAAAATCCAGAAGGAGGAAACGATGCCCACATCAAGGATAGTGACATGGCTTATACTCAAACGACGGGAGCGGAGTTGCGAGTAGAACCTAGTACAGGCGTAGGTCATAAGGGGGGACAAACCTCAGTGGCAATTGGAGCAAACACCCTGGTACCAATCCAGCATGATATGTCGGGGCCCTCGGGGACTTTGGAAGTGATGGGAGAGCAAAGATAGGGGAATACTGATCCCCTGCTCGAGAGGGTGGTTGATTCGAGGGATGGAAGGTTTACAGATGTTTTGGGAAACTCGTATATGGAAGCCTATAGCCAACATGTGCAAGGAAATCAGAACTTGGAGAGGGCAACACCAAGTCAAGATGTGGAACGAGCAGCTCAGGTACCGGCTGGGGCTGGTTACCGGATCAACCCTCCTCTAAGGGATGATAGAGTCACGATAGGGGCAGTACTGCCCTCGCCTTTAGGAATGACTACAGGATGGGCCTCACATCCCCAACCCCCAATAGCCTACCCTTATCAGGGATATGTTGGAGAGCCGCTACAGGCTAGGGCCTAGCCTTCCATTCCTGGTTATTCCCAAGGTCCTGTATATGCACTACCTGCCCTATCCCCATCTGCTTCTACCCTCGACCTGGCCAATTCAGGAGAAGTATATGGAAAGATTACTTCTTATGGTATGTAAGGATATGGAAGCATAGGAATCGGCCAGGGGCTATACAATCCTTATGTTCAACCGCCACCACCACCAGCATACCTGAACCTCGGACGCACTGGATAAACTCAGGATACGAAGGAACCCAACCTCTCTATATGCCACAGTTGGGTGGTTACGATAGGGGGCTAAACCTACCATGGGGTCATCATGAACCCCCCTCGGATGTAAGTGAATCGTTAAGACAGGAATTGGATAGATTGATCGGCCCCTTGGGCCAGGCTGCGGGGTCTTCTTTTAGCTCGGTGATCACAAGGGTTAGATGGCCAATATAAGTTAAACCCCTGAAAGAACTTCCCACATACAGTGGAGAAACTGGCCCTTGAGAGTTCATATAGACATTCCTGGGCTTGATGAGTTCGAGGGACTTTGATGAGAATTGGCATGCAAGCTGGTAGGCTGCTACTTGTGGCAAAAGACACATGAGTGGTTAGACATGTTTATTTGTCTATTATAATCCCATGTTTTGCATACTTACTTAGTGATTCTTGACATATCGTGTTCATGGGCTCCTTGGTCTTCATTATGAGTACCTTTAGTAGGTTGACCGTGAATGCTATTTGTTACATTACATTCTTGCGAAGGCCATTTGATTTTAAAGGTAGAAGATTTGAAGGCCATTCACATTTGAATGGCAGTAGACAAAGGCTATGAACACCAAAGCATGGTAGAAGGATATTAAAGCCAAAGATAGGCGGCTTTAGAGTTCAAGACGGTCAAAGGAGAAAATGGTGAATCGTGGTCCGAGAAGTGTTTCCTTAGTCCAAGAATGATTCAGGAAGAATTATCCTTCAAACCTCATTCCATTGGATTCTTCTTCTTAAGTACTACAAAATTGACTACTATAACTCCCGATTCGGACTAACGGTTCACCAGTGGCAAGCAAATGAAGTTCATCCGACAAAGAACCAGCGGTCGGTCATGGACCACCCATGGTCAAGCACCAGTGGCCTGTGATAAAGCACATGGCCTACACTACACAAGAGTTCAGGGGGTTCCATGAAGACCTGCACGAGACCTTCACGAGGTAAAGCATCAGGTCATGAAACAAGGGGATGAAGAGTTCAAGAATTTAGCTAAGTATGGAGGCGGTCCATGAAAACCTTCATGGACCTTGAGAAGAATTTTGAGCAAGACCACAAGCTGCTGGTGGTTCGTGAAAACCTTCACGGGCCGTGATAAAATTTCTAAACAAAAGCCACACGATGTTCGCGGTCCGTGAAAACCTTCAAGGACCGTGGGAAAACTCTGAGCAAAAAAAATGTACTGCTCACGGTCCGTGAAAAACTTCATGGACTGGAGCATGAACCCAGCTTCATGGATCATGCTAGATCCCATGGACCATGGCTATGAAAATTCACGGACCATGATAGATGTGGCATCTCGCAGCTATGCATTCTTCACAGACCGTGGCATCTGTGCCGTCCTGTGAAACCATGGCGGCTGGCTTAGGGTATTGCTACTTTTAGCCTATTTTGGGCTTAATTTTAGGCCCAATCTTCTACTACTATATATAGGACCCTATTCTACTCATTCAAGGGGCTTGGAGTATATTTAGAAACACATTTGGAAAGTAGAGAGCTTGGAGAGAATGAAGGAGTTCCTTTTGTAGATTTTGTAATCTTTTCTTTTCTTTTTTTCTTGATTTTTCCCAAAGATGTGGAATTCAAATTTATATTTTAATTCCATGTCTAGGGAGTAGTTAGATTAGCTTGGGATTCATTTTGGCACTTGGTATATTATGCTTATTGAGATTCATTAGATTCACCTTATCCTTGTGTTTATGATATTATTGTGATTATTCCTTAATGTTATAAATGCATGAATACTACACCACATGTAAGAACACACTTTGGGCTATATTCATGTATGGTGCAATTATTGATGCCCCCTTAGGAAGAGAAACCTGGATGTTAAAATGGGTAGGGGAGAACGTGTCCGCGTGGGTGTGTGCACGGGGAATTCGAGAATGCTCTGACCTATTTTTCATTGCACCAGTCTTAACTAATTTTTTAATTATTCTCCGAGAGGTTACAGATAAGGTGCCTACGATCCTTGGCCTAGCCTATATATGACCTGAGAGGAGTAGTTGCATTCGTGGTGGAAGCTTGGGATGTAATAGCACAGGAGAGAGATAGACCTAGAAAGATGGTCAGACCTCGTTGTACTCCCCTAATTATGATGGCGGTTCCAATGGAGGGTTGCCATCTCACCCACCATGACAGGGTTGGGGAAGTGTATGCCATCGACCACACCGCGTGTTGTGAACACAATGATAGGGCTTTTGTAACTCTTTATGTGGATAAATTGAGGATTGAAGCATCAAAACTACCATGTTACTAAATGATTCCCAAGTCCCTAGTATAAATAGTTTCTCATTTGTTCATTTTATGCTTTGTAGTTGGTAGTTGAAAATACCACTCCCCTCCCCCCAATTGCATATTTACACTACTAGTTGTTCGTTTAACTTGTGGACAAACCCATGGCCTTCCGCTAACTACCCTCTAGGTAGCATAGCAGTGAGATCAGGGTGCAGAACTATAACTTTCATCTTCTTGACCCATAAGTCCTCTGCGCTTGTTTTAACGATGGCTAAGTGGAGGTAGGTCAACTCTTCCTTCTCATAAAAAAATCAGTGGAAAATTTAGAGAGGCGATATTATTTGAAATAATATTAACTTTTGTATATAATATTTAATGGTGCTATTATGTATCTTCGCACTGTGTACTTTGTTTGAGTACAATTTATTATTTCTATTTGGTTTTATACTTTTTTTTTGTATTTGTTTGTATACAAAGATTTTATATTTTCATCGACCATAAAATTTTAAAGCTTTGCGGCTTGTCCGGATCTAGTAATAATTATGTAAATCCTCTTGGATCTCTATATTTTGGTTCTTGGTGTCCTTGTGAGCTAATTGAGGCTGCTTGTTCTATATCCCTGGAATATGTTGAGCTATTTTCTTGTGGTCGTTTGTCTAACACTTGGATTTCAGATTTAAATTATATCCCCTTATGTCTTGGATAGCATGCTTCCACATCTTCATAGTCTCCATCCTCTTCTGGAAATTGTCCATGTAGAAAATTTATTCTTGATGGTTATAAGCTCAAGTCTCTTGGTAAAGATATTGTTTGTACCTTAGGTGACCTTGAATCAGTTTGCGCATATATCTTTTCGCTTAAGCTCCTTAATCGTGTTGAAGAATGGGCAATGTCACTAGGCCTCAATCTGAAACATCTGCTTCTTGGTGTGAACAATCTAGAGCTTGCATAGAAGAAGACCCTTGATAAACCAAATAGCATATTTGTGAATTAAAAAGGTTTTTTTCAAAGCAAAATAATTCTATCCATCGTCAGTAGCTAAGTTTGGTTAAGATGATTCTTCAACAAGAAGAGGCAAAGAATTTTGCTGGAAGTAAAGTGCGCGAGCCTTATCAGAAAACTGGTATCATTAAAAATAATGTTCTCATATTGAAGACTTATTTGATCGGTTGAAAAAGAAACAAGATGAATGTGATCATCTTTCCATCTGTTCCATAGAGTTACAAAGCAGATTTGAAGACTGTGTTGCTTTGGATATCCAATTGCATAGTGATAATGATAACATTCTCGCTGAGTGCGCACGTCTTGATTTGAGTGTTCATCAACTTGAGCAAGCTTGTTATGATTTTAAAGATGATCTGAAGGCTACATCTACTAGCTACTGTAGCTCTAATATTCGTGGTGATTTGACTATGAGTATTGATGGTCAGATGATTAATTTTTCCTAGGCTGTTTGATTGCATATTCACCAATTACAGAAGGAGATTCGTATATTGGAGGAAGTGAACAAGAGCTATCAAGAAACTGTTAACCTTATGAGTATGCAGCTTGATCGAGAAAACTTTGGCCCTATAACTGATTTTAAAGCTTATTATGCTAAGTATCTTAATCGCATGGAGCAAAGTGGTCAAACTCGGCATCCTGCTTACTAGCACATGAAATGGCGTTATGATCATATTATGGCTAAAGAACATCAGACCACGCAATCTCGCTATTGTGGTGGTTATTACTTTTCTGGGTCTTCTTGTGCTTCTAGGCATAGATAATTTATGATGTAATAATTTTTCCTTTGAATGGTTCAAGTACTATTATCTTTTTGTTCTAGCTTCTGGAAGTTGTTGCCGTTTCTTTCAATAATACAAAACATAATGCTTTACGCGTTTTTGCTTGCATGATCATTTTGTTTACGAGATCTATCTCTTTTTCGTTTGTTGATATCCTTGTGGATATAAGTGTCGTGTATTATTCAAAATTGGATATATTTCTTAGTGCGGACTTTCAAGATTTATTGCTTGCTTCCGTCTCTTTTTTTTATAGGCACAGCTGCCTTATTGCAATATCTATAGCTTGCTTACTTAAATATTTGTATTGCGCAGAGCTGCAAGATATATCACTTTCTTTGGCCACTATTGTTTAGGCATATCTGCCTTATTAAAGGATCTATAGCTTGCAGAATTGAAAATTTGTATTGTGTGAAGTTGCAAGATCTATAGCTTGCAGAATTGAATAGATGTATTGCTCGAATAGCAAGATCTATTTCTTGTTTTTGCTGGTGTTCCTAAATTTTTTAATCGCCTAATAGAAAACTTCGTAGTTTGTTGCATCGCAGTTGGTCAGGCTCAATTGTTTGCGACTACAAGGCATACTATTTGAGTTAAGGATTAATAATAGTTTTCCCCAAAAGACGCTTTTTGATATTTATAATTTGTGATTGCAATAATATCGCCTTCAAAACAAAACAAGGGTGCAAACATCACCAATGATCATCTCATGGTTCCTATGCAACAACTAGATTTTTCAGGTCTTCTTCCTTGGTACTACACACAAAACTTTCTCAAGTTAATCACATGCCAAGTATTAGGAACACTCCTGCCATCCAATCTCTATAACTCGCTACAGTTGGATCGGTGTGCCTTCGTTATCTTGTACGGTCTTTCCCATTTTGGGCTCAATTTTCTTTTTTCTTCTACTAGGCTGACTTCATTCTTTCTCAACACGAGATTAACAATTTGATATTCTACCTCTTTGACTTTCTGATTATATGCTCTAACCATCCTTTCCTTGTACTTTGCCTCTGTGATTGCTGCCCTTTATCTTTTTTCTTCAAGTTCGTCTAAATCCAACCTGATCATTTCGAGATTATTGTCCTCCTTGTATTCTTCTACTAGAAGTCTTAAGTTCCCAATTTCCACTGGTATTACCACTTCATGAACATAAACAAAACTATATGGTGTTTCTCCTATTGGTTGTCGAATAGTTATTTTGTACGACCAATAGGTATTTGCACTGCTATAGACAGCACCTATTACCTGGGTATTTCAGCCCTTTTTTTACCTCGGTGTTTATCTCCTGAACAACCAAATTAAATGTGGGTGAAGTAAAAAGGTTACCTTTTACCTTGGTTCGAAACTTAGGTAAAGGTACTTTTTTACCTCGGTTTTAGATCGACATTGATAGATTTTATGTGCAATGTAGGATTTAGTATCAAGGTCGGCGATAGGATAATGTATCTGCTACATCGTTTAGACCGAATTCAAGATGTTAGATGTTTAACGTCTGTCTGACCAACAAGACACGAGATCAGAGAGGAGTGCCTGCGATGTCGTTCCAGTCGGAGTCATTGTAAATATCCGCGACATAGCAGATTGGGAGGGATGATGACAGGTCCATGCTGATGTAGAACTGTGAACATTACAACGCCGTTTTCCATTGGTGATGTTGCAAAAAAAATTACACAACGGTTCTATATGCAAAGTCGCATTTGTGTCGCATGTGTGCCGGTATGTGCGATATCACAGATCATTCGTGGAGAGGACATTTTGATAAAATAATATAATATATAATATTTGATGCAGAAAAAGTGTGTTAGTCGATATCCATTAGTTATTATATAGTATTGGATTAATCTATTAATGGTTAAACATCATACAATAATCAAATGTCATTAAAAATATATGGAAAAATTAACAATGACATGTTAAATATCCTAAACCCTAGATATAACATATATTACAAATACATGTTACAATATATAATAATACATAAGGTTGCTCATAAACATTAAATGCATTGAACCTCCAAATTGACTACGTTGTGAGGCATAAACACCGTCAGGGTGACTATTGCAATGACAAGTCATCCATCTACAGTCAATCCATAACTCTCATTGTCCTATTACACCAAATACACAACAAACGAAATTTAAGGCACTATATTAACACACATATAATATAGTCAAACTTAGATGACGTGGATGTCAACTTGGAAAAGAATGGATTTGGGTATAAACGATGTTGCATATTACATTAATTGATATCGGTTAGGCCGACCTAAGTGCGAACTTGCACATTCAGCTAATTCGTGGTTTTCATTGATATGTGCAATGTCGGTCTGAATTTGAAGTTTCGTCACGGCGGCCGATAGACCGGTAACAACATCACACATTCATATAGTGTTCATACGAATAATTAATTTTTTACACTATATACAAACATGGAATCATCTATGGGAAAAAATATATACATTGTACAACATGCAACACAATCATCGCACATTATGAAAACATACAAGCTTTGATCTATGAGAAAAATGACATGTAGAATGTATGGTAATTGAATTGCTAAACTAACATTGAATGTATGGAAAACTACCTCAACTAATTTGAACTCAGAGGTGCTCCACCATTGGTATTTGTTCATATGTGGGAAAAACAAATTGATTGAGCTCTTGAATTGTTGTGTTAAAGGTGTGGATGGAGAAGATGGTGTGTTGTAGATAGGGTTTGGAGAAAGTATGTTATAGATGTAAAATGGGTAATGGTACTGGTTTAATGACTTGAAATTTCGGTGGGGGGAAGTTTCTGCTTCATATTTTTGGCTGAAATTTGGTTTCCCATTGGAAATTTCTTTGTGATCGACGTCGGTGGCTGTTCGGTTGTGGTTCTGTATTTGGCAACATACCTGCAACTTTGCAAACTGGGGCAAATTGGTTTTTTTTAAGTGTCGTAAAATACTCCGTGTTAAGAAAGAGATTCCTGTAGTAAAAATATAAATATAAAAAATGTTATCTACAAATTAGTATATGGACTTCTACCATTTTAAATATAAATAACCATCTATTATTTACTCTAGACCACGTACAAGTGCTTTCTAAAATTTGATGGACGTAATTTTATTATATTTTATTTTCATAAAAACCCTAGAATAAGGAATTTCTTTTGATTTTATGTGATGGAAATCATCGTTCCGATGAAGCTTATCCTAAGGGTATAAATGGAATTATTAATACAAATGAGGGACGAATACCCCGTTCTATTCATTCTGTCATTACTAAATCGAAATATCCTTGTCATGATAGTATGAATTAGATTAGGGTGTCTTTAAATTTGCATTTCCACGTCTCCCACATTTGTGGACGGACCTAATTAGTTCAAATATTAAGAACTTGACCAGTACGTGGACGTAAAATCGTGAACCATGGAGGCAAAATCGAATTGAAACGTACCGGAAGGGACCTAATTTTCCATCCTCAGTCACACTTATAATCATCGAGAATGATTACATAACAGGCATGATCTCATGGAGACTTTTCCCAGTCAGCATCTACCAAATAAACTTTGTGTACTTATAAGTAACCATCTATAATTTACTCTAGACCCCGTTACAACGCTTTCTAAAATTTGATGGACACAATTGTATTATATTTTATTTTCATAAAAACCATAAAATAAGGAATTTCATTTGATTGTATGTTGTGGAAATCATCGATCTGATGAAGCTTATCCTAAGGGTATAAATGGAACTACTAGTACAAATGATGGACGAATACCACGTTCCATTCAACCAGCCATTACTAAATCAGAACATCTTGGTCATGAAAGTGTGAATTGGATTAGTTTGTCTCTAAATATGCATTTTCACATCTCCCACATTTGTGAACGAGCCTAATTAATTCAAATATTAAGAACTTGACCCGTAAATTGAGGTAAAATTGTGAACCACTGAGGTAAAATCGAATCAAAACGTACCGAAAGGAACCTAATATGTCATCCTCAGTCAAACTTATAATCATCGAGAATGATAACATAACACGCATGATCTCATGGAGACTTCTCTTAGTGAACATCTACAAAATAACTGTTGTTTTATAAGTAACCATCTGTAATTTACTCTAGACCCCGTACAAGCGCTTTCTAAAATTTGATGGAAGCAATTTTATTATATTATATTTCCATAAAAACCCTAGAATAAGGAATTTCATTTGATTCTATATGATGGAAATCATCATTCCGATGAAGCTTATCCTAAGGGTACAAATGGAATTACAAATACAAATTATGGACAAATACCTCGTTCCATTCATCCGGTCATTACTAAATCGGAGCATCCTGGTCATTACAGTGTGAATTAGATTAGGGTGTCTCTAAATCTGCATTTTCACATCTCCAACATTTGCGAATAGACCTAATTTGTTAAATATTATGAACATAACTCGTATGTGGAGGTAAAATTGTGATCCATGGAGGTAAAATTGAATCGAAACGTACCGGAAGGGACCTAATTTGCCGTCTGCATTCAAACTTATAATTATCGAGAATGATTACATAAAATGTATGATCTCATGGAGACTTCTCCCAGTCAACATCTACCAAATAACCTTTGTCTACTTATAAGTAACAGTCTATAATTTACTCTAGACCACATACAAGCACTTTCAAAATTTTAATGGACGCGATTTTATTATACATTTTTTTTCATAAAGCCCTAGAATAAGGAATTTCATTTGATTGTATGCGGTGAAAACCATCATTCCAGTGATGCTTATCCTAAGGGTACAAATGAAATTACTAATACAAATGACGGATGAATACCCCATTCCATTCATCCGATCATTTCTAAATCGGAACATCTTGGTCATAATAATTTGAATTAGATTAGGGTGTCTCTAAATTTTCATTTTCACATCTCTTACATTCGTGGATAGACCTAATTAATTCAAATATTAAAAACTTGACCCGTGCGTGGAGGTAATATCGTGAACCATGGAGGTAAAATTGAATCAAAACATAACGAAAGGGACCTAATTTGCCATTCTCTATGAAACTTATAATCATCGAGAATGATTAAATAATATGCATGATCTCATGGAGACTTCTCCCAGTCAACATCTACCAAATAGCCTTTTTTATTTATAAGTAACCATCTGCAATTTACTCTAAACTATTTACAAGCGCTTTCTAAAATTTGATGGACGCAATTTTATTGTATTCTATTTTCATAAAAAATCTAGAATAAGGAATTTAATTTGATTCTATGTGGTGGAAATAATTTTTCCGGTGAAGCTTATCCTAATGGTATAAATGGAATTACTAATACAAATGACGGACGAATACCCCATTCCATTCATCCGATCATTACTAAATCAGAACATCTTGGTCATGATAGTGTGAGTTAGATCATGGAGACTTCTCCTAGTCTACATCTACTTGTAAGTAACCATCTATAATTTACACTAGACAACGTACAAGCGCTTTCTAGAATAAGGAATTTTATTTGATTCTTTGTGGTGGAAATCATCATTCCAATGAAGCTTATCCTAAGGGTATAAATTGAATTACGAATACAAATGACGGACAAATGCCTCGTTCCCTTCATTCGGTCATTACTAAATTGGAACATCTTGGCATGTCAATGTGAATTAGATCATTTCCACATCTGCCACATTCGGGAACAGACCTAATTTTTTAAAACATTAAGAACTTCACCCGTACGTGGAGGAAAAATTGTGAACCATTGAGGTAAAATCGAATTGAAGCATACTGGAAAGGACCTAATTTTTCATCCTCAGTCAAACCTATAATCATAGAGAATGATTACATAACAGGAATGATCTCATGGAGACTTCTCCGAGTCAACATCTACCAAATAACCTCTGCGTACTTATAAGTAACCATCTATAATTTATTCTAGACAACGTTATGGCACTTTCTAAAACTTGATGGACATGATTTTATTATATTTTATTTTCATAAAAACCCTAAAATAAGGAATTTCATTTGATTGTATGAGGTTGGAAATAATCATTCTGATGAAGTTTATCCTAAGGGTACAAATGGAATTACTAATACAAATGACGGACGAATACCCCGTTCCATTCAACTTGTCATTATTAAATTGGAACATCTTGGTCATGACAGTGTGAATTAGATTAGGGTGTCTCTAAATTTTCATTTTCACATCACCCACATTCACGGACAGGCATAATTAGTTCAAATATTATGAACTTGACTCGTACGTTGAGGTAAAATTGTGAACCACTGAGGTAAAATCAAATTGAAACGTACCCGAAGGGTCGTAATATGACATCCTTATTCAAACTAATAATCATCGAGAATGATTACATAACAGGCATGATCTCATGGAGATTTCTCTTAGTCAACATCGACCAAATAACCGTGCTTAAATTTTAAGTAACTATCTGTAATTTAATCTACACCCCGTACAAGCGCTTTCTAAAATTTGACGGAAGCAATTATATTATATTATATTTCCATAAAAACCCTAGAATGAGGAATTTCATTTGATTCTATATCATGGAAATCATCGTTCCGATGAAGCTTATCCTAAGGGTATAAATGAAATTACTAATACAATGACAGACGAACACCTTATTCTATTCATCCGGTCATTACTAAATTGGAACATCTTGGTCATGACAGTGTGAATTAGATTAGGGTGTCTCTAAATCTGCATTTTCACATCTCCCACATTTGCGGACAGACCTAATTAGTTCAAATATTATGAACATGACACGTACGTGAAGGCAAAATTGTGAACCATGGAGGTAAAATCGAATCAAAATGTACCGGATGGGACCTAATTTTCCATCCTCATTCAAACTTATAATTATAGAGAATGATTACATAAAAGGTATGATCTCATGGAGACTTCTCCCAGTCAACATCTACCAAATAACCTTTGTTTACTTATAAGTAACAATCTATAATTTACTCTAGACCGCGTACAAGCGCTTTCTAAAATTTAATGGACACAATTTTATTATATTTTTTTCATAAAGCCCAAGAATAAGGAATTTCATTTGATTGTATGCGGTGGAAATCATCATTCCGATGAAGGTTCTCCTAAGGGTACAAATGGAATTACTAATACAATTGGCGGACGAATACCCTGTTCCATTAATCCGGTCATTACTAAATTGGAAAATCTTGGTCATGACAGTGTGAATTAGATTAGGATGTCTCTAAATTTGCATTTCCACATCTCCCACATTCACGACACCTAATTAGTTAAAATATTAAGAACTTGACCTGTACGTAGAGGTAAGATTATGAACCATGGATGTAAAATCGAATCGAAATGTACCAGAAGGGACTTAATTTTCCATCCTAAGTCAAACTTATAATCATTATAAATGATTACATAATAGGCATGATCTCATGGAGACTTCTCCCAGTCAACATCCAGCAAATAACCTTTGTCTACTTATGAGTAACCATCTATAATTTACTCTAGAACATGTACAAGCACTTTCTAAAATTTGATAGAACCGATTTTATTTTATTTTATTTTCATAAATCCCTAGAATAAGGAATTTCATTGGATTGTATGTGGTATAAATCATCGTTCCGATGAAGTTTATCCTAAAGTTTAACTGGAATTACTAATACAAATGATGGACGAATACCCCATTCCATTAATCCGGTCATTACTAAATCGGAACATCTTGGTCATGAGAGTGTGAATTAGATTAGGGTGTCTCTAAATTGGCACTTCAACATCTCCCACATTCGCGGATGGGCCTAATTAGTTCAAATATTAAGAACTTGACCCGTATGTTGAGGTATAATTGTGAACCATGAAGGTGAAATCAAATCTAAACGTACCAGAAGAGACCTAACTTGCAATTCTCAGTCAAACTTATAATCATCGATAATAATTATATAACACGCATGATCTCATGGAGACTTTTCCCAGTCAACATCTACTTGTAAGAAACCATCTATAATTTACACTAGACAATGTACAAGCGCTTTCTAAAATTTGATGGGTGCAATTTTATTGTATTTTATTTTCATTAAAACCCTAGAATAAGGAATTTCATTTGATTATATGTGGTGGAAATCATCGTTCCGATGAAGCTTATCCTAAGGGTACAAATTGAATTACTAATACAAATAACGGACGAATACCTCGTTCCCTTCATCCGGTCATTACTAAATCGGAACATCTTGGTCATGACAGTGTGAATTAGATCATTTCCACATCTCTCACATTCGGGAACGGGCCTAATTTTTTATAATATTAAGAACTTGACCCATACGTGGAGGTAAAATTGTGAGCCATTGAGGTAAAATCGAATCGAAATGCACTGGAAGGGACCTAATATTCCATCCACAGTGATACTTATAATAATCGAGAATAATTACATAACAGGCATGATCTTTTGGAGACTTCTCCTAGTCTTATCTACCAAATAACCTTTGTTTACTTATAAGTAAACATCTATAATTTACTCTAGACCACGTACAAGTGCTTTCTAAAATTGATGGACGCAATTTTATTATATTTTATTTTCATAAAATCCCTAGAATAAGGAATGTCATTTGATTGTATGTGGTGTAAATCATCGTTCTGATGAAGTTTATTGTAAGGGTATAAATGAAATTACTAATACATATGATGGGAAAATACCCCGTTTCATTCATACGGTCATTATTAAAACGGAACATCTTTGTCATGACAGTCTGAATGAATTAGATTAGGGTGTCTCCAAATTTGCATTTCCACATCTCCTACATTCGCAGACAGACCTAATTACTTCAAATATTAAGAACTTGACCTGTACGTGGAGCTAAAATCGTGAACCATGGATGTAAAATCAAATCAAAATGTACTAGAAGGGACCTAATTTGCAATTCTCAGTAAAATTTATGATCAACGAGAATGATTAATAACATGAATGATCATATGGAGACTTCTCCCAGTCAACATCTACCAAATAACCTTTGTCTACTTAAAAGTAACCATCTATAATTTACTCTAGACAAAGTACAACTCTTTCTAAAATTAGATGGACGTGGTTTTATTTTATTTTATATTCATAAAAGCCCTAGAATAAGGAATTTCATTTGATTCTATGAGGTGGAAATAATTGTTCCGATAAGGCTTATCCTAAGGGTATAAATGGAAT
Source organism: Rubia yunnanensis (assembly GCA_037428765.1). NCBI lineage: Eukaryota > Viridiplantae > Streptophyta > Magnoliopsida > Gentianales > Rubiaceae > Rubia > Rubia yunnanensis. Next base: position 57,352,399 of record CM075064.1, on the reverse strand, counting down.
TACTAATACAAATGACGGACAAATACCCTGTTCTATTCATCCGGTCATTACTAAATCGGAACATCTTGGTCATGACAGTGTGAATTAGATTAGGGTGTCTCTAAATCTTTATTTTCACATCTCCCACATTCACGGACAGACCTAATTAGTTCAAATATTAAGAACTTGACCCGTACGTAGAGGCAAAATTGTGAACCATGGAGGTAAAATTGAATTGAAACGTACCGATCGAAACGGACATTCATCAAGTTCATGGAAAATTATAAAATTTAATAAGTATTTCTAATATACAACAGAGTGTTTGTTAAGGTCAATTATATATTTTTGGTCAAATACAGACTCGTCTGAAATGCTAGTGAGCCTAAATTGCGAGGGTCGTAGTTGCATGTTCCGATGTTGGTCACATGTTGGTACAAATTTTGGATTAGGCAACTTTATAGAAAATTCGCAATGGCCAAGTGAAACATTATTTATACATCCCATCTAAAATACATAGAGCCCATGTACAGAGCCCATCTATTACACATTATGTATGGAACCCATCTATAATACTACATTGTCGGTCGACTTCAGCGATAACGGCACGAATTTGCACTTACCGCGGTGGATAACACATGGCCCCAAAACGACGTTGTTTTAAAAAGGCTATAAATAAATGGTCCCCCAGAATCAGTTTAAGCTCCTCATATCTAGGTTTTCCACAAATACCAAGAGTCTCTCAACCCCTTTCCTCTTCACCTTTGACAGAGGTATGGATTTCTACTCATGTAGTGCCTAAGTTTTTGTAAATTTTACCTCACCTTGTTTAATTAATCTATGCTTTTTGTATGAGTTGTATTTTTTGTTATCTAGTTCTTACATAGATTTGTTAAAGTGAGAAGTTTTCGTACATGTAAACCTAGGATACGTTGTTCTTGTTTGTGTTAGGATGTGTTCATGTAATTTTTTCTTCTTAATGCATGTTTTGTTGATGGGTTTTTGTATTTTATGTCTTCTTGTCTTCGACCCATGTGAACTCGGCCTCTAGTCGCACTTCATTCCATATATGATTGCAAGGTCTCACATTCTTATCTGAAGTTGTTGCATTAGCCGTAACAATTGTGCGTATTTATACATCAATATTACCGATCTCTTAGCGACTTCACATGTAGGCAGTTTACTTAATTGTTTATCCATTTTTGCGAACTCGATTTAACGTTGGTTATGATATCGGTCTTGCCGAGTAAGCATCGACCTCGCTAGAACATGTTGACGCTATCACTGGCTGAAACCGATATGTTCTTGCGACACAGTACCAACATTGCACATTTTTCTTATAGGGAACGTAAACATTTTTTTCACTTCACATGCATGTGTAATGACTGGTGAAGGATCCTCCAGGAACCTATTTTTCGAGGTATTTTACCATTTCACATCATATATTTACTAATACGTATGCACAATACTATATCTAAATTAATTTTAATTTGTATTAATTAAGTTCTCCGCACAAAGGAGAAACTCTGAACTGGTTGTCTTCAACATTTAAGACCATACAATGACTCTGGAAAACCCATTTTTCCACTGCACCTTGAAGCAACAAAAATTTTGGGAAAACCCAACTTTGGTAAGGACTGAAACTTGCCAATAATTAAAATCGTTAAATTATTTTATTTTCAGCAAATACTATATTTTTTATATTTGCATATTTGTTCATAATGATTTTTTTTCTGATTAGTACATCCCTGTTAGGATTGTACAACTTCTTCCGAATGCAAAGACCCTTGTTGTGATAAGGTGCTACGGGAAAGAGTGGCGCATAACCTACTCGGGCCAAGGGAAGATCAAGGCCTTGTCCCCAAAGGGTTTTTCCGAGTTCCTATCCGGCAACAATTTGCGCATTGGGGACACCTTGTTCTTCGAAATCCTAGAAGCTGGGGGCCGATTGTCTTTAAGTTTATCATAATTCGAGAGGCTTGATTTTTCTTATAATCTGTATTCTAATAATTGTGGTTAGACATGTATTATTAATATTTGAATTATTTTGTACTAATTGATTTGTAAGGTGGTTATCATGAACAAGATTGTTCCAACAATTTTACTACCTTTTTGAACAATATGTTATTGTTTGTGCGTGATTTTGAAAACATTTCCAACCGTACCTTTCAAAATATTTTCATGGTGGTTGTGGTTTTCCCTATTAATTATACAACAATTTTCAATTGTAACATAACAAAACAAACCTTATTGAATTTTTGAATAACAAAACTTAACAAAACTCCTTGTTATTCCTTCTCAACTTAACTTCTAAATGTTCTACATTTAATTATATGCAACATCGGTCTTCCATCTCACGCTCTGTCGGTGGCATCAACAGAACACGCGAGTTCGATGACAATTTTAATACATGAATGCAATGTCACACACATCGGTAAGATTATTTACCTCATTTTTAAATGTTTTACTTCACTTAAAATTATTACCGAGGTAAAAAAAACCAATTTTTACCTTGGTTTTTTTATAACCAAGTAATTAATATCTTTTACTTCAAAAAAACTGAGGTAAAAGAACTTTTTAGCTTAGTTTTTTGAGCTAAGCCAAAAAAATGAGGTAAAAGGGTGAAGTAATAGGTTCATTTTCTTGTAGTGTGGGTATCTCATCAACCTGGCTAGTTCGCTTTCCCTCCAGTCGTATTTGGATACCTTGAACTATGAACCTGTTTGTTACTTCCACCTTACCATTTGCTTGAGGGTGAACTACAGATGTAAACTTTTGTACAATTCCTATCATACACCATTCAGTAAAGGTTCCACTTGGGAATTGTGCCATTGTTCATGATGATAGTTTGTGGCACCCCGAAGCGACAAACTATATTCTTCCAAACGAACTTTCTTGTTACTTCTACCGTGACTCTTCCCAATGGCTTTGCTTCCACCCACTTCGTGAAGTAATCAATTGCCACGATAAAAAATCTAGCATTGACAATACCCTTTGGAAAAGGTCTGAATAGGTCGATTCCCCATTTATCGAATAACCAAACTCCATATATTCCCATTAAAGCCGCATGTGTTTTGTGCAACATCAGAGCGTTAATTTGGAAACTTTTACATTTGAGGATGAAGTTATACACATCGTTAAACATGGATGGCCAATAATATCCTACTCGAATGATCTTCTTCGCCATTGTTCGAGACCCTTGATGCGTTCCACATAATCATTCAAGCACTTCCTTCAAGATTTTGCCTGTTTGCGATGGTCCCACACTTTATCCATGGAGATAAGAAACCCTTGTTGTATAGGATCTCTCCTTTATAAACATAGTTGTGAGATTGCAATTCAACTTCCTGGCTTGTATCTTGTCTGTTGGGATCTTTTCCCTTGCAAAGTAATCTATTAACGGTGTTATCCAGTTTACTTATTCTGTCAATATTTTTGATATGGTTGTTATTACTCTACATCTGACTTGAATTACCTCTACTTTCACATCCTTGTGTTGGATGAATGATTCGAACCCAAATGTTTCTGGCTTTCTCAAGGAAGCTGCTTTCGTGTTTTCACTTCTTGGTACCTGCTGAATGTCGAAGTATTCCAGGTGAGCTATGAGCTGATAAACCCTTCTTAAATATTTTAACAATTGCTCTTCTCGTACTTTGTAGTCTCCCCATACTTGCTGGACTACTATCTGTGAATCACTAAAGGCTCGAACAGTTTTGACCTTCGTATGGATTGTAAGATCTAAACCACATATTAACGCTTTGTATTCAGCTTCATTGTTGGTGATTGGGAAATCAAAATGAAGTGAATATCTGTGCTCTTTTCCTTCTGGGTTGACTTGTAGCAGTTCTCCACCGCAAACGTCTTGGCTAGATGCCCCATCAACGAATAATTTTTATTCGATATTTTCCCACATGGATTTTCACTTGTTTGTTCCAAGATTCTATTATGTGTTTGCCTCTCTTGCCTTTACACTTGTCATCTCTGCAATGTAGTCTGCCAAAGCTTGTGCCCTGATTGCAGTTCACGATTGAAATTAGATCTCACATTGCCCCAATTTAAGAATCTGCTTGGTCATTCTTCCGGGTGATTCAGGCTGCTCAGAATGATCTTGATTGGGTAGTCAGTATAGACTACAATCTCATGATTGTGGAAATGGGTTCGCAGTCTTCTTGTTGAATGTACCAAAGCTAAAGTAATCTTTCAACTGGTAAATATGCCCTTTCTTCATTTTGTAGTATTTTTCTAATGTAGTACACTGGTACTTGTTTCTGGCCTTCTTGCCGCACCAAAACTGAGCTTACCGCATTTTTGAAACCGCCAATTATAAATATAGTGTTTCTCCAGAGATTGGTGGTTTAAATGTTGGCAGTGCCTGAAGTTGCTTCGTTAAAGACTCATATGCTCTTTGACTTTCCTCGCTCCAGCTAAACTTTTTAAATTTCTCAAGGACTTTGAAGAGTGGGAAGTGTTTCTCACCTGCCTTTGAAACAAATCTACTAAGTGATGCTAATGATCCCATCAATGTTTACACTTCCTTAACGGTTTGTGGTTGAGGGAGGTCAACTATCGCTTGTATTTTCTCTGGATTGGCTTCAATCCCCTTAAAGGATGCCTTTTATCCTAAGAATTTTCCTGCACCCACCCCGAGTATGCATTTTTTGGGATTAAGCTACATACCAATCACACTCAGTGTATCCATAATTTCCTTCACGTCTTGCACAAAGCTGCATATCCTTTTGCATTTTATGACCATGTCGTCAACATAAGCTTCCATATTTCATCCTATTTGATTGCAAAATGAATTGTTGACCACTCTCTGATATGTTTCCCCTATGTTTATTAGGCCAAACGGCATCTTCACATAGCAAAATATTTCAAAGCTTGTTAAGAAGGCCATTTTTTCTGCGTCTTCTAGGTTCATCTGTATCTGGTGATATCCCTTTTACGCATCCAAGAAAGCTAGGACCTCGTATCCAAAAATTTCTTCAACTATCTGATCAATTTTAGGCAAAAGATAACAATCCTTTGGGCATGCCTTATTTAGATCAGTAAAGTTTATACAAATCCTCCACCCCGAGTCTGCCTCCTTTACCATCACTGGGTTTGCTAGCCATTTTGGGTAGATCACCTCCTTTATAATACCAACTTGTAGTAACACTGTTCCTTCTTCTTCAACCATTTTTTGTGTGTCACCAGAGAAGCTTTGTTGCTTCTGCTTGACAGGTTTGACCGAATTACTGATATTCAACCAATGGGTAACTCCTGCGTCAACTCCTCCCATGTTCTGTACACTCAATGCGAATGTATCTTTGTGATTTTGCAAGATTTGGATCACATTTTCTTTCACCAAGTCTAGAAGATGCTTTCCTATTTTGAGGTGTCTTTGTCATCCAAAGTAACAACTTCAGTCTCCTAAATCTATTCGAGGATCCAATTAGTTGAGTGAGTCACCATTTGTGATAGTGCTAATCATCTTATTTTTCTCTGTATTCTTTCCTACTTTCATCACTATAACCATACACTGTCTGGCTATTCGTTGGTTTCCTCTCACCGTTGCGATTCATGTTGGGGGTGGGAACTTCATGACCAAATGGTATGGAGACCATATCTCCTTTTCTCTATTCAACCATGGTCTACCGATGATAACATTAAATGAACTTGGTGCATCAATGACAACAAAGTCATAAATGATAGTACAGTTTCTATCATTTTCACAAATTTTACAGGCAGATGTATGTTACCCAACGGTGTCTTTGCTCTCCCCGTAAATCCTACAAGCAAGGACGTGGACTTTTTAGGTCAGTATGCTTGAATCCCAACCTATCAAAGCAATCAACAAAAATAATTTTAACTGCGCTCCCATCATATACAAACACTCTATGGGCCGTTACATTTCCAATCCTAGCGATAATGACCATTAGGTCATTGTGAGGTGAAGCATTAGAAACTGCATCATCTTCTCTAAATGTGATTGTTTCATCCACATGGAATCTCTTTTCTATAAGCTCTTGTGGTGGCGAATATCTGGCCTTGGCTTTCTAGGCATTATTGGATAAAGACTCAGTTGATCTATGTACCAATAGGACTATTCTTTCTGGAGGTTTATATGCTATGTCTTTTTCATAATCCACCATTGTTGTCATCTTTTTATTCTTGTTCGATGTGTTTGCTACAGTTTGGTCTTTGACCATGGAGCTTCCTACTTTATTAGCTTCGTTGTATCAATCTCTTCCATCTTCTTTCTTGTACTAGCTCTGATAGTCACTCCTTGAATTCTCCTATATTTTCCTTATCAGATCTCTTTAATATTCAATGCCATGCCTGTGATCCTTGTGGAAGGCACAATAGTACTCTCTAGATCTCTTGTCAGGAGGTGCTATCATCGGTATGGTTCACAAAATAGCTCAATTTTCGCTTGCCAGATATCTTTTCGTGACTTCATTAGTGGTGTTTCTTGAGATAGTGTGCTTTGCATCCCCAATTCTCTTCCTTTAAAAGAGAGATTTCCTCTTCCCTTCTTTGCAAAACTTCTTTTTGAGTCTTCCATCATTCTTTTTTCGCCTCGCTCCTGCTTAATTTTGCAGTTATTTGCCCTTTCAGTTCTCATATATTGTTCAATCATTTTTTACAATACCCTTGGGTTTTCAGGCCTGTTCTTTGTGAGTTCCGTGTGGAATTATCTTGATCGCAGGTATCCTGTGAACGTAGCCAAGGAAGATTGGAACGATAGATCACGAACCTACAAACTTTTCGTGACAAACATACTATGGTATTGTGCAAGACTTTTGTCACTTCGTTGAGCTATGTTGTTTAGGTATATTATTGTCTTGGTGAATTTTTACTGCTGGTAAAAGTCCCCCAAGAACAAATCCAACAGCTGTGCCAAAGATCTAATGCTTTCGTTTGGCAAGTTTTCGTACCATGTAATCGTTGTTCCTAATAGAAAGATAGGTAAATTCTTACACACCAAATCGATCTCTGCATCACAAAATCTCATGTTGTTATGATATGAATGTAGGAATTCCTTCGGGTCAGTTTTCCCATCATAAATTTTGACGTGCAACGACAGCTTGAAGTCTTTTAGCATCTTGAAATTGTGAAGATGCGATGCCAGTGGTGATGTGTCTGCATCATCGTCTACCACTATATCTTTTAACTTATCCCCATATTTAAGATCCTCGTGCTTTTGACTTATTTTTGGGGATTTCAGCTTGAGAGTGGCTAAGAATAGACTGTACAGTTGTTCGCTATTCGCCTCTAGAAATGATGCAAACGCTCTCCTTTATTTTTCTTAATTTTTGTTAGGAGACTCTGCCTCCTCTTCATCATTTTCCATGTTTTCTTTACTGTGCTCCCATTCTCTGCGAGGGACATATTCTTGATCTTGGCTGGGATGCATGCTCTTGTTGCGTCCAACTTTTTGCTCTTCTGTATGATGGCTTTGGCTTCTCTCATGGTGAACACCATTGTCTAATTTGAAGGGAATGAAGAACCAAAAAAAATTTCTCGTCCCCACAAACAGTGCCAAATGTTGTGTATTCCTGATTAACCAAAGTGACCGCAGTTCACCGTACATCTTCTTGCAAAACATATTCAGGAAGTGATGCCGGGGAAATGCTCTGATGCTTAAGTCAGTAGTTTCCTTTAGACAATTAGGATTTCTCAGTATAGTTGCACTTACCTTGATGGGCGTTCTTCTTCTTATTTTTATAGCAAGTTATCATCGTGGCTCCGTATTATTAGGATCTGCGATTGTGGGTTATATCATGGTCCTATAAAACCGGTTCATGTCTATCTTCGTGGATGGAACCTGATCGTGGTCTCCAACTTTCTCGGTTCGTGGCTTAGTTCCTTCCAACCTAATTCTGCTTTTCTCAATTCGCATGAAAGAGTAGTCTGGGCTGGATCTTAAGCCCAACTTTATGAAATTTATGGGCTAGGTATACACCATGTGGTGTTAAGATCTACAACATTCGTTCAATTTATTGTGCTTTCGATTTTGCTTTCTATCTTTTCATTTATTGAACTGTCATTTTCTGTATGAGAAGGTATATTGATGTTTTTAGTTTACTGTATAATGCTTTAAGTTATGGTTATGATGTCTGATACTTAGTTTGATATGATTTTGTTAAATGCTAAGCTGGTTTTGTAGAGGTGTATTTCGTGGATTTTGTGTATGGTGTCTATTTAGGTTCAAGTCTCAATTTCAGAGTTAATGTTTTTTGTGATTGGGCTAAGCTTTTTTATGATGATTTAGATTTTCTTTTCATGTATTTCTTTGCTATTACTTTGCAGTTATTAGTGTTTTACAGCTTCAGTTTGACATTTTAGTTGCAGTGTGATGCTATTGATGTTTTACATTTTCACTTTTCAGAAACATGTACACAGCTTTTGCAAAATGTTTTTCTTTTACTGATGTTTTAGTATTTTTAATTGAAGTAACTTTTTTTGAGATTGATATCTTCTTTTGTGTTGATATGTAGCTGATTCCTGTTACTTAGTTTTCCTTTTGCCAAAGTAATTGATGTTGCATTATTATTTTTTATGCTTTATAAAAATATTTGATATTTCATATGCACATATTCCTGGTGGCTATGCTGTGAGAAAGTCACTACGTCTGAGAGGAGATCCAAATCCTGATTTTCTTCTATTCATGTATGTACATGTCGGATATTGATCTTTCATATTTAGGTTCATACAGTTGTTTGGTTTCAGGACTCTCTTATGTAAAGAGGAGAAAGAATGAGACTGCCAAATGAATTCTTAATATGGCGGAGGAAGGTGAAGCTGCAACTCCTTGTATTTATAATATAGAAAGAGCGCTAATAGAAAGTAATGGTGGTGCTGCTGGTAAAGATACTTTAGTTGCTTGTTCTGAGAGTATTCCTATGAGGAAGATGCTAGACAAGAAAATGGATGTGAAGAGTGGATCGATTGCAGCTGAGGGTGTCAGTGGAAAAAAGTATTTAATATTTAATTATTTGTTTCTTGTTATTTAACCTTTTAAGGTTTTAGGTTTATTTCTTATGTTATACGATTTGATTTTTTATGATTTTAGCTGCTCATGATAAGGAGGGAGCAACTGTTTGCAACAAGGATGCTAGTCTGAAGAAGCAATCTAAAAAGGTTGCAAAGCAAATGTTTAGATGCCGATTGTAATATTTTTGCTTCACTATTACAATTTGATTTATTTTTGTTACTGATTTCATATAATGATTTGATCTTGTAAGATTCTGATTTGATGTTTCATGTTTTGTAGTTGATGATTCTAGCAAGATCAGTTCTCATGTGAATATAGGTACTGTGATTTTCTTATGATTTGTAGTTTCCATAAATTAGTGTTTTTTTATGATGCCATGTTTTCACATTCTAGTTTTATATTTATGTTTATAGGTGATAATGGAAACAGTAAAAGTGCTGATGAAAAATTGGATTCTGTTGCTGATGGCAATGAAGCTGCTCATAATGGTGATGTGAATGACATCAGTCCTGGAAGTATTTTTTTCCTTCCAGTTCATTAGGATTTCACTTTTAATAGCTTTGTTGTGTAGTTATTATGATGTGATATGTGAACATTTTGATATGATGTTTCATGTATTTTAGATGATGAGGTGTTCAATATTGTTCCTTACGCATAAAATTTTAAAACTTATGATGATGAGGATGCTGTGGAGAATGATGTCGTTGAACCTAAGATCACTGGGGGGACGACAACTATTAGGATAGTGAAAAGTAAAGATCTATAAGTGATGAAGAAGAGGAAGAAACGGGTGAAGCACAATATGAGTCTGAAGATTCAGAGATAGGAGAAGAAGTTTCGAAAGCTTCCAATAAAGATGAGGATATCAGTGGTTCTGATGGTGAATTAGAATTTGAAGAGGAGGTACTCGAGAGACGGGTTAACTCGACTAGAAAGGTTAAGATCAATGTGAAGAGGAATGATAAAGGGAAAGAAACTATTGCTGATAAAGGTGATGATCAAAGGTGAGTTAATGTTTTTATATATAGTATGTGTGTTTTTTTGTTGTTGTCAATGATGTGCTATTCTGATGTTTTATTACCATACATCAATGTTTCTATTTTTGCATGTGTTTTTTTATGATGTTTCATTATTTTTTCCATATTGGAGAAGGGCTACAGTAAGGATGTGTCCATTTTAGATGGTTATTTTAGGCTTTTTAGGATTAGGTTTTGTGCAATTTTGTGCTCTACATGTGGCATTTTGCCTTGAAATCATCTAAGGAGGGATAAAGGCGGCTTTGACGTTTTTATCACTTTTTAGATGATTTTGTGTGACAAGGTGATTTGTTTGAAGACTTTGAAGATTTGAAGACTTTGAAGATTTATCTTTGAAGATTTGAAGATTTGAAGACCTTTACATTTGAGCTTTGTGAAGATTTGAAGAAGTGAAGAGATGAAGAAAGGAGAGCAAAGCAACGGATGAATGATGATCCAGGGTTCTCAGAATTTTCCGAGAAGAATCAGCCCTCAAGAGTGGCACCATTGGATTCCTCTTCTCGAGCACTATAAAATCGACTATAAGAACTCCTGAAACGGATCAACGGTTCACCCGGAGGAAGCAAAACAAAACAGGGCTGGATTTCACTGCTGGTCGCGACTCGCGATGGAACTGGTCGCGACTCGCGACGACAGCACGAATCCAGCTCTGCAGCAGCGTTTTTTCTCCCCTTTTTCTTCCACTATAAATACCTCTTCACCCCTTCTTCTCCAGAGCTTTTGGCCACTTTTCTCTTCCATTTTTGGGCCAAAACCCTAGCTTTTATCTTCTTGTTTTCTTAGTTTTTATGTCTTTTGTTGTTCTAGAGTAGTTTTTGTACTTGGGAGCAAGGATTGAAGCTTCCATTTCTATGTAGTAAGGAGCATTTATATCTATCTATTTGGTGTTTTTGCTATTGTGCTTTTATTGTGCTTTGAATGTTAATTGTTGATGCCATTGATGTTGTTGAAAGCTTGAATGAAATACTTGTATGAATTGCTAGCTAGGGTTTGGGGGATTTGGGTTGATTTCCCCCCTTTTCTTGTTAGGAATGTATGAGTATGATTTAGGGCTTTTGATTGTGTTGATGGATTGATAATGTGCTAGACGAATGTGATTGATGTCGAACTCTTCGTCATGTTCGTTTGTGTAGCAAACGAGAGAGTTATATGCTCTTGGATGAATGTGCGTTGCACGTTCATCCAATCTCGTGTAATTGCATGAGTTGGTTAAATGCTTAGTCACGGTGTAGTGGTCATAAGCATTGCCAAGCTTGTTGGTTCTTCGTGATTAAATGCCACCAATGATACCTTGAGTCGTGGTCGCGACAACGGGAGTCATTGGTGAGGTTTGACGAGAGATGTCGAACTCACTCTTGCAAACTACGAACTAAGAAGGATAGGAGTTTAGTCTCCACAGCAAATAGTTGAAGTATTGAATAGATGGTTTTAACTCATCCTTGAAGCATTTGTTATTTAGCATTTGTGTATTCTTGATGGTGTGTTTCACTTCACTTATGCCATGAGTTGTTTGAGCATAGGGAGTGCTTGTATGATTGAATTGGTTAGGTTTTAGGAACGTGACGAATTCCGTAGCTCCTTTGCATGAAAATCTATGAGTGTGAACTTAGAAATTCTTGTGCATAACGTGTTGTGACTCTTGCTAGATGGGTATGTTGATGTTGAGTCATGTAATGCTATATGATAGAATGAGTGAATGATTCAATGACCTACATTAGATTGGAAGTGGATATCCCTTGCCCCCAAGGCTCTTTATCTTTGTAGTTTAAAACCCCTTTTTTTAGTTTTGTTTGATGATTAGCATAGTCACTTGACCTTGCTAGTTATGTTGTCTTTTTACTTTCGTAACTTAGGAAAACCAACCAACCAACCCCCCCATTTTACTTGCTTTTATGTGTGTGTATATATTCTACTCCTAGCCTAATATCAACCATTGTGTGCTTAGACGCTTAGGAAGATCCCTCTTCTCCTTGGACGACCCCGATTTGCCGCTATCTACCTAGTTGTAGAAAGTAAGCAAAAAGGGCTTATAAATTATCTTTTGCACGGAGGGCGCGACGACCGCCCGCCTGTCAAAATGGCACCGTTGCCGGGGAAGAGGCGTTTATTTTTAAGTATTTAGGTGTATTTGGTTGTGTATTGGCTAGTTGTTTTTATTTTCCACTACTTGGTGGTTGTTTTTGTTCGGAGTAGGTATTGCTTGAGTTTCTTGGTAATTTATTTTATCGAGAATCCTTGCACTATGATTCTGAACTTTTGAAAAAAAAAAAGAAAAAAAAAATTTTAATGGAGCGTCTCACCTTGAGGGAACTCATGATGAGAAGAGAGGCTCAACAAGCAAGGTTTTGTAGGATGTGTCATTCCAACCATCCTACTGAATCTTGCCCTTTGTTGTGGGAAAAGCACGATGACCGAGAAAGAACCCTTGGTTTTCAAAACCATGGGTACTATGCAGAGTGCTATCAAGAGGTTGGAGATGTTGGTTTTCAAGGGCAAGAAGCTCATGAATGCTATCCATACCACGACTCTTACAATCCGGAATGGAGTGATAGTCCAGATTGGTGGTATGAGAATGAGCCGGAAAACCAACATTACGAGCAACCTAGTTGGCCATCACCACCCTATACCATACCTCAAAACCAAGCCCAACAAGGAAGTTCAAGTTTGACACGTGAGGATGTCTTAAATACCATAGCAAACTTGAACTCCTTTACTAGTGAGGAGCCGGATACCCAGCTCTCCTCTAGTGTTGAGGCCATTGAGGGGCATGCGAGGAACATATTAGAGATATTGGCCCGCATGGAAGCTCGTGATTCCGAAAATACACCATCCCAACTTGAACTCGATGACTCGGTGAGTGAGGTCACCAATAAAAATGATTTTGAGTTTGAAAGGGATGAGGAGTTGGTTGTAGAGGATAGAAAAATGGAGGAAGAGGTGATAGTGCTACATCCATTAGCATCGTCACCCCTTCTCCCACCTAGTGAACCAACTCCACCATTTTTGGAAGTTTTGAGGGAAACGAGAGAGGAGCCGAAAGATTATCCCAAGCTGCCTAACCACTCAATTCCCTTTGAACCATCTCCATCTCCACAAAACTTTCCTCTTGAAAGTTTTGTACCCCCACCTCTCGACTTTTGGAAGCTCATGGTGAAGGGGTTCAAGCCTTCACCATATGGATAACATTAGGGTCGTGCCGACGACCTTAAAAATACGGAGCTTCATCGTGCCGACGACGTTAAATAAATTCGGCATTTCTTTTAGTTTTTGTTTCTTAGTTTGTGTTTCTTAGTTTGTTTTTGTTGTTGTTTTGTTTTGTTCTTTTTATGGCATGTTTTTCTGTGATTTTGTAGCAACATGAAGTGCATTGCAATGAAGGAGATGAAGGAACGAGATCAATGAACGAGGGAAGAAAGCTTGGACAGTTGGTAAGAAAACGAAAAAAATTTAAGCTTGGGATACCCTGCCGTCGCGAGTCGCGATGAGCTCCGTCGCGAGTCGCGACGAGCTTCGTCGCTAGTCGCGACGAACAGGGGAGAAAAATCCACTCCCAGCACCAACTTTCCGCGAGTCGCGATGACCTCGCGATGCTCGTCGCGAGTCGCGATGAGCTTCGTCGCGTGTCGCGACGAGCTCAGAATTTTTGGGCTCTCGGAACCAACTTTCCGCGAGACGCGATGGCCCATCGTGAGTCGCGACTAGGAGGTCGCGAGGCACGACGTGATCAGAAAAGTCTGACAGAAATTATGCTCCCGGCCTCTACTTTCCGCGGGTCGCGACGAACCCGTCGCGAGTCGCGATGAAGTCCGTCGCGAGTCGCGACCACTTCAGTCGCGAGTCGCGATGAAAATTCCAAGTTTTCATTTTATCTTAAACATTGCATGATTCTTCCTTCTTCTCCACCCAACACTCCCACGAACCACCACATCTCCACTCATTCTCAACCATCCGACATATATTGGCATATGAACATTCTTGCATCTTTATAGTACATTGGTTGATTGTAGTATGCCGACTACATCATTGTGATCGTAAGTGCATATCCTATAATGATGCTTGTATACATGTCAATATATGTTGGATATTTTTCATGATTATTCTTATAGTGTTGGTTGAGTGTGATTTGGTTGTTCTTCGAAAATACTATGGTTATTAACTCTTGATGCTAAACCTAGTATTACATATCCTTATGTACTTGTGAGTTTAATGTGTTCTTCGTGGTGTTAGTCTTGATCAAACGGCGCCATGGAGACAATGCTTTTCTCGAGGGGTGAGTTCTTCTACGGCATCTTTGCTCACCCGTCCGGTTCCGACACCTATTTCGGGACCATACAAGTGCTTGGATTACGCCATATCACCAGCGAATTGCGGAGACACGGGTGTCATTCTACCCCCTTACCTTGATTTTTATTGTTCTTGCCTTATATGTTTTCATTAAGGGCATTGTAATGTTTTAAGTGTGGGGAGGGGTTAGAGGATTCACATGCATGCTAGATAGTTTTCGAATGCTTTTTGCTACTTTTCATTGGAAAAACATGAGAAAAGAAAAAAAATATAGAAAAAACAAAAAAAAAGAAAAAAAAAGAAAAAGAAAAAAAAGAAAAAGAAAACCCGCTAAGTTGAAAACCCAAGAGGGCAACTTAGGCAACATTGGGGGCCCGGATAGGTCGAAAACCCGAAAGGGCGGCCTAAGAAAAAATGAGAGGCTAAAATATGCGGAAAAAGGTGAGATGTGAGCTAAAGAAACATGATGTGTGGCTAGGATGAAGACTCGAAAGAGCTCCTAGGCAAAATGAGAGAAAAAGAGAGAAAAAGAAAAATTCTAAGATTTCACTCATTTGCCGGCGTTGGAGTCATAAGGTTGCGGTTGTCACATGGATGGATCGGGTAGCTCAACATCTATAGACCTCTTGGGATTGGGTAGCTTAGTGGGTTAGGAAACGAAGTGTGGTTATGAAATTCCTTATCTCTTTCTACTTCGTTTTTGGTTGATATATTGGCATTAGGTGAAGCATGTGTTTGAACCTCTTATATGGCTTTAGCTTCATTTTATGTCATTGGATTTTGGTGGATATATTGGCATTAGGTGAAGTATGTGCTTAAACCTCTTAAATGGTTTTAATTTCATCTTGTGTCATTGGACTTTGGGAATATCAATTCTGGGCTTTGACATATTTTTATGGGTAGTGAATTGATAAGTGGTAGGTTTGGTTAGATTTAGGATTGGGGATGTGTGTGTGAAAAATTCCCATGTGAGCTTTTATTTTGGGATTTATGATATTGAGAGTTTTTGTGAGGCTTTGTTTGGGGGATTAGTTTAGGATATGGCCATATGAATTCCTCCGTGTGGTTGGATCTTTTCTTACTCGAGGGCGAGTAAGGTTTAAGTGTGGGGAGGTTTGATGAGGCCATTTTATGTGGTTATTTTAGGGTTTTTAGGATGTGGATACGTCATTTCCTCTGTGTGCTTGAATCTTTTCTTACTCGAGGGCGAGTAAGGTTTAAGTGTGGGGAGGTTTGATGTGTCCATTTTAGATGGTTATTTTAGGCTTTTTAGGATTAGGTTTTGTGCAATTTTGTGCTCTACATGTGGCATTTTGCTTTGAAATCATCTAAGGAGGGATAAAGGCGGCTTTGACGTTTTTATCACTTTTTAGATGATTTTGTGTGACAAGGTGATTTGTTTGAAGACTTTGAAGATTTGAAGATTTTGAAGATTTATCTTTGAAGATTTGAAGATTTGAAGACCTTTACATTTGAGCTTTGTGAAGATTTGAAGAAGTGAAGAGATGAAGAAAGGAGAGCAAAGCAACGGATGAATGATGATCCAGGGTTCTCAGAATTTTCCGAGAAGAATCAGCCCTCAAGAGTGGCACCATTGGATTCCTCTTCTCGAGCACTATAAAATCGACTATAAGAACTCCTGAAACGGATCAACGGTTCACCCGGAGGAAGCAAAACAAAACAGGGCTGGATTTCACTGTTGGTCGCGACTCGCGATGGAACTGGTCGCGACTCGCGACGACAGCACGAATCCAGCTCTGCAGCAGCGTTTTTTCTCCCCTTTTTCTTCCACTATAAATACCTCTTCACCCCTTCTTCTCCAGAGCTTTTGGCCACTTTTCTCTTCCATTTTTGGGCCAAAACCCTAGCTTTTATCTTCTTGTTTTCTTAGTTTTTATGTCTTTTGTTGTTCTAGAGTAGTTTTTGTACTTGGGAGCAAGGATTGAAGCTTCCATTTCTATGTAGTAAGGAGCATTTATATCTATCTATTTGGTGTTTTTGCTATTGTGCTTTTATTGTGCTTTGAATGTTAATTGTTGATGCCATTGATGTTGTTGAAAGCTTGAATGAAATACTTGTATGAATTGCTAGCTAGGGTTTGGGGGATTTGGGTTGATTTCCCCCCTTTTCTTGTTAGGAATGTATGAGTATGATTTAGGGCTTTTGATTGTGTTGATGGATTGATAATGTGCTAGACGAATGTGATTGATGTCGAACTCTTCGTCATGTTCGTTTGTGTAGCAAACGAGAGAGTTATATGCTCTTGGATGAATGTGCGTTGCACGTTCATCCAATCTCGTGTAATTGCATGAGTTGGTTAAATGCTTAGTCACGGTGTAGTGGTCATAAGCATTGCCAAGCTTGTTGGTTCTTCGTGATTAAATGCCACCAATGATACCTTGAGTCGTGGTCGCGACAACGGGAGTCATTGGTGAGGTTTGACGAGAGATGTCGAACTCACTCTTGCAAACTACGAACTAAGAAGGATAGGAGTTTAGTCTCCACAACAAGTAGTTGAAGTATTGAATAGATGGTTTTAACTCATCCTTGAAGCATTTGTTATTTAGCATTTGTGTATTCTTGATGGTGTGTTTCACTTCACTTATGCCATGAGTTGTTTGAGCATAGGGAGTGCTTGTATGATTGAATTGGTTAGGTTTTAGGAACGTGACGAATTCCGTAGCTCCTTTGCATGAAAATCTATGAGTGTGAACTTAGAAATTCTTGTGCATAACGTGTTGTGACTCTTGCTAGATGGGTATGTTGATGTTGAGTCATGTAATGCTATATGATAGAATGAGTGAATGATTCAATGACCTACATTAGATTGGAAGTGGATATCCCTTGCCCCCAAGGCTCTTTATCTTTGTAGTTTAAAACCCCTTTTTTTAGTTTTGTTTGATGATTAGCATAGTCACTTGACCTTGCTAGTTATGTTGTCTTTTTACTTTCGTAACTTAGGAAAACCAACCAACCAACCCCCCCATTTTACTTGCTTTTATGTGTGTGTATATATTCTACTCCTAGCCTAATATCAACCATTGTGTGCTTAGACGCTTAGGAAGATCCCTCTTCTCCTTGGACGACCCCGATTTGCCGCTATCTACCTAGTTGTAGAAAGTAAGCAAAAAGGGCTTATAAATTATCTTTTGCACGGTGGGCGCGACGACCGCCCGCTTGTCAGAAAGGTAGGAGGATGGAGAAGCTGAATGCAAGTTAGATGAAATATGTGCAAGAGATTGGATTTAGTGGTTTATTGAAGATTAATTTTACACTTCTTCCAATGCAGACTATTCCTTACCTTGTGTCTAACTTTAATCCCTTTAGTCGTGTTCAAATAACCGTAGGGAGATAGATCATACTGGTTATGATTCAAGTCTTATGACTGAGGAATATTTTCCTTTGACTTCTATGGGTAAGGTTGTGGGATCTAGTGCTGGTGCAATGTCGACGAAGGGAACATGTGTGAGTGTTGATAAATCCGGTAGAAGTTTGCGTTGTGTCTCTTTTCAGATACCTGAAGACTTTCCCACTAATGAAGTGATATGTCCATTTTATATGGTTATTTTAGGACTTTTCCGATTCACTTTTGTACACTTGTGTGCTCTACATGTTGCATTTTACCTTGAAATTTGCTAAGGAGAGTTAAGAGTGACTTTTATGCTTTTATTACTTTTCTAGGGGATTTTGTGTGACAAGGAAATTGTTTGAAGACTTTGAAGACTAGCTTTGAAGATTTGAATACTTGCATTTGAGCTTTTGAAGAATTGAAGAAAATTGAAGTGAAGAGGAGAACTTGAGACAAAAAGAAGAAAGAAACCAAAGATGCTGAAATTGGCATGCGTCACGACTCGTGAATGACGGGTGGCCAAAATATTTTCTACTTTTTGTACTATAAATACCAAACCTTATCCTCTCTCTCTTCCTCTCTTCTTCTTCTGTGCGATTGGGGACTGAAAACCCTAGGTTTTCCCCTTTCTTTTCTTAAGTTTTTGTAGGTTAATTATGTGCTTTCATTATCTAGGTTAGTTTTATACTTGAGAGCAATTGATTGAAGCTTCAAAACCTATGTAGTAAGAAGCTCTATTTCACTTTTTCTTGAAGCATTTGTTATTTAGCATTTATGTGTTCTTAATGTGTATGCTTATTTCATTTATGCTATGTGTTGTTTGAGTATATGAAGTGTTTGTATAATTTATTGTTAGGGTGTTAGGAAAGTGTACAATGTTTTAGCTCTTTGGCATGAAAATCCAAGAACATGAAATTATAACTTCTTGCTATGTAATTTGAGGTTAATGTTGCAAGATGAGTATGTTAATGTGGTTTGTTATCATATTTATCATCAGGTAGCACTAAAAGGTTGAATCTTGAACATTGATTGTTCAAGGTGTAACCTAATGAATGCTTTGTTTGGTTAAATGGCTATGCGTTTGGTCGAATTCTTATTGTTATCAAATCTATGGTTCTTCGTGTATAAGTCATTGATGAAATATCTTTATGGTCGTTGTTTGTCTAAAGTGATTATCAATGAGGTTTGCAAATGGTCGTTGAATATCTTTGTGAATTACTATTAAGAAGAAATGAATGTTGATCTTTAAAATGGAAGTGATAGCATTCCTCATAGGTAATGAATGTGATAGAATCAGTGAATGGTTCTGTGATCTACATGAGGTTTGGATGTGGAGATCAATTGCCCCCCTTCCCCCTCCCCCCTTATTTAATTTCTTTTATATACACACACACACATATATATCCAGTATAATAACCACCTTATATATTTAAACCCTTGGGAAAATCCATCTTCTCGTGGACAGCCCTGACTTGCCATTATCTATTTAGTTGTAGATAGGAAGTATTTTGGGCTTATAAATATTAACTTTGAGAGGTATTGCGATGACCTACCATGAAGCCATCATGAAGGAATGAGACTCTGTAAGCATTTCTCCAGTTGTGCTGTTTTAGATATTAATGTTGATTTTCTAGGTATTGCTATTGATATTTTATGTTAAGCTGTAAGTGATGATAGTTTTTGGTGTCTTAATTTCAGTGGTTGATGCTTGCAATTTGGTTTGTGGTTTGTATATGTTTTAATTTTTCTAGTGATGTGTGTTGTGCTATTTTGATAACTTAAAAACTTATAATGATGTTTTAGTTTATGAGATTGATGTTTTATATACAGTATTGATCTTTTTTACGTTCTAGTTGTCAGTGGTGTTATTTGTGCTATTTTTACATTTTTTTTGGAGATTGACGTTTCTAATACTGATTGTGATGTTTTAAAATTAAAGTTAAAAACTATTTTTCCTTGTTTATTTTTTCTGATCCTTGAGTTTCCTATTTGTAGCTTGCTAGTCATGCTGCTCATAGGTCCAGGAGGAATGTCGAGATTGTGATAAGGGCATTTGTTTCTAAGTGGGACAAAGGTGTTATGCAAGATGTAGAAGCTACTAATACTCAGTCAACTCCATTAGTTCACATGATTTCTTGATAATAGAGATCTGCATATGACGCTATTGATGAGATCATTAAGAATGTGTTGAAGAGTCGTGCTCCAGTTTTTGTTTCAGGAGTAGGAGGGTCATCATCTTCAAAAGCACCAGGACAAGGAAAGGGAAATGATATGTGTAATTCCAAGTAGGCAGCAGGGAAGGAAAATAAGTCTACGAAGAAATAGGATTTTATTTGTGAAGAAATATTAATTTTGACTTTGATGTTTCAGTATTTTTGAATGGTCTGTTAGTGTTGACGCATTGGATGATTGAGTAGCTCGATAATTTAATCTAGTTGGAGTTGGATGTTTAAGTTGTTGTGTTAACGATGTTTTGTAGATTTTAAACCTTTTTGCAATGAAATATGCTTAATTCTTTGACCGTTGTGGTGTCTGACGTTTTCAAAGGAAAATGTTGAAATTTTTTAGTGTGATCATTTTAGAAATTCATGTGATTTTTTGAAAGTTTTGTTCAGAAGTTGAATTTTTCTTGTAAATAATAATAAAAATTGGCCTTTTAAAGTGTATACAGTGATGACATTTTGAATTCATTTGATGTTGAGTTATCAGTAATTGACGTTTCATATATTGAATAAAAAATTTATAATTACTTGTTATGTGATATACATAAAATCATACGAATAAACTTATATAAATCATCATGTAAAAAAAGAGAAGAAAATCAGTATATGTTTGCAAAACATCATGCAAACAAATTAATCATCACAGTATAATAGTGATAATCTTCGAATAAGTTGGCTTAAGATGAACTGAGTATTTGGTGTTTTGGAACTAAATTTCTATCTCATTGGCTTCTTTATTTTTAATTTTATCTTTCCCTCTTGCACTTGTTGCTTTTGTGTTTGGTGGTTTCAAAAACTCCAGGAGTTGTCTTTGTTCAAGGATCACTTTCACTGTTTTTTGCTAAATATTTTTGTGTATCCTTGAAACATCATAATGATTAAAACATAATGGTGTATGGTTAGAAACATCATGTCATATATTTGTAACATTAAACAATACAGAAGTAACATCACATCATGTTTGCTGCAAATTGTAACTCTTTCAATTTTTATAATCATGCTATACAATGAAAACATCATGATATTTCCATGAACATCATCTGCTATAAACCATATATTCAACTACATACAATTATTTTTGTGATGTGCAAGAGTCTCAACTACACTGTTTGAAACATGAAATTATTTACTCATAATGTGAATTCCAATATGTGAAAGCTCATGCATTTTAAATGAAACTTTCAGCAAATTGAAGGATGTTGCTCTATTCAAAGACAAGTAAACAACATGTATGAGAAATAAGCTGCACAAATCACATTTTTCAAAGAAAGGATGCTACTTGGTTCGATTTCAAATCAGCAAATTGACAACTCCAATTCAAATAGTTAAAGTATCAACAATCTACCTTGTGATATGGGTAATCCGTTCACCATTGATATCTAATTCAATTTATTGCGTTTGACTTTGTTGTGCGTTGATCTCGTGATCACCTTCTCTAGTCATGATTCGAGTTTTGAATCAGCAAATTTCAAAATTTGGTTGATCCACATATATGGAATGATTGATGTATAATTAATGCCTAATTTAAGTTTTAGATAACTTGATTGATGCTTTGTTGATGCCGATCGATGTTTTTCTTCAAAATCATTGCAGTTGATTTTTTATGAAGAACAATGGTTATAGGATTCGTTGTTGTTGTAACATTTTTGTTTGAGATAGTTTTGGTTAATCGTTTCCGGTTGAAGACTTTTGATGGAGGCATGTTAGGGAGGGGGTTTGGTGTGCACCTTCAATCTCGAAGAGGATTTTGGGTTTGTTTTTGCGTATTTTCTTATTAGTCGCTCCATTTTTGCGCATTCCATTACTAAATTATTTGTAATTTTGTCCCAAAATTTGGCTTGCTATTTCCCCATTTTCCCTTTAGTCCCCAGTCTCAACGGTCTCGCCAAAAACGGACTCTTAAAGAAGGTATGAAAAACACACCATCACTTTCACTGTATGTGTCATCCACATCATACTGAGCCTAAAATTAACTCCTGGATTGGAGATCATTATTAGACAGTAAATATGTGAATATTTAGTTACTTAGAATACAAAGACTTGTGTGAGACCGTCTCAAATTAATGTATGGTGAGACGAAGAACTGAATTGCAAATATGCTATTAACCATGCGGTAAATATGCAGTGCAACTTCGAGTGCGCGTCTGTTGGTGTCTTTGGAAAGGTCAAAACAAATATCTCTTTGATCAGATTCCATTTTCTACTGAACTTATCTGTAAGGAAGTACTTGATCTCATCAAACTATCTCTGTACTCCAATCCTACACATCTGAGCTCTCCTACTGTACTTCCTCACTCCTTTAAGCATCTAATCCCCCACCTCAGGCCACCTCCTAAGCCAATCATACGGACTGTTTGTTGGGAAATGCCTAGATTGAACTTTATTAAAATTAACACTGATGCTTCTTGGTTTTATCACACGGCTGCAGTTGGGGTAATAGCCAGGGATATCTCTGGCACTCCACTCTTGATTAACTCGGCTACTATCTCTGCAGAATCTTCTCTTCATGCTGAAATACTTGCCATACAATTTGCTTGCCAAAATTTCCAACACTTAGATGTTTCATTCACTATTGAATCCGATTCTTTGTTAGCTGTTAACATGATTAATGATCCATATTCTGCTAACTGGCAACTTTTCAATTCTGCTTATAAAGTTAATAGCCTTCTACGTGGAGCTGTGCTTAAACATGTTTACAGGGAATGTAACTCAGTGGCTAATGCGATTGCCAAACATCATTCTTCCCATAATCAGGCACTTAACCTCTCTAATGTGCCAGTACATATAAAAGGCCTTGTAGCTTTAGATAAGAAGCAAACCTCTCATATAAGAATGTATAAAAATGGCTACGATAGGGGTTGATACTGCTGATGTTATATTTTATACATGCAGGTACAAGCTTGGTTCTGTACGCTTCTGAGCTAATGTGACTTCCTTTGGTTCTGATGCTGTTACCTCTTTGGCTCTGATACTATGGGTACAACCTCGGTTCTGTCATTGCCGTTGTTTTGCACATTCCGGCTTCTTTCTCTCAAATTTCACTCATAAGGCAACGGCGTTGAGTGGAAGGTTTTTCGGAGATCTTCCCTAAATACAAACATTTATGGTTCACTAGCTACTAGCTCTAGCATGTTAATTTACTGACAGATAGTCGAATGGTAGTTGCCTGGCCAAAGTACGAATTCACGGTGTGTGGAGATTCGTTTACTTTGGAATCACAACTATCTATTTTAGGCATTCCCACCGATTGTATATAGATTAGATCCTCTGTAGTTGACATCACTTTTGGAGGCAATGGTGTTGCCTTTTGTAAAAACTATTGCCATTGCTCTATGACTTGCTCTTACTGGCTTGGGGTACCAATATACCAACCCCCACCCTCGGGTTCTTTCATTCAAAAAAAACTTCGAGTGCGCGTGTGTATGGAAATTTAGTGAGCGCATGGATAGAAGCTCTAAAGCAAAAATCTAATAAAAATCGTGCACATCAAGAATCGCTCCTATATCGTAAGTTCCAAGTAAGGAAAGACATATACCATGATTTCAAAACAAAATTCGTTGAATGTTTTCAAATACGTTGTTTTTAATCAGGGGCGGAACCAGAAAAAATTTTCAGGGAAGGCTGAAAAAGTTTTGCCCCTGGGAAAATTTTTCTGGTTTCGCCCCTGGGAAACAATAACAATAACAAAAAAATTGAGATAACAATAACAAATTGATTTATTTTTAAAAAATCTAAAAGAGTTACGAAACAATAACAAATTGAGATAACAAAAAATTTATAAAATCATATTCATCTAAATTCAATTTAACAAATATCCCTAATTGATAATTCCATAAACCGATTATGACAAATTGACAATTTCATTTTCACATACAATTATACAAAATAAATCAAACAATTATAATTTCAACTAAATTTCAACTAAATTCCAACTAAATTCCAACTAAATTCCAACTAAATTCCAACTAAATTCAAATATGCAATTCAACTAAATTCAAATACGCAATTCAACTAAATTGCAACAATCATATATAATACAACCATATAACTTCAATCTTCAATTCGACATCCAATCTAAAAATCATGTTCACATAAATTTAAGTTTTGAAGCAAAAAATTTAAAAAACAATAAACATTAAAATTAATAAATCTTAGCATAAAGAGAAGACGGAGGGAGAGGCGGAGGAGACCAGGCGGCGCAAGCAGTGGCGGATGAGGGAAATGACGGAGGGAGAGGCCGAGAGGGAGAGCTGTAGGTCTGCTGCTAATGTTTTGTTTTTGTTTGGATTATTGGATTGGGCTTCGTTTTTGGCCCAATCCATTTCACATCCGCTTTTTTTTTCATTTTACTTAATGAAACGACGTCGTTTCACTAACATGAAACGACGTCGTTTTCGTACTTGGGTATTTAAAAAAAGAAGGCCGCAGCGCGGCCTTCTTCTCCGAGCAAACCTTGGATATTTTGGCGGTTTGGTCGCCGGAAGACGCGCTCTAAGACTCTGCTACCTCCGGCCGGCGATCGAGGTAGGGCTGGAGCCCTACCTCGCGTCCCATTGGTTCCGCCACTGTTTTTAATAACAAATAACTATCCTTCATAGCCCTTATCGAGTCTTGAAAATGGCCCTTTTTAAAAAAAAGATATTTAGAATTTTATGTATTTTCTTTAATTTTAACAAGAATTTATATCCTTAAATATATAATTTTTAAATAGTAGTTCATAACTTTAATGTCTTAGATTACTGTTTTAGACTAAATTATATTTTCTCATTTATCTAATAATAAATAATAATATATTAGTTCATGTATTTTATTGAGTGGGTCTTCTGACAGGTGGCCTGTCCATAAGCTTATGGACAGGCCACTTATTTTTTACCTTATACACTGCATTTGTTAAATTACATACAAAATTTAATATTTTTTAAAATATTTTTACATCATATATTTTTATATTTTCATCTTCAAATATATATTATTACTTGTTTTAACTTATAAAATACAATATGAAAACTTTATAAAAAATTACAACATTGAAGATAAAAGTCCTTGTAGACTGTCCATAAGATTATGGAAATGTCACATTTCCTGAGACTTTCTCTAAAAATGTTTGTCAATAGTTTTAAGAATTTAGGTCAAACTTTCATTTTGTGAAAGGTTTATAGCTGCAGTAATTCATGTGTTTAGAATTCGTTAATTATTGTAATGACTCAGTTACAAATTTTACTTTTCTGCAAAACTTACAACTAGTAAGGATATATTAGTTCATGTATTTAGAATTTTTGTTAATCGTTTTAAAGAATTAGTTCAAACTTTTTTTTCTGCAAAACTTAATCAGTAAAGATATATTAGTTCATGTCTTAAAAATGTTCGTTAATCGTTTAATATACTTAGTATAAAGTCAAGATTTATCTAGTTGGAAATTTGTGAAAATTATGCAAATATGGAATTGTTGTGTTGAAACATCAAAGAAGGAATGATCGGGACTTATGGAAGTTAGCAAAAAAATCTGAATAGGAAATATTTCATCCATGGAGTTTGAATTCAGAATATATCAATTCCTATTGGATTAGATTGGATTTATGAAAATTAGAATTGATTTGATAAATATCCTTTGTGGAAAGGATTTGGAAGGAATATATTAATTCCTTTCTTTAAGGGATTAGATTTGATAATTCCTATCTCCAAGAGATTTGGTTGTAATCAGAATATTATATGTAGAAGGAAACATTTACGCATAAGACTTCGTGCATAAGAAGACTTTCCATGTTGAAACAAATGGAAAGATCATTTGAAGATATTGCGTGAATATTGAGTTATGGAATATTGGAAATTTCGTAATATATTATTTTAGGCATTTGATTGAAGCATATTGGATTTATGAAAAATCCATATAATTATGGAATTGGATTTATGTACTATTAGGGGATAATTGAGATAAGAAAAATCCATTTATTTATGCCATTTGGATATGCTTCAGAAACAGATTTCAAAACAGAATCTTTTGAAGACAAATGTGGAGAATTCCAATCTGCTCATGATATATATATATATATATATATATATATATATATATTAATGGACATCACGATTGTGCCACTCACAGATTAATTGAAGAAAAATCTGCATCCGTATTTTTTCTTTCGAGAGGTACTACCGAGCCATTTGTCTGTGTTCCAACATGAACTGAAACTGTTGATCAAGTTCAGAATCGTATACGTTAATTCCTCGGGAGGAGGGGATCCACCATCGATGAGTTTTGAGTTCAGAGAGAGTCTGATCAAGGCGGATCGGTAATAAGGGGAGCTTGCAAGATTCACGTGTTATAATTTGAACAGATAAGTATATTGAATTGTGTACTTTGTATTGTATCTCTTTGATTAGTGGATTCATTCTGAATTGGGACAGGCCCCCAGATGTATGTGGATTTCACCGAATTGCGTAACCAAATCTCGTGTGTTCATGCTTTATTTTATTGCATACTTGGTTAGATAGCCTATGTTGGAACACGGCAGTAATTATTGAGTTAATTAGGTAAAAATAAATTACAATTAGTTCAAACTATCTTTTTTCCCGAACTTACCACTAGTTATAGATGTATTAGTCCGTATGTTTAGAATGTTTGTTAATCATATTAAACACTTTGTTCAAACTTCCCCTTCTCTGCAAAACTTGCGGTCAAAAAAGTACATTAGTTCATGTAAGAATATATATTAGTCATTTTAAATACTTAGTTTCTCAAAACTTACTACCGGCAATTAAGACAATATATACAACTTCATGTGCTTATAATGTTTGTTAATCGTTTTACAACTTAGTTCAAACTTTTTTTTCTGCAAAACTTGTGATCGAATTTATAAGTTCACGTGTTTAAAATGTTTGTTATTCATTTTAGGGTCTTATTTCACACTGTTTTTTTTCTCAAAAACTTACAGTTGGTTTAGTCATTTGTTCCTTATTATTAAATTCATAGTTGATATGAATTTATTAGGTCGTAGTTTTAAGTTATTAGTTATTGTGATTTAGGCATTTGTTCATTATTATTATGTAAATATTATAGTAATAGATAAAACTGCATGACTGATGCTAATTTTTTAGTTTGTAGTTTTAAGTTATTAGTTCACATGGTTCGGCCATTTTCATTATTATTTAAAAAATTGTAAAAGATAAAACAGCATTGCTTATATTAACTTTTTAGTTTGTAGTTTTGAGTTATTAGTTCACAAGGTTCAGTCATTTTCATTATTATTAAAAAGATTTAGTAATAGATAAAACTACATCGCTTATATTAATATTTTTATCTTGTAGTTTTAAGTTATTAGTTCACATGGTTCAGACATTTGTTCTTATTATTAAACAATTTTTTTAGTAATGGATAAAATTGCGTGTTAGTTCACAATTTAAAGACACTGATTTACGTGGTTTAGGCATTTGTTCATTATTATTGAATAAAACTTTTAATAATAGATAAAATTATGTGGATGATATGAATTTTATAGTTCATAGTTTTGAGTGATTAGTTCACTTGATTTAAGCATTTGAATATTATAGTTCAAAAGTATTAGTTTGGTTTTATAAGATGGATTATATGTGGATAAGTTTCGGAAATTCTCATTAGTATTAATTTGTAATGTGTCTTAAATTTGAGGACAAATGTTCTGCGGTTCTAACTTCATTTTGTATTTTTCTTCATTTTATGTATCCTCTCTTTCTGAGGACAAAGCCCTGATTAATAACGAGAATTATTCATACGCCAGGCTTTTTCCTTCTTCTATTAGAGGAAGTGGCGAGAGTCAATCTTCAAGACTTATAGATAGGTTGATAACCATTTTAACGACTTAGTTCAAACTTTCATTTTTCTGCAAGTTTATTACTATTAAATATATATTGATTCGTGTGTTTAGATTATTTGTTGATAGTTATAAATTTATAACTATTAAATATAACTATTAATTTTTTGTTGATAGTTTTTCTGTAAGTTCTACAATTATACTGCAAAAATTAAAAGTCTAAAACAAAGTCATTAAAATGATTAACAAATATTCTAAATATATATATGAGCTAATTTAAATATGTGTGCTAGTTGTAACTCTTTCAAAAAATAAAAATTTAAAATACGTCTTTAGAATAATCAATAAACATTACAAAATCATGAACTAATATATCTTTGTTATTGTATAAATAAATTAATAAAAGAAAAATGAAAGAAAAGGTAAATATATATATATATACACACAATATTTCTGTAATTCTACCATTGGTTAAGTGAATGTTAAAATTCCCTTAGGATGCGGGTTCGATACCCTGGTCGTGCATTTTGTTAGAACTTTCACCAAATGACTGCATCCCCGTCCACGCGCGTGCACATCCACTTCGAATGACTACATCTATGTCACACGTGCATTTCTTCAAGCCATCATCCGAGCACGTAAAATTTGTTGTTTGATCCCTCTGGTCTCACGAGAGACTTTCTCTACTTAGAATAGCACAATCATAGATATGGTGATGTGCTCATTTTATACGGTTATATTAGGATTTTTAGGATTCAATTTTGTATACTTT